>BSBM01000484.1:3255357-3906428 GCA_027924585.1 Larix kaempferi | reverse complement strand
ATTGAAGAGAACAAGAAGACATTATGTGGGTATGTTGGACATAACTAGCAAGCATGATAATCCAGGTATGTTTTTCTTATATCAAGTTAGAATCCTACCTTTTGTTAGGATCTTATATAAGTATACTTGGTATGATAATTCATGAAGTTATAAGTTTGGGAAATCATGGGTTTATTCATATTATGCTTCTTAGTTTGATTAATGATATGTCAAACTAGAAGAGTCCTATGGTCAAATAAGAATATTCATGAGTAAAAGAAGTCCTCCCTGAAACCGTGAGTACTAACGCTTGTGATAAATTACCTGTGTATGAATTGATCATGACCATACATGTTTAAGATTATTTAGAATCATAATTTTTTGATAGTATTGAGATTATACTAATGAATGTATGTTTATGTATGAGATATTGAGGATGACACTAGTGCACACTTAAGCATGCATAGTGGTCCAGGATGGATAGAATTTCAAAGACATATAATCATGATGATATCATAAAGGAAGCAAAGATCAAGATGGAGCACACTCCAGTTGTTCCCGCAAGGAAGCAAAGATCAAGAGGGAGCACACTCCAGTAGTTCCTGCAAGGAAGCAAAGATTGAGAGGGAGTCCACCGAACAACCAAACAAAGATAAGTATTTGAATTGTCATTTATTATATATTTGATTACTTAAATGATGTTGTCCAGTCATGTACATGCTTATGTTCCTAGATTTAGGATGTATATTATGCATATTACAAAAGTTGCATTAATGAACAAGATACTACTAATATGAAAGTAATGGGTAAGTGGCCTATGGTACTGTACAACATTCCATTGTTACTTATCTAGAATGAAACCTCTTTGCTGACATGTTGGGAGTTGTGCACACTCTTAAAAAATGTTCTGGTAGAGATGGAAGGCATCTAGAAAGTTACAGGATATGGATAAATGTTTTATTGAAGCATTGGCTAATATAATTGCATGATTGTATGACATATGTCTTTATATGTAAGAATTTGTTCTGAAATCTATGAGATGTTTCTAATCATGCAATTGAACTTGTTTCGAAGAACAAGCAACGAAGACTCAACAAATCCAGAAAACTACCTACTGAAGATATTGAAGAATCTGAAGCTCCCAGGATCTAGGATGCAGTAATGGAAGGATGCCATGATCGAGAAGTACTAGTTGATCATGAAGAATGATGTCTGGGATGTGGTCCCGAGACCAGAAGGGATGTCTGTTGTGACTTCCAAGTGGATCTACAAGATCAAGCATGTTGCAGATGGTAGCATAGAGAAATACAATGCAAGGTTTGTGGTTCGTAGCCTCTCCCAGAAAGAAGGAATAGATTATGAAGAGAATTTTGCACCTGTATCCAGATACACTTCCATCAGAACAGTACTTTCTCTGGCTGCAATAATGAAGTGGAAGATACACCAGATGGTTGTTGAGATAGCTTTCTTGAATGGTGTAGTCGAAGAGGAAGTGTATGTGGAGTAGCCGCTCGGTTTTGAGAGACATGACAGGGAGTCATATGTGTGCAAATTAAAGGAAGACTTGTATGGCTTGAAGCAAGCACCCAAGACATGGTACAGCATGATAGACAACTTCCTGTCCAGTTTGGGATTTACCAAGAGTAAAGCAGATTTCAACCTTTACTACAAGGTTGAGGAAGGAAATCCAATGATACTCCTACTGTATGTGGATGACATGTTTGTGACAAGTGCGGATATATTGATTGTCGACATGAAGAGGAAGCTTGCTTCTGAGTTTGAGGTGAAGGACTTGGGTATGATTCATTACTTTCTAGGTATGGAAGTGTGGCAGAGTGCAGATCGAATCTTCCTTGGACAAGGGAAGTATGCAGTAGAGATCCTGAAGTGGTTCGAGATGATGGACTGCAAGGACATGGCCACACCTATGGCATTGAACCTGAAGCTATTGAGTGATGCTTCGTCAAATTTGGTTGATGCCACGATGTATTGTCAAATGATTGGGTCCTTCATGTACCCGACGAACACGAGACCAGATATTTGCTTTGCGGTGAACACTTTGAGCCAGTTTTTGACAGATCCTAGACATGTTCACTTGATTGTTGTAAAGCATATTCTTAGGTACCTAAAGAGTACAATTGATTATGGGCTCAAGTATGATGTGAATCAAAAGTTTAACCTGGAGGGTTATGTTGATTCAGATTGGGCAGGCAGTGCTACAGATAGGAAGAGAACCTTGGGGTGTTGCTTCAGTATGGGATCAGGTGTGATCTCTTGGTTTAGTAGGAAGCAATCCTACGTAGCACTGAGTACAACCAAAGCAGAGTATGTTGCATCTTGTTCGGCTAGTCGTGAGGCCGTATGGATAAGGAAGTGTTGGAGCATAGGCCGTAGCTATAGTAAAGCTGCGAATTTTGAGGAAAAAGCACAAGTGTTGAAGAGAAGTGCTAGTTTTGAGTAAAAGCACCAATTTTGGGCAGAAGTGAACAGTGCGTAGTACGGCGCCAGATGGACAAGCTCAGCGCAGATTACGGGCCGAAAATCATGGAGCTCGTGCGCACACGTCAAAGGAGAGTGAATGTGGCCGAGTAGAAAGATCAGCTACCACAATAAATGAAGCGACAAAATAGAGGGCTCAGCTACCCTCATTAAGGCTAAGTACATAAGTTATGGTTGCTCTGACCAAGGAAGAGCAACGGACCAAAGCATTGAAGGCGAAGGACAAGGAGCAGAGAATGATGAAGCGGCACCCATACCCGCAATCTGCGCCGGAAGTCACGGAACCTTCAGGAAACGGCAACATGACTGCAAGCGGTGCCTACAGTACACCTAGCCATGTCCGTGGTTAGGGTTTTTGGGGATTACTGTTGGGAAAGGCCCACAGTTTTGTAAAGGTGCGACCCTCAGGGCCACCTATATATATGAGTAATTGTAGAGGGAAAAGGGTTAGAGACATTAGACGTAAGAAGGTTAGACGTTAGAGAGATTAGAGGTTGGATGTTAGATGAGTTAGAAGAGTTGGATAGTTGTAGAGCTAGTCATTGAGTTGTAGATAGTCAAGGATGATGTCTGAGTCATTGTAATCTTTGTAGAAGAAGAGAGTAGATCTAAGAGAAGGGCTCCTAGCTGTGTGCGTGGAGTTTCCCAAAAAGATCTAAGGCTGCAGCTGTGTGCGCAGCAGGACTGTGTAATTCCCACTTTGAGATAATATAAGATACAAGTTCCCGTGGACGTGATTTTCCCATGGAGGTGAACCACATAATTCTTGTCGTTATGATGCTGTGTTGTGTGAATGCATGTTTATGTTTTACTATCTGTGTTTACATGAATGTTTCGTTGTCTTTATGAATGAGTATATAAAGCAAGTCCTGGAAGTTCCCTTAGAAGTTATATTTGTGCACTATCGAAGGAGTCGGTAAGAGCACTATCGCCGCAGCGCTTAAGGAATGTGTTACTGTGCGGTGGTGCAGAAGCAGAGACGATATATAGTGTATCGGACGTAGCAAGTAAACGCCTCATGCGCAGACGTGGAGGTGCTGCGCAGCTAGGCTAAGGCGAGTAAGCTCCAGCGCTGTTGCGTTGTATGACCTGGGGAAGAGTCAGACGCTCCATTCAGAAGTTATCACGGAAGGAGGGAAGAGAGAAGATTGTGGATTCCACACCGCCCTGGTTAAGGAAACCTGATTCCTTAGCCCCCCATAGCCACTTCGGGTGAGACCTCAGGCTGCTGCACAGCTCGTTGTCGAAAGGGCCAATGCACCAATGGGTGTTTGTTTCTACGCTTCGTGAAAACCCGGGTCTGTCCAAAAAGCAGCCAACAAATGGTTCCATTGCCTTGAGACTTGTTATTCCGGCAACGCGTGAGATTGATGCAAAACATAGAGAAAAAGGAAGCTAACAAATGGTTCCTTTTCCTTGCGACTTGTTTCCTTGAGACTGGCTCAACCAACAAATGGTTATGTCATCGGCTTTAACCCTATTACTTGAAGGCAATGTGGTGCTGGAATCCTACAGCTAAAGAAATTGAAGACTGGTTTGATTCAAAGGCTAGAGAGTTCGCTGAACAAGAAAATAGAAGCCCTAGGCTTCAGACAGAAGACTGGTTGCAGAAGCATATTTATACTGACCTTCACGAAAAAAAATTTGTAACATTTGCACTTGAGTTGCATGCGTGGATAGCCAAGTTAGCAAATACTAGACCCACTGTGCATGTTGATCAACCCGTCGTTTGGACGCCTGAGTTAGTTAGCATTTTGAAGCGGGTAGATAATCCTGTGTCCCGCGCAGTAGACTTTTGTTTGAACAATCTGCTGGAAGGCTTCATCACCGAGTTTGCGGTAGATACAAGAAAGAGCTTCAGCGAAGCTGAGAGGAGCTTCTTCAGAGCATACAGGGGTAAGTTCTTAAATTCTCTAAACTTATGGATTAAAATGCTCATGTATGAAAAAGAAAAACTATGCATAGCTTCCGATGAATAGCATAGACAAGTAATGTCCGCAGATTCTGATAGTGATCTTGAAGTTATTGGTTGCACTCGTAGTGGAAAACGGTATAAAGTAGGCTTTTACCAACATTCTTTTGAGTCTATCCCAGAAGATAGTCGAGCTCCTAAAGCGATCCATATAGAGAGACAAGGGAGTGCTCATATCCCTTACCACCCTTTTACACCGCAAAAGCCAGACGGGGCTCAGTATAACCCCGCAACAACTCCCTCTAGTAGCCCGCACGGTACTTCTAGTACCTCAGCTCCACCTTTGTTTAACCATCCCGGAGGCAGTGCTACAGGACCTCCACCTCAGCCTAGCGCAAGAAGGATGGGTGATGACATGAAGCTACCGACCTTTAGGGGAACAGGGCTAGAAGACCCTGAGCAGCACTGGTTCCTATGTGAAGCCATTTGGACAATTAAGCAAATTAATGATGATGTTGTTAAGCTGGTTCAGTTAGCAACCACACTAAGAGAAAGAGCCTTAACCTGGTTCATGAAATACTCAGCAGCACAGAATAGGACGCTTGCTGAGGTAAGAAATGCTATGATTCGAGAATTCAAGAAACCTAAATCAGAATCACAGTGCATAACCGAGCTCAAAGACATAAAACAGTTACCCACAGAGTCAGTATGGTACTTTGACCAGAAGTTCAAAGCCTTGATAGATCAAGTAAGCTTTGAGTTTGCACCGCAGCAGCATAAGGAATGGTTCATTGCTGCACTGCTTCCTCACATTAGATTCCTCTTATGCAACAGAATCTCACTACACAAGAACAAGCTCTAGAGATGGCTATGAAACTAGAAGCTTCACCAATTGCTGGAACAAGCAACGATGTTGCGCAGTTGCAGAACCAGCTAGCAAACCTAACCTTGCAAGTGCATGACATTAAGAAAGGAAACGATGTCAAAGAAGAAATTTGGTGCACAAAATGTAGAGCACAAGGTCATTCAAAGGACCATTGTCCTGTTTTCATAGAGTATATTGCGACTGGAGCACCTAACCCTTTACCACAGGCTCAGGGACCTTGGTGTGAAATCTGTAGAACTAGAGGTCACAGACCACAAGAATGTCAGTTGTTACAGAAATATGTACAAACTCCAAACAATCTCTATTGCAATTTCTGTAAATCAGTAGGCCATGATGAGAACAATTGCAGAGCATATGAGCTCATGATAGAAAGAAAACATGATGTTTATAGAGTACAGTCAGAGGCACAAGGACGCACAGCAGGCCCGCAGTATGACCAAGCTCGCGAAGGCCGAGGAGGAAATTATAGGGGCTGAGGATGCACAGCAGGTTTTGGTCGTGGACGAGGACGGATCACTTGCTATAACTGCGGAGCTCAAGGTCATTATGCAAGGGATTGCCAAAATCCTACAACCATCTGCAGATACTGTAAATCTTATGATCATAAGATTGAAGAATGCCCTCATTTGATGGCCAAGATGCAAGAAAAGAAGCCACAAGTTAACCAGAATATCCAGTTGATTGCAGCAGAAAAAAGAGAATCAGATCCTACAGTTAATATAGTCACGCGCAGTGGAGCAACCACTGGTGTGCCAGAGTCGGGAACTGGAAAACCAGCGACGCAATGGGTGCGCCGCGCTAATATCAAACCATCTCCGCTCGACCTGCAGAAGCAAAAAGAAGCATTCAAGCAAGCTCAAGAATATTTCTCAGATCCCCGAACTTCAAGTTTTGTCACAGTATCGCACAAAGATATTAGACCGCAAATGCTAAGACAAGAGAACCTGGTACAAGAACATGATACTACATCGGGAAGGCCTGATGAAGAGGATGCACTAGGCAATGTTCATGCTTTCTTGAGAAACTGCTTAAAGTTGTTGCACAATGAAAAAGCAACTATGGAACTCCAACACCTGTTGGATCAGTGTCAACAATCTGCTTTGATGAATACACCGTAGTGTGCTGTTCATCAGATTGGGAGTCATACTAGAACTAGAAGAGAGATGAGACTCACAACGCAGATTGGAGAATTTGAGATGGACGAAGTCATTTTGGATTTAGGCTCAGAAGTTAATGTTGTCACAATGCAGACATGGGAACAGATGGGTAGTCCTCAGCTTACCAGATCTCCTATCCAGCTAAGACTTGCAAATCAGCAACAAGTTTCTCCGTTGGGAAGATTACCCAATGTACCTATTGATATTGAGGGAGTAAGAAGTTCTGTAGACTTCGAAGTAATCAAAATTCTAGATGACAGGAGACCATACCCAGCACTTTTAGGTATAGACTGGGCATTTGATAATTTGGCTATCATTAATTTGAAGAAAAGACAGATGACCTTTGAGGATGAGCAGATTAGGGTCATTGCACCGCTTGATCCCCTTCAAGGACCACGGTATATTGAACCCATTCGAGCAGAAGAAGAAGCGCGCCACATGGAAAGTTTGTACTAGATGACTACTAGTCATAGTGATTATGTCAATCCCACAGCGGACGTCCATATTAGCTAGCGATGCGATAGCTCATGCACATCAGATTCAGAAGCAGGACTGGAAAACTGGTAGAAACGCTTACATGAGGTTTCTGCAAGGGGTTGTGCCATGATGACCAAATCCATTCGATGGATTGGCACAGAATTGAACAACACTCCAATCTTTGATGGTTTAACTGAAGTGAGTGAATTCATACATGCATATGAACAACAAATCCCAGAAGAGCGGCGCATACAAGCACTGGATGTAGCACTGCGCGCTACACCCGCAAGATGGTGGGGTGCGCATAAAAAAAATATTGACACATGGCAAGACTGTCAGAGATTGATACTGCGCAGATTCCAGAAAACTACAGCAGAAATGTTGCGCAAATATGATGGACAGAGTGACCCCAGGTCACACGTTGAAGCATGTATTCAGCAATGGTCAGATATTCTAGAGGATGAGTGGGCTCACCTATTCATCCACACATTGGATACAGTTCCAAGGAACTGGTACACTGAAACAGAATTGCGCAGAGGCACTATCACTTGGCCTCTTATAATGGAAAGTTTTCAACTTACCTTCAGCTTTGAGTCAGAACGTCCAAGCATTGATCACGCTTTAAAGTGTATTAAAAAGAAGGTATTTGAACAATGTCCTTTACCAGAATATTCTCAACCAGATTGGGTTGTCCAGATGGAACATGCCCTGGAATGCTATAATTTCACCACTGATGAAGAGGATGATGATCCTCGCAACATCAATATTCCAGAATCAAAAGGGACGTGCAAAGTCGAAGACCCTCAGCTTGATATCCCTGCCATTATAGAACACATCAAGCTCAAGAAGATTAACATTGGTACAGAAGCCGAACCCAAGTTTGCTTCTATAGGATATTATTGGGATGATGAAACTGTTGGCCAGATTGCAGATTTACTATGTGACTACCAGGATATCTTTCCTACCAAGTTTACAGAAATGAAAGGCATCCTAGGAGATTTAGGAGTGATGCGCATACCTTTGAAAGTGGATTCCAAGCCAGTAAAACAGCGCCCGTACAGGTTGAATCCGCGATATAAAGAAAAGGTCAGAGAAGAAATTGATAAGATGCTCGCAGCAGGTATCATTGAGCCCATAGAAGAAAGTGATTGGATTAGTCCTATGGTGGTACAAGACAAAAAGGCAAAAGGTGAAATAAGAATCTGCGTGGACTTACGCAAGCTGAACGACACCTCAACGCATGATCCATTTCCTATGCCCTTTACAGACGAAGTACTTGATAATGTTGGAGGACAAGAGGCTTACTCCTTCACTGATGGCTTTTCGGGATACCATTAGATCATAATCCACCCAGAAGACCTCCATAAGACCACTTTTGCGACTGAATGGGGCTCATTCCAGTATACGGTAATGCCCTTTGGTCTTAAAAACGCTCCTGCTATCTTCTCTCGAGTCGTTGTTGTTGTTTTTAAAGAATTCATTCATAAGTTTCTAGAAGTCTATTTTGATGACTGGACTATCTTTGGTTTACTAAAGAACCATATAGGGAATCTGCGGATGATGTTAGAAAAATGTAGACAGTATCAGATTTCCCTTAACTTGAAAAAATGTATTTTCTGTGCTCCTTTTGGTATTCTGTTGGGTCATATTGTATGCAAACAAGGACTCCTGATGGACCCTGCGAAGGTTGCCATCATTGCTAACTTACCTGCGCCCAACTCAGTCAAACAATTGCACACTACATTGGGACATACAGGGTACTACAGGAAATTTATCAAGGGCTATGCAAAAATAACTGGGCCTATGGAAAGATTGCTGAAAAAGGATTCGAAATTCCAATGGACAGAAGAATGCAAACAGAGCTTGGACACACTTAAAGAAAAGATGATTACAACGCCTATTCTAGTCTTCCCAGACTGGAGAAAAACCTTTCATGTTCATGTAGATGCTTCTTCCATAGCATTGGGGGTTGTGTTGACACAACCGGGAGAAGGAGGTATTGACCACCCCATTGCTTACTCTAGTAGAAAGCTGTCCACAGCTGAGAAGAACTACACCACTACAGAAAGAGAAGGACTAGCTATGGTGTATGCCTTACAGAAGTTCAGACACTATCTATTGGGTGCTCATTTTAAAATGTATACTGACCATTCTGCTTTGAAATACTTGGTCAATAAGCCAGTGTTAGGGGGAAGAATTTGCAGATGGCTACTGCTCTTCCAGGAGTATGATTTTGAGGTTATTGTGAAGCCAGGTAGATTGAATGCAGGAACTGACCATTTATCTAGGATAGAGTTAGGGGAGGAACCTACAAATCTGGAGGACAATCTGCCTGATGCGCAGCTGTTTTCTATTCAAGCAGCCGATGAGTATTATTACGATATTCTTGAGTTTCTCACTACCGGGCAAGAACCAGTTGAGTTTACAATCCAGCAGAAGAAGCAACTTGTTGTCAAAGCTGCAGACTTCACTTTGATAACATGCCAGCTCTATAAGTTGGGCCCCGATGAAGTCTTGCGCATATGTATCTTACCACATGAGAAGAACTCCATAATCAAAGAAGCGCACTTAGGGACCGCAGGAGGCCATTTCGCAGGAAAGCCGACTGCGCAGAAGATCTTAGCCGCAGGTCTTTGGTGGCCAACATTGCACAAGGATACTAAGGAATTCTGCAAATGTTGCGATGTGTGCCAGCGAACAGGAAAACCTTCAAGAAGAGATGAAATGCCGCTAAGACCCCAAATAACACTGCGTGCTTTTGATAAGTGGGATATTGATTTTTTGGGACCTATCAACCCACCAGGAAAGAGAACCGGCACAAGATACATCATCACAGCTACTGAATACCTCACCAGATGGGCTAAGGCCAAGCCAGTTAAGAATTGCGACGCTGTCACTGCCTCGCAATTTATTTTTGAGAATATTGTCACTAGGTTTGGATGTCCACTGATTTTAATGAGTGATCAGGGCACACATTTCCTGAATGAGACTATAGAGGCCCTTACTGAATAATTCCACATTAGTCACCATAAGAGTACACCCTACCACCCTCAAGCTAATGGTACGATGGAGGCATTCAATAAGATTTTTGAGAATGCCCTGACAAAGATCTGTAATCAACAAAGAGATGATTGGGACCTTAGAGTCACAGCTGTGTTATGGGCTTACAGAACCACATGCAAGAAATTAACAGGTCACACACCTTTCAGTTTGGTGTATGGACAAGAAGTAGTTATGCCCATGGAATACATTTTTCCCAGTCTCAGAATTGCGCAAATTACAAAAATGGTAGATACTGATACTATGAGTGAAAGACTCTCACAATTGCTTGCCTTAGAAGAAGACAGACTTTTAGCTGGATTCCATCAACAAGTGCAGAAGGCAAGACAGAAAGCTTAGCATGACAGACATATTAAGAATAAAGTTTTTCAAGAAGGAGACTTGATACTCCTCTATGATAGTAAATTCATAAAGTTCCCAGGAAAGTTTCGTGTACATTGGTTAGGCCCTTTTCAGGTGACAAAGATAACAGAAGGAGGAGCAGTTTAGCTTGCGAAGATTAATGGAGAATTGCTGCCCACAACGATTAACGGGAGTCAGCTCAAGATTTACCGCGACGGCCACTCCACCCTGTCGACTTAATTAATTGCTAAAAGAAGTGCAGATGCCCAGTGTAGTTGAAAAATGCATCGCACTTATCAGTCTACATGGAAATCGCGAGACACTTTCAATCTCTAGCTTCCCGCGCAGTTCCTTGAAGCATCCGCGCATATCAATAAAGCCTGTTTGGAGGGAGCCTATTTTGCGCTCTTGCAAAGTTTTTCCCCGGGTTGTCAAACCGTCGCGCTTGCGGAGTTCCCTATTGTCAATTTGCCGCTTGAGGAGTTCTCCTCGTCGTGGAGCCCTCCATGTGCATAGTTACCTATGCTGAAGTGACCCGCTGAAAAATTTGAATTGCGGTAGTCCTATAGCCGCGTCTGAATATTAATGAAGGATAGGATCGCCAATTAATTGTATTTGCTCTGACAGATTCGGCTCCCTAAGATTTGCATTTAAGTAATGAGCCGAAGGCCTTAACTCATCTCTCGAAAGGCTGTCAGAGCCCGTCCATCACAATTAATGCACCGCAGAGGCGCGGGGGTAGGGGGGTTGTCAACTCATGCATAGGCGCCTACGGCTATTAGCCCCACTTGTCCGCATTTACTACCGCCTTTAGTTATAAATACCCCACACTTGTATATGTTCGCGTTACTTTCCTCGAATTGTATCATGTCTTGTTTGAGAATCTATGTTATTGTTTTCAGAGCCGTGTCGTGCAGACTGCTCCCTTTGTTTTCAGCGTTCGTATCCTACGCTGTTCCACCATTTGTCTGGTTCAATTGCTTGTTGTGTATACTGGTTCATGACGGAGAACCTGTCAACTGAAGAAGTTGTTCGTCAATTCAAGCGCAGAGGCTTAGATTTTGGCATGGGTACCCCGGTGACGACCTTGGCTTACACGCATCCTGGTTAGTTCGATCCCAAACAATCCCTGGGCACAAGGGCATCTCAGCAGCAGCAGCCGGACGAGCCCGTTTTAGAGCCCTTGGCCACTCTGGTCAACTATATTTCTCCGCATCCAGATGATGCACCCGAGGTGCAGATTCCCAAGAATGCCAAGTATCCGATTCCGCTGCCTCCAATGGCGTAAATCGTCTGAGAAGAAGGGTCCCTGCTTGGACACCTTCCACTGGTTAAGTTTTCTGACTTCAACTTGGGAGACTACAGAATGTATCCTCAGTTCACGCCAGATCGCTATCTAACTGTAGTCCATAATTCTTTTAGAAAGGTTGATGAATTCGCCCCGAAGGAATTTGTAGCAAATCTAGAGAGGCCTAGACTGTTGAACCTGTTGAAGCTACCTCACTTTGGGCGTAGCAATGAAGTAAATGCAGTTGTTAAGACCCTGCTATCCTGTGTTCATGGTGGTTATCTTTGGCTGGGGAGGCCAATCGATTTAAATGTCGACTTGATTCATCGTATTACTGGCCTATCTAAGGTTGGTAAGGACCCCAATGTTCATTTTGTTGGTAAGGATAAGGACAGAAAGTTGGCTGCACAGCTGGTGCAGAAATACAAATTGCTGAGAGGAGTTCGGGGTTATGACCTCACTACAGTTGAAGATGAAGCACTTAGATTCACAAGCAGTCTGCTTGCAGGCAGACTTCTAATGAAGTGCAGACCTAAAGAAGTCACTGGAGCTGTTGTAGAGCTCGCAATCGTAGCTGCGGAGGGAGAATAGTATAACTGGTCTCTCTTCCTCTTGAATACATTTTTGGATGACTTCCAAAACGTTCAGGACAACGCCGCTCAGTTGTTCCATTTTTCCTGGCTTTTGATTTTATGCGCCTTTGTCGGGTGGAAGGAGCCCCCGAACACTCAGTTCCTTCCGCGCCGCGCAGGAGAGGTTGCAGGGATGCGCTATGTCAACCTATGGGATTCTAGTAATCCCACGAAGCGCAAGATGAACCGCGTTGTGTTCTAGGAATATTACCATCTCCTCAAGGACACCATCCAAGAGATGCCGAGGCTGACTGAGGAGACAGCAGAAATCTATGGATCGAAGTTGGTCTTTTCTGCCAACTTACATGAAATTTACTGCCACCCTTGCGGAATTCAAGAAGAATGGGTCGTAGGCCTCTACTGGATGACTACTGAGGATGTCGAAGAAACTGTTAAATCTTGGCCAGACGAATGGAGGCAGGCCGCTGACATTGCTGCCGCGATACCACCCCCTGCCACGCCAGAAAATGATAAAGGAAAGGAAAAGGCCACACAGGAGACTGATGAAGGTCCGACAGGACCACCTCCAAAGAAGCAGAAGCTGTCGCACCCTGCAGAAGCGACAGGAGATCCTTCTGAGACCCTTGCCGCGGGGTTCGACCAGTACTTGAAGGAGCAATTTCATGAGCTGCGAACCTCGTAGGCTCACATCAAAAGTGCTCTGGACCTACAGCTCGTGGAGTTGAAAGGTCTCGCAGGAAGAGTTGCGCAGACCCACGCGCCAGCATCCGGTTCGCAGACGCCACAGGCATCTACAAGCACCAAGCGGGTTGAAGTACTTGCAGAGAGGCATACTCTCGTTCACATCCCGCCTACAAGTATGACATTCCTGGATCCTTTGGCTGCAACCCAGGTAAACACGGTTGGCCCTATTGAGATAAATTTGTCATTAATTCTGATAGAAACTTTGCAATTAGTACAAGAGAAGGTCTCTATTGAGCTGAGAGCTAGAGAGCTCTCCACATTCCATGCAAACCAAAGACTGCAATCGCAGGAAATAGAGCTGAAGGCAGGATATAAAAACATCTCTGAGCATCTCGCACTTTACGAGGCACAAGACACTAGGATAAGAAACGTAGTTGATGAAATCACCCAGGAGGTGCCGGCTTGCCAGATTCAACCAGACCTTCCTCTGGTTGAGAAAGTCCAAATTATTGGCGGAAGGGTGAAATCCCTAGAGAAGGAAATAGCTTCTATGGCTGAGGACCATAGAGCACAGATCACCGAGTTGGAAGCTCGTGTCGCAGCACCTCCTATAGATGATAGGCAGGAACAATTTGAAGCGCTGCGCATAGCTTCCACACAAATGAAGTGCAGAGCAGATGAAGCCCGGAACTTAATGATGCAAGCTATGGAGGCTTGGGCTAAGCTTGAGAAGCTCCCTTTCAAAGTCGGTATTTTGGAACAGGTACAAGCAGCAGAACAGTCCCTAATTGCTCTGAGTGAAGAAGCTAAGGCCTTAGAAGGCTTAGCCAAAATGAGGAAAATGAGCGAAGTGCGCAAAGTACAACAACAACTGCACAAGCTCATAAATGAAGATGCTAATCTCACCAACAACATTCAGCCATTCATGGATGAGTATGTTGAACTTGCTACCCAAGCCGAGGCAAAGATCAAAGAATTTGCCAAATCTCAACAGTTGGTTGATGGAATAACTGAAGAAGAAGCTAGTTCAAACATGGTGCAGACAGCTGCGGAGTGCGTGGATGAAATGGACTCCGCTATTGCGCAGTGGAAGCAGGCATTTGCTGCAACCCAAGCAAAGGCAGACGCGCAGCTAAAGCGACCACACGCTAGTGCAAGTGGCTCGGGGACAAGCCACAAGTAAGTGTTAGGGGCCTGTTGGAGCATAGGCCACAGGTATAGTAAAGCTGCAAATTTTGAGGAAAAAGCACAAGTGTTGAAGAGAAGTGCTAGTTTTGAGTAAAAGCACCAATTTTGGGCAGAAGTGAACAGTGCGCAGTACGATGCCAGATGGACAAGCTCAGCACAAATTACGGGCCGGAAATCACGGAGCTCATGCGCACATGTCAAAGGAGAGTGAATGTGGCCGAGTAGAAAGCTCAACTACCACAATAAATGAAGCGACGGAATAGAGGGCTCAGCTACCCTCATTAAGGCTAAGTACAGAAGTTATGGTTACTCTGACCAAGGAAGAGCAACGGACCAAAGCATTGAAGGTGAAGGACAAGGAGCAGAGAACGATGAAGCGGCGCCCATACCCGCAATCTGCACCAGAAGTCACGAAACCTGCAGGAAACGGCGACATGACTGCAAGCGGCGCCTACAGTACACCTAGCCATGTCCGTGGTTAGGGTTTTTGGGGATTACTATTGGAAAAGGCCCACAGTTTTGTAAAGGTGCGACCCTCAGGGCCACCTATATATATGAGTAATTGTAGAGGGAAAAGGGTTAGAGACATTAGACGTAAGAAGGTTAGACGTTATAGATATTAGAGGTTGGATGTTAGATGAGTTAGAAGAGTTGGATAGTTGTAGAGCTAGTCACTGAGTTGCAGACAATCAAGGTTGATGTCTGAGTCATTGTAATCTCTGTAGAAGAAGAGAGTAGATCTGAGAGAAGGGCTCCCAGCTGTGTGCATGGAGTTTCCCGGAAAGATCTAAGGCTGCAGCTGTGTGCGCAGCAGGACTGTGTAATTCCCACTTTGAGATAATATAAGATACAAGTTCCCATGGACGTGATTTTCCCATGGAGGTGAACCACATAATTCTTGTCGTTATGATGCTGTGTTGTGTGAATGCATGTTTATGTTTTACTATCTATGTTTACATGAATGTTTCGTTGTCTTTATGAATGAGTATATAAAGCAAGTCCTGGAAGTTCCCTTAGAAGTTATATTCGTGCACTATCGAAGGAGTCGGTAAGAGCACTATCGCCGCAGCGCTTAAGGAATGTGTTACTGTGCGGTGGTGCGGAAGCAGAGACGATACATAGTGTATCGCACGTAGCAGGTAAATGCCTCGTGCGCAGACGCGGAGGTGCCACGCAGCTAGGCTAAGGCGAGTAAGCTCCAGCACTGTTGCATTGTATGACCTAGGGAAGAGTCAGACGCTCCATTCAGAAGTTATCACGGAAGGAGGGAAGAGAGAAGAATGTGGATTCCACACCGCCCTGGTTAAGGAAACCTGATTCCTTAGCCTCCCATAGCCACTTAGGGTGAGACCTCGGGCTGCTGCGCAACTCGTTGCCGAAAGGGCCAGTGCGCCAATGGTTGTTTGTTGCTGCGCTTCCTGAAAACCCGGGTCTGTCCAAAAAGCAGCCAACAGGAAGCTACTATCTAATTTATTTGATCTCTAGTTGGATGCTAGTTGTATCTATTGTGACAACCATAGTTGTGTGAAGTTGTCAGAGAACCCGGTGTTCCATGACAAGTCGAAGCATATCGAGATCAAATATCACTATATCATGGATATGGTGTAGAGAGGAGCAGTGAAGCTCCAATATGTTGCGACAGATGAGCAGATTGCAGATGTGTTGACCAAACCACTAGCCATAGTGAATTTCAAGTACTTCAGAGAGAGGCTTGGTGTTCTTTAGATAGAAGATACTTCGAGGAGGAAGTAATGGGACACATTTACAGATTCCATTCCAAGCATGGTGGTAGGAGGATCCTTCCCATGGCTATGGATGTAATTGCTATGTGATGAGCATCAGGACGATGCTTTAGATGATATGCATCAGGACGATGTTGTGATGATGATCAGGATGATCATGTGGTGATATGCATCAGGATGATGCTATGATGATGATCAAGATGATCATGTGATGATATGTATCAAGATGATGCTATGATGATGATCAGGACGATCATGTGTGGTGAGCATCAAGTCGATGCTCCAGATGTTGTACATTAGGATGATGTATTGTATGATGATGATCAGGATGATCATATGTGATGAGCATCAGGCCAATGCTCCAGATGTTGTACATCAGGATGATATATTGTATGATGATGATTAGGACGATCATATGTGATAAGCATAAGGTCGATGCTCCAAATGTTGTGCATCAGGAGGATGTACTGTATGATGATGATTAGTATGATCATGAGCTCTAGGATGATGCTCCATGTGAAGAAGATGATCAGTAGGATCATGATGTATCAGGATGATACTTCGTGGCTATGGACAGGTTGTGCAACAGCATGTAATCATCCCTAGAGATCCAGACAAGTTTTGCTAGTCACGTAAAAGATTTTAGGATGCTCTTTAGAGATCTTGCAGTTGCAAGACACTCTTTTAAGGTTGTGCTAGTCACGTAAAAGATCATGGGATTCTCTTTAGACATCTTGCAGTTGCAAGACACTCTTTTAAGGTTTTTTGGAGACCACATGTAATCAATCCTGGAGATCTGGACAGGTTGTGCTAGTCACGTAAAAGATCCTGGGATGCTCTTTAGAGATCTTGCAGGTTGCAAGACACTCTTTTAAGGTTTTTCGGAGGTCACATGTAAAAGATCCTGGGAGATCTGATAGGTTGAGCAGTAAGCTTGTAAAAATCCTGGGATGCTCTTTCTAGGTTTTGTCGATGCACGCAATCAGCCCTAAGAATTCCACAAGATGGCATGCTCGCAGAGATGATGAAGACCTGTAGGAGGCTAGGCCTACATCCAACATGAAAAAGGGTTGGCTCTATATAAATTCCTATGATGAGAAGAATTGAGAGATAGCACCAGTGATCGATATTATGAGTACAGCAGCAGTGACGATGATGCTCCGTGATCCAGTGATGATGATCTAGCTCCAGAATTGAAGACTTGTTCATATATGTATTCATGACCTGTGTCAAGAGAATACCTTCCTAGTTAAGAGGGAGTGTTGATGTATTTGTAACTTCGGAAGATATTCACTTGTATATTGTATGTATTAGATTTGTACTTTATTGTTACCCCAACGGAGATGCATTATTCCTCCGATTGGAAGTGTCGTCATTTGTACTTGCATGTGTCGCAAGTTATAGTGTAAGCGTTGTAACTTATATTTGATGGGTTATTAGACCACCTTGGTGGGGTCGGACCTGTATGAGTTATGTAGGTTAAAGGGTTGTTAGAACACCCTAGTGGGGTCAGCCCAGTGACAAGTTGTAATGGGTTATTAGACTCTCCTAAGGGAGGTCGGCTTAGTTAGAGTTAAAGGAAGGTCAAGTCATTGTATAAATAGAGAGTGTGACTCTCTCATTCTATTCATTCACACACTCACTCAATTCGCATTAGTGAGAGAGAGGAGGAGTGTGCACAAGTGGAGGAGGAGAAGCTGCTAGGAGACTATCTCTATCTTTTGGGATTTGATCTTTGTGATTTTTATATTGGTGCTCATTATATATCAGATGAATTTGAGGGGTTTTTCACCTTCTTGGTTTTCCCTAGTGAAATGCTTTGTGTATCTTGTCTCTTATGTTTGATATGTTGTACATGTTGTTCTCTCGGTTAAGATCCTAGATCATATTGAATTAAATGATGAAAATCTAACACTCCAGAGCCATCAACAAGATCACGATCAAGTATCAGTTTCCATTGCTGAGAATGGACGACTTGATGGATTGCTTGAGTGGAGCAAAGTACTTCAGAAAGATCGACCTGAAGAGTGGTTATCACCAGATTCAGGTTAGAGAAGGAGATGAATGGAAGACAACATTCAAGACGAAGGAAGGGCTATATGAGTGGTTATTCATGCCATTTGGATTGAATAATGCACCCAGTACATTCATGCAATTGATGAATGAGGTACTGAAGCCATTCTTGGGTAAGTTCGTCGTAGTGTATCTAGACGACATCCTGATATTTAGTCAAACCAAGACAAAGTACTTGGCGCACATTCGAAAAGTATTACAGAAGTTACAGGAAGAGAAGTTGATGGTGAACCAACAAAAGTGCTTCTTCATGAAGGAAGAACTAGTGTACTTGGGATTTGTAATCTCGGGTAAAGGGTTGGTAATGGACCCAGAGAAGGTGAAGGAAATATTGGATTAGCCGAAACCGACAAGTACCACTGGAGTGCGAAGTTTCCATGGACTTGCCAGTTTCTACAGGAATTTCATTAGGGGATTCAGTCGAATTTGTGCACCTTTGACAGAGTGCATGAAGAAAGGGGATTTTAAGAGGATGGAAGCTACCCAGATAGATTTCGACAAGTTGAAGGAAAAGGTCACTGACATCCCATTGTTAGTGCTCCCATATTTTGACAAAGTTTTCCAAGTTGATTGTGACGCGAGTGGAATGGCGATTGGAGCAGTGTTCAGAAAGGAGGGACGACCAATTTTATTCTTCAACAAGAAGTTGGATGATGCGAAGTGGAAATATTTAGTCTATGACCAGGAATGCTATGCTATTGTCCAAGCATTGAGGAAGTGGAGGCATTATTTGTTGCCCAAGTAATTTGTGTTGTACACAGATCACCAAGCACTGAGGTATTTGAATACTCAGTCGAAGTTGAATCAGTAGCACATGAAATGGGTCAAATTCCTACAAGGATATACTTTCATGTTGCAACATAAGTCAAGCAATTCGAACAAGGTTATCGACACACTGAGTCAAAGAGTTGCATTGCTGAACACAACAATAGTTCAGGCAACAAGAATAGAGTTAGTGAAGACAGAGTATGCGGCCGACAAGGATTTTGCAAAAGCATGGGAGGCTTGTCGAGAACCATGGAGTGTCGACAGAACGCCATACTTGGATTATTTCATCCAAGAGGGATACCTGTTCAAAGGACAACAGTTGTGTATTCCCAAAGATATGTAAGGGATAACCTAATACGAGAACTACATAGTGACGGATTAGCAGGTCATTTTGGCATCAACAAGACCAAGGCATTGGTCGACGAGAAGTATTATTGGCCAGGAATGACGATAGATGTCGGTAAGTGGGTACGACAATGTCGAGTTTTCCAGTTGGCCAAAGGAAGAAGTCAGAACACAGGGTTGTATACACCATTTCCTGTACCGAATACTCCATTGGAGCACTTGAGCATGGATTTTTTGTTAGGATTGTCGAAGGTGCAACAGGGAAGCAACTCAATCTTTGTTGTAGTTGACATATTTTCAAAGATGGCACAATTTATTCCATTTCAGAAGACACGTGACGCCACAAGCATTATTGTACTATTCTTCAAGGAGATAGTCAGATTGCATGGGTTTCCAAAGAGCATCATGTAGGATAGAGATACCAAGTTTATGGGGCATTTCTGGAGGACCATATGGAATAAAATGGACACGAGGTTGCAGTTTAGCTCGGCATATCATCCACAGATAGACATACAGACCGAGGTGGTGAACAAAATTTTGGGAAACCTTCTAAGGTGTTTGACGACCAACAGACCCATGTAGTGGGAGAATGTGTTGGCACAAGCAAAGTTCACGTACGACAATTCTATGAATCGGTTGATAGGTTTGATCCCATTCCATATTGTTCAAGGGAAAATCCCACATGGAGTGGTAGATTTGGTCAAGTTACCGACAGAAATCAGGAAAAGCGCAAATGCAGAATCATTCGCAGAGCACATGAAAGAAGTGCATGAAGATGTGCGAAAGCGCATAGAAAAGAGAAACCCGACATATATGTTGAGAGATGACAAGAAGAAGAGGCTACAGTCATTTAGTGAAGGATACTTAGTATATGCACATCTATGCACATTTGCGGAAGGAGATATTTCCGACGGGAGCATATAACAAGCTGAAGCTGAAGAAGATTGGACCATGTAAGATTCTGAGGAAGATTTCGGACAATGCTTATGTGTTGGAGTTTCCAAAGGACTTAAGCATTTCACCAACATTCAATGTCTCTGATTTGTACAAGTTTGAAGAAGGTTCAAGAAGTGGAAGCGCGGAAGTGTCGAACATCGACTGGACAATGCAGATTCCAGATTGACACAAAGAAGAAATTGCAGAAGTAATAGAGGAATGCAAAGTTGGGCATACGGGCAATTCGCGAAAGAAAGAATACTTAGTGCAATGGAAAGATGACAAGTTGCAGGAGGCGACATGGGTTTCCGAATAAGAGTTAAAGATACTAACAGAGTAGTCGAGTTCTTTTTCACCTGGGGAGTCTGATGCAGGAGCATCGGGACCTAGGAAAAGTAGTCAAAGATGATCAACTTAAGCAGTTGACTAGGGGGAGTGCCGATGACCACTGGTACGAAAGGAATATTGGTTGTCGAATTCAATGAGTCAAGAACGAGCGATCGATATGTGATCGACAAGAAGATGTGAAAGTTTGAGAGTTGACATGTCTAAGTCGACAGATGACAGAGTTGCAGCGAAGAGGTCGAGTGTCGACAGGTTGTCGAAAAACAACACCGACAGGTTTTGAGGCAGAAGCTGATGATGCGAGAGGAAGCCAACGGGTATGTCGAAGGCTGACGGAAGATAGTATGGTCGACGCAGTGACAAGACCGACTACTGTAGCAGAGTCAGAAGGACATGCAAAAATTCAAGCAGAGTACTTGGTAGTCATTCAGGGTTGCTAAGGAAGTTATGAGAAGTTATTGAAGGTGGTTGAAGACATTCCAGATGTCACCACGAGAAGAGGTTATGCAGCAAAGCCAGGGGCGCTGACAATTTCAAGTCTATGGATTGGGGAGGATTCAGCAGACAGAGGAAGCATGTCTCGGGGGTCGGAGTGATCTCGGTAACAACAGCAGAGCACCAGCAGGGTAGAATACCAATGCGCAGACAGTGAGAGGGGATCAAGAGAGTTATATCAATAGAGAGAGTTATTTCCAGTTTGGGAATTGATCTGTAGATTGGAGAGAAAATTCATGCATCAACCGAATGCAGGAAAGATCGGTTCCATAGCTTAGCGAGCGCTTGCATTCAACAGAGGTCATGAGAGGGTGAAGGTCGACACACAGAGAGATAACACATTTACTTATGTATTGTAAAGGCTGAGGCCAACCAATTAGTTGTTTCATTTCCTTTCATTTAGCATTGTAACCTTTGATTCAATTGAAGTAATAGAAGCCAACTTGTGGCATCATGTTTACATCCAGTTCGTGTGAGCGCGTGTGTGTCGTCTGTAATTTTTAAGCAAGAACCCTTTTCGGGTGACCTTGCGTCAATAATGTTCATCCACCCATGTGTCATTACATGCACTAGTACTTCCTTGATTTAAAATTCAAAATAATGATTATTCATCACATGCAACTACCTTTCCTATTTTTACTCTTGATTATTCCCTTGATCTTTCCTCTCTTTCCCCATTTAGTGGGTTAACATGAATCTATTTTTTTTCTATCTTTAAATAACATTATTTTTCTTCAATTTAACTCACCCATTTCCATGTATCCTCCTATATTTTCTCCTAGATGTTTCTTAGGTTCATGTTTCTCCTCCTTATCATCACTAATTATGCTTAATACTAAGGCTTCCATGACTCTTAATCCTTTCAATTATTAGTTTTCATTGGTGGGGAATGGTAATTACTACCTTGAGAGACTAAAGGTGACTAAGCAATAAGGGTAACACCTATTCTGTGACCTTTAGCTACACCTTGTGTGTGACCAAGTATGTGGCCTAACCCCCATGACAACATGAAATTTATGGATAAAAGTAACTTACTATTTTTCACCCGTTATATGGAAATGGGTGCTAGTAGGTAGAAGAATGGATGTTGGTTCTCTCCTAATGACGTCTGATACACCTTTCATACAACCTTGTCATACATTTGGAGGCTGATTAGCAAGCACTTTTCCTTTCTCTACACACAATGAGACCAATATATAAAATAATCCAAACAAAATAATCATCATAATCAATGCATACTTATAACTAACCATTATGTCTTGGATTCAATCTAGAGTCTATGTAATTTGATGCAATCCAACATCCATTTGCACCCGTGTCTTTCCCTGACATACTTGATAAATCATCGATAGAACTACAAATTTATAACATAATATAACTAGGGCATGATAAACATAGATTTGAACATTAAGATGTACATCTATTCAAATGTCATTCATACATAAGTCACACAATTATGCATATGTATTACAACTGTCTATCTCATGTCATCATACAATGTTATTTATAAACCATACAAGAACACATCAACCATAACATCACAACGCAACATATAGTTATCTCATATCCACACAATGTCTCAAACAATAGGTTACATGAAGATATACATCTTCAATATCGATTATTTATCCTTCTAAGAAGATCTTAGACAATTATGATGGCTATATAAATCTAGCCTTTAATGGGCCATTACATACCCTCTTTAGAAACTTCATCTGAAATTAATATAAATCCTTTAATTATATATCATATAAATATATATTATAATATTTTTCCTAATAAATATTACAACATACAGAAACATATATTTTCCATAAATCCCAGTAATTCCAATCACTATTTCACTTATAATCATCACAAAAATAAATAACAATGTTATTAAATAAACCATCATAATTTATACTTATAATTATGTGCAACACTCACATTATTGTAATGTGTTACTTATAAAACACATGGAATTTCCCCTATGTTGAAGGTTATTGTTTAGGCCAATTTATTTGTATTATACCTTTTACATTAGTCATTGATGGAAGGCTAACTACTTTTAAATTTAATTATAAGAAATATTTTTACACCTAGTTTTAAGATTTTGCTTTAATCTTTTTTTTTCACATAAAATATATCTTACTATTAATACCGTGAAATAGTAAATAGGATCAATACATCAAGTCATCAAACCATAAAGGCATGTGAAACCCAAACCCCTACGGGCACAGAATGAGCCCCAATACAACATCACAGCATCTAACATCCGGGATCCATACCAAATCCCAAGCAAGAACCAGAAAGATGCCCCAACCAAACATCAGAACCCCATCAACATCATGGCCAAAAAAATACAGTCCCCCAAGTGGCATAGAGTTTGCCAACACATAAATACATGTAAAATAAGTACATAATAAGTCCAAAATAGCCAAAGGCTTGGACACAAGGGTCTAATATATCAAAAAAACCATAGAGCCGCATAAACCATCCAGATCAAAAATCCAACAAGTAGTTGGAGAAAGTGACTAAGTACCTGCACAAATATAGCCGCAAATGAAAACATGTGAGAAATATATCAAATCAAGCCAATAAGACCAGGGCAAAGGTTCAGATCCAAAGCAAATCAACCGAACCCCGGGAGAAAAAAATGTCCCCATGCCATTCTTCCCACAAGATAATACCAGTCGGTGCGTCCAAAGCCCACTTGGAAAGGATGTCTGCCTCCACATTTATCTCGCGGTAAACATGAGCAAAGTGAATATGCTGAAAATCACTGATATATTTCCTAACAGCAGCCAACCATTTTGTGAGGAGCAGCACATTGAGTGGGGAGGTACCCAAATCCCATGTTATTATGGAAGAAGAATCACCCATAACAACAAGTGAAGAAACCTGTTTGCGTCGGGAAAAGTGTAGAAGAATCCAGAGAGCACACAATTCACTGCGTGCATTCGATCCACGACCCAAATTTAAATGTATCCGATAGGACACGGAGTTGTTTAGATGAAGTACCACACCCGCCCCACTAACACCGCCCCCCCCCCCCCCGGCCGCAGCCCCATCAAAAAACCCACAAGGATACATCAGTACTGGAGGAGCATTGCGATATCCAGTTTGTTTGACCATAGAACCAGTTCTGTCTCCCGTAGGTACAAAGATGGAATTAAACTCCATAAATAAATCAATAATATGACTGCTTAACCAATTCAGATTTATAGCAGTACCATCAAATACATAGCAGTTGCGGGCCTTCCAAAGCTCCCATAGCATATAACATGGGATTTCTAACCATCAGCGAGAGCGTGGGTCGTGGAACCACTGGCCAAAACTGTCCAGCAATGTGGACGAGCGCCAAACAACAAAAATACCGAGGGAATTGGCAATAAGTTTCGAGAGCTCATTTATGATTAGGCACGAAGATAATAGGTGATCTACCATTTCCAATTGTGAGCAGCACAGAGGGCACCATCCAGGACCAAAGAATACACGACGACAGAGATTATCCCATGTAAGAATATTGTTTCCCATTGCCAACCATACAAAACATCTAATCCTCGGAGGGATGGCAAGCTTCCAGATCACAGAGTGCCACCAAACCTTCTTTAATTGACAGTCTGCAAATAATGAATCATAAGCAAGTTTTGAAGTGACCGATCCACGAGCAACATCCCATGACCAAACCAACCGGTCTGGGGATTCGCAAAGTTGGATGTTTCCTTGACAGAGGTGCATAGTGTATTCCGACCATTCCTTTGCCATAACCCCTCGCATGCCAAGTTGACGAGCAGTGATCCATCCCCCGTTATTGAAAGTAACAGCATGTGCCAGGTTATAAAGCCCCCTAGCTCTGAGATGTGTAAGAAGTTTGGGAGAGAAAGGATACGCATGTGATACCCCCAAAACAAGGTCCGTTCCAAGTCTGATATCGCGTCCATTTCCAGGTATCTAGGAGAGCCATTTTGCTATAACAGTAAATGAGCCCATAAGCCCATGCCAAATATTAGAAGTACCATTAATAGAACGCCCTCCAATCCGAAACCAGGACGTAACCGTAGCATGTTTGAGGTATTTGGCCCGAATGGTACATCCCCACATAGAGTAATTAAATAAAACACGCCACAGGCTCTTAGCATGGAGAACCGTCACAAACAACTCCAAGTTATTTATATTCCAGCCCCCTAGAATGTATGGTTGTGCCATACGTTTCCAATTAATTAAATGAAACCTGTTCTTCTCACCCCTACCAGTCCATATGAAGCGGAAGAATTTCCCCCGGATTATGCGTAGGATAGAAATCAGAATTTCATAAAGGGAGAACCAGTATACTCCCAGGTTCTGAAGGACACTCTTAGCCAAAGTAATCCATCCACCCAGTGACAGATATCTCAAGATCCAGTGACTAATGCGTGTATCACTGGAAAAATGCCGAGATACTTAGAGCCCTTCGATAGCTCCTTAAATTCCAAAGGAAAAATGCACCTGACACTATGCTCCACAGTCACCTCCAGTGAGTGTTTCAGGAAAAATGATTTCACCAAATTAATGAGCATACCAGTTACCAAGCAGAAGAAGTCAAGAATTCTCTTATATTGTAACCATTCAGCCAAAATTCCCATCCCAAAAAGCATCACATCATCCACAAAGAGAGCATGGGTAACTGATACACCAGCCGAGACTTTTATACCCACAATAGAGCCCTTGCTTTTTGCTTTGTGGATTGAGAGGCTCAGGCCTTCAATGATCAGCAGAAACAAAAGGGGAGAAAGAGGGCATCCCTGACGGAGTCCCCTAGACGCCTTGAAGAAATCAGTCGGCTGACCATTGATAATTACAGCATAGTTGACAGATGAAACACAGGCCATAATCCACTTCATAACCTTCCAAGGTAATCCAATTTGAATAAGAATCAATTTGAGAAAAGTCCAATTGACTCGATCATAGGCTTTGACCAAGTCCAGTTGCAAGATGGGTGCCTCCAACTTCTTTTGATTGATACTGTGGAAAAACTCCTGTGCCACCCCAACCGCATCATGAATCTGCCTCGCATCCAGAAAACCGTATTGTTCCATAGAAATGTACGAGGACAAAATCGGTTTGATGCATTGAGCAATTATCTTAGAAATGATCTTGTATACTAAATTGCACAAAGCAATCGGATGGAAATCATTGAAACTCTCAGGATGTGTTGATTTAGGAATCAGTGCCAGATAAGTGGTATTTAACGCCCCCGAGACCAGTCCCAAAGACCGAGATTCATCCACAGCATCCCTAAGGCCATTCCCCATAATTTCAAAAAAATGTATAAACAGTTCCACCATCCACCCATCCGGACCAGGAGATTTGTCCTTAGCAAAGTCCCGAAGTATGTTCTGAACATCAGAGCAAGTAACAGTCTCATAAATTTTGTCCCCCTCCTCATCATTGAACATCCGAGGATATTCCTTAATAAGCTTAAATTGTTCATTCAGGGACGAAGCTTCAAGATCAGAATAATACTCTAAAAAATTACGAGAAGCCTCACCCTTCAAGACTTCATCACCACAAATCCTTCTCCCATCATGATCATTAAGATCCCAAATGTTGTTTTGTATTCTGCGGCCATCAGCATAACGATGGAAGAACTTTGTGTTTAGATCACCAGCTTTGAGCCAAATAGCCCGGCTCTTTAAACTCCGGGACTCTTCCTGAATGAGAAGTATTTTGAGTTTCCTTTCCTCCAGCATAGCAAGACGAGCACGACCAGATGGAGGGATCCCCACTTTCAGGGATAGATCCCTAAGAGCGCCAATTTCTAAATCAAGCACATTGAGTTCAACGATCTGCTCAGCCTTTTTGGATCATTCCCACTTTATAGTATAGTCTTTTAAAGACGCCAATTTGACAACAAGCTTGTCCATAGCCGACCTCTCCCTCGAGACATCAGTATTTTCCCATAGAGATCGGACACCCTCAACATAATCCAGGTCTTTTAACCATACACAATTGAATTTGAATGGATAAACACAGTGATAAGCATCAATTTCAAATTGCAGAATAATGGGAAGATGATCACTGATATGTGTCTGCAAGCTCCAAGTTCTGTATGACTGAAAAGAGCTCAAAAGTGTTTCGGAGATCAGATAACGGTCAATACGTTTTGAGATCAAAAACTCATCCCGTCGACCATTTGACCACGTAGGAATCATTGGCCTCGGTTCCACATCAACCAGAGAGTATGTGGAAAAAAGGTTTCTGAAGTAAGGCCCCAGAGGGTCTTGTCTAGCCGTACTACCCTAGATTTCTTTAGCTCCCCAAGAAAAATTCAAATCATCTGCAAGTATCAAATTTTCCAAAGCCAATAAATGTCTCGTGCAAGACAAATTCCATAATACCTCCTTGTTACAGTATGGCCCATAGCAGTTCACAATATTTATAACTTTTTCAGACCCCCTAAGTTTGCCAGTCAGTAGAATGCCCAAAGAAGTAATAAAAGGATCCAGCTTAAAGACCCCCAGGTTCCATGCAGCCAGGAGGCCACCATAAAGACCAACCGCATCCATAGTGGTCATACACCAACCAGGCTTAATTTTATTGAAGAAAATACGAGATTTCTCCCCACTTACCATAGTTTCTTGTAAAAAAAACAAATCGGGATTGACAATTTGTAGGACTCTTTTGAGGGCCAGTTGTTTGGGCATACCCCCCACACCCCTGATATTTAGGGAGATAAAAATCATTATCGACCCCTGGCTAGGGCTTTGATTCCTATAAGAGCCCTGGTGTTCGGAGAGACAGGAGTATTCGATACGGTTTTGTTAGTACCCCCTTGAGTGGTGACCTTTGAATTTTTCCTCGCACTTCTCGTTTTTAATGGGGAGAAATCAGCTGCCAACCCGCCCAGCCGAGCCCCCTTTGCAATACATTGGTCACCCAACATAGTCACCTTAGCATCATTTGGATTGTTATTCTTCACCTCCATATCCGAGGCCAAAGACACAGAGTCCGAGGGATCAGCCACGGTTGTATAACATGGACCACAGTCGGCGACAACCCGGTTATTTAAATAAACAGGGAGGGGCATTTTTTTAACCATCTCAGAATAGGAGGGGATATGTAATACACGATCCCGAGCCTCCGGATCACATGTAGGCAAAGTATGTGAGGAATGGGTGACCGTCGGGGGATCCGGTAACATAGGCCCAACCTTGTTTAATGCCATATCAGGCAAAGTCTCCTCACAATCTAAGGAAAGAATTACTGTAGGACTGTGTGTAAAAGCCGACGCCACAGGCGATATGGGGATGACGGATGAGGTCTCCGGTGAGGAAGTACAAACAGGAATTTGGAACTTCAGTGGTGGGAGACACATTATCAGACGGGACAAATGGCTCTTTTTCAGACTCAGAGGTAGTTGACAGCTTTCGATATAAACGACTCAAATAATTACCATTGTTACCATTGTTGAGCTCCAATGCATTTATGAATTTAATGTCCAACTCCTTTAAAGAATGATAAAAAGATGGGTCATTGGATTCCAACTTACCCAATAATCCCACAGCCGGAGTCGCAATCCTGTTGGAATAACCATCGAGTCCCCCGTTTGTATCCACGTCTTTGTCATTGCCATCATCCGAAGACCAAAAGGGATTCGCCCCCACCGGACGGCCAGATGAAAACCACTGGTTGCACTGCCGCCAAAGATGACCCACATGTTTGCAATTGGAGCAGCGGAACGGGATGCCCCAATAGTCTATAATCAAGTCCAGCCGACGACCGCGCCAGTTGATGTGGAGAAAATCAATGAGTCCCAAAGAGATATCAACTTCTACCAAGAGCCTCCCCATACGCCGGTCAAAACCTGTAAGGTGCTCCTCCTCCACATGAAGAAACCGGCCCAAACTATTTCCAATAGCTTCAAACGCTCCCCGGTTCCACAGAGCAAGTGGCAGGCCAGGAATAAGGACCCACAAATGACGCAGCCGAACAGTGGCCGAATCCGGGTCAAAATCGGTATACCACTTCTGTAACATGAGGCTGCCAGCACCATGCAGCCATAGCTGGGATAAAATAGTAGAACATTGATCTTCCTGCTCAAACTTGAACCCATACCAGCCGCGGGCCAAAGCAAATACTTGAGGAGTGTAACCCACAATGGGCTTCCATTTTTCAGTAACCCAACCCACAATGTCCTTTCGGTCCATGGAAAAATATGAGAATTTCCCCACCAAAACCATCACATTGAACTCGACGAGCTCATCTAAGCCCAGGTCCCGTCCCATTGTTAGCCAGACCTCACCAGGACGACAACAAAACTTCTCACTCAAACGATGAGCAGCACGAGAGATGTGCCGAGTTTTCTCCACCTGCACATGAGCCGGACAGGGCCGCACGCTATCGACAGACGGGTCTGAGCCCGATGTCATCCCAGGAGCTCCAAATAAAGACAAAGGGCCTTTTTTTGCTCCATGTCTGGCACGTGGAGCTCTATGCCTACTAGCCGAGGCAAGTTGATGCTTTCCATGTAGCATTTCTCGAAAATATGAGTCAGGTTTAAATAACTCAGCCTCTTCCATTTTGTATTCTGAGGCGGTCATGGAGTTCTCCGCCAAAACTTGAGGCTCCACCACATGTTCCCCCATTGCCAGGTGGAAGCTTGTCACACAAGCACAATAGAAGCTTCCAGCTTCCAGAAGCCTCCAAAACCCTTCAAACGGAAACAAATCCCAAGTTCGAAGCACACCGTATGTAAACCCCAAACGGATCCACGAGGATAATGATGCCCCGACGACACCCTGACAAAAGTCCTGCAGCACAGTGACCGGTAATCCTTGAGCCACAATACCGGCCGCACCCGATAAACCACAAGTATTCAAGCATCCAGAACTAGCGGTTCCCCGGACAGCCGAATAAACCCCAGATATCAAAACAATATCCCCGCACGCCAAACATCAGAAGCCGATATTCTATGAGAAGCCTGGACGTATAAGTCGGCCACCACTCCACGACACATGCTGACCGAGATTATAACAGTCCAGATTAACAAATGGACCGGGACCAAAAATAGCAGACGTCACCAGACAAGAATAAAACCACAGAAAAACCTAGATAAAATGGTCGGAACCAGAAACGAACGGCCGGGAGCAAAGATACCCGAAAATACCGAAACCCCAGGTCACAGCAGGCACCTGGACTGTCGTTTAGTAGATATTAATCCCCAATAGGTAGATCCTGTCGTTGTCCACAACATGTAGGTAGACCCCAAAGAAACGGTATTCTATAAATAGAAACCCCAAAAGATCCAAATACTATGAGGAATAAGGCACCTATATAGTGAAAGCACGAGCTGTTCAGAGGAATGATGACCTCGGTGTCACCCGGTGAATGCCCCTCCCCGCACCAGTGCCAAAATCCTCATCTCTCCACCTACGAAACACCTTCTACGCGTCGCCATCAGAGTTGCAGAGCACCGCCTCCTCCCGACTACGCGTATCTATGGCCTTTGTGTCAACGATTTTGCTTTAATCTACCTCCAAGTTTACTCATCATTTTTTGGGTATAGAATTTTTAACTATTTTTACTATGTTTTCAATAATTGTAATTACATACCGTAATTTCTTTCAACTTATTTCTAAGGTCATTTATATCTAAGGCAATTTATTGCACCATATAGTTCTTTAATGTTATATATATGTTATAAGTTACGGTTCTTCATTTATTGTAACATATTATGGTTTTCTCATAATATTTAGATAATTAGTTAATCTTTTATTTTTTATTATCTTTCTATATCAACTCATTAGTTATAATTTTAAATAATGTTAAGTTTTAAAAGTAATACTATTTTGTCGAATGAAGGTAGTAATAATCAATTATTAACCTGGAATCCTAAGTACTCTTTACATGCACCATCACAACATCACAAAATAATGGGCGAATGTAGTCCAAAAATAACTATCTAATGTCATATTATCTAGAGGACACGACGTTTAAAAGAAACTATATGTTGTAAGCATCCCTCAACATAATACCACTTTTTGAAGGTTCATAAATATTATATAAATTTTTAGTCTTGATGTGAATACTCCTTTGAGATTTTTTTGGTAAGACAAGATCATATTATATCAAAAATATGCGGAGGCCTATGTGGAGGCCCATGTTCAATGTAAGAGAGTTGAAAGATAATGCTTTGAATTTCGAGCAAGATCCCATAACCCCTAAAGAATATATTAATAAAATTGCTCACAAAAAAGGCCATTGTGGTAGGTATAAGGAAACTAAACACCCATGACATTACAGACTTAAGGTTAGAGACTAAACATAAGCTAAAATAGTAGGATAACATGCAATCTGAGAGATCGTCATCTAAACCTTGTCATCCGGACCAAAACCTATGAAAGGGCATGCCATAGCATCCTGAACCTTGTCACCATTGGTGATGATTGTGAAACCAATGGGAGGAGTCAAACTACACATCACACTTGTATTATGGGAAATAATGTCCATCCGATTGGAGGAACCCTGACCAAAAGTGGTCTCAAGAATAATGGAAAGCTTGTGATCCATAAGCTCCATTTTAAAACACAAATCTTCCAGATTGCATTGATTATCAAACACCATATCCCAAAGAGAATTAACCCACTTCGAATTAGAATCATAATCCAAAGAGGAGTTCATTCCTGCGAAAGCCAGTGGAGGATAGATTTTGGTTGAAGAAGGCAAGCCTCGCGGGGGCGAGAGAGGCGGCATCAGCTCACCAAAACCCATAGAGTGACCACAATTGTTGAACCATTCCACATATCAGCTCTAGTTTTCAGAATTCTCATCCTTTATCGACGAGGTGGAAGTCACATTATTGCAGACCAAACCATCTGAGGATGAACGAGCCATGGATACCTTAGAGCTCAAAGATGAATCTACAACATCCCATGCATGAGCACGAACCCCCCCCTCCCCCCCCCCCCGCAACTAGGAGGGGAATGACCTCGCAGTCACAAACGAGGCATAACCTGAAGCCAAAATAAAATAACCACAAACTTGAACAAAGACTGGAAATGAAGGAAATGCCAACATGAATTTATAAGCTGCTCAAGAGGCCTGCCAGAGTGACTAAAGCACATAAGCGATGTTGTCCTTAAGTGCTCCATCTTATCTGGAGTTACGATGTTGGCACCTTCATTATGCAAAATCCGGCTTGAACCAACTGCATTCATGTTCGCTAGCCCATGTATTAACTCTCACTGCCACAATCTATCGTGAATAAGTGTGTGAGGATTCTGCAGAGATCATCCTAAGCACTGGTCAGGCCAGAGCTGTATTCTTGCACAGTGCTACCAAGATAAACGAGAGAGAAGGGGATGAGGAATCTTCCATCTATCCCTTGCAATCAGTCTCCACATACAGTGCATTATGGCATAGATGTCACCTTATCCGGAAGCAGAAATAAATGGGAAGTGATTGATGATGAGGTGCATTACCACCCTAATCAATTGAGAGATAACACCCCATCCAAGTGAAATAATCCTTGACATTAATCCCTATTGTTTTCAATTTATATTATTTATGGGAAACATAATTAAAGATTATTTTAAGATAAGAATACAACAATTTTCTCCAATCTGATTTAATCAATCTACATAATAAATGATATAAAATAAAATAATTATTTTAATGTCCGTCAAGTTGTATAATTCTAACATAATGTAACATAATTAAATCAACAAAAAAAATTTGAGAAACACAATTACCCGTGCCAAATGGATTAATAAATGGATTGCCTTATCTTACAAGCATATTCCCTTATGCTTAATCAATTAAGTGCAACAAAATTAGAGAAGCACAACTACCCGTGCCAAATGAATTACTAAATGGATTACCTTCTCTTACAAGCATATTCCCTTATGCTTAATCAACTTAAGTGCAACAATTCAATGCATGATGGATATTGTTTTTTTACATTGATAAACTATTGTGTTGTAATGGACACGGATGATATAACTATGTATTTTAAGAATTTATCCCATCACATTTTTTTTATAATATGAAGAAATTATGACATTTACGTAAACTTTAAAAAAAATTCTTATTACAAAAGGTAAGTTTTGAGGTACATTAAATTAAAAGAAAGAATCCAACAATTTCTTAAAAGTAACCATACACATTCCTTTTACAAATAATAAGAAAGAATTGCATTTTTTAAATAAATTTAATATACAATAGAGAATAATATTTTTTTTTTCTAAAATATATAAATTATGGCATTTAATTAAACTTAAAAGGAAGTTTAAAAGAGTACATTTCCTATCATAAAAGGCAAGCTTTTGTGAGGTACATTAAATCAAAAGAAGGAATCCAAAAAAGTTAGAAGTTAATATACACATCTTTTTCACATAATAAGAAAGAATTGCATTTTTTAAAATAAATTTAATATAAATAAAGAATAATAAAGTAGAAATCCAATGCATTGCCTACTATAGATATTTGTTGTACAATTCTTTAACTCATACCATAATTCACATCTTGAATGGTTGGTACACATTTAATACTCTATCTCATCTGGTACACATTTAATACTCTAGCTCATGATATATGACGATCACATTAGTATAAAATGTATGAGGTGATTGCTTGTTTATAGTAGTGGATGACTGATCAATGTTAGTCAGGGATCAAAGTTGGTTGGCTCCTCCAAACATATTCCCAAAAATGTTAGATTCAACTACTTATGATTAAATTTCAAAAACTTGACACTATCAAGGATAAAATAAAATTTGACCAAGTCAATACTGAAAGGTCGGTCACTAATTTATGAAAACTCAACCTATTATGCCACATCATCATATCAATTAGTATTCTCTACTATGTCCATGCCTACACCAGAAACATACCAGAATGATCCATGCCCATTGTTTTGTGATTTCTCAATTTTTTTTTCACATGCTTGCTTTAATTTCATAGGAATGATACGCTCAATTGCATTTAGTATATGACAAATTTTCTTTTAACATTTCCAATATACAAAAGTTGAACATACAAAAGTCATGAAAATAAGGTGAAGGAGGATCTACAAAAGTTCTTGGAATAGTATATTTATGGTTGTGGGTTCCTTTTTCATTTGCTGCATACAGTTTGTAATTCAAGAAGGTCGTTGAGGGTAAAGGTGTTTATATCTTAGAATTTGGGGTGGACTAATTATCCAAATTGATTTTATGGTAGGCATTCAAATATGACAAACCTAATTTGTTTCATGTTGATTACAGTGTGCCAAAAGATGAAATCACTACAGAAAATACCAAAAAAACATTTTTAATAATTATGAATCAAAACAGGAAAATTCTTTTTAATAATTGTGAATCAAAATCACAAATTTTTATCCTACATTTTTGTATTTTGGCTAGCTTCATTATTGCACTCCAACATCCGATTCAACATTAGGAGGTTTATTTTCATTTAATGAATTGGAAGATTTTAGTAGGTTGTATTGCCAAAAACAAGTAATTCAGATTTAAAAAGTAAACAACCATATTTAGTTGTTCATTGTTGGCTTTTCATTACCCTATGTTGTTTCACCATTCTTATTTGAAACATGGAAAAGAACATAGATGCTTTTTTTTAAATCAAAAATAAAATATCAAAAACAACTGTTAATGAAAATATGTTAATTATATTAATTTTGACACCTATATAAGCTTGAATATGTCCCACATTAACTGATTTTGTTGGGAATGAAACAAATGCAGTAAGATGACAAAAAATAATGAAAGAGATAGTTGGCTGCACATTTGTGCTATTCAGAACTTCAAATGAAACTACTTGTAAAACTAGATATAATTTATCATTGTATTTGTACATTCATGGCTAGACTTTCAAATCATTTTTCTTCATAGGTTTTTAAGCAAAACTATTGTAATTTGTTTTGTTCCGAACAGAGAGATAATTTACATAACCTTTTGATATTCAAAGTTTAAGGAGAGTTACATAGTTTATGTCAATTGAGTGTAAATCGAGTGGTTGGGAGGAATGTTGTTGTCCTCTCCACTCGGGTTCAAATCTCGCTTTGTGACACTTGCTCCTTGGGAACGGACTTTGACTTTGTAATGATTGTAATGCTACCCATACTACCTTGATTCTCTGGAATAACAGGTAAAGGAAATTTCCTGATGGATGTAGCCCTCTAATAAATGGTGAACCATCATTTAAAAAAAAGTTCCATAGTTTATCAGGAAAGAACAAAAGTTTTCAAGTATTAAAAAGACTTAGCTAAAATTTTGAAGTTTATTACTCTTAGGTTTTTCCAAAACTTTAAAAAAAATTCTTCCTTATTCCGAAGGTTAAATCAAACTTTGCTTTTTTACAAAACAAAGCATTAATTTGGACATTTTTGAAACTTTTATTTTCCGGTAATTTAGAAATTTTCACCCTCGGGACTTTTATATGGGTGACCTAAAAACTTGGTCTCTACTATGAAATTAAGCACAGTAGATCTAACGAACAAGTAAATCAATTACAATAGATGAAACTCAGAAAATATGTGTAAAACTGTGCAAAAGGGTTGCAACAATACTCTATTGAACTCAGAATGGTAGAATACAATACAATACAATCACAATGACTGAGCAATCCAAATTAACCAAGGAGGTCATTTGAATATACTGCATGGAATAGCTTGGCTCCAACTAGGATTCCTCATCATCAGATCAGTGGAGTCATCAATGCAAAAGTAACGGTCAACCAGGTGTCAAACTGAGTCAAACTGAGTGTGGTAGGTGTAACTGGCACATGTAGGCACTAACTGAATGAAGGAGGCTTAGTGGAGGGTGCATGAGGAGCTAACTAAAGTCGGAATAGGAAATCTAGTCTCACTAGAGGTCCAACGGAGTGATACAATCAGTTAGGATTCAATCTATCCTTAAATCAAGGAAAGACAACTAACTAACTAAACTGAACTGAGTGGTAGGTGAAGAAGTGCACCTTTCTCAACTGGTAGGTGAGAAGTGGGCGCCTTCCTGACTAGGAGGGATAAAACTACAAGGTAAGAAGCTCTCAGGTGCTGGCAAACTGGGGATAAGGTGCTAGAGGCACCAAATTGATGACTGGGATGCATGCAAATAGCTGGGATGCATGCAAAGTACAAAACTGAATGATGAGATATCCTAACATCTACCTACATTTCATGTGATTTCAAAAAATTTCCCGATTTCAAAACATTCTCTACTTATTTCGGGTCATTTTTGAACTTTATTTCGGGTTACTACCTTTTTAAAAGTTTTAAATTCATTTGAATAAGTGAATCTAAAATATTACAAAGGATAAAAGATGTCCTAAATGGAGTTAAATTTAATGATGGAGGAATTTTGATGATTTCATGTTTTCAAAACATTAAGAAATCATGTTTTCACTCTCTAGTAGCAATAACACCTACATATATATTTGGGAATATAATTACATCTTTCAAACCCATTAATATAGAGAAATATTACAAGTTTTCCAAGCATGAAGAAATCCTAAACATATATTTTTTATAACTTTCATAAAGAGTAGGATTATAAGCAGATTTTAGCAAGCTAATTGATTGAGGATAAAAAATTCTTCTATAAGAATGAGAGTGCAATAGCCCATGCAGGATTTACAAAAGGCATTATATTCAATTGGGGAGTTACCATATCACAAGCCCTAAACAAAGGTTTAGATAAAGTAAAAGGCCAATCATTTGAAGTGGCTCCCTCCTTTCACATGTATTCATATCTAATAAACAACATTTTTGTTCATAAGGCATTTTCTAGGATGGGATGGTAGTGGAACCCTTTAAAGTCTTTAATACATGTGTATGGTTAGAATCTCAAGGAAACAAAATAAAAGAGAGTTTACCTTTGGTTTTTGGCTTCTCTGTATAGATTAATATTTCATAAAAAATGTCCCAAACTTTGAGAAAAATCTAAAGAGGTACTCACATACATTGGGAACTAGTATTTGCAAGAACAATAAACCTATCTGAGGATATATGGAGTTATGGAACCTCCCCATCTACTACCTGTATATGCTCCAAATAAACTAGTTTTATCTGAGATTGCATACCAAAACATTCTGCAAGGTTTCAATGTTGTTCTTGCAAAAGATGCAAGAAAGAAATTGTTGATTACTTAAATTCTAACCATGCAAAACATAAAGGAAACCTAATGTTAGAATTCGGGAGGAAGTGTGATCCACATGGCTTAGTCTTAAAATACTGCAATTTATATCTCTTATACATGGCCTTACTCACATGAAAGATGGAAACATGAATTAATATATCAAGATATTAATTCATAGAGTGAGGTGGAGGACAAGTTGAATAAAGACAATCATATTCAATAGATTATCTTTTGAAGAAGAACATGCGATAATTGAGGCTAAACTAGAAGTAAAGAGATTGATGAAAATTCAAGAAGAAAATAAGCTTAATTAGGAAGTTGTTGAGCAAGCAAAGCTAGTAGAGGGAGAACAATTGAAATGAATAAAGGAAAAACATTAGAAAAAGAAAGTAGATGCATAAAGGAAAGAAAACATAAATATTCAATATATAGGAAATCCAATAGAAAAATATTCGAGAAGAGTTAGAATAAAACATGATTCAAGAAGAGAAAGAGAACAGGAGGAAAATAAAAGAAGAAGAAAGGATAAGGAAATTGGAAAAGGAATAAGCGGAAAAGGAAAATATGGAATAAGAGAAAAAAGAAATTGAAGAGAAGCAAAAGGATTAAATTAAAAAGAAACAAGAAGAATTTGAAAATAGGAAAAGGTAGAGGAACCAAATATAACTCAAGTAGAATTTGAGGTAAAAGATTAAATAGAAAAACCATCATCAAAGATTAAAAAACGATTGGATAAATGAGAGTTTGAAGCAAACATGCAACAAGATCATAATACTACGTCTAATGATTTTACCAACAGTAATACATAAAATATTTCTTAGACTCGAACTCAAACAACTACAGATAAAGGAAAATTTATTAAGATGGAAGAAATAATTACTCTTAGGAAGCATGGGAGTATGATACATGAAACTAACTATGATACTTGAATTTTTAAAAATAATTTTAAATAGAAAAAAGGGAAATAGTTCCATAACCTAATTAAATCCCATCAAATTGGTTGACCCATGCAAATTGGAGAGTTTTAATATTCCAAATAAGGAAGCGTCTGATTGGGCCTTTTTTTTTTATTTAACCCTTGCTTCTTATGTTGGCCCCTTCGTTTTTGAAGATCTGGTCATGGAAGATGGATGGAGACTCAACACATGAAGAGTTGTGCAAGAGGACATGGCAGAAGCTGGATATTAAGGTATCTGAGTAATAGTAGTTGGGTTGTAACCATCTTAACATAGTCAAAACTAACCACTATAATTTGTATAAAATCTCATGAAGAGATAGGGGTGGGAGTTAGAAACGAGAGGAGAGAGAGGGTAATATATATATATACATATATTTGCTGACTATTTGTAAATGGAAGAATATAGTAGTTGAGATCTATGCTTAGATAAGAAGAGAACTGTGTGATGGAAATATTTTGATGCTCAATGTTTCGAGCCACTAGTTGAGATATATGTCATGGGATATCTACCCGTGGGAGGTCAAATAGTTGTGTAATACTTTTTTCTTGTTTTGGAATGAATAATAAAGAATTCTAGTTGCTAGTGCCCCTCAAAAAACAAAATTGGTGTCTAATGAATGATTAGTGGATAATCCTATGTCATTATTTATGTTTGTTTATGCATGAATGGTATGTGATATTATGCAATGTACCTTTACTATTTCACACTCTAAGAGAAATCTAAAATGAATTCTTCAAGTACATCCCCAATCATTCACTAGCATTTTATTCATTGAGCACTAGTCTTGGTGTGCTTCAAGTAAGACTTTATTCTCTTTTGAGAAGATTGAAAATGCCAATGCATATAGACTACAATGGGCCTTTTTTTGCTCTTGCACATAACCTTGGTCTTCAAAATTTGTGTCAACAAATGGTTATGTTGTTGGGACATAGTTTTCGCAAAAGGAAGTACAAGCTGAATGAACAAGGGGATTTATAAGTATCAAATCCAAGATGGTGGGAAAAGAGGTTTGAAGACTTTGTTTTGCAAGAAGTCCTTTTGCAAAAATTGGATCTAGTAATGTGTAGGGAGTTTGTGCATTGCAATATGATTGGCAGGTACAATGGAGGGTTCCCCGTGAATGGCCATGATCCATCATGCAACTTTCCCTTGTCCAATCTTAACCATTTGTGCATTGTAGCATTATTGGGAGGTACAATGGAGGGGTTCCCCTGTTGATGGATATTATCCATCATGTAACTTTTCCTCATGCAATCCTAGTCATTTGCACATTAACACTTAATTAAATTTAAAAAAGGAGGGGCACTTCACGAATGGTGCATATCTAATCTTGGTAAAGGTGTGATTTAATCACAACCATTCATGGGGAGGGAAATGCTAGCCCCATTTCACGCACATGAGAAATAAAGGAGATTCCTCGGAGATCCTCCCCTTCCACTTCAATTAGAATCTTAGCAACAATGCACCACCAATGAAACCATGCCTACGGTGGGTCTGGCTCCATCATCTTATAACGACTAATCAAGATCCACCACTTGGAAACCGAACTCAAACAACGATGCCCATGCTACCACCTCCAATGGACAAGATTCAATCGAGATCGATATGGCTGGCTAATCTTGACCACTTGTACACTAAGCACAGATTCAGAATTAGCACAAGTGGTCCCTCCCATGAACAACCATGATTCAACCTTAGAGATGGATATAGATAATCACATCCATTTATGGGGTAGACATGGTCGATTCATCCTTCCAATAACTAATCAGAGCCTTCCATGTGGCCCACCAACTTAGACAAAATATTTAGTGCCACCCTATGATAGATTTGAATGTTATTTAATAAGAAAAATCCTCATCCTTCAATGAATATCTCTAACCATTTAATATGAATGAATAGTAAATTCCTCATTCTATTGTGCATTTGAATCCCCAAGCAAATTTACAGAACCATTGAGCTTACAAGAGAACAAACAAAACCCTTCAAAAATTTTCAGCTCAGTTCAGGACCTCGCCAGTTGCATACTCATAAATCCTCCTTAGTCTATATCCACTCAAAATGATAGGTACGTCCTCTAAGAAATAGGACCTTTCAATTTAGTAAAGAAAATAGTCAAGCCACTTGCTTTTTCACATTTCTCTAACTCATACCAGTCTCTTGTCTTCCCTTAATCCCTCCACAACAATGACTAGAGCTAGTAAAGCTACATATGACAGTTCCTTCTCCTGCTCCAGTACTAGTTCCTAGTCAGACACCCACAACATTTATTATTCCTAGGGTCCCCCTTTCATAGACAAATTCACTCAAATATCCACTCCCCATACCATTTGTTCCACACCTAAGGAACTAATAGGCTCATCCTGTGGGAAATTCCTCTCTCAAAAGTCACCAAGCACACTTTGGTCATTTGGACTTACTTAGTATCTCATCCTTGATACTTCCATGCTCCCAAAAATCGTCGATATGTGTGCTCAAAATTTCCACCCTTCATCTAATTCATCTAATTAGTGACAACCAAACCCCGCTCATTCATCTCATTCATCATCGAAATGATGGGAACCACCCTTAGGAAATTCCTCCTGTATCACGAAGAACAAACTCAAATATACTAAAAGATGACCCAGGCCCAAAAGTCCAAGGTATTTCAAATGATGAAGTACAACCAAGGTCAAAATGTAGCTCCACCTATCCCCTAGAGGTTCAAAAGCTTCACCCCCTGGGTACAACAATGTATATCTATGTTCAACTTAATTTGTGGAAGGTATTTAGATTAGAAAATCAATGAAGGAATAGTGGTGATGATAGATGCCTATTGTTATCCCCTCATATGTTCCAAATTGTGAAGGAACTATGCCAAGACATGTTTAAACTCAATTTGATTTAGATTTAGAGCTCAATATTTTTGTGTAACAATATTTTTTCATATTTCTTTTAATTATTTGAGACACATGAGAAACTAGGGGAAAATGATTGTAAGACCTTTAGATTTAGAGGTATTTCTCACATTTATATTTAGGAATTTGATATATGAAGGGGTGAATTGAACAATTGATGGAACAATTGTGAAATATGGAAGGCATTCTCAAGAATAAATCTTGTAATTCCTATGAAAGCATAACATACTAAGCAATTAATAATTCAACGGTTTATGAGAGTAATTTAAATCTTGATGAAACACATGGCAAAGACAACTGGAACATTAATATATCAAACAACAAATGAAGACTTCATAGACTATTCAACACATCAAACATTCATGGAGAAAGTTATTCATTGAAATCAAATTATCTTTCTTCATAGATAGACAACATATTCATAACATGGATATGAAGAGTAATAGGCTTCTCACAACTTTTATTAATGATCAAGAGGAATATTACATCGAATGGAATAACTTGTGAATTTATAGAGAAGAGTACAATAACAAAGGAACTTTACTGGTTGAAATAAACATGAGATCTGAATCTCATAAATCTTCAAGTATGATCAACATATGCCCTTCCCTGGTGGTGTTTGATCCTGCAGTATTAAGAGAATTTTCTCTCAAAATATGCCTGATAATGCTGAAAGAGTTCGAATCCTCCTTTCATAGCTTCCTTTTCTCTTAACTGCTTCTTAAAATTGCCTTTCACTTTACTGGCTTCCCAAAACTGTCCAAAAATACTACTTCTTTAAACCATAACTCAACCCCCCTTTTACTTAACTCTATTATGAAGTTGAGGTTGAGGTTTTCCCTTGGGTTGGTGAAAGCACTTTAGAATATTTGGAAATTTGTTGGCAATTCTTACCCATGGGATATTTGTGATTTTGCATAGTATTCACCGCCATATCTACACTTATGGATTTATCATACTAGGATATTGGTGGCGGGTTCTTGAATGTGAGCTTTAGACTAGCCAAGAGTTCAAACCGTCTAACAATAATTACACTATGATTGACCCCTTTAGATTTCCTTCCATGTATTCAAAATTGGAACCATTATTTCCCTTGATATTCAACAATTATTGGTATATCTCACGAGTTTATAGATAACCATTCCCATACCAAGGGGATGTCAATCATTTCTTTAATGCATATTTGAACTTGCCTTTAAAGAATACGATTTCTCTTATTAGACTAATTACTCTGACCCGGGATCCATTCATCAAGTTCTTCTTTGTTATCACCGGATTGTCCTATGTAATGTTATGTGTTTTGTCAGTGGTCCCTAATGTGTGCAACTAGGCTTTTGTCCAGCAATTCAAGACCTTTATTATGTTATGAGCTATGTCTGGTTTGCTTTCTAATTCTAAAAATGTCGTTTTAATTTCAGCTGATGATGTAGTTGTTGTCTCCAATTCATCTTATATAAGCTCAAAACAGTCCCATTTTTTCAATATCTCAACTGATATGTTGTTTCACAAGGTGCATTTGTCCCCTTTCAGGGGTGACTTCCCTATTATTCTTTTTGGCAGTAAACCCACCTCTTGTTGTAACTCATATTTTTCTTGCTTCATTTATTCAATGAGTTCATCCTTTTTTCTTATATCATTGTTCGTGGTTGTATGCTCTGCCTCATTAGATTCCATATTTTTCTCGATATTGTTTACCTCCACTTGCTTCATGGATAGATCCATCATATGTTTACCTACACTTTCAGTGGTTTGTGGGGTGGATTAAGCTGTAATTGTTGTTTTTTTCTAATTCCATCCTATAAACATGTAGTTCTAGGTCAGTCACCTTGTCTATATATTGATCCATAGAGCTCGTGTAGTCAAGAATTTGCTTGTAGATTGTCTCCTTCTCCTCATGTAGCACCACTAACTCTGGGGTCTGCACATGTTCCACATATGGTAACTTCAATTTCTTCTTCAACACTTATATTTCATTGTCCTTTTGTTGAATTGATGATTAAATGGGACTAGGATCACTTGGAGTATCCCTTTAGTGTAACTATTTTTTGTTATATTTCTTTAATAGTTAGTTTCTTGTCCCCAGTGGCCACCTTCTCCAACTCTAATTTATTTTCAATATTTTTCACTAATGCATGCATCTTTCTTAAATTTGAAAAGGATTGAAGTACATCCTTGCACAATAGCTCACCAGACTATTTATAAAAATCCACTCTATCCACATCGCGTATTGCATCAAATTTGACTTTTATATGTGTAGCCTTGTATTCATCATATGTCTTTACTACTAGTACCTTTGGCTCCAAAAAAGGCCATTTTAAATGTTCCCTCCTTGTGGTATACCACCGATAACAACTTATTATGAGTCTTCTCCCCATGTTCCTTAGGATAAGTGTCCCTCATAATGTCAATATCATGTTGTTTTATGTCCAAAATTTGAGAGAATAAGGTGGGTTAGGATTGTGCAATCCCTATTGATGATGATCTAGGTTGTGATTACAAGGTGGCCAATACTACAGATGGTAGATGTTCCATAGTGACCCAAGGCATCTTTGAAGCTAATCCAAGTTGATTGGAGGTTATTGTTTATTCATTTTTTGTAGCCTCTACATCCAAGACTTATATCAGAGCTTATTTATTGCTCTCATCTTCCTTAGTCCTAGATTTCTTGCTTGTATGCTATTCTTGTGGATTATCTATATCCATATCAAAGTGAGCCTCTGATGCAGTCATTTTTGTTCCCTGCTCTTGGTTTTTAGGGGTTAGAACTATTGTTGTATGGATTGTTGATTTCCCATCTTGCCCCTGTTTGTATTTCCTAGTATCAGTCCATACTATCTTGCTAACCTAATCCCATGTCTTTAGGTCATCTATCCTCTCCATATCTGCATTAGGATGGTGATTGTATGCAAAATTTCTATTCTCCTTCCTCTTCTTTGATATGACCAAGTGAGGTTCATATGATTATTTATTTCCCTTAGACAGATATAGTTGCTTCAACATGTCTTCTACTTGACTAAGGGAAATCATGCTATTGAAAAGGAAAGGACCCACTTCTTTGGGCAACTTGAATATAATTGGGTGCCTGAATTTAATGAAGTGTAGCTAATTTGAAAGGAACCTTTTCCTTATGTATCCAGGTAACAATCCTTCTGGTGTGAATGGATGGAAATAGATAAGTCTCTTCCTCAAAATCATAAACTATGATTACAGTATGGTTTTCATATACAAACAAGTCTCTCACCCTTGTGTCGGGGCTCAACTGCAACAACTCTTTGTAGAATGGAAAAATTCTAGGAGGAGAACCACTGTGCAACAGAAAATAGACTATGTACATGAACTTATCCACAAATAAAGAAAAGCCTTCATTATCAGGTTGTTTGATGACAATATTTTTCCATTGATAAATAGTTACTTTGATCCCTTTAATTGTCTTTTTGTCTCCAATTCTAGGGCCTCAAAGTAAGGGGAATTTTGGTGTAGAAAAAGGCACATTATATAAGACTGTTATTTGAAGTATTTTATAGTTTGTAAATTTTCCAAGTGGATATGAACATTATCAACTAGGAACTAGCATAAGTCAAATTTGGTTAACATGATACCAAAAGGTGGATTCAAGGTAGCCATGAATCCCAATAAGGTGTCATCTACAACTTTATCACTATCATAACCTAGAATTTGGCACATTAGTGCTAGGGATTTTTTGGAATTATTAGAGAAGATATTGGATTTAAAGGGTGCATGAATGCTTGGTAAGGCATATTATTTGTTTAGGAAGTTGGTTAATACCTGCTCTTTCTCATCTTGGGTTAAGGATTGGTAAGCATGACCCAAGGTATCATCCTATAATGGTAGCATATTTCATTGGTTAGGGAAACAAAACATCTGGTAAATGAACTGTTTGGAGATAATGCAGATGGAATTGGAGCCATAAGAGGACATGATATATCTATTTTCAATAGAATAGTTAGGAATAGACCAAGTTATGAATTGATGGAAGTGGTAGAGTCAGTTGGTGTCCCTTTCGTTTAGTGTAGAATGGTGCTTTCAACAGTTACCCCACATTAAACAATGGAAATTTCAATTTTCCACATGGCGGCTCCTTATTGGGAAAATTTGGGATAATATCATCATGATGTCACCTAGTACTCAACACCCACGTGTCACCCTGGGGTTGGTACAAGTGGTTCATGCATGACCCTTTAGTGCTAATGTGTGACCATGGTTGAGGTGGGTGAGGTGTACTTTTGTTTGTCTTGGCGAGCCCATGTGGCGCTTAGTTGTATGATCTATGGGTGCATACATGGGCACAAAATGTCCCATGATAATGGTAAATCCTTGGGGAAAATGTGGTTTCAATACTCTGTTGTCTCGAGACAATGGCAATAAAATAATTCCATGTGTATACCATGATTTATCCATGATGCTTGGACCACCCTCATTAACCTTCTTGCAACTCGTGGGAGCATTGTAAACCATTTTTTGTTGATATGGAAGCTTCCAATGAAGATTTGTTTGATGCCTCCCTTGTGCATTTTCCCTAAACCCTTAGATTCTGGGCCTTTGGTCCCCTAACTTAGCGGTTCAGCACTCAGGTGATAAACTTCGTTAAGCCCTAGGTTCTTTGCTCACAATTAACACCTACCTTTTTTTGACATCTAGCGCTTGAGTGTTAATGCTGATTTTTATGAAAAAAAAATTAGCGCCTGGGTACTTAGCTTTGTTTTATCCTTTGGCCAAGGTCTATCCATCTAGTGCTGGCATATTTTTTCCCTTTCTCATATAGAACTAGCACTTGGCACTATGTTATCATTGATTTTTATCCCTCCATGGCACATTTATGAAACTTAAAATTTAACCTTGTGCTAACACCTATAATACTCTCAATACAAGAATTCAAGTATGCAAAGGTTATATCCATTGGAATGAGGTCTCAAATGGACAATTTTTATACCACAAGGGTATTTAGGTACCCCTCATACTTGGTTTATTTGTTTATACATCAACAGAGGCATCACCTAGAAACCTTGGGTCTATAGAATATGGAGGGGAAGCAGCCAAACAAAGTTTTTGATTAGTTCCATGGGTGAAGAAAGAAGGACCTAATGCCTCTTTGGTCAAGTCTACAGTAGAGATTATGTATACTACATATTCCATTTTCTTAGGTAGAAAAAAAGATAATACAGTAGAGATTAGATCATATCTCTGGTTGGGGGAGGTGAAAAAAAGAGGTGATTTTTTTTTGGGAGCTGATTACATTGTAATCAAATTGTATCACTCAAAATTAACTCCTCGTGTACTTCATAAGCTTTTGACCCCCGAGGTTTTCATATTGGAGTATGTCATACAAATGGCCAAAATAAATGAAATTGACTTCCTTAAGGAAAAGAATAAAGATAGGGTGTACTTTCCCATTCACATGGGGGGATACACCATAAATGACAGAAGGGGTGTTCAATAAACCCTGGAAATATTAAAGTATCTTGATCTCCTGTTACATCAACCCTAGAGTAATGATTCACACCTTTGATTTGTATTGAGCAAGGTATAAAATTACCAAACCCACATGATCACGAATCTAGGCCTGATGTTGAAAAGTTAGCAAACAAAGAAACATACGAGGAGAGAGAAGCCATATTAAGAGGGGAAATTGATCCAAAAAAAGAAGCAAGCAAATATTTACCTACCCCTTAGCTAAAACAGCTAGAGATCCCCGCGTATTAAACTCCGTACAAGCCTCAAGGACATTTGCAACTAAATGGGATATAGCCTTCAAAGCTCGTATAGATCATATGTATGCCAAGGTGAACCAAGAGGGATTTAGCAAGAATAAGAGGTGAGCTTGGTGGAGGATGAGGATGTATCTGCATAAGGAATATGTACCATACCACGACATTCCTAAAGATAAGGAATTCAACAAAATATATGATGCAATCCATGAATATGAAGAAGAATATCCAGGGATGATGGGGATGGAAGTTATGGGAGAGACAATGCCCATGGAATAGGTAATAAGTAAGGAAAAGCAAGGAACCAATGAGCCTCCAACAGATTAACAACCAATAGATACCCTATATTACCCTAAGGCACTCATTAAAATTCATTCCATGGGGTACTCATAGGAAAAAGGATTAGGAAAGTAAGGCCAAGGGATCATAGATCCCATAACAGTTGAAAGTAGAATTAAGGGATTGGGTTTGGGGGGCTGAACCAGGCATGTACCGAACTAAGAAAGTTGATTGACAATCTACTTTCAGTATTCCAACTCACATTTCCTATCAATTGGTACCTATAGTAGAATAAACCCCTCTTTCTACACAAACCCCAACTACACCAGATGATATTTCCCCTGTTTTTGAAAAAGGAGTCCCGGCTATGACCACTAGTTGGGAGAAGTACCAATATGAACAATATATTCCCTCAAAAAGTGAGGAAAGTTTGAAATTGTTTTTCCAAGGGAACATGAGGAAAGGGTCCTACATAGTCAGCACAAAGAGTTGGGTGCATTAGATACCATTGAGGTTATAATGAATCTCATATATATACTAGAACAAATGTTGTAAATAGGGAAGAGAAAAGTAGGGGAGGAATTGTTAGAAGAATAAACTGACGAAAAAAGGACCATAATAGAATCCCCTATTTAGGGGTTGATGGAGGAAACAATGTGGAAAAATCCACCATAGTTGAAACCATTATAGTAGGAAAGACCTGATCTGAGGATCATACATTGGGAATAATATTTTTTCAAACAATAAGTTCCCTCATCGCCTCCTTTTATATTTTCTAGCCTATTTGTTTCCACAACTTTTGAAGGTGTTATAAGCATACCCACAACTAGCTCATCACAAGTGGTAGGGCATCAAGTCTCATGGAAAAACATGATTCAAACCATGGAGAACTATAACCCTCTTGTAATACTAAAGGAGCAGTAGAGGAGAAGGCTTGAAACTCAAAAATATATAGTGGCTTCCAAAACCATGGATTCCCAAGAACATGCCAAATTTCTACCTAGGTATGATCTAGCCACCGGTCAGATGGATGTCACTACTTTGGAGCCCCTGGCCCAGAAGACTTATAAAGAGATGTAACCTCAAGATTGGAGTGCCCTTGAGGTTACATTTGATATAGTATGCATTCCCCCGGTGACAATTATAAGAAACAATTGGAGATGGTAAATGTTAAAAATCAGTTGGTGAATTCCAAAGTTAAATCACTGGGGAATAAGAACGATAAGTTGCAATACAACTTTGTATCTATGGAAAATAACAAGCAGTGAACAATGGACAATATCACCTTTCTCAAGGAGAAATATGATAGAATAAAATATCTTAAGAGGTCTCAAATTACTCAAGCCATCCCAGTTACTCAATAGACGCTTGATGAGCAGTAAAATCTAGAAAATGAAACAAACTATTTGAGAAGGAAAAACTCTCCCCTTTCAGAAAATAAGCAGGTATCGCAAAACAAAATTCAGTAACTAAAATCCAAACAAAGTGAAGTAGGAGATAAGGAATTAAGATTGTAAGAATCTAATGCCTATATTAGCTCTTTGAAACATTACTTCATGGAGGCACAAAAAGAAAGGACTTTAGTAGCTTCAAGAAACCAACCTTTTCCCTCTGCAAAATATGTATCCCTATTAGAACAAAGGATTTACCAATTAACCAAGGAGTTATCAGAATGGAGAACTAAAGCTGTGAAAAATGAAATGCAGGTAGTGAAAGCTAAAAAATTGGTAGACAAGTGGAAAAAAAAACTCAAGTAGCAAGGAGAAAAATATGCAATGAAAAAAAATGTACAGGACTATAAAAGGGAAGCAACAAGCCTTAGGGATGAGATCAAAACATGAAAAATCATACATGGGGTAACCTTTACAAAAACAAGAATGAATAAGACCATGACTAATATAAAAATATCTATATGGAGAAACATGGTCAAATAAATCCCTGCTATCAGGAATCAACTTTGATTCTACTTAGAGTTTGACACTTTACACAGATAAGATGTAACCAAGTACCTTGGTAATCGTGAAGGGGAAATATATAGAGGGTACAAATTAGCTAAAGTGTCCAAGGAAGTAATAAATTCAGCCTCCATTGATAGCTTGGCACTATTGGGGGTCAGAGACAGGACCTAGACATATATGGATATTAGGTCTTGTATCAATAAGTTTAACCGTTTCCATATTACTATGGGAAGGGCTACTGGATCGAAAAATATTATATGACCTTTCCTTAGAGATATGAGAAGTATGATATCCAATGGTATCTTGTTCCCATGGGATAACAAATTAAAATTACATCTCAAAAATGTATATAGTAAAATGTTTGAGAATCCTCTTCTCGGGTTAGCACAATAGTAGATGATAAATAGACTACCCCCTCTCCCAACGAAATCTATAGTTATCTTACTCCATCCATATCCATCGAGACAATATTAATAAGAATGATGCAGAACATTGGTGATGTTGATTATACTCCGCATACTAGGATGGAAAAATATTTTAGGATATTGAGGGGTGGTAGAGTGGTGAATCAACACAGTTTGGATTGCATTATCATGTTAGAGGATTACGCCACTAAAATAAGATAGAGTGAGGTTCATATGGAGGCCACTCCCTTGGTTCAAAGACTCCCAAAACAGGTTGGAACCTCACAACACCCTAGAAAAGAGGGGCCTAAAAATCCCAAGAAATGAGGAGTCATAAAAAATCGAGCCAAGGATATGATGGGTAAATCAAAAGAGGGAGGGATTGAAGCTATGAAAAATATATAGGTTTGCACGGCTAACCATGTATTGAATGAGATCATTGATGAGCCCACTTTTTTAACAACATGGGAAAATCAAATAGGGTCAGTTGGAATTACAAGCATGATAGTATGAACAAAGGATGATTTATGCTCAAAGAATAAGAAAAGAGATAAAATGAAGGGAATGACTTCATAGAAAGGATCAGGAAATTTTGTAAACCATTAGGCTACCAAAATTCAACTAAGTTTTTGGGATCTAAAACATCACTTTTACCATTCTATTCTTCTCTAATTATTTTCCCATCATAAACATGACTTGAAGTCCTTTGTTAGAAAGATGAACAATAGACCCATTGAGACTAGGAATTAAGAGTCCCTTCTAGTGTATTTATATTGTAGTAAGGAGTTGCCATGCATTCGTTGAATAAGATCAAGACCGAGGCATTTTTCCACTAGATTGAAGAAACAAATCTTGTACATGTTATTATGGTTTTTTTCCTTGAATGTATGCCTTCTGCTATGTTGAATGAATCAAGGGATCTATGCTTTTCTTTCCCTTTGATTTTATGCCTATTATAAACATAATCTTGATAGAATTAGTGATGTTCTCTGTTATGCGTGACATGCTTGGAATCTTATACTTTCTTTCTATTAATGATGTTGTGATTAAGGTGCCCGAAAAACATTATTCAGTTTGAATGTGTAGTCATCATTATGTAATGTCCTTTCATCCTAATGATAAATTCATTTAAAAATCTTTTAAGTAGCAAAAGCTAACTCCATGCACCACTATTTTTTTTGTAAATCTAGTTAAGATTCCATGTATAAATAGATTGTTCTCGGGTGACAAACAATAAATCTTTCCTCAAAATAATTGAGGGTCCCCCCTTCGTCCAAGGATTAGCTTGACGACCTGGAGTGGCATGGGAAGATGCATCCCGCGCATCATGCCACAGAATTGTGCTTTCTTCCATCTTATTCCTCTCCATTGAGATATATAGAGGGGTGTTTTGTGAGGGGTACACCCTGGGAGACAACACATCCCATTACATACTACAAACTTTGTGATAGAAAAAGGCGTAGTAAGGAACAATGATGGAAATTACACCCTGAGAAAATCCCCACTTATTTCGAGAAGAAGGATCTACTAGTAGATGGAAAACAAAGGGTGGATAGTATTTGGATGTTGATGGAAGAAACAATTTCACTTCCATATAGAAAGAGATAGAATTTTCTAGATATAACCCTAAGGAATGGATATGATTATGTTGTTTCATATAAACACCCAACTTAGAAAAACTCAGGTTCAATGACTATTTGTTTGCACTGGGCTCATAATCGAAACTAGTTTCTACACAAGTAGTTTATAAGTTTGGATTGGAGATTCATGATTATCTACATCCACATCCCTTTATTTGTGTGATATAATATGCCAAGTTGAGAGATCAAATAATGCAAGTTGAAGTGTTCCATCAATTCAAACTTCATAGATGAAGTGAAGGTAGATGTAGTTCCATTGGCTGTGTGTGGAGTCATCTTGGTATCCCTTATCTCTATGTGAGAAAAGCCATCTTTAGGATAATGCAGAAACAATACTAACTAATTAAATACAAGAAGTATTTAACCATAAATGCATGTCGTCACCCTTGTGCAAGTGTCGCAAGTGTCGTAAGTGTTGAAAGTGTTGTCATCCTGACTTAGTATCGTCACCATGACCATTGCAAGTATCGTCGTTATGACCAAGTGTTGTCGTCATGACCGTTGTGAAAATGTCGTCATCTTGACCATTGTGTAAACTCTGTGCTCTGACCCCTAAACTCATTCTGGGCTAAAACACATCCAATTGAGAGATTTTTCCTGCCTAGTTGACCTATTTGAGTAGGTTGTCGCACTTCTCCTTCATCTAGGGTGCGACGTCACAATTTATGGTCAGCTAGGGTGAGACACTGTTGCACTTTGTCTTCCTACAGAGTGCGACGACCCCCCTCTGTCGCTCTGTGTCCTCTACCAGGGTGCGACAAGGTTGGTTGAAGGATATTTTGGGGAGTCTCGAGGTCTTTCTAGAAGTTTGTTGAGGTGGAGACCTATCTCTAGGCTCTAGGTGAGCTGTAATTTTGGTTCCTAACCTTATGGGAAGATCCTTTAACCATATCCCCCTAATCCTCAACCTATCCTATCTCTTTAACCCTATATAAACACCCACTCTCTCCATGGGAGGGGAGAAGGTCTATGGTATCCTTATGCCGATATAATCCATATTGGTGATTGGGAAGCTTGTACCACCCTGGAGGCTTGGCTTGGACATGTTGGATGGAAGATGCGACGTTGAGGCTTTGGTTGTAGCTTCATCCTTTTTATGTATTCCCACTTTTTAATATAGTTAATATAATCTCTTTCCATAAATGTTGTCTCATTGATGATGTTTATAACTTTCTTCCTCAACTGTTAGTTTAGATCGGTTATTGCTTAGATATCTTGTACTGCTTGTATCGTTTCCATATTGTCTTGACAGGTCTTGCAGCTGGAGATCTGATGACTGTGAGCCTTGGAGAAACAATAAGGAGAAGGATCCGTGATCTGAAAGGTATGATATCTAAGTACTCAATCTATAACTAGATCTAGGAAATGAGTTTTGTATTCTATTCTATTTGTTCTAGATTCACTTGAACTAGGGAGATCCGGCTCACGTCCGCTTGAGTGGATTGTCCGTTAACAAATTTGGCGACTCCGCTGGGGAATGAACATAGTTTAAGTTTTCAATTTGAATTCCATTTTCAGTTGATTTCTTTTTCCAAACATCTATTTTTCCTCCTAAGCCTTTTCACCCTCAGATCTTTACTTTGAAGAGTCTGATGACCTTCCTCTGAGTTTGTACTTCTTATTTTCAAACCAGTTCATTGCTCATTATCTGGAGAATTGGTTCATTTTTGAACTTAGATCTCGCCTGTCACACCTGGTCAGTGTACCCAGAGCGACACTGTGTTTTTTTATCTCTGTTCTTAGCCTGTTAGTCTGTCGTCGCAGCCCTTCCATTGGTCTACTGCGACGTCATCGCACTTCCCGTACATGTGAACTGTGACGTCGCACTGTGTACAAGCACAGAGTGCACTGATCTATCCAAATTGGCATATGGGCATCCCTTGTCCATTTCTGATTTGAGTTTTGGTTTGTGTGCAGACTCCTCTACACTGTACCTTCCAGGCAGAGACCCTTTTGTCCAGTAGTGTTTTGTTTGGCTTGTTTGTATTGGTTTTTGGGTCTTTTGGGATTTGGATTCATGTTTGGCCCTTTGAGTCAAAACTAGTGTTTTGCTTGCATTTTTAAGCGAAATGGATGAATTGTGCATCCTTCAGTCATTTTGGCCCATCTCAAGGTTTTGAGATCATTTTTGGTTTGGCGTGATTGGCTTGTTTTAAAGACTTGAAAAGTGTGGGATATCCATGTCTTTTTTAGCCTCTTTTTCTTGGGTTATGCATCTTGTTTCCCTTACATGCTGAGCTATTCAATCATTTTTGGGGAAGATTGATTCTTTGCTTCCACTTTAGTTCAAAGAAAAGCTTGATTTTGTCACTCTTTTTCTATATTCATGAATTTGGAAAATGTAAATATTCTTCTTACTTTATTTTTGATCATTTAATATTCTTGGTCTTACCATCATATGAAGAAGAAAGGCTTGTTTCATATTTGTGTGTATTGGAGTTAGATAAGATTGTTAAGTGCTTATCTTTGTCTTGCATTTGATTGGAAACGTTTATGGAATCCTTCTTTCTGTAGCTTAGATGTGTCTTTTTCAAGTGTAAAAAGATAGGAAATGAGTTATAATTATTGCATTTGGTAGGCTTTGAGCCTTTCTTGAGTGTCTTTGAGTTGTTTGGGTGCTTGCCATTTTTCTTTGGGAATTTCTGAATGATTAGAGTGTTGTAGATATTCTCTCACTTTCTGTATATAGATATGAAAAGCATTTAGTTATCAAGTTCCATTTTTTATACATGCATTTGAAAATTGAAAGTGCTTCATTATTTTATCTTATACATTGTTAAGATTCGTTGCATCTTTCATTTTCTTTACGCTTTTTAGCTGATTAATGCAGAAAGTTAGAGTTATTGCACTCTAGGAAGGAATTATTCTTTTCGCTACTACTTAGGTACTTTTGGTTTGAAAGAAAGAAAAATCTCTCCTTACCTTAAGTAGTTTTCATTGAAAAGCAAATGAAAATGTGCATTATCATGTAGTTGAAAATTGCATTATGTTTACATTTATGTACTCACCTCATACATCCACCTAACCGGACAAGATAAAATTGATGCTAGCTTAGGTTAAAATCATTTAGTAACTATGTGTAAGTTAGAGACGTGTTCCAACGTCGTTAAGCATGGCATCTATCGTTATTTGCCATCACTGTATCCCGGGGGTATTGTAGTCTTCCACGTATTTATCAGTATATCAAGCTCCTTCATGTACCCACCAAGTACCATAATCCGTACTTGGCGTATATCGAAGGGTGTATCACATACTCAGTAGTATATCGGAAGGTCTCTTTCCAAACGGTTGTGAATTAGACAGCACCACTACAGATTTGAGCTCCCACATACCTTGCATATATCAGGAGACACCACTAGGATTTCTGAAACCAATTGAGTTAACCATTTGGCCGTCTTGGAAAAGCAATACACCGAGAACAGCACTCGGGGAGATTAGCACGCACGTACTGTCCAGGTAATCGGGTATGCAGAAAAGGGTATGGTCTTAATCCTCCTTGTCGCGTCATATTGTTGGACCCTGCAATATATAGCGGTTTGCAATGCCTTGATAATCCTGTGAGGTTCCAGACTTTGAATCCACTCCTATTCACACAGTTTTCTTGTTTCTTTTAGACTTGAGTAGTGTTTGATTTGTGTGGTACTTTAGAGACTCTTAGGAAGCTTAGATATGGAAGACTCTTCCAGGACTACCAACTAGGAAACCCCTTTCCAGGGTATGCCATTTGTTATTCCCCCTTGTGGAACTGTTGGTCCTCCCTTTATGGCTACGTTGAGTCTTCTTGGATTGATGATAGGATTACCAGTATGGTTATTCTCCAATCCAGTTACACTAAGTGCACCAATTGTGTCGAACCTAGGTCCTTCACCACATGAGCATCAATCTCATGGTGACCCTTCTCCTTCTCCGATGAAAGTTGAATCAACTTCCATCTCTTCCTCTTCTCCTACTGAAAAATATGATGTTAGTAAGAAGGCGAAGAAGAATAAGAAGAACAAAAGAAAGATTAAGAAGAAGACGAAGGATAAGAAAGAGACCAAGCATCAACCATCCACCTATGATGGAACTCATTCTATGAGAATGCCTTGTACGCCCAAGTTCTCCTGCAAACTTTGCAAGGGTGATCACCTTCTCAATAATTGTCCCGGTCTTCCCCGTGTGTCAGAAGTGTGGTATAAAAACCCTAAACCAATTGTCTCGTCAACCTCTGGTCATCATGTTGATGACACTCCCTCGACCAGTGACCCATTGGTGAAGGGTCGGAAGGGTAGAGCCGCAGACCCTTGTTGGCTATGCAAGGGCATGCATCATACTTACCTTTGTCCAAGCATGGATGAAGCTTCACGGTGATTGGAAGATATTACTAGTTCTCAACAGGTGCTTCCAACAAGCGATAATAAGTTGTCCCTCGACCCCCCGCTGGTTGACCAAGTGATCAATTCAGTTTCATCTGTAATTGATCCCACTCTCCCTTCCGAGAGTGAAGAGATCGAGTCGATGTCATCTCCACTCGATCCCTCTCTTTCATTGGAGAAAGTTTGGACTGAAGCAGTTACCATGACACAATCTTCATCTCATTCTTATCTTCCAAGTGAGATTGAATTGGAAACCGTTGATGTTTTCCTTGTCAGTTCAGAATATCCTAGGCAAGGGGAAACCCTATCCATTCCTACAGGACCCCCCCCAAGTACTACTGTCATTTCCTTTTATTGGAATGGTCTAATAGAATCTCGTCTTCCTTCGATAATTCCTTTTCAAATATCTGTAGGAGTTTTCGATAAAGAAACATTTCGTACGATAGTTGATGAAGGAGCTTCTGTTAGTATTTTATCCTCAACTGCTTGGCAAGCTATAGGTTCCCCTTATTGTGTGCCAGTAACTGACCAGATTTTGGCTTTCAATAGAAGGCCTACTGGACCTTTAGGGATCCTTCCTTAGTTACCTATCACTTTGGGAGGTAAAACTGTTTATATTGATGTCATGGTTGTCCATGGTCCCTTAGATTTCAATATACTCCTTGGACGTGATTATGTCTATGCTATGAAAGTCGTCGTGTCAACACTCTTTCGAGTGATGTATTTTCCCTACGATGGGAGGATTGTGACCATTGATCAACTTTCCTTCGTGACACCCAATCATCGCATGAATTCTAGTCATCAGAATTCCCTGAATGTTCTGCATGTTTTATTGGTTTCTTCCCCCTGAGGATGGGGGGTACGAGCACGGTTTATGTTATGTTTCAAGCTCATTAAAAAATGAAACTGAACACTCTAGCATAGTTTACCTTTGGTTTCAAGCTCGCATAAAAATGAAACCATCCACTGGAGCATAGTTTTACTCTATTTTAAGCTCGTTAAAAAATGAAATAGACTCTCCCTAGCATAGTTTACCTTTGGTTTTAAGCTTGCATAAAAATAAAACCACCCACTTGAGCATAGTTTTATTCCATTTCAAGCTCGTTAAAACATAAGATGGGCCCCCTCAAGCATAGTTATTGTCTATTTCAAGCTTGTGTAAAAATGAAATAGATCTCCCTCCCATTGATTTGAGTCTCTCGCTAGAGTTACAACTTGAACCTTCATTTTCTCTGATTCTCGTTTTCCCCCCCATGGTGAACATTTTCATATTAGTAGCCAAGTTGGTAGTTGGGTTAGCAAGCAGCATTTTTAGACGAAATGAATATTGGGGGGCATGCCACATGTCGTATCATCAACAATCATGTTGAGGGAACACTATCATGTTAAGCCGCTAGAAATCATGCTGGGGGTATTTACCAATCTCTGGGTATCATGTTGGGAAGGAACCCATCAATGGGCCCCAACCATGAGCATAGTTCCCTTTCTATGTCAAGCTCGTTAAAAAATGAAATAGGTTCCCGCGAGCAGAGTTCCAATCTTGTGTCAATCTCGCTAAAAAATGAAACAACTCCTATCCCTTTTAGTCGAGTCTTTCCATTGATTTAGTGCCTGAACCTTATTTTCATCTGCCTAGGGCTAGCTTAGGCGAATGAAATGAAGCTTGGGGGCATGTCTTAAACCTCTAAAAGTTACGTTGAGGTCAACTCAATCGCCTCTCCACACCACGTTGGAGCTAAGTCACTTACTTCCAGCAATCATGCTAGGGGCACACACCAACCTTTGGATGCCATGTTGGGAAAAAGTTCACCATTGGGAACATTTTCGAGCATACTTTCCTTTTTTAGGTTTTGAGCTCATTAAACCATGAAAATTATCCCTAGCATAGTTCATTTTATGTTACAAGCTCGTTAAAAAATGAAGCAGACATCATGAGCATTCTTCCAACCTATCTTCGAACTCGTTAAAAACAGTAAGATGGCATTTCAGCTTACTTTTCACTTTTTTCGTGCTTTGGTTGAAACATGAAAAGTGGTTTGAGCTTACTTTTTACTTTTTCATGCTCTAGTTTAAATATGAAAAAGATTCCGAGTGCTTTTGATACCATTTTCGTGCTCATTAAAAATTTGAGTAAAAAGGTGTGTCTAACGAGTATAGGTTTATCACTTTATCCGGCCTTGCTAGACTATTTACGGAAAAGGAACTGCACCAAGTTTACTTTTTCCTTTGTCGTACTCGGTTATCAACCATGACAAAGTTGTTCATGGAGTAATTTTAAGCTCTTTTCAGACTCCCTAAATAGGAAAAGATTGCCAAGCAAACTTGATGCTTTCACGCTTGTAAAAGCATTTGAATGATCATCTTTCTGGTGATAGTTTACCCCTTTTTCGGACCAGGAAGCACTATTTATGAAAAAGGAATACTCCAGCCAATCATGACTGGAAGAGTCCTCTCCCACGTTGTTTTACCCTTTTTTGGGAGATGGGGATAACTTTATGAAAAAGGACCGTTGGGGTCTCCTTTAGTTCTTTTCAGACTCTCTAAACATGAAATGACGCCGAGTTTCCCTTCTTTGGACTCGTTAAAATTCAAACATCGAAGGGCCCATTTTGGGATGAACCCGTCCTTTCCTAGGTTCGTAAAACATTTGGGATTGGACTCATCTATGAGATGAGCTATACCAAGCATTTGGTTACCCTCATCAAGCTCGTCAAAAACACATGAGGCACTCATCAATCATGATGGGGAAAAAGGGAAGATTTTATGTTACATCTTAATTATGGCGGTACATAGTCACTCTTGAACATGGCACTCATTTGTATTTGCATTCAGTACTTGGGTAATTTGTTTGTCCTCGAGTCTTGTCAATTCCATGAGTTGCGTCACTCCTTTGGGTCAGCCAAAGAATGCTTCCACCATCAATTGCATTAGGGGTTGGTATCATTATCGTCGTGTCAATATTGCCAAGTCATGCCATGCCCATGTTCAAGAGATGTTTCATTACTCATCATCTGCAGTCAGTATACCTTCGATCATGTTGGTCTACCTTGAGTCAATCTTGCACATTATTCTATCGTTCGATCTACACCAAACATTTGTTATCGAGTTTCATGTCGATGATGGGAGATTCATCATGGCCCTCCTTCGACGGGTTCATCCTCGTCGACTTCAAATCATCATCCGAGGATTGAACTTAGAAACCAACCAAGTAACTTGGCCCTGCATGCCTCAATGGCAGGTTACCTTGCTTTCAACATGAGTCTACATCATTGACTCGTGATTGAAAGATTCCATTAGGCATTCGACTTCAGCTCATTGATTCATGCTTGATGGCATGTACCGTGATGCCTTGGGGATCATTGACATTAATGGTGATTCCCCTCGCACTTGTTAACGGTATACATCAATGACCGGTAATCAAGTGGTTTCTACCATGTTCGAATCCAAAAAATTGTAATCACATGGATAGATTCGTATCATTGCGGGTTCAGCTTGAAGACCCTAGGGAAGTTCTTTCCTACCCAGGTTGCGATGGATATTGTTTGGGATGCACAGATCCACTTTGTATTGGTCGTGGCTGTGTTGTCAGTTCAGAGTTACACGGATCCACTTTTGTATTGGTTGTGGCTGTGTTATCATCTCATCATGGATCTACGATTGTGTCTAGTAGCCATGATTGTGTTCAGTCGGTCTTTATTATCATGGATCTGCAATGTATTGGTCGGCAGCCATGTTTTGTGTTGTATGAGACTTGTGGATATCAGGTCATTTTTGCAGCAGCTCCTTCCAACTAGCAAGTCCCTGCCATTTTTCTTACTACAAAGCATTTCACTTGTCTCATTCCGCCAACTTCATGCTTTGGGGGGCATTCTATTACACCAAAATGCCATCACCCTTGTGCAAGTGTTGTCATCCTGACTTAGTATCGTCACCATGGCCGTTGCAAGTATCGTCATTATGACCAAGTGTTGTCGTCATGACCGTTGTGACAATGTTGTCATCTTGACCATTGTGTAAACTCTATGCTCTGACCCCTAAACTCATTATGGGATAAAACACATCCAATTGAGAGATTTTTTCTGCCTAGTTGACCTCTTTGAGTAGGTTGTCACACTTCTTCTTCATCTAGGGTGCGACGTCGTAGTTTCTGGTTAGCTAGGGTGAGACACTATAGCACTTTGTCTTCCTACAGAGTGCGACGACCCCCCTCTGTCGCTCTGTGTCCTCTACCAGGGTGTGACGAGGTTGGTTGAAGGCTATTTTGGGGAGTCTCGAGGTCTTTCTAGAAGTTTGTTGAGGTGGAGACCTATCCCTAGGATCTAGGTGAGGTGGCATTTCAGTTCCTAACCTTATGGGAATATCCCTTAACCATCTCCCCCTAATCCTCAACCTATCCTATCTCTTTAACCCTATATAAACACCCACTCTCTCCATGGGAGGGGGGAAGGTCTATTGTATCCTTATGCTGATAGAATCCATATTGGTGATTGGGAAGCTTGTACCACCCTATAGGCTTGGCTTGGACATGTTGGATGGAAGATGCGACATTGAGGCTTTGGTTGTAGCTTCATCCTTTTTATGTATTCCCACTTTTTAATACAGTTAATATAATCTATTTCCATAAATGTTGTCTCATTGATGATGTTTAGAACTTTCTTCCTCAACTGTTAGTTTAGATCATTTATTGCTTAGATATCTTGTACTACTTATATCGTTTCCATATTGGCTTGACAGGTCTTGTAGCTGGAGATCTGACGACCGCGAGACTTGGAGCAACAACAAGGAGAAGGATCCGCGATCTGAAAGGTATGATATCTAAGTACTCGATCTATAACTAGATCTAGGAAATGAGTTTTGTATTCTGTTCTATTTGTTCTAGATTCACTTGAACTAGGGAGATCCGGCTCGCGTCCGCTCGAGTGGATTGTCCATTAACAATGCACACAAGATCAAGGCTAAACTATCCTTAATTAGCACACACTAGGTGAGAAGGCTAACTGGAATACTATGAAATTTGTCTTGTTGTTTTTAGATAAGGAAGGAAACAATGAGAAGGGAATGATGATGAGATTAAGGATTCCTTGGAAGGATGTGATAACAAGCAATGCTAGCAGATCCAACAATTGATTGAATCCTATAAACATGTGTTCATGCAAGAAACTTAAGGGTTTCCACCCAAGAGAGAGGTTGAACATGGAATTTAGCTATTACCAAACTCTTCATTGTCAATCATCAAGATGGAATATAGATTAGTGATTTTAGAGGAAGATGAAGTGAAGAAACAATTATAACATTGTTAGAGCAAGGAGTCATTAGGTCTAGCAGATCACCATGTGGCTCATGAATCATTATAGTGCCTAAGGAATATGTAAGGTGGAGAATGTGCATTGACTACTATGCATTAAACAAAGTCACCATCATGAATATATCTACTTCTACAATTTGATGACTTGTTAAATCAGTTGCAACAAACCAAGTTTCCCACCAAGCTAGACCTTAAATCATGTTACCATCAACTAAGGATCAATGCAAAATATGTGTGGAAAATGGCATTCAAGGAAAGGTGAGGTTTGTATGAATGGTTAGTTATGCCTTTTTATTTATGCAATACACTTTCAACTTTCATGCAATTGACTAATCGATATACTAATTATTTTTTGAGAGTATATTAGATGACATACTATTCTTCAACCATAGTTAGAAAGATCACATCTCACATGTAACATAGGTACTAGTACTAAATATAAAAAAGAGTCATCTAATAACAAATTTGAAGAAATGTGAATTTGTGAAAGAGTACTTGGTTTATATTGAGCACATGATTGGTGGAGAAGAGATAGTAAGGATGGATCTTAACAAGAATGTAGTGATTAACCAATGGCCTATTCCAACCATCTCGATAGAGGTAAGGAGCATCATGGAGAAACTCAATAAATGCGGAAGATTATAGCAATGTTTTGAGTGGAAATTGCACCTTTGCACTCCATGATAGTGAAAGGAAAGAGCTTCCATTGGGGAAACTCACAACAACAATCATTCAAAATATTGAATAGGGAGATTCAATAATGCACTAGTTATAGCAACACCTAATTTGCAATAGCCATTTGAATTGGAAACAAATTCAAGCAAGTATGCTTTAAGAGTGGTGCTTATGCAAGGAAGGAGACATGTATGTTACCATTCAAAATTGTTTCAGGTAGAAGTTTTGGACTACCCCAACTATGATAAATAACTCTTCACTATTGTGCAAGCAGTGAAGAAGTGAAAGCATTATACTATAGGGAAATAGGCCGTCATTATATTGAGACCTCAATTAGCCCCAAGTCGACTTACTTGGGGATCCCCTTTAAAATTTAAACAAGCCTCATCAATTAGATTTATTCTTTTTTCATTTAAATGATGATTATGCATTGGTAACCCAGATCATGTTAAGTAGATGTTTGCTTGATCTTTTTGTTCTCTAAGGAAATCATGATGGTTTGTATTATTTGCATCATTAAGTTGGGTTTGTTTTGTATGTCTTGTAGCTTTGCATGCCATTCTCTCTTTATTGTCACACTTCATGGTTTTGATTGAATCTAACTTGCTTGAGACTACTATGCATTCTTGTCTTGGGTGGTTGAAGTTGTTCCTTGGCAACAAATGGTTCACATAAGAGTTATAGGAAGAATCAATGGTTTTGGTTAAGTGTTAGCAAAAAGAAGTTGCATTGAAAGCTAGAAGACCCTTTTCATGCATTAAAATCATTTAGGTGCTAGTGAATCGTGTTGATATCAATTAACACATTAGAAACCCATATAAAAAAAAATTCAGATGAGTAGAGAAAACCAAATTTTGACAAAGCACTATCCCAAATGGGCCTCGAACTTTTGCTTCAAAATGCCTTTGCATATAAATTGGGGTCCTAGCCACATTGTTGTTTTAATCTCAGAAAAAGAGTTGTTTGTAGGTTTTTGGAGCCTACAAACTAAATTGATAGATTTTGATTTCGAGATCTACATGTATAAAAGCTACACAATTATAATTTCCATCAACAAAATAGTTTAAATTCTAAAGACTATTAAAAATATGAAGCTAGCTTTAAAAAGGATTGTGCTCCCATTCATTTTAAAGCCTCACTTGTTCTCCATGCGTATTTGTAATCACCTGTTGTCTATGCCTCAACTACCTCTTAGCACATGCTTCCCATTATTAGCTAGCAATTATTTTTTATATTCTTTTCTTTTATAATTATTTATTTTGAATTTGGAACGATATCCATAACTCGACAATACATTTTTGTCATCCTCCCACAATCTAAAAAAAGCATACTTACTACTCCACCCCACATTCTAAAATGTAAACACTATCACCCCCATATCACATAATAAAGACCAACTTTTTATCTATGGATAGGATTCTAAATATGTCATCGGTTTTTCGTGTGATGCATCCTATGGATTCTCATAAACTCTACCGATGGAAAGCCAAAAGTTCACATATATTTTATTTCAATCTTTGAAAATGTCTCGATGGCAAACTAGTGTTGGAGAATCAAATCCAATTGATTGGATAGGTCAATTGGATTATTATGAACTTTGTAAGCATTTCAATGATTTTTTAGGGTTTTGACTATATTATATTTCATGAGTAGGAAGTAATTTTCTCCTTAAATTCCATCTAAATTCCATCCCCTCTTGAACTTATTTTAAATATTGGGAAGTTCTCGAATATTTGATTTCAATCTTGAAAAAGTATAGATGATAGATTCATGTGGGAGATTCAACCCTAATTGATTCGTTAAATCTAACTATTATAAATGTTTAAAGTATTTTAACACATTTTGTTATGAGTTTTATGAATAAGAGGCAATTTATTAATCAAATGGTTTATTTTAGCAGGAGAAGCATAGCATATGGACCATTTGTATTTGAATTTTTGCTAATTTGAAGAGTTGTTTAACCTATGGATCGGACATTTTCAAAAGTAAGAAGTAATTGTTATTATTGAAAAAAAAAACATTTTATATGTTTAAATTTGGTCATAACTATTAGAATCAGATAATATAAAAAGGTGATGGACCGAATAATAAACACCATGATACAAAAATTAATCCTTAGACATTTTATAGGTTTAAATTTTGTCATAGCTATTAAAATTAGACAAGGTTAAAAGGTGATTTCTCATCAATAAACATCTTAAACATCACGGGTAGAGAGAGATAATAGGGAAAACATAATCGTAACAGCCCATTTATTGTTGATACTGTATAAATGGTTGAATCTGATATCCTAGGATTGTATTGATGGTTGAATCTCATGTCTCATCGTCTTTATATTTGAATTTCAAGGGTGTCAAGTTCAAGGGTGTTAAGTTCGATATAAATATTTTCAAGTTTTCTTTTCAATATTCATCAATGGACTAAGGGTGGAGAGAGATAATAGGGAAAACATAATAGCATCAACGTATTTATTGTTGATACTGTATAAATGGTTGAATCTAATATTCCAAGATCGTCTTGTATTGTCTTTATATTTGGATTTCAAGGTCTTCAAGTTCGACACAAACGTCTTCAGTTTTTCTTTTCAATATTCATGAGAGAATTAGGGATGGAAAGAGATAATAGGGAAAACATAATCACAACATCCCATTTATTGTTGATACTGCATAGATAGTTGAATCTGAGATTCCAATATCATGTCTTCTTGTTCTTATATTCGGATTTCAAGGGCTTCAAGTTTGACACAAACGTCTTCAGTTTTCTTTTCAATAATCATCAGTAAACTAGGAGTGGAGAGAGATAATAAGAAAAAAACCTAATAACTGCAGTGCAGTGGATAGAGATAATAGAAAAAAACGTAATGACTGCAGTGCAGTGCAGTGGAGAGAGATAATAAGAACTGCAATGCATTTATTGTTGAATCTGATATCTCAAAATGATGTACTGTCGTCCTTATATTCAGATTTCAAAGGCTTCAAGTCCGACACAAAAGTCTTCAGGTTTTCTTTTCAATATTCAGGAATGGTTGTCCAGCAAACCCAGGCCCGGGGAATAAAAGTCCTTGCATAAACTTTCGAGATTGTTTGATGGGCATACTTCTCAATGCGAATCACTTGAGCTGGACTGTGAATCGACCGTGCTGCAAATCAATCGATCTTAGCCATCTGAAAATTGAGTTAAGGAGGTACCTAGTTGACGTGCATGAAATCGATGAAACAAACAAAGAATAGACGAATCTGTTGGACTCTTCTGCCAGAGACAGGCGAGTTGTTTTTGTTTTTGTTAGTAGAAGGAATGGAAATTGAATCTGCGTCTTTGCAAGATTACGGCTCCTTTGATCACGCCTCCAGTTTTACTGAGTGTATTGATCAGCTTGTCAGTTGTACTGCCTGCCACAATATTTGCTACTGAGGTGAAGTGACTGGAGTCAATTTGGTGATCTCAGATGTTGTATCATATCAGCTTTTCAGTTGTACTGCCTGCTTCAATATTGGAATCAATCAATGCCAATTTGGTGCTCTCAGATATTGTACCAGTTGTATCACGAGTTGTAATATTTGCATTCAGATTTCTCTTCATTTCTAGGATGGTATCTACTTATCCTCGTAAAAAATTAAACTTAATATGACATTAACATGACACTTAAAAGAGTTAATCATAGATGAAGAGGATAATACTTTATGTCTAACTACTATATGTCTAACTACTCTTGATCCAATTGACAAATTAAAATAACCATTGATAATAAAACGTTAAACAAAATTTTTTAAAAAACCAAATATATACAATAAAAATAAAACGTCATGAATGAATATCTAAAGGTTGGAATATGTAAGCCCCAAGGGTTAGCTCAATTGGTAAGATGTGAGAACACTCTCTCGGTATAGGGAAGGTCATGAGTTCAAGCCTTGAATCCTAAAAAATTAGGCCAGCCACTATTGTTAGTCCACACATAAAGTTGAAAAGCCAAAAAATACCAATATCTTTCATAAATCAATTTATGTAATCATACATATATTTCATAAATCAATTTCTGTAATCATTCATACTTATTATATTTTAGGATTAAATAAATTAATTTTATAGTATTTTCATTTCATTTATATTTTATTTTTAAATCATAAAAACAACATAGTAAGTAAGCCATAAGCAAAAAAAATTGACATACCAAATGAAGGAAGCTTTAATTGGACCTTTTAACTTGGTGAACTTGCTATATTGACAATACAACTATTTACCATGTTAACAAGTCAAACGAAGGAAGGTTTAATTGGACCTTTTAACTTGGTGAACTTTCTATTGACAATGCAACAATTTACCACGTCAACGAGTTAAACCCCATGGAGCCATTCTTTTAAGAATGCATCAGTTGCTCATGCTTCCTCTCCATATTCCTCCACGAGATCATGCTTTGAGTTTTCTAGTACCATTACATGATATCTTAAATAAACTGAGAAAATTAAGTACCATTACATGAAATGAGCAAATTTCTTGTCAATATTATATTAGGTTTATATTTTTATATATGGAAATCTCATTTAAGTAATATTAGGTATACAATTTTATATATGGAATTCTCATTTAAGTAAATGTCTTTTATTAGTATATGATAAATTTTGTTAAATAGAAAATAACAACAACTTAATACTATGAAGTGTAATAAGTTAGCTTATGTAAAGTAATTTATGTAAAGTTTAAAAAAATATATTAATATTTAAAATAAAAAGATTGATTTAAAGTTCTTTGTTTGTCATGGTAGTGACATGTAATGTCTTTTGTTAGGAATTTTTATTAAAATTGCAATTTTCCACTTTTTTCCTTGGTTCGACCTTTGACTAGTTTCGATCTCTAGGTCTCAAATTTGCCCCAAATGATCCCAAATCTTCAAAGAAGGTATATGAATGATATTAGAACATAAATATGTGTTTCAGGGATGCCTTTGTACCTTTAAAACACTTCTGCAAATACTCTTTCAATTCTGGTCAATGTAGGTAACTTTACTAGTGATTTCCCTTTGACTAGTATTGGTCTCTAGGTCTCAAATTGACTCCAAATGCCTTCAAATATTCAAGGAATGTTTATGAATGATATTAGGAATTTAATATGATGTTCAGGGATAACATATGGCCACCAAAAGACCTCTGCAAACTCTCTTAAGATTCTGGACCAAGTATGCAATTTTACTAGTAATTTGGGGTTCAAATCCCCCTAAGGTAAGTACTGAAAATGGCTTCCCAAATGCCTCCAAACCCAATCAAATTTATGAACAGAGGTATGTAATGTGTTAATTATGTTATTAAGGTCTCATATGCACCATTAATGGTTTATTACAACTGTTCTCACCCTCTTCCATTCAACTGCAAAAATTACCAATTCGACCCTTGGGGAAATGGCACTATTTCTTCTCCCAATGCAATTGAACTGAGTAAAAATGCTTCAAATGCTCAAGTACAGGACATGAAACTTGTATAAGACATCCATGGCAGTATATTTATCACAAATATATCAGAGAATCATCCATTCATTCGAAATCATCATCAATACATTGGCTCACAATAAGGTAGTGGGGAAATGGCATTGTTCTTCCATTAAAAATGAGATTTATACATTTCTACTTGGAATTTCGACCTGAAACTTTTTGGAGATGAAGAACAGAGTATTTACTTCATATTACAAAAGAAAAGGGGCATTAGAAGCTCCCCCCAAAAGTACAATAGCTCACCAAAAATGCCCTCCCTCAAGGATCAAGAATATGCCATCAAAACTGGAAATGGTTGAAGGAGCGAGCTGCAATAGAAGAAACCATGAGCTGCCCTGTAGCTTACACCTGCAAATAAAGACTCCATTAAAGCTCCAAATGAAAGGTCTGAATGGCCTTTCCAATTGCCAACTTGGATGGGAATCTTTCACCCTCGAAATTGGCTAAGGCAAGAAACTAGTCATCCACTAGCTCTCCCTCTTCACAAATGCAATTGCAAATTCTACAAATGATCAAAAGCTGGTTTCATTCTTTGTTATTGACATTTATAAAGTTCTAATGTCCTCCATGGGTCGAATTCCTTCCAAGAGACTCATGCCAACTCAAGTTGGGAAGAGATTCCAAAGAACGCCACTTGTACAACAATTCCTAGTTTCCCACTTCCACCAAATCACATGTGGAAGCATCTTAGCTGCCCTAACACCCTTGAGCGCCCTCTTGGAGTCTATTTTTAGCTCTGACATGTCATATATATCATATGTCAGCCTTTAGGTCTGATTTGTGTCATAGGTGTCATAGCATCTTCATCATTGTTGTCATAGAGCTAGGGAATCTAGCCCAAGTGTCTCACTAGCTCCAAATTGCCTCTTCCTCTTCCATGGGAGTTACTCTTCCTCTATATTTCGACCTTGGATGAGTCATGCAATGAATAATACCTTTTGTAATTCCCCAAGTATGTTACCATTCACCTTGAATTCGAATTGGTGAGAGAATGATGCCAAGTGTAGTGGGGAAATCTAGCCATATGTGGGTCCCACTTCCTCCATGTGTCTTCATGATCAAATGCCACTTTGATTTTCACTTGTATATTTTTATTTAGATCCTTTATTAAATATTTATGCCACTCTAATGTTCAAACATCTTTTATTATCCCCATTATTCCAAATCCCAAAGCTTCCACCCCAAACCTAGGAAACTAGTAATTTTCCTCCTTGGCAATTATTTGACCTTTAACATCAATTTTACAAACTCTAATGAATATGGCCAATGTGATTAGGCCATTGTGACCCAATTCCAAATTTGGGACATCACAAATCCTCCCTTCCCAATATTGCTTGTCCTCAAGCAATTTCAAACATGGGTGTTGAAGAACCTGCTTCCTGTATAATTCTTTGAAGTTGCCATTGAATTGCCCAACCTTGAGTCTTTGAGTTTCCTTGAAGATTTTAGAGAGGAACCACCATGCTTGCTGCTACACTACTCTGATTAAAATCACTTTATTAAGTGGGGAATCCATCTCCCATACTGCTTGCTTCCCCCAAAAAATATGGAACCAATGAGATAAAAATTATTCCAGGGTCCCATTGCTTGTATTGCACCCCAACAATTAAAAGTGCTCTCCAACCCATACCATCAGATAAGAGGATTCCTGGATCCCATTTTCTTGTATGCATTCTTCCAAACATCATGAGTACAAAATATATATCATCAAAGTACATAACAACATAATGAAAATGTACACAAAGGAGATGCTTCATCAAAGAGTCATGAAAGTGCTTATACCTCCAAGCATGTAGACCACCATTTTCCAAGTGCATACAATCTTCAAGTGACCCATCAAATCTGCTCCAATGACATAGGTGAGGATCCCATGTCCGATAGTGCTGCTCCAAGAGAATGTGATATGCATCAAAATATTCAGCCATGCATTCTTTCATCCAAGAAGTGAATGAAAAATCTCCACTAAAATCTGAACCAAATAATGAGCAGAAAAAACAAGGAGAATTCAAAGGACTCAAAGAAGTCTCATCCATACATCCATGAGGATATGTATCATCATAAGGTAAAGTAATATGCTGCTGCAATTCTAAATAATGAGGTGCTCTATTCATGTCATCATCAAAAGGAGCGGTAGGAGTTTCATACCCCTCATGTGGCACCACTAGGAAAAAACCTTTCACCCAATTTTCATCCCAAAGTGATGTGGCTGGAAAAGAAGTGTGGAGTGAGGAATTATGAACCAACTTTAATTCTTTACAACTCTTACCCATTGAAATATTTAATTCATCTTCTCCATAATTGGCTGGTCCAACTATTGTGAGATCATGTACCTCTTCCAAGGCTTTGCAACTCTCTCCATGAGGCAACTCATAATCCCTTTGAACAAGGACAAGTGCTTGTCCTTCTTCTTGTTTTAGTGTAGCATCTTCAAGAACCTGCATATCAACATGTACCTCATGTTCCACAATTACATTAGGTTCCTCTTTTGTGGCATAAATTGTTTCATCCTTTTCCTTGAAAAGAGAACCATTGCTCATTATTTTTTCCGAGTTGCTTCCAATTTCACTAAGCAAAAATCTGAACTCTTGAAAGTATTGTCTCCACTTGTCTTCAAATGATGGTTCAAGTAATTTCCTAAACTCCTCATTCTCCTTTAAGGTTCCTTTCTCATCCTTACTCATGGTGACCAATGAATGCACTTCTTCTCCTACTTCTTCCCTTTCACCAAAGTACATCCAGTTTCAGTTTCTAAGGGTGGTGGCTTATTTCTGTGACTCCTAGTCTTCATTAATGTTCTACCACATCAGGTGCCAAGACCATGCTCTGATACCACTGTAATGTCTCTTGTTAGGAATTTTTATTAAAATTGCAATTTTCCACTTTTTTCCTTGGTTCGACCTTTGACTAGTTTCGATCTCTAGGTCCCAAATTTGCCCCAAATGATCCCAAATCCTCTGAGAAGGTATATGAATGATATTAGAACATAAATATGTGTTTCAGGGATGCCTTTGTACCTTTAAAACACTTCTGCAAATACTCTTTCAATTCTGGTCAATGTAGGTAACTTTACTAGTGATTTCCCTTTGACTAGTATTGGTCTCTAGGTCTCAAATTGACTCCAAATGCCTTCAAATCTTCAAGGAATGTTTATGAATGATATTAGGAATTGAATATGATGTTCAGGGATAACATATGGCCACCAAAAGACCTCTGCAAACTCTCTTAAGATTCTGGACCAAGTATGCAATTTTACTAGTAATTTGGGGTTCAAATCCCCCTAAGGTAAGTACTGAAAATGGCTTCCCAAATGCCTCCAAACCCAATCAAATTTATGAAAAGAGGTATGTAATGTGTTAATTATTTTATTAAGGTCTCATAAGCACCATTAATGGTTTATTACAACTGTTCTCACCCTCTCCCATTCAACTGCAAAAATCACCAATTCGACCCTTGGGGAAATGGCACTATTTCTTCTCCCAATGCAATTGAACTAAGTAAAAATGATTCAAATGCTCAAGTACAGGACATGAAACTTGTATAAGACATCCATGGCAGTATATTTATCACAAATATATCATAGAATCATCCATTCATTCGAAATCATCATCAATACATTGGCTCACAACAAGGTAGTGGGGAAATGGCATTGTTCTTCCATTAAAAATGAGATTTATACATTTCTACTTGGAATTTCGACCTGAAACTTTTTGGAGATGAAGAAAAGAGTATTTAATTCATATTACAAAAGAAATGGGGCATTAAAAGCTCCCCCCAAAAGTACAATAGCTCACCAAAAATGCCCTCCCTCAAGGATCAAGAATATGCCATCAAAACTGGAAATGGTTGAAGGAGCGAGCTGCAATAGAAGAAACCATGAGCTTCCCTGTAGCTTACACCTGCAAATAAAGACTCCATTAAAGCTCCAAATGAAAGGTCTGAATGGCCTTTCCAATTGCCAAATTGGATGGGAATCTTTCACCCTCGAAATTGGCTAAGGCAAGAAACTAGTCATCCACTAGCTCTCCCTCTTCACAAATGCAATTGCAAATTATACAAATGATCAAAAGCTAGTTTCATTCTTTGTTATTGACATTTATAAAGTTCTAATGTCCTCCATGGGTCGAATTCCTTCCAAGAGACTCATGCCAACTCAAGTTGGGAAGAGATTCCAAAGAACGCCACTTGTACAACAATTCCTAGTTTCCCACTTCCACCAAATCACATGTGGAAGCATCTTAGCTGCCCTAACACCCTTGAGCGCCCTCTTGGAGTCTATTTTTAGCCCTGACATGTCATATATGTCATATGTCAGCCTTCAGGTCTGATTTGTGTCATAGGTGTCATAGCATCTTCATCATTGTTGTCATAGAGCTAGGGAATCTAGCCCAAGTGTCTCACTAGCTCCAAATTGCCTCTTCCTCTTCCATGGGAGTTACTCTTCCTCTATATTTTGACCTTGGATGGGTCATGCAAGGAATAATACCTTTTGGACTTCCCCAAGTATGTTACCATTCACCTTGAATTCGAATTGGTGAGAGAATGATGCCAAGTGTAGTGGGGAAATCTAGCCATATGTGGGTCCCACTTCCTCCATGTGTCTTCATGATCAAATGCCACTTTGATTTTTACTTGTATATTTTTATTTAGATCCTTTATTAAATATTTATGCCACTCTAATGTTCAAACATCATCTATTATCCCCATTATTCCAAATCCCAAAGCTTCCACCCCAAACCTAGGAAACTAGTAATTTTCCTCCTTGGCAATTATTTGACCTTTAACATCAATTTTACAAACTCTAATGAATATGGCCAATGTGATTGGGCCATTGTGACCCAATTCCAAATTTGGGACATCACATGACAACCGAAACTATAGAGCATGTTAGCTAGGTATAATACTAGTCGCAATACTTTTAGTCCATCATGGAAACAAACGTTACATTGATTTACAGCTAGCCAACATCCTTTAGCCAAGCAGTGATATCACGGTTATGGCCCCTTTCATATGCATTTGAAAAAACTTTGATTACATCGGAATTGATAGATGTCACAATTATTTCATGCATTAATACAATAATGAACATTCAATCAAATCACATATCACCAATAATAAAAAAATTATGGGTGGACTTAGATGAGGTCGAACGCATTTCCATAAGACATCCAATTAATGCGTGTTGTTACAAATGATTGCAAATGTCTACAATGCAACATACTTTGCTTGCTTTTTCCAGTGTTTCCACAGTCCATACATAATAGATATGATAGCGCTGACACCAAAGTTTTGGCTTATTCAAACTTTGCAATCTGCATGCTTAATTTTGAGTTTTGTTCGTATTCCGAAATTTTAGATGAATTCACATTAAGGGAGGCAGTACCACAAACATATTCAAATTCCATGCACATCTATTTCAAGTTGCATGGAAGTGAATTGATGCAGATGCAGATGCTTGAGAGGAATGGAATACTGATACTAGTTGTTGGATTGACAACATTGAAGACTAACTCGAGTCGGTTTTCTATAATATATTCATTTTATACACACGGTAAGGTGATTTCCATGAGTTTTTAAAGTTATTTTGGTCTAAAATTTTCACGGTTTAAATTTATTTTGGTCTAAAATTTTCGTGTTTTTCCCACTCTACTGATGTGGGTATTGTGCAGAATTTAGTTATGTTTTATGGGTTTACAAGCATTAAAATACATAAAAGGAGCTTCTTTTGTTTGCATAAGGAACACTCGTAAAAAAAATCTTCTTTTGTTCGCATAACCAACACCCGTAAAAATGTTACCAATCTTCTTTACGTATTACGGGTAATACATAGACTTAAATCTCATGTCATTCACAAGTTATTATTTATAACATTGAAGTAAAGACACTAAGTAATGACCAAGCCCAAATTGTATTCATTGAATCTTCAAAGTATCCCCGACCGGGCACTAACTCGCTTCTGTGAGGACCTTATCTTCAAATGAATGCTCAAAGGATTAAGTGAAAGCTATTCTCACAAGGAAGGCCCCAGGGATTATCCTCTGGAATTCGTGAAATAGTGAACCTAGGTGCTTGTGCTTTATAACAATATTTACATATTAGAAATCAAATCTAATCAGCCTATTGGTTTGGGCCTTGCATTTAACTATTCCAGATCATTACTTACTTGCCACGCAAACTGAAACTAGTACCTACTGTGGAGAGCCGAAACCCAAAAAATAAACCTAAAAAAAATACCATCACACAAATAATTGAAAAACCTGGAATGGAACGCATGTGTCTGAAAACATATAATTCACTTTCAAAAATTGGAGATTGACTGCCTGCTCCAGTCATGAATTTAAAAATACACATGAAAGCATATTTTCCTGCTTGCAGTGATCGACCTTTGAATACACCAACAATAATACATGCGGGGTACATACATGTATATGAATAGGTGATTTTTTTTCCATGCCCAAAAATTAAATAATAAGAATAGAAACCAGAGTTTGAAAAGAACAAAGACGCCTGGAAAAACAAAATAATTACGTGGTGTGGTATAAAAATTGTATACTAATATAAATATGTTTATACATCATTCTGGAGCCCTTCGAGGTAGCTGGATTTTGCGTCTGCTTCCCCTTGTTATGGGTTTATCCTTCGTTTCAATGCTTCCTTCTATGAAATAGTGATTGTACTAATATGCATCAAGCAAGTGCTCATGCCAAAACACACTCAGAACTATCAAGCTTAATACAAATACCTAAAATACAAAATCAACAAAAATAAATAAAGGTTTTGGTGATATGCCACCTCAATGTTCAAATGCAAACATAAATTGATTGCAGATGAATAGTGAGAAGGGTTGTTTCATTTAACATAAAGTTATTACATAGACCTCCCAACTCTCATCTATCATGAGAAGTCAAGGGAGAATTTATATCATGCAAACAGTGAAACCATGAGTATCGCACGCACAAACATGTATTTAAAATGAACTATTATCCCAAAATTTCTTCAGATTTTCCAATTTAACTTATTTAAAAATACCACTATTTCCATTAATTTAATTTCTTCTGTAATCACTCATTTTCCTGTTATTAAAGAAACACTAAAAATACAATAGACCTTTGAATATAGAGAATAATTTTTGTATATAGATAACTTCATATATTGTTGTTTGTTAGTGCACTTACTAGCCAAGACCGATGCTATTCCAATTCTAATCCTATTTTTCAATGCTTTATCCATGATCATTATGTTTTGGATTATTTGATCTTACTTGTAATAGGATATGTGGATTCATGAGGTTATCATTGAATTGAGATAGAGTATTCTGTTTTGCGGATAGTGCACTCTTAGATATAATTATTATCTTGGAGTTCCTTATTATTTGATTTTGTGAAACATGTATATATAAAAATAAATAAATAAAATTGAATTCTATAATTAATTAGACAAATTACTTTCACCATATTAAGACAACCTCATGAAAATGATAAGGGCAAAGAGGATTATTGTCAAAAGGTTGAATTTGTATAATGCAATCACCACCTGGCAAGGGATGGCGGAGGTAATCTTATCTCGTTCTTCAAATTCCCATCCACACCAGCATGTCGTTACATAGCACATAAAGGCTTGAACCACAGAGAGGCATCTAGGGAGTGAAGGGAGAAAATAGATGGCAAAGGTAGGGACTCCAAGTGGCAGGAATCCTCCACATGACCAAAGGAATAGATGAAATTCCTATGAACATGTTGGCAGGAAGGAGAGGGTTGACGATCAATTAAAAAATGCATCAGCAGATAACCCACCCGCTAGGAAAATGAGCGACCCCATGCACAAACCCTCTCCGTTCGTAAAGAAAAATGCCCCAACTAAAGAAAACCTAACCCCAACGGCCCGTGTAACAAAGGAAAATGTGGCAGCTTTAGATGTTTAGATCAAAGGAGAACATGAAGTAAAAGAATGGAAAAAACATCAATTCATCAAGCAAGCAACTTGCGGCATGAAGGAGTGAGAGCGACATAGTTGTAACCACTTAGAGTAAAAGTCGTCTCTACACCTTATCATAGGGAGATTGTGCTCAAGTAATTCCATGCTTGACGTGCACTGAAGGTAATACATAATTATTCTCTTCACATGCACAAATTAGATCGAGTTAAAAGTAATTTTTAAGATACTATATTTAGTGGAGTTCAAGTGATGGATTGATTGGTTTGCCAGAGACTAGCAGTTCAACAAAACTGAGCCTTCATGAAATCAAATTTCTTGAGATATCAAGTTAGCATTATAAAAGTAAATAACCTAAAAGGATGCATTGTGAAAAAATGAATCTTCATGTGATCAAATTTCATTAGATAAACATAAATAACCAAGTGTGATGTCAAATTTCAACGATGTTGTAAGGATCTCTTTTGCGCTTGTTGGCCATGGGTAACACATAGTCATAGATTTGATTTGATCATTAGAATATTCAAAGTGTAACTATTCTTTTGGATCATGTAGGATTGTAATTTTAAAAGCCAACAATAAATATCAAATATTTTCCACAAATTGCGACATAACCAGACCCGTTGTTATAGCTTAAAATGAAACCTCTCCATCCGTGACGACACTTGCATCCCTTGGTCGCATGACGACACTTCTTGAGATCAAGTTTAGTCACATAACATGAAATTTGTGGATTGAGGGGTCATTTGGGACACTAAAAATGGTTGAAATTACCTCACTTTTGGCCCATTTGATGGTTATAACCCTTAGGAACATTTTTCCAGACCAAACCATCTCCTGAAAATCATCAGAAAACCCTGTTTTTGGCCATTTTTCTCCAAAAACGATGGTTTCCTATGTATAGAGTAGGGCATACTAGGATGTGTGTGCGACTCTACTTCAATAAAGTAGCGCATGTGCGCGACTCTACTTCAATAAAGTAGCACACACCTTGAAAAATGCGCTAGTTTGTCTACTGTAGAGTAGGGCATTTTCCTGTACTAGTCAAAATCTCAAATTTTGGGTAAGTTAAGTTGGTTGGGGAACCTCCTACTCGGTTATAACTACTTTTCCTCTCCTTCATTGACTATATAAGGAAGGTAGAAGGGCCATGTGAAGGGACCAAACCTATAACAATGTTAAGCTGGAGAAATGGAGACCCTCATCCCCCTCTCTTGTGCCTCAGTTTCTGATAAACCCTAGCACAGCTGATTAGAGGATGGGATCCTTGGAGAACAGAAGCAGGCGACCTTGAATCTAGGTTTCATGAAGTGCCAAGAGTGAAGGAAGGTATAATATTATGTACTTACTTCATTCATTAATAAAGATCAGACTTATTCCCTTTCCAAATATGACCTATTTATGTGTCTCAGATTTGATTATTGTTTGATTATAGTTTGATGTTGTATTATGTCATGGATATCAGTCTTATATATGTAGTCAAATGTATTTGAGAAAGGTATCAAGTTGTTTTGCAGGTGTGGGCATTGCAATACTAGATAGCATTGAAGAGCAAGGAAGGGAAGGCTAGGATCAACCTTTTGAATAAGGTGCACATATCTTTAACCTTAATCTCTTCACTTACTTGTTGAACTTGCATAATATTTGTAGGTCTATCTTTCATACCTGAAGTTGGTAGTTTCTCCCCTGAACTATAGGTGCATTTTCCTCATAATAGAATGGCGACTCCGCTGGGGAAAGCCTAACTGCTTAGGGGTATCAAAGGTCATTTCTTTAGTTTTTTTTTAAGGTCTTTGTTCAATTTCTTGATTAGAATCAGTTGTTAGGATTTTTTTGACCCTCCTTGGCTTTTACAGACCCTCCCTAGCCCCTTTTAGACCCTATGCGGACCTAAGTTGGGGGGTTTTAACCCCATTTTTTCAACTTTTCCCACCTGTGTGCTACTGTTGTGAAGCACAGTAGCGCATTCCTCTGTTATGGGTGCTAGTATGCCTCATACACAGTAGTGCACACTTTCTGGGTTTGATATTTTGGGTTGTGGACCCAAATTTGGGGGTTGTGGCTGCATTTTTGGGGTCCCTGATGACCCTAGGTCTGAGTTAAACCACTATAAGTAGTCTCTTATCCTTGTATTGATCCTATGTTCATGATTTGGACCTCTTTTGATCAATTTGGGTTTGTTTGGAAAGTTTTGGGGCTTGTTGACCCAAGTTGGGGGGTTGTGGACCAGTTTGGTGTTTTGTACCCTAATTTAAGTCTCACTGAACCTAGTTGCTCCATTTCCACTGGATTTGAAACTTATTGAGTCTACTTGACCCTGTTTGTATCTATTTGAGTGAAATTTCTCTTTAGATTGGTTTCTTATCCTCCCTTATGCTTTTAGTTTTCTTTTTGTAGTGAAAGCTCAAGTGTCTTTGCTGCTGTTCAGGACCTTGACTGCATTGTTTATGTGCAGGCCTGACTTTACCAAACCATACTTCTTTGTAGTTCATTTTCTTTGTTTGGGTCTAAAAGTAGTTTTCGTACGCTTTTCCCAATGGTTAGCATGCTTACATCAATAAGAATTTGAAAGTCGTATTGGTTGTTTTTACTATTTCAATAAGGAAACTTGAAAGTTCTTTGCTTTTACTTTGATAGTAGGTTAGTTTCAATTTCAGTTTTGTTTCTTACCTTTGAAAAGCATAAAAAAAATTTGATTTTTTTTGTGAATAGAGTACCCTACAAGTGGCTTAAAGGATTTAAGAATGCTTTGCATCAAAAAGAAGAAATTTTTCTTTTGTATACTTATTTGTTTGAGTAGCTGCATTCTTAGGTTGTGAGTTTAATTTTGTACATTTGGACTTTATTTTTACCCTTTTTTGCATTCGAAAGACTAAAAATTGCATTTTCATATGCATTCTAGATCGTATCTTTAAGACTTGCATTGAAAAGAAAAGATTTGTTTAGTGGTAAGCATTTCATTTCAGTACTCTATCTCTGTTATAACCACTCTCACACACCCACTAACGTTTTGAGTAAGCAAGTAACCTTTAAAATGAACCCTAATAAAATGTACTAGCAACATTTTTAATTTTTGGTTACACTATTCACCAACTAGTCTTGGCTAGGATCTTGGGTTTAAAACACCTTAAACCACCCAAGATCACACATTACGCAAAAATCGTAGTTTGACTATCATAGGTAAACCCACCTCATTCAAAGCTTGCCTAGGATCTATGCAGTAGGTCTTGTGAGATCATATTGTTTGGAATAGACCTCCTACTTTATGTTTCGAGCATATACCAGGATTGGATTGCATTTGGGGACTCTTTTGAGTTTCGGGCTCAGCTACCCTTCCCATGCCTTCTGATTTGACCAGAGACTGTTCCCCCAAGAGTTTTCGGTGTGGTGGTATCCTTAGTATCTGACCATAGGATCATACACAGGTGACGGCGGAGGGTTATATCTGCTGCACCTAGGACAGACATGGGAGGAAATCCCTTACAGGTCTTTGGGAGGGCGGTTGGGTGATTCCAGCGCTTGCACCCTTAGTCATTGTATTGTGGACCCTGGGTAACTATTCTTCATCCTTCGTGATCTGTTCTGGGCATTGCGATACTGGATAGCATTGAAGAGCAAGGAGGGGAAGGCTAGGATCAACCTTCTGAATAAGGTGCACATATCTTTAACCTTAATCTCTTCACTTACTTGTTGAACTTGCAGAATATTTGTAGGTCTATCTTTCATACCTGAAGTTGGTAGTTTCTCCCCTGAACTAGAGGTGCATTTTCCTCACAACACCCGTGCAATTCGAGCATTGGACCATCAATTAAACGAAAAACAAGTAACACGGTCACTTCCAGATGAATCAATCGCATAGCATGAGTCCTTCAAATTGTCTAACTCATCACTGTAGGCTTGTGAGATCCAATCTTAAATCCGAACAATAGGTATTCCAATGGATATACAATTCAGAACTTGCACTCCTCAATCTTCAATAATATATATATATATATAGATAGATAGATATAGATATATGGGGGGACTTCCAAATGTATTTGAAGCTATGGTTGCTTGAATTGAGATGGTTCATGGTATGTGAACCATGTTAAATTACAACTAAAAATGCATGGTAGAAATTGAAGATGAGCACATAGAAGATGTAGATGAAGAAGTGAACGATTCACTATATTATAAGCTTTTGTGGAGTTGTAATTTGATCACAATGTAAATGGGAATATGGTTGTAAGACCTAGTTAGGAATGCATACCCTTAGCTTGGTGAGTCACCTATGAAATTTATAAAGGTATATTTAGGTAGATTGAAGATGGAGAGCATGTTGTAAGGTTGGATATCGAGTTAAAACTTTTAGGGTATTTGGTGATTACCCAAGTCAAGTTTAAAGGGGGAAATGCTAGGTTAAACTTGACTTGGTAAAAGAGTCAAAGATTGGTTTACCATTGGTGGTTTACAGGCCTATGGTTTTGGGTGTCCCATCGTATTGCATGTAATGAATCATGTTAAAGGGCTTGAGGAAGTCCATTGTAGTGCCTAAAGGGGTCAGGGTTGGCCTGGGAGTGGTCAGTGATGGTTGGATTGTCCATGCCTTGGCCAAAATGGTCAAGGGGAATAGATCTATTGTTTGTGATTTTCCTAGTTTTGGGTTTCCATGCCTAAAAATCTTCTTCTTCATTTTGTGTGCTTGTTTCTTATATGTATTATGTGTTTTATATTATTCCTAACACCTTGATCATTTTTGGCCCATGTACAATTCTATTCATTAGGTTATCCCAACTTACTGGAGTATTGTGTCCTTTGTCATATAGAACCTCAAATGAAGTCATCCCCAATTATGCATGATGCCCATTGTTACATGAAAACTCCACAAAGTGTATATAATCTTCCCACTTGCATGGTTTATCCATCACATTCATGTTAAGTATGTTTCAATCAATTGATTCAATCTTTTAATTTGCTTATCTATTTTTGGATGGTAGGGAATACTAAGATTTAGCTTGGTATCCAATTATTTAAATAGACTATTCCAAAAATTACAAGTAAGCTTTGAATCCCTATTAGATACAATTGCCCTGAGTACTCCATATAATCAAAAAATATTCATCATGAATATTTTTGTATTGTCAACATCCTTATGAGTATATTTAAGAGGAATAAAATGAACTACCTTAATTAATTACCCTACTACAACCATGATAGAACCATGTTGGCTCACTATTTCCTTTTTTAGTACACTTGGATTAAAACCTCCAAGTTGTGGTTGGTGCTATTACCTCATCCTAATCAAATAATCTATAACTTGGGACCACCTAATCTATAACTTGGGACCACCTTAAATAGCCATGAGTGCAATTTGTAATGCACACTTATTTTCATGAAGGGTGAAAGCTAGTAAGTGGTTCCACTCTCACTTGCTAAAGACGATGCTAATATCAAACACCCATATGTCAAGGAGTAACCATTTTACATTTCCCTTTTTGAATCACGTGTAGAAAATAACCTTTAAGATATTATAAAAATATTATTTTTAAAATAATTAATTTGTTATATTATTAAAATATTTTTATTTTAAATTTGATATAATAATCGACAAAAACTCTTAACCAACTTTGCGTTAAGTTTAGATTTTTAATTTTATTTTTGACAATATCAAATCAAGTAACATTGAAACCATATACAATGGGTAAGTTATGTGACCAGTAGTCACTTGGTTTTGGTTAACTTGGAAATGTTGAGGTTGCGTAATGTAGTGCAATTATAACTTTTGATAGAGCTATTAAATAAAGGGCAATTATGAATACACGATTTACTGCAATTGTAAAATATTGTGACCCCTCATTTCATTCATGTAAGGTGGAATCTGTCCCTTTAAATACCAAGAATGATAATATTGACAAATATAATATTAGGTAGACAGAAAACACTGCAATCCTAATTGGGAATGCTTTATCAGCTCAATCATTGCTCTGCTATCTTGGGAAAAAATAATGTTTGCCATCCAATGTGAAGGGTTGTCTTTATTTACCTTTATATAAAAACTTCATCCCTCCACCTCCACTGCATGAAAAACTAGCGTGCCTGATTTTGTTTTTATAAAAGATATTGAAGTGGACTTTAGCATGAATGTTATGACAAGTGCATTTTCCAAATATAAATCAAAATTTTGAAGTAGATTTCAAAGTCTACCTTAACCAAATCAAATTTTTGAAGTAGATTTCAAAGTCTACCTTAACTTCTTAACTTTACATCCATTGTCTTTTTATTAAGAAGAAAATTGTCTTTTAATTAATTTTATAGTAACATAAATATTCATATTATTGAATGTGATAGATGGGTTAATTGAGTGTAGATTGGGTGGTTTGGAGGAAGATTGCTATTCTCTCTATCCAGGTTTAAATTTCACTTTGTGACACTTACTCTTTGTGAGCCAACTTTAATTATGTATTGCTTGAATGGATGTATTTCTGGCCATAGTTTGATTCTACGGAATATCAAGTTGACCTTCTTCATTGAATAAAACTTGATTTATATTAGTTTCACAACCATTTATTTGTCTTTTATTATTCATTTAATTATTTAATTTTAAATAATTTTTTAATTTCAAGAAAAAGGAAAACAATAATAGTTGCTCAAATGAACTTAGGAAATATTAATTGGAGCATGGATTAGTGAACTGTTTTGGTCCCAATAAAAAGCCTTTCTATTATTTTTTATTGGAACACTCAATCATTAATGAGGAGATGAAATATATTAGATATCATATCTAGATAATAGATAATAATAAGATGCAATAAATTATGAAAATGTTATCGTTCTTTGTTAGATATTAAATGTTTTTAAAAATCTACCAAGAATTAAAATAGTTTATTTAAGTAATTGGAACTTTACAATAATAAAGTAGTCCTTCCTCCATGGTGTCGTAATCAACCAACTCGAAACAAAATATTGATGAGTCTAAAAACTTAATTACATATTAAAATGTTGCAATATCCAAAAACTTCATCTCATGTCAACACCTCTTAACATAGCAATGACCCAAGGGCTTCTCCTTAGCTTATTATGAATTGAAATATCATTATGTCAACAAAAACCAACCTCCTACAAACATAATTTAAACATTACAAAGAATGTCGATGTTCACTTTTTTAACCTCACTTGCATAAAAACTAAAAAGCACGATCGTGAAATGAAACAAGGGAAAAAGATGCAGGGCAGCTTAGTCCCTGCCAAAGGGAGTGGGCCAAGTGCCACGCGGCAGCTACGTAAAAGAAAAATCATAAGGGAGAAGGCTAGAGCACGTGGAAGAGAAGGGTGAACGTGTCAGAGGGTTGGAGCAGGTGTCATGCTTTCGGGAGGTTTGAGCAAAACTATGGGTGCACTAAGTTGTAAGTCTGTGTCTAAGCTGTAATATAATGTCGGGACGCTCGAGCACAAGCATCGCAACAATAAGTCTGTTCGGGTACACAGGGTACTTCCAAAATACCGAACACCTAGAGCAACCACTTCACACAAATAGATCACAGATCGACACACGATGTTTTTACGTGGGTAAAACCCTCTAGAGGGAAACAGTCCATGACCCCTGCCAAATAGCTTCTACGGAGTAGTTTATTATGCAAAAGAAAGAAAGTTACAAATGAGCTTCTCATAATCGATCAACTAGCCAATGACCCTCCATGCTCTTTAAATAGAGATCATGGACCAATCGGGTGTTAAGCCACGGATCAAGGGTAGGTATGATATAAGAGAAGTTGAACCGTCGGATCATTCTATGTCTAGAACATATCGTGACCGTCAGATAAAATATTTACAAATGAATACTAATGCATACTAAAGAAACACACTTTACCTAACGGATATATTACACAAGTTGATCTTAACTAACTCCTAAGTGTCTAAATATCCTAACATCCCCCCTTAAGAACAACTTGGGATAGGATTGAAGGATTTACAAAAGTGACACTATTAGGAGAAGGAAGGAGGCATTAGAGCCTATCTCCCCTTAATGACAAATTCCTGAACTCCTAACATAGATCGAAGTTTAGAAAACTTTGCTTCTGTAAGAGACTTGGTGAAGATGTCTGCAACTTGATTATCTGTAGAGCAAAAGAGCACTTCAAGAACACGATCATGAACAAGATTTCTGATGAAGTGCATATGTAGCTCAATGTGTTTGCTGCGTTGATGTAGAACTGGATCTTTGGCGAGCTTGATGGCACTTTGATTATCGCACCAAAGTGGAGTAGGCCGCTACTGCTCGAATCCAAAATATGATAGGATCTATCGAAGCCATAAAGCTTCCTGACTGGCATTAACTACGGCTCGATATTCTGCCTCTGCTAAAGAAAGAGCAAGAGCTTGTTTTTTCTTACAAGCCCAAGTGATAGGTCCAGATCCCAGACTGAAAACATAACCTGCAGTAGGATTTCGATCATCAGAATTGCCGACCCAATCTGAATTAGTGAAACCAATCAACAAAGGTTTCCCCCCTGTATTGTAATGAATCCCAAATTGAATTGTACTTTGAATATATCGAAGTATTCTTTTAGCTTCTTTCTAGTGACTCTCATGAGGTGTTTGCATATAACAGGAAACACGACCAACGACAAAGGAAAGGTCAGGACGATAATGAGTCAAATATAAGAGACTACCAACAAGCTGACGATACAAGATGGCTTCTACTTTAGGTGAAGTACAAGTGGCATAAAGTTTGACTCCAGTCTGGAAGGGAGAAGGGGTTGGTGTACAATCTTCCATGTGAAAGCAATGAAGAAGGTCACAAGCATACTTAGACTAAGAAATAAAGATTCCTTCTTTGGTTTGTAGGACTTGGAGACCAAGAAAATAATGCAAATGTCCTAAGTCTGACATTTCAAATTTTTGCTTAAGAATGGATTTCACATGGGTTAAAATCTTAGGGTCACTACCAGTAAGAATAAGGTCATCAACATATAGAACAAGTATGATGAGATGGTTTCCTACTTTCTTGGTATAGACATTGGGGTCAGAATGGCATCTAGAAAAACTAGTGTCAAGGAGAAAGCTATCCATTTTGGCATACCAAGCTCTAGGAGCTTGCTTAAGGCCATATAAGGATTTCTTAAGATGATAGACAAGGCTAGATTTATTTTGAACATATACAGGAGGTTGTTCCATTTAAATTTCCTCATGTAAATCACCATGTAAGAATGCAGACCTGACATCCATTTGATGGACTTACCAGTTATGTAAGGCTGCAAGGGAAAGAACAAGGCGAATGGAGTTCATTTTTGCAACAGGAGTAAAGGTTTCATTGTAGTCAATCCCTTCAACTTGTGAAAAACCTTTGGAAACTAACCTTGCCTTAAGTCATTCGACACTTCCATCCGATGCATACTTAGTTCTATAAACCCATTTATATCTGACAAGTTTTCTTCCTTTTGGAAGAGGTACAAGATACCAAGTATCGTTCACTATTAAGGAACGATATTCTTCATCCACAGCTACATCCCAATCTAGATTTTCTGAAGCTTCTGCAAAATTTTCTGGATCATGATTCTCGGAAACTTGACCCAAAAGAGAAGAGGCTCGCTGAAATTGAGAACGTGTTCGACATTGATCTCTAGGATCACCAATAAGATCACCAGCCATTTCACATGTTGAACAGACCCATTGAGGAAGCACTTGTGCTGGTGTAACTGGAGGAACATTAGCAGGAAGAGGTGGATTTTCATCCTCACTATCATCATCATAAACTGGAGTTGGAAATTTGTCAAGGAAGTTGGAAGTAGAAGAAGTCATAATCACCGAATTAGGCTTGCAGGCCAAAGATGGCACAATCGCTGAGTTAGGCTCGCAGTCCAAGAGATTTTCATCAAATTTAACATCTCTTCTAATGATTATATCATGAGAATGTGGTTGAAGAAGTCTATAACCTTTTACATCTTTTGAATATCCAACAAATATGCACTTTTCACTTTTAGGTTGCAATGCTTTCCTTTTTTCATCTAGAATGTGAGCCCATGCTTCACTACCAAACACACGGAAGTGACTTACATCGGGTTTAGTTTTACTCCATGCTTCTTTCATTGTGATACCTTGTAAAGATTTAGTGGGGGTGCAATTAACTATGTAATTTGCACAATTTATGGCTTCAGCCCAAAATTGAAGACTTAGTCCCTTAGATTGGATCATACAATTAGCCATTTATTTTAAAGTGCAGTTTTTCCGTTCAGCTACACCATTTTGTTGTGGTGTATATGGAACAATGTGTTGTTGTTAGATTCCTTGTTCAATGCAGAAAGTAGTGAACTTTTTGTTAACATATTCTCCTCCATTGTCGGATCTTAACTTAATAATTTGATGACCAGATTATTTTTCAACAAGGGCCTTGTAGGCCAAGAACATGTTAAATATTTCTTTCTTAAGTTTTAGGAAATAAACCCAAGTGCATCTGAAGTAATCATCAATGAAAGTTAAGAAATATTTGAAACCAGAAAAGGAAGCAGATGGAAGAGGACCACACAAGTCACTATGCACAAGCTCCAAGGGAACCGAGGGGTGCCAAGAGGCACGTTTGTCAAAACTATCCTGATGATGTTTTCCGAGTACACAACCAGAACAAACACCATCATTGTAAGATACCATCAGAAGAACTGTCACCATATTGTCTTTACATAGTTGTTCCAATGAGTGATAATTTAAGTGACCAAATCGCTCATGCCAAAGTTTGCTCAAGTTATCACTATCAGCAACAAAAATTGAAGGAAAAGGTGATGACCCAAAGTTGTTAAATTTGTACAACCTGGTATTATCATCAACAATTCCGGTAGCTAGGACATGTTGAGGATCTTTAAAATCCTTGATTACAACTTGGTGAGGTGTAAACGTCACAGTTTTACCTTCACCAGAATGAGTGATTTGATAGACTGATAACAAATAACAGGAAATTCTTGGAACACATAATACATCACTAAAATGACCATTATCTACTGGAACTATTCTAGATCCTACGACACTTAGAGATCTATCATCACCAACAAAGATTTGTTTGGTGTTACATTCATGCATAGTAGAAAAGATGGCTTGATGCTTATCCATATGATAAGAGGCTCCAGAATCAACGAGCCATTCATTTGAAGTAGAAGAAGAAGATGCATTATAAGAATAACCAAAAGCACAAAGTGCATGTCCATGAGAGGTAGATTCTGAAGGCGAATCTAGGCTGATGTGGTGCTTCTTCATTGTTGCTTCCAAGGCTGCCATCTTCTTGAAACACTTAGATTCATCATGATTATGTTTCCCACAATAGTTGCAATGATGCTCATTCTTCTTTCCTTTTGGCTTGGATCCTTTGTCATTTTTTAAAGAAGGAGCTGACTAAGAGGGTTTGGGACCCTTGTTTGACTTATTATTGTGAACATTTTGTTTCTTGAGAGGCTTGGACTTTTATTTCTGTTGGGACAATAAGGATTTCCCAGATGTATCTGCATTTTTTATCATTCCAAGATGGATGAGCTTATCTTTCTCTCTAATCAAGGAATCACAAAAGGATTCAAGACTAGGCTCTTGATAGCTAGTTGCATTCAAGGATTCTTTCATTGAGTAAAATGTAGATACAAAAACAGAATATGTAGGTCCAAGTTTTGAAATAATATGATAAATGCATTGTTTGTCTTCCCTCTTAATCTTGTATTCTTCACATAAGAGTTTAAGAGTTTTGTACTTAGATAAATAATCTTGAATGTATAAAAAATCACTTGGATTTAAAGAAATCAACTCATTTTCGAGTTGATGCCTTCGAATTTCATTGTGTTTACCAAACATAGCTTCCAACTTGTCCCGGGCTGTATCAGGTTCATCAATTCCAGATATGTGGAATCACAAATCAGTAGAGATTGACATCCCAATCAATCCATGAGATTCATCACATCTATTTGCCCATTTTATTTTCTTATCATCATCAGTGGGTTCTGTTTCTTTCCCTAAGGTAATTCTGAAAATTCCCCTACTTCGTAGAACATCCTCCATACGAGATTTCCATGAAAAACAGTTGGAACTGGTAAGTAGAATATCACAAGGGGAGGCCATATTGTAAGTTAATGGCTGTAAAAATAGAAAACAATAGTCTGTATGTGAAGAGCTTGAAAAAATAGGCGGTTTAAAAAAAACCGACATTGAAAACTGACTCCATATGATGAAGTTATGCTTGATCAAATAAAATGTTAAAGATGTCTCCAATAGTGACGTGGCAGATAGATAATGACCAGCTAAAAAAAAGAACCCCCCTCTTCCCAAGATGAACCTTTGAAAATCACTTTACAAGAAAGTTGCTTTAAGTGAATCACTTTTGTAAAATAAGTGATTTTCACTTTTACAATGATGTTACTTTAAATAATGCAGCAAAAAAATAACTTAAGTGACTCACTTTTTATATATTTTTTTAATATTTAAGTGAGATCTACTTTTACAATAAAGTAACTTAAAATTAGAAATTGCATGCACCTTTGTTTAAAAGTAACTTAATAAGACTTGAACTCAAGACCTATTATAGAATAAAACAACTTTGAACCAAGTGAGCTAATATTAAAAGGTATGTAAAAGAAGGGAAGGAGGAAGGGGGCCTTTTCTTTTTTTAACTCTCCTCTCTCGGTTTCTGTGCTTGCCTCTTTTCCTACAAATCACACCATAAACCAAAACAAAAAAAAAATTCCACGTGTTTGGGGTTATATCTCGTTAGCTTTCCCGGAAAGTCTACGTTTTCTCTCTGTTTCTGATTTGCTGAGATTGCACAAAGTGCAGGGCAAAGAGCATACGTAGCCGAAAAAAACCTTTTCCCTTTTTTGTTTCTGATTCTCGGCAATCGCACGAGGTGTACGGAAAAGAAAATATGCAGACAGGGAAGGAAACAATCCGAAACAAAAAAAGCTAATAATAAAAACTGATAAAATATGAGATATTTAAAAATAAAAAATAAAACGTCACTGTAACATTATACCTTCAGATCTGATGAAATACGCGTTTTTGAAGTTACCAGAAATCGTTTTCGATCAAACGAAAACTATTTCCCAATGGAAACGACGCTCTGGATGCAATGGAACACTTCCCACAACCCAAAAATGCATAGAAATTCCAGAACCAGAGACCCTTTCAAGTTTCGGCAACACCAGTTCAAGATCTAGATCATAATAAGAAGCAACTCTTCATAAATGCTTTGATACCATGTTCGGGTACACAAGGTACTCCCAAAATACCGACCACCTAGAGCAACCACTTCACACAAACAGATCACAGATCGACACATGATGTTTTGATGTGGTTAAAACCCTCTAGAGGGAAACAGTCCATGGCTCCGGCCAAAGAGCTTCTATGGAGCAGTTTATTATACAAAAGAAAGAAAGTTACAAATGAACTTCTCATAATCGATCAACTAGTCAATGACCCTCCATGTGATTTAAATAGAGATCATAGACCAATTGGGTGTTAAGCCATGGATCAAGGGTAGGTATGATCTAAGAGAAGTTGAACCGTCGGATCACTCTATGTCTAGAACATGTCGTGACCGTCAGATTAAATATTTACAAATGCATACTAAAGAAACACACTTTACCTAATGGATATATTACACAAGTTGATCTTAACTAACTCCTAAGTGTCTAAATATCCTAACAAAATCAAGCTATACGAGTTCAAGTTCTGCGAGGGAAGAGGCCGCTTCTTGAAACTAAGTTCGCGTCTAATTTCAAAAATTCATGCTTGGAAGTTGATGCTTCTACCACTTCTATACAAATCTCGTGTTCATGCAAGAATAATACCACGTGACGTGAAAGTGGAAAAAAATTCCTTACTCGTCTATTTAGAACAACAAATTTCACCTTCTGAGTCTCCAAACCAACAGAAAACCTGGAAGCCAGACTTTGTCCTGGCGCTGTGCGGACCTCAGTACTTACCAGTTCTTGTTATCCATTAGTTGTTGAATTTGAAGAGAACTTTAGGTCGTGGAGTGATTATGCCAATGGTTCCAATGGCCTGTGTAGTATAACTGATCTGACATGCTGAGAATTTATAGAATCTCGTTGTGATAATGAAGCATTTTTGGACTATTTGCAGGTAACATTAGTTAAGGAAATTTATGTTTTTGTTAATGAATTCTCTTGTCGACACTAAAAAACGAGAATCAGGAACTCTTAAAGCTTAAATCATTGATCATTAGGCTTTATATTCATTTATTGCAGAGACAATTTCTGTTTTTTGTTAGAGTAAATTAAAATAACTAGCAAATCAATTTGTTCATTGATATCCCTGCTGCTCTGCAGGCAGACAGGGACTAAAAAGGAATAAGTACTGAGTGCACATTTTTTTTAAAATTTTCTATTGTTTTAAAATGTGAACAGAATTAAACCAACAGTCATATCCGGAAGTCCCATTACCCTATGTTCAAGAGTCAGACAACTTCTGCAATCAAAATATAATTTAAGAACTCCAATCTCTAAAATAAAAGGAATTGTTCTGCATGATAACCCTACATCCCCAAAAATTCCTTCTTGTTCTCTTTGTAAAATGGTGTATGAATCTAAGCCTTTGGATGGTAAAATCATTGTGTTATAGTTATGCCCCAGTCAACTAGTAGAGAACTAGACGGAAAACAAAAAACAATGCAAGAAATTCATGGAATCCAACACAGAAAGAGTGCAGTTTCTCTCCCCACTTTTTTATAGCATTGGTAGTAGCCAAATGACGAGCTGCAACAACCGCAACTAAATATGAGTCGATACCCCCCGATAAAAGAACTCCAAATGGAACATCAATCATGAGCCTTTTTATGACTGCCTGTATCATTCAACAAATCATATCACTACTTTTACATGGAGGAAAATGGCATTGTATTTATATTTTATACAATAATGCTCATGGGTAGAATCGATATGAGAAAGTAGGAGAAATATGGTAATGGACTATACTTTCTCAAATGCTCGTCTCAAAACCAAAGGGTCATATGGAGTGGACAGTATAAGACTTTCTGAATACCAAGTTGGGTTGTACCATCTCGAAGTCCGAAAGAAAATATACAAAAAAAAAGTGTTAGGAAGTATTTAAATGATATAAAACCTTGTTTGCTAGAGTATATATGTCCCGGGGGAAATGACTCAAAACGTTAACAATCATCGTGCAAAGCTTTCATATTAGACACAAACCAAACAAATCCTACAACGATAATGGCAGAAACACAGATAACAACAAACCAATTAATGTAGACTTCTTCATACTTTGCCATCTAAAAACTCAAAGTTCATGCAATGAAAGAAGAAAACTGGTGTGTAGAATAACATACCATCAAGCCCCCACCCAATGTATAGGGGAGTGATTCCATAGGCATATCGAGCAGTTATGAAGCTCTGGTCATGTGTGTCAAGCAAAACAAAAGAAAACATTCCATCCAACTTGTTCACAAATTCCTCGCCATAGTCCTCGTTCTTGCAGAGCACAAACATATTAACATTTCACAATTGTAATATTGAAAAGACAAAGGATATTCTCATCATACTCTTCGAAATCCAAAGAACGTTAGACCCCAAAACCATCATGGCACTTCATCATGACTACAAAATAAAAATAAAAATGATGAAAGAGTAGCTAACAATTGGGAAATATGGAAGGAAGGAAGAGTACACAGCTGGATACTCATGAGATGAGCTACAATTTCACAATCGCTATCTACGATGGCCAATCTTTAGTGAGCAAGAAAAGAATGCCCGCTCTAATAGATTCTGCTCCAGTCGATGCCTCTATGTCATAACCTGCCCATGAAAGAAAAACAAAATCAGGAAAACTTCATTAAAGCTTAAAATGAAACTCCATTAAAACAAATATTCAATCCAATTGCTACAACGAAAAAATATTATCTTTAGTACTACACTAAAACGTTGCTATATTTTTGGAAAACCTAGTTTTTATAGAATTGACCACGCACACTCTGGATGAACATATATAATTGAACCATAGATGTATATTGGGAATATCTCCACAAGAGCTCCAGCACCCAAACGCGCTTGGCCTGCGATGTATCCAAGGAACCGAACAACGCCAGGATTCCACACATGGTGACTGACCAAAAACCACAAAACCGAAACACCAACCATACTTACATTAATTGATCATATCTCAATAGCTAAACACTCCAAACACTAGGAATCTCATTAAGAAGGATACAAATAAACAGTACAAAGCCAAGGAAGTAAGATCTCCTGGAAAATAATAATAGTTTTCTTCATAGAGAGGTAGTTTGCTTTTACAAGTACATGCATTACATTACAAATTGGGATATCTCAGAAACCAGTTAAACATTTACATGAATACCAATAGAAGAAACATTAATGGAGAATATTGGGATTGATCTCCATGCAACAACAGTTATAATACAGGCACATAAATGACGTAGATAACACTTGGAATGAAGCCCAAGATTGTTAAGATCAAGTCTATCCAAAATTCCTCCTGCAATTCCATAGTAACCCAATGAATGTTTAGTGTTGTAGCTTGTATATGCATCAAACAAAACCAGAGAATAAAAATGAAAAACTAATTACGTACCCCAATACCATATCTGAGAAACACCCCAAGAGGTGGCATAAGTATTCATAACATCACCTCTATGAACATTTCAGTTCCCATTGAGATAATTAGGTTTGCAGATTGTGGAGCACTGTAGAATTCTCTAAAGGAAGAAGGATTTAACAATGAAAGAAAGAATGCCCGCTCTGATAGAGTCTACTCCAGTTGGTGCCTCTATGTCGTAACCTGCCCATGAAAGCAAAACAGAATCAGGCAAAAAATTCTTACGAGATGGTGCAGATAGTTGGAAGCGAGATGATGCAACGTGTATTTTGCATGGTTGGCATGGCGAGATGGGTTGGCGGTGAGGGATGTTAGGGAATCACACACAACATGCATATTTCCACGCACCAGGCTTGCCCTCGTACACTGGCCTGCCTCGAATAGAGGCCAAATAAGGCTCCCAAATGCTTAATTGGCCAAAACACAAAATAATACCAAAAACATTAGGTTAAAACGTTTTGGTTTCTGTGCCAAACTAATACTAATGGAGGAAATCGATTACTATAGTCCCTGCTGCTCTGCAGGTAGGCAGGGACTAATAAAGTAAATATCGATATTTACGTTTCATTACTTAAAATTAAATACTTAATATACACACATATATATGTGTGAGAGAATACGTAATCAAAATGGATCTCCTACTTAGGTTTAGGATGGTAAATCGTGATTATTGTTCAATTTTTTTTCGTAATTTTTCATTATCAACTATGTGTTGAATTATTATCCGAGCAAAATGATGCCATGAAGTATGGTATATTCACACCAAAGGGATTTATGTAATATAATATAAAGGAACCATTAAGGATAAACAATAATTATGGCTTAATATATAAAAACAAATATTTGTATTTATAATATATATATATATATATAATTATTGTTGATTAAGAGGAAATTATGATTTAAAATTTGTATTTATGTAATTTAAATATTGATTTTACTATAAAAATAATTTGTATTTATAAAAATAAATATAGGAGATGTAATTTGTATTTAAGTAATTTAAATATTTTTAATCTATTTATATTCGCATTTAATTATTATTATTATTATTATTGTGCATATGGTATAGTAGAGTTTGAGTGGGTTTACTCAACCTTTTGCGATTGAATATACGTCTATTCCTTTTGCATCTCCTATCAATGTGAACAAGCAATTGAAAGAAGTGTGGGGGTCCTCGATGCGCATCATTACAGACAAAGGTGGTACCAGTACTCCTGCATATGACAATCAACCTCTATGAACTAGGAAGTATAACATTGGTTGGATGAACCAAAGATGGTTGTTCTCAGTGATTATTGGTATTAACAAATGGTCACAGTGACACTTGGACCACCTTGTTGAGTACTTCTCCAACTTACTTCAGAGGGAAAATATTATTGATATTTTACCTGTCAAGGTGGAACCTACTTGGTCTAATGGTAGATGTGGAGAAATTGGGATATGTAAGAGACTGGATAGGTTTCTCATGAACTCTAATCTGGTCTAATCCTTGCAAAGATATAGGAATTGGGTGGATAAATCCACCATTTCTGATCATTATCCCATTATGGTCATGTTGGATGGGATCAAATATATCAATAATTATCCCTTGAAATTCAATAGTTCTTGGTTATTGAATGGAGACTTCTTTGGTATGGTTCAGGTGAAATGGTTGAGTTTTCATATCCCATAGGAGTGTAGTCCAATGGATAGCTTGGTTTTGAAATTAAAAAGATTAAAAAAGAAGTCATTATGTGGGTAGAGGAACAAAGAAAGAAGGACAATGAAGAATATATGAGAATTGAAGAACAACTGAAGTTGATCTTGTCAAACAATGGGGACTATATATTGAATGAAGAGGCTAAATTGGCCCTGCGGGAATTAGAAAAAAAAATATCTTCTATTGAAATATGAGGAAATAGAATGGAGGCTAAAGAGCCATGCTCTATGGGTTTCTCTCAGTGATAACAATACGATATTTTTTCATAATTTTGCTTCCTATAGAAGAAATACTAATTCTATTTGGGAGATGACAGATGATAGGGGTAATGTGGTAAAAAATCAAAAGGATTTGCAAAGGATGGAAAAATCACATTTCAATGAACATTTTAAAGACTCTAGTTCTTTCTAGATTGAAGCTCAGTAGAAGGTTTTTAGTCACTTACCTTCTTTCTATTAAAGTTATAACATCATGAGTCATTCTCCAAGTCAATCATGTGTGTCAATATTGAGCCTCGTGTGTCGAGGTAGTTACTTATAGGAGCATGCGTTGGACTCAGGAAAATTGGAGAAGAATATTGTGCTGGACTCAAGAATGGTTAAGCCTCTTGTGTTGAGGAAAGTGTTTTGTATGTCAAGGTGATGATGTTTTACAATCTTGGTAGTCACGGCTAAGGTCTTTTGTGTCAAGAAAAATCCTCATGTTTTGAGGTGGTGCCTCATGTGTTGAGGTGATGCTTTGCATGTTGAATCATGTATGGTGTGTGATGTACTACTAACCATGGTTGAGCTATTAAGTCTCCTCTAGAGACTGGCCACCTCTAGAGTGAATTACTTTAGCATATAACCACTTGGAACGATAGTAGTAAAATATGATCACATCATTGGGAAAGTGTCCTTAGTATATTTGATATGATAATTAAGTTGTCACATGTGGACTATGCAAATAAGACAAGAGATAAAGATACGATGTGATAGAATATGAGAGAATTCAAATTGCACATAAAAGAATTAATTAAGAGAGAGTTCGAATTATTAAACTGTAGTGAAGAATTTATTAAATCAAAAGAGAACTCAAATTGATCACTACAGTGATGTTAACAAGAAATAATAAGTTAAGAGAGTTAATTAAGTGATAACAAAGAAGATCTAGTTAACTAAGTGTTATTGCATGGCGACACTTATGTTAAACTAAAAGACGACACTTGAGTTGCGATACTTGCATGGCCACACTTAAGTTAGCCACCTAACTAAGTGGGAATGCTTTCAGTTAAGGGGTGAGTTCATCCTAAGAATGTAAGTTAATGCATTGCATGAGAAGTGGGGCTCTCTTCTTCATGAAATATTGATACATCCACATGGAGAGCGAGTTCATCATGAAGTTGGAAGATAAAAATAGAAGTTGATGCATGCGAAGAATATATAAATATGTTATACAGGATTGATGAATTCAATGTGAAGTGAATTCTCTTCTTCCTTGAAGGAAAGGAAGTTCTCTTTGTGCAAGATATTATTATGAGTCTCTCTTCTTTATATTTCTCTTTCTTTGTAATTGCACCGGGGGTGCTTGATGTAAAATACATTCTCTGTTATCTATCAATATACTAAGGAATTTTTTGTTGGGGTTTTCTCCCTCAAGTCATAGAGGGTGTTGTAATCTAGGATATTGCATCGACATTCAAGTAGAGAATAAACATACACAACAACTATCAAGAGAACAAGTATTGGATTGAACATTCGGTCGATTGGCATTCATATTGAACATGGTATTTTATACATCATAGATATGGTTGGAGCGGTTAAACTTGCTCCAGCTGTTCCTTAGTTAGAACATAATATATTAATTAATATAGTAATGACATAAGAAGTCCAATGGCCCCTTCCAACATATCCCCCACCAAAAAAAACGCTTCTTCGTCCCGAAGAGAGAAACTTTGCAGAAACAACCTGGATATATGATTCTTTAGTATCTGTATTCAATTAGGTAACAGTCGTTGGAGCCTCACCCTTTCATTAGCTATCCAAACTCATCTTCAACGGCTCAACACAGAGGTCTTTTGGCTCTTCTTTCCATACCATTTTTCTACCTTCAACTTTTGCAATCACAATCAAAGAGATGCTTATACATTTCAGAACCTAGGGGGTTCGATCGGTTCAAGTGTTCCTTGTGTCATCATCCAGAGTTAAGTGCGTTTGTTACGCAGTGTAAAAAAAATTCTACTTGAATGTGGTCTTTCTTGATGTCTTCTGTTGTAAGGATGCCTACAAATTTAAAATATGGATGCTCGATATATGTATTGCTGATCATGGTTGAGACCGACTATTGTACCTGATATTGGTCGTGATCGACTGCTATGAACCCGATTGGCTCGACTCGAATAACAATGGTCGATGGGAGAGTGACTTGATTTACATAGAATGGAGGGGATTGTCTGCCTCAAAGGAGACTCGTGTTTAACCCCCTCTTGAATTCAAAATTTTAATGAAGAGTCACTTTAGTAATTAATGACTCAATAGAATCAAACTCGATATATGACATCGACCATTTTACAATCGACCACTTTTAATGGCTCGACCATATTTAGGTATCGACCATTAAACATTTACTAGTCGACCAAGTAAAAATTCGACTATATATTAACATCGACCATAAAATTTATGTAACTTTATCGACTTATGTTATCGACCATAGTGGGTATGGATGACCAATTTCAACTAAAATTTCATTGACCACTTACAAAAATGATTCATCGACCAAAATTAAAAAATAAAGACTTATTGATGCCTCAAAAATCGCAGCATTAATCAACAAGGGATTCTCCCTGGTAAGCAAGCCCAATTAGATCGCTCACCGTTTGTTGTGGGGAATCCGTCCGGTTAACGGTCCGGCTACCGTATAGGTTTTAAAGATTTGTTTATTTTATTGCTTGTGGCCCGATCCACTGTTTATGTATTTTATATTGGAGAATGATATGCAAGTGCCCTAAATTAAATGGGTGCTATTAAAAAAATCTATCCTAACTATTTTAACCTAAACTAACTTATAAAAGCATTCCATTACTCATGAGATACAGAGATTTGCAAAGAAATAAGATCATTCATAGAATAGAATTAGTTCATAAAATCTAGGAAAGATCTCACAGAATGTGTATGAAACATGCAGAAATAGTTCGGCTATCATTCATCACAACCCAAAGCAAACAATGCACCAGCTTCCACAGGCCAAAATCGTTTCTTTATTCATGTAGCTGAAATAGTTCATGTACATCAGAAGAAAATGTTTCACCTGCCAAAAGTCCATTTCTCCTCTCTAATCTAGCTATATATAGTTTTACAAAATGCTCCATGAGCTGCCACCCATACCCTAACTGTTCACATTCTTTTAATTTGTCTTGTAGTGCTGATTTTATAAAAGGATAAATATCCCAATTAAATTACAAAAAGGAACGGGAGTTAAAATCCAAATGTCATTTTAATATCTAAAAGGTGTACACATAAAACAAAAAACCAAAGAGGCGTGCTGGCCTTCATTAAATAGATATGAGCAAATGCGAGTTATCCTGGGGCTGCCTCCTATGTTAACTTGGGTGTTTCTGAGGCTACGCGTATTTCCATTGAGACCTGAGTTACTGTAGCCACTGGAACATTCACTGAGGTCAAAACTTGGTTGACTTCTAATGTCCTGTCTGCCTCCTCTATGTGGCTTGCCCAAGCACTAGTCTCCTTTATGACATTGTTTGTAGAGAGAGGAAGCATGGTCTTTAGTGAGACATCATGCTTGGCGAGTTCCTCTTCTATGTTGGAAATTCCTACTTTGGAAACCCCGAGACTTTCTTCTAAAATGTGTTTGTGAACAGTGGTTTGGCCAATCCACTGGTGGAGGTATTCAGTGGTCAATGTATCCACCTTCTTTACGTACTCTATTTCTGCATTTAACCCATCTTTCAACTCATCCAAGCATTGGGATTTCTCTAGAAATCCTTCTAATGTTTGAGGCATCATCATCTGGCATTTTTCTTGGGAAGTTCGTATTTGAAGATACAAACTGTTGCATTGTTCAAGGATAACCATGGGCACTTTGCTCAAGTTTACTCCGTAATCTTTACAAAAACCTAAAAGGCGCACATCTGCTCTGAAACCAGAGACGGATTTAAAAGGAAGAGTTGCTGGGAAACCAGACTTCCCTTCTCTCCACTCCATATGTTTCTGGATATCTTCAATAATACGCACATACTTTCTCTTGCACCTGGTGGCTTCCCTACCGATCTCTCCATTTCTACCCACGATTATCTTCAGATTGCAAATCTCTTCCGTTATAAGTTCTTGTACCCTGTAGATCCCTCTTATTATCTCACAAGCTTGCTCATAAAAGGGATCCATATCATCTATTTTACCGGTTGCTTGTTCCTATTGTTGCTCCAACAAATCTCTTCCTTCTTCCATCTTTTCAATGTTTTCTTGTAGGTCTTCAATTTGCTGAGCGGTATCAAATTTTTCGGATTCAAGCTTCAAGTTTTTATTCTCAAGTTCTCTTTTCACTATCTCTAGTGCCCTTGCTTGCATTGCCAGGGCTCTCCTATCAGCTTCCAGTTGTTGAAGTTTTATATTTAATCCTTCCTTCTGAGATGCGAGAGCATCAATCTTCTCGATCATCAAATTTGTATAATTCTTTTCTTTAACGAAAGCCTCCTATAACTAGCGGGCTTTCTCCTTTTCCCGCTTCAATTCGTCTTCCAATATATTGACATTGTCTGCTATTGCCATAACAGATGCTACAGAGATTGATGCCATGAGCTTAGGATCATTTTGAGAACCCTGCATGATGGTGGTTTCATGCCTGGTGATGATATTAGGTTGAAAAGGCCTCTTGACACTAGTAATTGTTTCTTTGATGATAGATTTCCTTTTTCTGTTAAAGGAAAACCTACCCCATGTAGATACTGTGCTGCCCCTGGATGGTGTGAAGGCTACAAGTGGAAGCTTCTCAATAGGGATATTAACATCAAGGTCTTGAATACTTGGGCTTTTAGGACCAGCATCCTCTTCTTGTTTCTTTTCTTGTTCGGCTTTCTTCAGTGCCTCTTCTTTTGCTAACTTTATCAGTCTTTCATCCTTTTCTTATTTAGCAGCTTCCTCTAGCCTGATCCTCTCTTCCTGTTGAGCCCATCTAGCTTCATCTTTGGCTGCTTGGCTTCTCTAGGTTTCTTCTTCTTGGAGTTTATCTTCTTGGGATTTTCTTGCCCGTTCCTCAAATTTTTATGGATCTCATTAGCTTGTTGCAGGAGCCTTTGTTCCTCTCTAGAAAGAGCTTCAGCAGCTCCTGAGGTTTCCTTTTCTCAAAGCTATTTTGATCCTTTGAGAATCGCAGAACTGGAGCTAGCTACATCTTTACTATGTTGGAAAATTTGCAGCTCGGTCATATTGCTGACTCCCCTTTATGTTTCCTCCTCTGAATCATAGTAATGGGCATATTTAAAGGGAGAATGTATTGTTTTTGCAATGTTGGGCGACCTTACCTTATCTATCATTTTTTTGAAAGAGCCTTTCCCCGAAATGAAAACCCCTTAGTTCTGCTATGAAATCTTCTGCTGATGCAATCTTGGAGAACTTATAAGCCCCCAAATAGAATGGTAAAGGTGGAAAAGTAGCCTTCTTCCTATTGTACAATGTACCACCAATTCCATCGATGAAGACTTGTCGTATTGCCTCTTTGTGAACTATGTAGTCAGTGGCATACTTAGGCAAGATGTATGGGAGTTTCGAGCCTCCATACATTCTGATGTAGGTGCCATCCTTTGAAAAATAAAAGTCATCGTAGTTTTCTAGAACCACCATGGCATTTTTCGATAGGCAATGAGGCTCTTCGTTAAACATTAGCTCATAGAGGGGCATGATGAATTCCTCACAAATGGTCTTGTAATGCCACCTGTAGTTCTGTGCCCAAAATATTTTATATGAGGTATATACTGGGCCTTCAGCATGGTTCCAAATGCATCGTAGTCTTGGAAAGGGATGCTTTTCTACAATACATTCCACCAAATAAGACGGAATGTAGAATTTTGACCTATTTGTTTCTAGCCCTTCTTGTGCAGCAGTTATGGTTGAGGCTAGACTTTCTGAAATCATATCAGCCCAATTGAAAATAGTTCCTCGGAAGGCTACATAATGGATAATGGGTACCCATTGAAGCATAAACATAGTTCCATCAGGTTTGCCAAAAATTCTACTCAACATAAGAGCAATCATTCTGAAAGGAGGCCTCATGTTTTGAACCTCATACTCTTCATTTTCCTTCTTCCTGAACTGCTTGCCTGCGACGAGCAGCTTCCATGCCGTTTCCAGGTTGTCCATTTCGACCTGTGCCAACCATTCGTCACTTAGGCACTGAGTTGGGTGGGGTAACTTATAAGCGGTTGAGACATAAGCAGGGGTGAAATATGCAAAGGCATCCCTTCTGCTATCTGAAAGAATTCATGATTGGGTGTCTGTTTGCTGCAAAATCCATTCGACTACCTCCGCACAAGGAAAGAGCTCAGGGCGGGTGGTTGCCTTTGATATGCAGGATGTCTTGATGTTCTGGTATAGGTATTCTTCTTCTAAAAGGGCATCTAGGATTTCTTGATCCCTTATCATTCGATATAAGTCACCCCATTGGACCTTCGGTGGTACACCTATAATGCATTTAGTATCCTGATAAGTGGTCTCAACCCTTGCATCTTTAGTGGATTCTGTGATGGCTGATTTAGATTTTCTTTTGCCACCTTTAGTCATTTTAATAATACTGACCAATGAAAATACATAGGTAGACATAAGAAAGTATGACATGGTGTCAGCAACTTACTAGGATATATGCCAACCAATCTTTCTAGTTTGGTGCGTCTAACATAAACTGAATGCATATTTCATTCGTAATGACTACACCATGTTTAAGTAAATATTTATGTCAATGCAAATTCCTACGTTCTCTTATCAAAATGTCTATTTATGGGGCCGCTATAATGCAAATATGAAATTAAAGCAGTCTTAGTGTGCATGAGACCGACGTCCTTCGCGTAAGGGTGGATGGACTAATTTCAATCCTATGACGCCAACGGCTCTAAAACAGGTTAGGGGTGGGTTGCGTTTCTTTTTGATGATTTCTCAATAGGTGAACAAGGTAGTAAAACCTCCACTCCTAGAAGAAAATGAGTTGGGTTCTTTCTATAGGGTATGGGTATGGGTCTTCCCAGGCAACGGTCAGATTAGAAAAAACACAATGCATGGGTTTAAACGATCAAAATGTGACCATAGAACCTAATTTGATGAGAGAAAACCACTACACATGATCCTTAACAAGGTACTAACCTGTTAGAAGCTGAATATTGATGTTGCGACAGAACCAGTGAACTTGGAGCAGGTGCGTGTAATCTTGAATGGAACGGGGTGAGCCTTCCAGCCAATGGAGATTATGAAAATCCTAACAGGATTAATTCCCTATATAAAACCCTTGATGCGTGCAAACCATGAATAGGGTAGGTGTGCAATAAAACGGGGTTAATTAAGGCATACGGAAAAGGTCAAATCCAAACTTTTAGTATTAAAAGAAACCGTAAAAAGCGGGAGGAGATGGCTAAGTGCTCCGCTATTCCGGAAGGAAAATCTGAGCTTTCTCATCATCGCGGAGATGTTACTTGAGTTTTCCCGCCAAGGAAAGCTACAAAGTTGCGAGACAGAAAGTTTAGGAAAGTCTATCCGCTGTTGTGGAAAATATAGGCAAGTTATTCCATGCTTGTGGGTGAGTTGCGATATCTCAAACGAAACAATTTATCGGAAAGGAGAAGGACTGATTCCTCTACTGTTGCGGAAGGAATTTCGCAAGTTCTTCCTTTGTTTCGGAAAAGATGTCTTAACTCTTCCACCATGTCAGACTCATTTGTCTAACTTTGCCATTGCGACAGACTTGCACGCGTTTCCTGCCATTGTGGAGAACTTTGGTGAACTTTTACCTCCGTTTCGGGAAGAGTCGTCCGCAATCGCGAAAAAAGATAACTCAAAATATCCGTCGTTGCGGCTCAGAACATTGAGATTTACTTAGGCAAAAGGGTGAAAATAAACTCAAAATTGAAGCAAGCAAAAAAAAAGACGAAGTAAGGAAAAGTTCTAATGGCCTTAGACTCTTAGACAAACTTCTTCTTAAAAGAATAGGAGGGGCCCCACTATTTTCCAAAAATTTGGGGTGGGGGGGTTTAACGTAGCAACAAGACTTGTGACTTCATTGACCACAAATACTATATTGACCACCAGCATCCAAGTTCTTACTATAATCAACCGTATCCACACACTATTTTATGAGTGAAACGATATCCAAAATTATATGCTGAAATGCATTATGGACACAAATGCTGTGCACACCAACTGTGAACACAGAGATGGGAAACGACCCAACATTTAGAAGAAACACAGTCTCTTATGAACGTTGATCAACAGAATAAATCCCAAGAACGTTGATTTAAGTCTCTTACGAATAAATCCAGAGAATTATGTTGATCAACAATCATGGTCAGATTTATCTTGATGGTTAGTGCAAATAATCCATTCGGTGACTTGACAACAAATTTTACTTGAAATATTGACAGTCTTGATATTGATCAATATTCTCTTTTACTTTTAAAAGAGAAGAATCTTCTATCGACCCATCTTAAAAGAGATTACAGCCATGTGTTACACCAAAATGTCGTCACCCTTGTGTAAGTGTCGCAAGTATCACAAGTGTTGCAAGTGTCATTATCCTAACTTAGTGTTGTCACTGTGACCGTTGCAAGTATCATCAAGTGTCATCATCATGACCATTGTGATAATTGTCGTCATCTTGACCATTGTGTGAAATATTTGCTCTGACCCCTAACCTCATTCTGGGCTAAAACACATCCAACTAAGAGATTTCCCTGCCTAGTTGACCTCTTTGAGTAGGCCGTCGCACTTCTCCTTCATCTAGGGTGCGACGTCGCAGTTTCTGGTTAGCTAGGGTGAGACACTGTCGCACTCTATCTTCCTACAGAGTGTGACGACACCCCTCTGTCACTCTATGTCTTCTACCAGGGTGCTACAAGGTTGGTTAAAGGCTATTTTGGGGAGTCTCGAGGTGTGTCTAGAAGTTTTTTGAGGTGGATGCCTATCCCTAGGCTCTAGGTGAGGTGGAACTTTGGTTCCTAACCTTATGGGAAGATCCCTTAACCATCTCCCCCTAATCCTCAACCTAACCTATCTCTTTAGCCCTATATAAACACCCACTCTCTCCTTGAGAGAGGGGAAGGTCTATGGTATCCTTATGCTGATAGAATCCATATTGGTGATTGGGAAGCTTGTACCATCTTGGAGACTTGGCTTGGACATGTTCGATGGAGGATGTGACGTTGAGGCTTTGGTTGTAGCTTCATCCTTTCTATGTATTCCCACCTTTTTATATAGTTAATATAATCTCTTTCCATAAATGTTGTCTCGTTGATGATGTTTAGAACTTTCTTCCTCAACTGTTAGTTTAGATAAGTTATTGTTTAGATATCTTGTACTTCTTGTATCGTTTCCATATTGTCTTGATAGGTCTTGTAGCTGGAGATCTGACGAACGCAAGCCTTGGAGCAACAACAAGGAGGAGGATCTACGATCTAAAATGTATGATATCCAAGTACTCGATTTGTAACTAGATCTAGGAAATGAGTTTTATATTCTCTTCTATTTGTTCTAGATTCACTTGAACTAGGGAGATCATGCCTTAGATCCGTCTTTGGTAGATTGTCCATTAACAAATCTGGCGACCATATTGGGGAGTATAGAATGTGGTCAGTAGTTGTCAATTTGAGAGTCATTTTCAGTTGATTGCTTGACACAAGCCTTTTTATTTTTGCCATTCACATCTTGAGGTCGATTTCACTGTTGGATCTTCACATTGAAGACTCCAATATACTTCCTCTGAGTTTATACAACTCATTCCCAATCCATTCCATGGTTCATTACTAAGAGATCTGATTCATTTTTGAATCTAGACTTCACCTGTCACACCTGGGTAGTGGGAACAGAGCGACACTGTGTCATTTTGGGTCTCTGTTCTTTACCTGTTAGTTACTCGTCACATTCCTTGCATTGGTGATCTGCGACATCGTCGCACTTCCCGTGTATGCAAACTGCGACGCCGCACTGTGTAAAAGCACAGAGTGCGCCGATTTGTCAAATTTTGGCATGCAAGCATCTCTTCTCCATTTAACAGTATGGAATTTGGTTTGCTATATGAACTCTCTCTGTGCTGCAAGATCCAGCCAGGGATCCCACTTGTGATTTGTGTTTTGAGTGTTTGGTTTTGTTTGGATTGATTTTGGGTTCCATTTTGGACAAGATTGAAGACCGATAGTGGTGGATACTCTTGTCTCCTCCACCTTCATCCGCTCACCCTTGCATTCCCTTCCTTCCATCCCTGATCTGATTATTACATTAGATCAGCTTCCAAACCTTGTTTTCATTTTGTTTGAGCTTTGCTTGCTTGGTTTGCTTGCTGCTATTTGATTTTGAGTTAAGTGTGTCTTTCAGCTTGATCGAGTGCTTATCTTTTCTTAAGTTTTCTGAGTGTACGAATGCGGCTAGTAGTGTTTTCTTTTCAGTCATTTAGATCTGAAAGCTCAATTGCTATCAAGTTTATTCTTTGGTGCATACATTGAAAAGTTAAAAAGTGCTTCTTTTCCTTCATTTCTCGAGCATTATTGAAGAAAATTGTTGTGCATTGGAATGTTTTCGTTTGTGTTTTGGAAAAGTTGAATGAATGTATGATCTATTGTGTTTTTATCAAATTGTGAATCACTCATTTTCTTGAAAAACTCAAAGTACGCTTCGATTTTTGCAAAATTGATTCCATGCTAAGAAAAGATAGATGCATTTTTAATTTCTGTTTCTTTTAGACCATTGAAAGTGAAATTGAAAAACTTGCATATTCCATTTCAGAATCCTCTCTTTTCATTACCTAGTGTCGTTTTGATTTGAAAAGAGTAAGAAAAGGAAAAATGTTTTGATTTGGATAGTAGTGTTGTGATTTTTGTGTTTCGTCGAAAAAGGAAAAGAATACTTTCATAGTCAAGTTTTGTTTGAATTGGGATTGTGTTGCATTAAGTTTGTATTGGCAATACTATTGGAAAACATTTTCTCCTTCCCATAGCTAGAATTCATTGAAAGAAAAGAATATTTCGTGCATGTAGCCAGGGCTTGCATTATGCTTCTGATTATGTACTCACCTCATGCATTCACCTAACCATCCAAAATAAAATTAACGGTAGAACTAGGTAAAATTTTTAGCAACTTGTGTGTAAGTTAGAGACGTGTTCCGATGTCTTTAAGCGTGGCAACTGTCGTTATTTGTCAGCACTGTATCCTGGGGGTATTGTAGTCTTCCATGTACTTATCGGTATATCGAGCTCCTTCACGTACCCACCAAGTACCATAATCCGTACTTGGCATATATTGAAAGGTGTATCACGTACTTGGTAGTATATCGGAAGGTCTCTTATCGAACGGTTGTGCATTAGACAACACCACTACGGATTTGAGCTCCCACGTACCTTGTGTATATTGGGAGACATGCTTAGGATTCCTGAAACCAACTGAGTTAACCATTTGGCCATCTTGGCAAAGTAGTACATCGAGAACAACACTCGGGGAGATTAGCACGCACGTACTGTCGAGGTAATCGGGTATGCAGGCAAGGGTACGGTCCCAATCCTCCTTGTCGCATCATATTGTTGGACCCTACAATATATAACGGTTTGTGATGCCTTGATAATCCTGTGAGGATCCTGACTTTTCATCCACTCCTATTCACACAGTTTGCTTGTTTCTTTTAGACTTGAGTAGCGTTTGACTTGTGTGGTACTTTAGAGTCTCTTAGAGAGTTTAGATATGGCATATTCGTCCGGGACTACCAACTAAGGAACCCCTTTCCAGGGTGCGCCATTTGTTATTCCCCCTTGTGGAACTGTTGGTCCTCCCTTTATGGCTACATTGAGTCTTCCTGGATTGACGATAGGATTACCAGTATGGTTATCTTCCAATCTAGTTACACCAAGTGCACCAATTGTGTCAGACCTAGGTCCTTCATCACATGAGCATCAATCTCATGGTGACCCTTCACCTTCTTCATCGAAAGTTGAATCGTCTTTTGTCTCTTCCTCTTATGCTACTGAAAACTCTGATGTTAGTAAGAAGGAAGTTGAGAAGAAGAAGAAAGGGAAGACTAAGAAGAAGAACACTAAGCAGAAGGTCACAACCCCAACCACTGATCATCATGCTGGGGCACCGACACACCTGTTCTGAATTCGCGTAAACCGAAATTCCCTTGCAAACTTTGTAAAGGGTCCCATTTTCTTAAGAGTTTCCCTGGTATCTCCAAGGTCTTAGAAATGTGGTCACATTCTGAAAAATCCTTGCCATCAGTCTCCAGACATCATACTGATGATACCCCATCAACTAGTGACGTTGTAATTAAGGTTCGGAAGGGTAGAGTTGCAGACCCTTGTTGCTTATGCAAGGGCATGCACCATACTTACCTTTGCCCTCGTATGGATGAAGCTTCACAATTGTTGGAAGACATGGACACATCCCATAAACACCTTCCAAATAAGTATTGTAGGTTGTCCCCTGATCCTTCATTGGTTGATAGGGCGGTCAATCCGACCCCACCCTCGGTTGACCCCACTCCTCTAGTTGAGGGTGAAATAGAAACTACTGATGTTTTTCTGGTCAGTTCAGATTGTTCTGGGCGAGGGGAAACCATGTCTATTTCCACAGGAACCCCTCAAAGTACTGAGGTTATTTCATTTGATTGGAATAATCTAATAGAATCTCGTCTTCCTTTGAGTGTTCCTTTTCAAATATCTGTAGGATTTTCAGATAAAGAAATTTTCGTATGATAATTGATGAGGGAGCTTCTGTTAGTATTTTATCCTCAACTGCTTGGAAAGCTATATGTTCCCCTCAGCTTGTGCTAGTAACTGACCATATTTTGGCTTTTAATAGAAGGCCTACCGGACCTTTAGGGATTCTCCCGCAATTACCTGTCACGTTGAGAGGTAAAAATGTTTATGTTGATGTCATGGTTGTCCAAGGTCCTTTAGATTTCAATCTACTACTTGGACGTGATTATGTCTATGCTATGAAAGCCGTCGTGTCCACACTCTTTCGAGTGATGTATTTTCCTCATCATGGGAATATTGTGACCATTGATCAGCTTTCCTTCGTGACACCCACTCATCATATGACTCCTAGTCATCAGACGTCCCTAAATGTTCTGCATGTTTTAGTGGTTTCTTCCCCCTGAGGATGGGGGGTACGAGCACGGTTTATGTTATGTTTCAAGCTCATTAAAAAAATGAAACCAACCACCCTAGCATAGTTTCCCTTTAGTTTCAATCTTGCATAAAAATGAAACCAATCCATTAGAGCATAGTTTTATTCTATTTCAAGCTCGTTAAAAAATGCGATAGACCCCTCTAAGCATAGTTTACCTTTAATTTCAAGCTTGCATAAAAGTAAAACCATCCACTCGAGCACAGTTTTATTCCATTTCAAGCTTGTTAAAAAATAATATGGGCCCCCTCAAGCATAGTTTTATTCCATTTCAAGCTCGCTAAAAAATAAGATGGGCCCCCTCGAGCATAGTTTTATTCCATTTCAAGCTTGTTAAAAAATAAGATGGGGCCCATAGTTATTGTTTATTTCAAGCTTGTGTAAAAATTAAATAGATCTCCCTCCCATCAGTTCTAGTCTCTCGCTAGAGTTAGAACTTGAAACTTCATTTCATCTGATTCTCGTTTTCCCCCCTTGGTGAACATTTTCATATTAGTAGCCAGGTTGGTAGTCGGGTTAGAAAGCATCATTTTTAGATGAAATGAAGCTTGGGGGGTATACCACATGTCATACCATCAACAATCATGTTGAGGGACCACCACCATGTTAAGCAGCTAGCAATCATGCTGGGGACATTTACCAACCTCTGGGCATCATGTTGGGAAGGAAACTGTCAATGGACCTTAACCATGAGCATAGTTCCCGTTCTATGTCAAGCTCGTTAAAAAATGAAATAGGTTCCCATGAGCATAGTTCCCATTCTATGTCAAGCTCTTTAAAAAATGAAATAGGTTCCCATGAGAAAAGTTCTAATCTTGTGTCAAGCTCATTAAAAAATGAAACAACTCATTTTTCAATGAGTTGAGTCTTCCCATAGACTTAGTACTTGAACCTTCTTTTCACCCGCCTATGCCTTAGGCGAATGAAATGAATCTTGGGGGCATGTCTTCAACCTATGGAAGTTACATTGAAGTCAACTCGATCGCCTCTCCACACCACGTTGGAGCTAAGTCACTTACTTCTAGCAATCATGCTGGGGGCATGCACCAACCTTTGGATTTCATAACGGGAAGAAATCCACCATTGGGAACATTTTTTAGCATACTTTCCTTTTTTAGGTTTTGAGATCATTAAACCATGAAAATTATCCCAAGCATTCTTCCAACATATCTTCGAGCTCGTTAAAAACAGTAAGATACTATTTGAGCTTACTTTTTCACTTTTTTCGTGCTCTGGTTGAAACATGAAAAGTGGTTTGAGCTTAGTTTTTACTTTTTCGTACTCTGGCTCAAACATGAAAAATATTTCGAGTGCTTTTGATACCATTCTCATGGTCGTTTAACATTTGAGTTAAAAAGGTGTGTCTAACGAGTATAGGTTTATCACTTTATCCGGCCTCGCTAGACTATTTATGGAAAAGGAACTGTGCCGATTTTACTTTTTCCTTTGTCGTACTCGGTCATCAACCATGACAAAGTTGTTCATGGAGTCTTTTTTAAGCTCTTTTCAAACTCCCTAAATAGGAAAAGATTGCCAAGCGAACTTGATACTTTCATGCTTGTAAAAGCATTTGAATGATCATATTTCTGGTGATAGTTTACCCCTTTTTCAGACCAGGAAGCACTATTTACGAAAAAGGAATACTCCAACCAACCATGGCTAAAAGAGTCCTCTCCCGCATTGTTTTACCCTTTTTCGGGCGATGAGGCTAACTTTACGAAAAAGGACTGTTGGAGTCTCCTTTAGTTCTTTTCAGACTCTCTAAACATGAAATGACGCCAAGTTTTCCTTTTCTAGACACGTTAAATTTTAAACATTGAAGGGGCCATTATGGGATGAACCCCTCCTTTCCTAGGTTCATGAAACATTTGGGATTGGACTCATCTATGAGATGAGCTATACCGAGCATCTGGTTACCCTCATCAAGCTCGTAAAAAAAAACACATGAGGCACTCATCAATCATGATGGAGAAAAAGGAAATATTTTTTGTTACATCATAATTACGGTAGTATATAGTCACTCTTGAACATGGAACTCATTTGCATTTGCATTCAATACTTCGATAATCTGTTTGTCCTCGAGTCTTGTCAATTCCATGAGTCGCGTCGCTCCTTTGGATCAGCCAAAGAATGCTTCCACCATCAGTTGCATTAGGGGTTGGTATCATTCTCGTCATGTCAATACTTCCAAGTCATGCCATGCCCATGTTCAATAGATGTTCATTACTCATCATCTGCAGTTAGTATACATTCAATCATGTCGGTCTACCTTGAGTCAGTATTGCACATTACTGTACCATCCGATCTAATCTACACATCTTTTGTCATGTTTCGTGTCTATTGATGGGGGATTCATCATGGCCCTCCTTCGATGGATTCATCCTTGTCGACTTCAACACATCATCCGAGGGTTGAATCTAGAAACCAATTGAGTACCTTAGCCCTACATGCCTCAATGGAAGGTTACCTCGCTTTCAACATGAGTTTACATCATTGACTCTTGATTGAAAGATTTCATCTTGCATTCGACTTCAACTCATTTATTCACGCTTGATGATATGTACTGTGATACCTAGGGAACCATTGAAATTAATCATGATTCCCCTCGCACTTGTTAATGGTATACATTAATGACCGGTAATCAAGTGGTTTCTACCATGTTCGACTCCAAAACATTGTAATCACATGGATATATTTGTATCATTGCGGGTTCAGATTGAAGACCCTGGGAAAGTTATTTTCTACCCAAGTTGCGATGGAGATTGTTTGAGATGCATAGATCCACTTTGTATTGGTCATGGCTGTGTTGTCAGTTTAGAGTTACACGGATCAAATTTTGTATTGGTCGTGGCTGTGTTATCATCTCATCATGGATCTACGATTGTGTATAGTAGCCATGATTGTGTTCAGTCGTTCTTTACTATCATGGATCTGCAATGTATTGGTCGGCAGCCATGTTTTGTGTTGTATGAGACTTGTGGATCTCAGGTCATTTCTGCAGCAAACTGCTTCCAGCCAAGAAGTCCTTTCCATTTTTCTTACTACAAAGCATTTCACCTGTCTCATTCCATCAGCTTCATGCTTTGGGGGGCATTCTGTTACACCAAAATGTTGTCACCCTTGTGCAAGTGTCGCGAGTATCACAAGTGTTGCAAGTGTCGTTATCCTGACTTAGTGTCATCACTGTGGCCGTTGCAAGTATCATAGAGTGTCATCATCATGACCGTTGTGATAAATGTCATCATCTTGATCATTGTGTAAACTCTTTTCTCTGACCCCTAACCTCATTCTGGGCTAAAACACATCCAATCGAGAGATTTCCCTGCCTAGTTGACCTCTTTGAGTAGGATGTCACACTTCTCCTTCATCTAGGGTGCGACGCCGTAGTTTCTGGTTAGCTAGGGTGAGACACTGTCACACTTTGTCTTCCTACAGAGTGCGATGACAGCCCTCTATCACTCTGTGTCTTCTACAAGGGTGCAACGAGGTTGGTTAAAGCCTATTTTGGGGAGTCTTGAGGTCTTTCTAGAAGTTTTTTGAGGTGGAGGCCTATCCCTAGGCTCTAGGTGAGGTGGCACTTCAGTTCCTAACCTTATGGGAAGATCCCTTAACCATCTCCCCCTAATCCTCAACCTAACCTATCTCTTTAGCCTTATATAAACAACTACTCTCTCCATGAGAGGAGGGAAGGTCTATGGTATCCTTATGCTGATAGAATCCATATTGGTGATTGTGAAGCTTGTACCATCTTGGAGACTTGGCTTGGACATGTTGGATGGAGGATGCGACGTTGAGGCTTTGGTTGTAGCTTCATCCTTTCTATGTATTCCCACCTTTTTATATAGTTAATATAATCTCTTTCCATAAATGTTGTCTCGTTGATGATGTTTAGAACTTTCTTCCTCAACTGTTAGTTTAGATCAGTTATTGTTTAGATAACTTGTACTGCTTGTATCGTTTCCATATTGTCTTGACAGGTCTTGCAGCTGGAGATCTGACGACCGCAAGACTTGGAGCAACAACAAGGAGAAGGATCCGCGATCTAAAATGTATGATATCTAAATACTCGATCTATAACTAGATCTAGGAAATGAGTTTTATATTTTGTTCTATTTGTTCTAGATTCACTTGAACTAGGGAGATCACACCTTAGATCCGTCTTTGGTAGATTGTCCGTTAACACATGATATGGAAATAAAAAAGACGACAACAACATAGTCATATTTGATTAAATAAAATGAGAATAAATGAATATACCCTAGCTCTATGTCCATGCTAGTTCATTAGTTATAGACGTTGTAATCGTTATTATGTACAACACTTCATTCCCACAATGCAGTAGCTCTTCAACTGTATTTCATGTATGCAGGATGCACAACAATTATTTAATCTTAAAATAATCGATCAACACTTTAACATATACAACTCATGTCATTCACGAGTAGACTTTAATACTTCTAGCAGGTTATTTATACAAGCATCTCACTCTTTCTTCATAATTCAATCCACCCTCTCTCACTACTACTTTCAACTAGACCAAGTGAGGGAGGAAACAATGCCACTATTGTAATCTAAGGTATTACACAGACATTCAAACAGAGAATAAACATACACACCAACTATCAAGAGAACAAGTTTTGGACTGAACGTTCGGTTGATTGGCATTCATCTTAAATAGGGTATTTTATACATCATAGATATGGTTGGAGCGGTTGCAATCGCTCCAACTGTTCTTTAGTTAGCTCATAATACATTAATTAATATAGTAATGACATAAGAATGCCAATGGCCCCTTCCAACATAGGGTTTCCCCATGGTAAATTCATGTATCAAATACAATTGCTTATGTATATCATTGTTATTTAATTTCAAGTACTATTGCATTTCTGAATTAAAGATAAAACATTAACATGGTATCACAACTCAGTACATGAAAGAGATAAGTTAAACAATCAAGATTGAGCCTATGTATATCCTGAGTGTGCATAGTACTTGAAGAATTATGGCTTCAATCGTAGTAAGAATCGAATACTATCTCGAAGGAACTTCAAACTTCAATACTTAGAAGGCCAGGATCCTGAATACCTTGGAAGAAAATGATTTGGATGGATATGTATCTAGTGTTATTGAATATCCTACTTCTAATGTAGGGTGCATTGCCTTCAAGAAGAATCAAGCCAAAGAAAAGAGAATCATTTATGATTCTGTGAAAGACTGCTTGATGAATGTGATCACTCCATTGAAGACTGCAAATGAATGCTTAGACACTTGGACAAATATTTATGAGAAAAAGGCTCCCAGTCAAAATAGGGCATTGAAGAAAAAGCTTCTAAATATGAAGATGGAAAAGGATGAAGATATGGATTCCTTCTTCACAAAGATCCCTCAAGTAATAGATAACTCTTGAGCAGTGGTGTGACAGTCGATGGTGATGATCTCATTCATACAGTTTTCGATGGTATTTCATCTTCATGAGAGAAAGTATTGGCCACAGTAAATGGTCGATAAGTGAAACCTAACTTTGAGAGACTATGGCATGATTTCCTACAAGAATAAGGGCGAATCCAGATCAAGTATACTTCCTCCAAAGAAGAGAGCCTCGCTCTTGCGGCATGGATAAAAAGAGGTAAGAAATATCATAAGAAATTATCTCATCAAAAGGAGAATGATTTCAATAACTTTGATAAGACTAAAGTTAAATGTTTCAATTGTAATAAGAAGGGCCAATATGCAAGAGAATGCCATGCAAAGAAAAGAGGAAATTTCAAGGGTAGGTTTCATGCTTCTACTTCTACAGAAGATGAATCTACAAGAAATAATTCATTCGATGATCAAGAGACAAAGAAGGAGTAATATCTTGTCTCATCCTTTCCTTGATCCATTACCACTATGTTAGTTTTTTCAAAAATTTCAATCTGATCTAGGATCTTAACTGAGAGAATAACATGTACAACATATCTACAGCATATCAATCATGGACACAATAATGCAAGCACACAAGAGACATAGAGTTTACTAGGGGAAAACCATAAAGGTGAAAAACCCCAATAACTTCCTCATAGATAGATAGAGCAATGATACAACCCAAGCATAAGAGATAGGATCTCCTAGTAGCAGCTTCTCCTCCTCCACAAGTGCGCCACTCTCCAAAGAGTGTGTGTGTGAATAGAATGATCAAATAGAGTGCCTCCCGCACTCTATTTATACTTGAATTGACTTTCCTAATAACCTTTACTAGGTCGGCCTTAACTTAACCACATAACATAAAGTTGACTGGGCCGACCCACAATAGGGTGGTCTAATAACCCTTTGACCCACATGACTTATACAGGGTCGACCCCAACAAGGTGGTATAATAACCCATCAAGTATAAGTTATGACACTTCCGTATAGAGAAATAATAACATCTCTATAGGAATACAATATACATATATGTGAAATACATTCCGAAGTTACATATACATCAATACTCCCTCTTAACTAGGAAGGTATTTCTCGACACAGGTCTTCTAGCACAAGTCTTCTTCTCTGGATCATCGTCACTGAATCATCATCATCATCACAGCTACTACTATCTCAATCAATTTCTGAATCTACTCGTCATAGGAAGTTCTACAGAGCCAGTATTTTTTCATACTGGATGTAGGCCCACCATCTGCAGGTCTTCATCATCACTGGCCATACTGTGGAATCCTCAAGAATTATTACGTGCATCAAAAAACCTCGCAAGAGCATCTCATGACTTATTACGGGCACACAGCCCAACCTATAAGATCTCCCAGGGATCTATTACATGTGACCCCACCACAAAACCTCGAAAGAGAATCCCAGGACTGATTACGAGCACATAGCTCAACCTATCAGATCTCCCAGGGTGCTATTATATCTAGTCACCACCAAACCTCGCAAGAGCATCCTAGGACTTATTACGGGAACACATCCCAACCTATCAGATCTCCCAGGGAGATATTACATGTGGTCATGGAAAAACCTCGAAAGAGAATCCCAGGACATATTACGGGAACACATCCCAACCTATCGGATCTTTTAGGGCGCTATTATATGCCATAGGACAAAACCTCGAAAGAGCATTTTACAGATCTCCCAGGGAGCTATTATATGCAGTGGTAAAACCTAGCAAGAGAATCTGCAAACCTCCCAGGGCGCTATTATATGTCCTCCCAAAGCAAAACCTCGAAAGAGCATTTTCTAGATCTCGTTGGGAACTACTATATGCCAGCGGCAAAACCTAGCAAGAGAATCTGCAAACCTCCCAGGGCGCTATTATATGCTGATCTGCACAACCTATCCATGGCCACAGAGTATCAACCTGATACTCACCATACATAATCCTGATGTATACATGATCATCCTGATCATCATTACTGCATCATCCTGATGCATGTCATCTAGAGAAACATCCTGAAGCTCATCATCCATGATCATCTTGATCATACAATGCATCCACCTCATGCATACACAGTATCTGCCTGATACATATCATCATACATGATCTACCTGATCATACAATGCATCCACCTGATACATATACAAATACATGATCCACCTGATCATACCTGATACATATCAACATACATGATCTACCTGATCATACAATGTATCCACCTGATACATATACAAATACATACACATGATCTAATTGATCATATCTAGCATCCAACATGATGCATACATACATATAAATGATCCAATTGATGATATCCAACATCCAACATGATGCGTACATACATATAAATGATCCAACTGATCATATCCAACATCCAACATGATGCATATACAGAGTAGTAATTGGAGCATCGTCCTGATGCTCATCATCCAGTGCTTACATCCATAGCCATGGAAGGATCCTCCTCTCACCATGCTTGCAATGGCTTCAACAAATGTGTCCATCACTTCCTCAAAGTGTCGTCAATCTGAAGAACACCAAGCCTCTCTTTGAAGTACTCGAACTTCACTCTGGCTAGTGGTTTCGTCAGTACATCTGCAATTTGCACATCCATCGCAACATTTAGGAGCTTCACTGCTCCTTGCTAAAGTATATCCCTGATATATTGATATTTGATCTCAATGTGTTTCAACCTGTTGTGGAACACCAGGTTCTCAGACAACATCACACAACTCTGGTTATCACAGAAGATACTAGTAGCCTCCAACGGTAGATCAAATAACTCAGACAATAGCTTCCTCAACCATACTGCCTCACAACTAGCCAAACAAGCTGCAACATACTCTTCTTTGGCTATACACAGTGCTACACAGGACTGCTTCCTGATAAACCAAGAGATCACACCTGATCCCATACTGAAGTAGCACCCAGAAGTGCTCTTCCTATCTACAGCACTGCCTGCCCAATCTAAATCAACATAGCCCTGCAGGTTAAACTTTTGATTCACATCGTACTTGAGCCCATAGTCAACCGTACCCTTCAGGTACCTCAGAATATGCTTTACATCAACCAGGTGAACACTCCTCGGATTTGTCAGGAGCTGTCTCAGTGTGTTCACCGCAAAGCAAATATTTGGTCTCGTATTCGTCAGGTACATCAAGGACCCAATCATTTGACGATACACTGTGACATCAACCGGATCAGATGAAGCAGCACAGAGAAGATTCAAGTTCGATGCCATAGGTGTGGCCATGGCCTTGCAGTACATTATCCTGAACCTCTTTAGGATCTCCATTGCATACTTCCCTTGTCTAAGGAATATTCCATCTATACCCTACCACACCTCCATGCCTAGAAAATAGTGCATCATCCCCAAGTCCTTTATCTCGAACTCGGCTACAAGATTCCTCTTGGTATCAACAATCAAACTAGCATTACCTGTTACAAATAGATCATCTACATACAAAAGTAGTATCACATGATTTCCTTCCCCAACCTTGTAGTAAAGGTTGGAATCCGCTTTACTCTTGGTAAAGCCCAAACTAGATAGAAAGTTGTCTATCCTCCCATACCAAGTTCAAGGAGCTTGCTTCAAGCCATACAAGGCTTTCTTCAACCTACACACATATGACTTCCTGTCATGTGTCTCAAAACCAAGTGGCTTCTCCACATACACTTCCTCCTCGACTACACCATTCAAGAAAGTTGTCTTGACATCCATCTGGTGTGTCTTCCACTTCATCACTGCAGCCAGAGCAAGTATTGATCTGATGGAAGTGTATCTGGCTACAGGAGCAAAAGTCTCTTCATAGTCTATCCCCTCTTTATGGGAGAAGCCACACGCTACAAATCTCTCTTTGTATTTCTCCATGCTACCATCTGCAGCATGCTTGATCTTATAGATCCATTCTAAAGTCACAACAAACTTCCCTTCAGGTCTTGGGACTGCATCCCAAACATCATTCTTCATGATCGACTAGTACTCCTCGATCATGGCATTCTTCCCGAATCCTGGGAACTTCAATATCTTTAATAGATAACTTTGTTGCTGAACAAATGTTGTAATCCTTCTTTTGTAGGTGCTCGTATATGATCTTTCCTACAAAACAAGTTAAATTGCATGATTAGAAACATCTCATAGTTTTCAGAACAAATTCTTACACATAAAGAAATATGTCATACAGTCATGCAATTATCTTAGCCAATGCTTCAATACAGCTTTTATTCATATGCCGTAACTTTCTAGATACCTTCCAATCTCTACTAGAACATTGTTAAGAGTGTGCACAACTCCCAACATGTTAGCAAAGAGGTTTCATTCTAGATAAGTAGCAATGGAATGTTGTATAGTGCCATAGGCCACTTACCCATGTATATTAGTAGTATATTGTTCATCAATGAAACTATTCTAATATGCATAATACACAACCTAATTCTAGGAACATCAGTATATACATTATTGAACAATGTTATTTAAACAATCAAATATGCAAGAAATGATAATTCAAATACTTATCTTTGTTTGTTTGTTGGGTTGACTCCCTCTCAGTATTTGCTTCCTTTCTGCAACTCCATTCTAATGTGGATTGTGATAAGTGGTCAACTCCCTCTGAATATCTGCATCCTTGCAGAAACTACTGAAGTGTGCTCCCTCTTGATCTTTGCTTCCTGGATTACCTGTCCTTGAACTTATATCCATCCTTAATCACTGTGCATGCTTATTAGTATCATCATTGTGTTATCCTCGAGGTCTCATACATAATCACACATTCATTAGTATAATCTTAACACAATAATATTAAACATGTATAGTCATGATTATTTCAAACACAGATAATAAACATTAGTATTCAAGGTTTTAGAGAAGACTTCTTTTACTCATGCATATTCTTATTTGATCATAGGACTCTTCTGGTTAGTCAAATCATCAATCAAGATAAGATACATAATATGTATAAACCCTTGATTAATTACATTTCTAACTTTATGAATAAACATAACCAATCATGCCATGTATACTTATATAAGACATCCTAACACAAGGTAGGATTCTAACTTGATATAGGAAAAACATACCTGGATTAGCATGCTAGCTAGTTATGTCTAACATACCCGCATAATGTCTTCTTGTTTTCTTCAATGACTTGTGCTAGTTACCTGGATATCTCATAGGTTAACCATTATAGAACCAAGTTATACATATCTCGTTAATAGATCTTATATGTGATCCATGGCAATGGATGAACCTTTGTCTTCATGTCACCATGGTCATATGTTCTTGAACTAGAACATGATTTGTCTTTCTTGATGTACCTTTCATGTTAGTGGACAATATCAACCTCATACAACATCACAATGCATTAGTACAATCATAAGTGTCAAAACCTTAATCAATGAATATCTTCTATCATGTATTCATAATTTTGACAAATCTAAGGTTAATCAAGATTGTACTAACCTTAATGAAGACAAACATACCATCATCTTAATCAGGAACATATCTCGAAACATACCTGGATAAGTCATACCTGTCGATATTGCTTGTAATCTTCTTATGTAAGGCCTTAACCACATCTCCCTCTGAAACAGAAACTTCTTCACTTGTGTAGGTGACCAATCCATTTTATTCTAGGATTAACCCAATCCACTTGATTTGCAGAAACTGGATCTAGAGCTGGATTAGGGTTTGTTAGGGAAACCCTAAAAATTCAAACTTTGAATTTCAAGCTTCTGAAAGGATAGAAATATGCGCCTTGATGAGTTGATCAACCTGGTATACTTAGAATTTGAAAACTGCAAAGTTTCACCCCTCACATTTTCCTTTGAAACTTCCGGATTCACTGGACATGACCCCGAACTAGGGTTTGATAAAGCCCACCCTTATGTCCAATCAAAAGGTTCGATACAAATCTCTAAGCTTCTATTTTTCTGAGGAGCTTCAAGCCGTGGCCACATATTTCAAAAATTCCCATTTTTGCAGAAGCCCTAATTTTCCACTTTTTCGATCAAAGTCCCGGACTAGGGTTTGATCAAGCCCGGCCTTCTACCCAACCAAAAAATTTGATCTTGGTCTCTCAATTTCTATTTTGATGAGTATCATTCATCTGTGGTCTTTGATTACAAAAATACCAACTTTCTACGAAACCCTAATTCCCGGAGCCATGAATGAAGGTGCCCAAAATCCAATTATGTTTTGATAGAAATATGCACTTGATTGTTTCTGGTGTAACTCCGAAATTACGAATCCACAGGGTCTGAAAATTCTACCTGTGGTATCCCTACCTGTTATCTTTCCAACTTGTAGGTATGAACTCAATTGGATTCTCTAAGAGAGTGTTATGCCAAGTGTCGCAACGTGACCTTTTTATGTGATAAAACATGAGAGCAAACTTGTACAGAGTGCCACGTGCCACTGGTTCATTTTCAGAATTTGAACCTTTGGCCTGTGAAATTAAATTTTGTTCCCTACCTGTCACTTTTTACTAAATTTCATTTGGATCTTCCTAGCCCATGTTATGACTGTTTTTCCTAGGTTACATGTTTATGACTCAGATCTAGAAAAGGTAGAAACCCTAGATTGTACAGATCATAAAACACAAATTACAACGAATTAGAAGTTTTCCTTTGGACACAAGGTACATGGGGATCTTAGCTTCGACCTGTAATAGTTTTAGATCCGAAAACATTTCTGAACTATATTTACAGCAAAAGTGCTACGATGACTAGTTTTTTCTATATCAAGCCCTAGAATCGCAAGTGCAACAAGTGTCATACATGCCATACCATGCCTTCTTTCAGGGTAACTCTGATACCATGTTAGTTTTTCATAAATTTCAATATGATCTAGGATCTTAACTGAGAGAATAACATGTACAGCATATCTACAACATATCAATCATGGACACAATAATGCAAGCACACAAGAGACACATAATTTACTTGGGAAAAACCATAAAGGTGAAAAACCCCAATAAATTCCTCATAGATAGATAGAGCAATGATAGAACCCAAGCATAAGAGATAGGCATCTCCTAGTAGAATATTCTCCTCCTCCACAAGTGTGCGACTCTCCAAAGAGTGTGTGTGTGAATAGAATGATCAAATAGAGTGCTTCCCGCACTCTATTTATACTTGACTTGACTTGCCTAATAACCTTTACTAGGTCGACATTAACTTAACCACATAACATAAAGCTGACAAGGCCGACCCCCAATAGGGTGGTCTAATAACCCAAATAGAGTGCCTCCCACACTCTATTTATACTTGAATTGACTTGCCTAATAAACTTTACTAGGCCGGCCTTAACTTAACCACATAACATAAAGCTGACTGGGCCGACCCCCAATAGGGTGGTCTAATAACCCTATGACCCACATTGATGACCCCCAATAGGGTGGTCTAATAACCCTTTGATCCACATGACTTATAAAGGGGCGACCCCAACAAGGTGGTCTAATAACCCATCAAGTTACGACACTTCCGTATAGAGGAATAATAACATCTCTATATGAATACAATATACATATATGTGAAATACATTCCAAAGTTACATATACATCAACACACTAGTGTTGAGACATGGTTGGTAGACAGTGGTGCATCCAGGTGCATGACTGGATATAAGAGCGTTATCACATATCTAAAGAAAAAGAAGTTTTCTTGTAAGATGGAGCTTGGATATAATACCACCTATTTGATATAAGGAGTTGGATCCACTACTTTTCAGTTGGATTCGGGAGATGTACAACATGTGGATGAAATTTTGTTTGTCCCTAGATCGAAGAAGAACCTCATGTCTATTTCGGTTTTCAAATTTATCTTTATGGACAACAAAGCGCTCATGTTGCCTAAGCATGAAGACTTGAACTCTACATCATTTATTGGAGTTAGAGAGGGAGGCCTCTACAAAGTTCCTAGAAAACTCATTTAAGCCACGATCCATGACACAGCCAGTCCCTATGAGTTGTGGCATATAAGGCTTGGTCATATCCATTTCAAAGCGCTAGTTGGACTGCAGAAAATGGTGAAAGGTATGCCCATATTTAAATTTAATTTTGAGAGTGTTTGTAGAGGGTTCTCTCTTGGAAAAAACATTAAGAAGAATTTTCCAGGTAATACCAAAAGATCCAAGGGTAGATTTGTCTTGATTCATTCTGATCTATGTGGTCATATGCATGCACCCTCATTAAGTGGTTATTTGTATTATGTGCTTTTCATAGATGACTTCTCTCACAAGTCATGGTTTTATTTTCTGAAAGCAAAGACTGAAACTTTCAACAAGTTTTAAGATTTTAAAGCATTGGCTGAGAATTAGACCTCTCTGTTGGGTGTAGCGCAAGTGGTGGAATTTTTGAAGGTGAAAGTACAAGTTAGGAGAGGCCTAACATCGATCAGTTTTGGGAGAAGCAAATCCGCAATTCCAAGGAGCATGGTATGGAACGAAGCGAAGTGGCAGAAAAGGACATGTCCCCTTTGTAAAGGAGAAGTACTAAGGATGATCAAGGAAGTTGGAGCAATTATGAATGAAGCGGCAGACTGTCAGCTACATAAGCGAAGAGTAAAGAAGCAGAATGGTGCAAAGGATGCGCCACTGTAGTCTTAGAGCCGTGCGGTCATAACTGTGATTGTCAAAGAAGCATCAGAGCCAGAGAAGCGGCGCAAAAAAACAACAGAGCTCCAATGAAGTTAGGGAAAAGCGTGGTCAACAAGAGAACCATGCCATTTTTGGTTTAAGGGTACTATGAGGGTTGGCCCATAGTTATTGTAAAGATGTGACCTTTGGGCAAAATCTATATAAAGGAAAATTTTGTATAAGGAAGGGTTGTTGATTATTATTGTTGGTTAGTATTGTTAGATCTAGACTAAGAGAGATATAAGAGAGGAAAAGACTCTGCAGTTGTGTGCGCAGAGATATATTGTAGAGAAGAGTCTACACTTGAGTGCGTAGATTGGAATTGTTACCCCCTTCCAAGAAATATAAGAACATTTCCCGTGGATGTAGCTCCCATCTGGGGGGTGAACCACGTAAATATATGGGTTATGTGTTTGAATCTATGTTATATTGTGTGTTCATGAATGTTTATGCTTATATATTTGTTTTCATATGGATGTGAATGAGAATGATATGTTAAATAGTGGAACACGCATGTATGAACATTATGAAGTCATGTTAACTATGAACATTGTGTAGTTAGCAGAGTAAGGTAGAAATGATTCAGCGAAGTCTATAGGTTGTTGAGAACTACGAAGTGCGCAGATACATGTTGGTAATAATATGTTAAGTATATCTTGAGTAAGTTGCGCATAAAAAGCTCACATAACATAACCATGCATCACCAGGTTGCAGAAACCTAATTTTGTAACCACCCATCTTTTCTTCGGGTGAGACTTCAGCCTCCTTGTAGTTTGATGCCGAAAGGGCCAGTGAAGGGGATTTTGTTGGGTCTACAATAAGAAAATATGCAGAACTTGGGTCAACCCCATATAAATAATAAGAGAAGTAACCAACACTCTCAACTAGTTCTATTGGTTCTTCAGGATCTAGCGAATATGAGGCATATTCTGGTTTTTCCCTCTCAAACTATGAAGAGGGAGAATCAGACTTGGGATCCTCCATCTATGAATCACATTGAATCTCTTTCAATATTTTGAAAGCAAATTCCTCATGGAGGGTAACATCTTGGTTGAATTCAATGTGTCTCTCACCAGGTACATATATCCAGTATGCTTTGTATGACTCACTATAACCCCCAAAGGTTCCTTTCTTTCCATAAGAATCCATTTTTGTTCTCTTTTCTTTTGGTACATGAATTTATATTGGGATTCCAAATATCCTCAATTGTGATATGTATGGATTCTCACCGATAAAAAATTCTTTTGTTGTCTTCTCATATAGAATGGTAGGTAGGATTCTATTCTATATGTACACAGTTGTACGGGTGGCTTCTTCCCATAATGAGGTAGACATATCTTGATCATGCATCATGGATTTTTGCACAATCACATATGGTTCTATTCTTCCTCTCGCCAACCCCATTTTGTTGAGGGTTGTATGGTACTATTAACTATCTACATGTTACTACATCACTTAATAGATCATTTAATGCATGTGAATCAAATTCACTTCCATTATCAAACCTTAATGCATGGATGTGATTTTCTTTTTGATTTTCAATTAGGGCTTTAAAATCTTTAAATTTTCTAAGAGTTTCACTTTTAGCCTTCATGAAATAAATCCATGACTTCCTAGAAAAATCATCTATGAACAATACATAATATAAGAAGCCACTCAAGGAGGGGGGTGACATGGGACCACATACATAAGAATGTATTAAATCTAAAATCCATTTAGATCTAGTAGAACTGCTAGAAAAACTTTTCTTAACATTCTTCCCGAGTGCACAACCTCAGAATACACTATCATAATCAAAATCAAATACGGGCATACCTTTTACCATTTTTTGAAGTCCTGGTAGTGCTTTGTAGTGTAGGTGTCCAAACCTTCGGTTCCATAACTTGCATGGACTAGCAGTGTGTTGAATCATAGATTTAATGTACTTCATGGGTACCTTGTAGAGTCCTCCCTCTCGAACTCCAATCACAGCAACATATTCTAGGATTTTGTTCTTCGGTCATAAAAGTGATTTGTTATCCATGAAGACAACTCATAATCCTTTGTGTTCAAGAACTGAAACTGAGAGGAGGTTTTTCTTCAAGATTGGAACATATAGAATGTCCTCCACATGTAGAATATCACCGTTTCTCATCTGGAATGAGGTGGATCCAACTCCTTGTATCAAATGAGTTAAGTTGTCCCCCAAATATACCATGGATGTGAATTCTTTCTCCTTTAGATCGTTGATGTCATATGTTTGGATGTGCCACTGTCAATCAACCATGTGTCTTCATTTGTGATGACATATCTTGAAAGGGATGAGACAATATAATAATCCCTTCTTGTCTCCTTTTTTTCGGATGCATTCTTTTGAGTGATTTCATCTTCTATGGCAGTAGAAGCATTGAAATTTCCTTTCCGCTTTACTCTGCAATCTCTTGAGAAATGGCCTTTGTTATTGCAATTTAAGCATCTAGATTTTGACTTATCAAAGCATTTGTTGAACTCCTTCTTCTTTGGATGAGAGAAATTATTTTGGAAGAAGGGTTTCTTTCCTTCCTTCATTATTGTCATTAGGGAAAGGTTTTCTTCTTTGATGCACACTGACCTGCTCTAGATTCGGCCCTGCCCTTGGAGACAATCTTGCCACAACCTTTCGAAGTTAGGTTGTACCTCTCGGCCATTACCGTATCCAAGAATGTCTCCCATGAGTATGGGATACCATCAATATAGGTTTGGAGAAGATCATCTTCATCCACCACTACTCCAATACTAGCAAGTTGATCTCTTACTTGAAAGATATTGGAGAAGAAGGAGGCCACTGTCTCATTCGTCATCATCTTTAAGTTTCAAAGCTTATTCTTCAATTCCCTTTTGACTTGGGGCCTTCTTGTCATATATATTATTTAATGTATAATAACATTCTTTCTTGGTCTTCAATGGTGTTATCATGGGAATCAAGTTATATTTTACTGAATCATGGATGATATGTTTGGCCTTAGTTTGATTCTTCCTGAATTTGATGTTCCTTGCATTAGATTTAGGCTCCTTCACCATGGTGGATACATATCCATCGTAGTCATGTTCCTCTAGGAGGTTGAGAATACTAGCCTTCCAAGTGTTGAAGTTTGAGGTTCCCTCAAGATGGTCTTCCAGTCATACAAACATTGATTCCATAGCCTTCAAATATTGTGCTCAACCTCTCAGGATCAACATAGGCTCTAGCTAGCATGCAAAACTAAGTTGCTTCACGCCATGAGCTCTGATACCATGTTGAAATTTGGTTGAGTTTTTATCTTTAATTATTTTATATGTAGAGACTTGAAGCAATGAGACAATTCAATCCGTGAAATTCATACAACAATAACACAACATATACCCTAGGGAAAATCCTCAAAATGATGATTAAAAAAAACCCCAAGAATTCTTATAATTATATTATAATGGATAGTAGAGAATGCTTTCTTTTACAACATAGCAAATTGATTTCAGAAGATAAGATATCACCAAACACTCTTAATAGCAATAGAGAAGAGAGATCGATTGGATGCTTGCCCAACACAACAATAACTTGCACGAACAATACCCCACACAAAGAGAAGCCCCTTGCGTTCAATGGAGAAGAGAATTCCCTTCACATTGGATTCATAAATCCCTTATAACATATTTATACATTATTCTCTTCTATTTTAAACTTCTTACTTTAGGACGAACTCACACTCAAACTAGATGTATTAATCTTGCATGCAGAGGTGCACCCCAGTTCTCATGTAGTGCTTTATCTCACTGAGTTGTCACTTAGGATCAAATCGCCTCTTAATTGAAACCTTTCCCACTTATTTAGGTGGCTAACTTAAGTTTCATCACTTAGTTAACTAGATATTCTTTGTTGTCACTTATTTAACTCTCTTTAACTGATTATCCTTGATTTACTGAAGTGTCGTATTTTAGTTTAAATAGAGTGAAAACACTTTAGTTAACTAGTCCTTCTTATTTAACACTTAGTTATATGAAAGCATGCTGATTGATTTACTTGAAGTGACCACTGTGAGTTATTAAGTTAACTGAGACATATCTTTAACTGATTCTTTAACTGAATCATTGATACTTAACTGAAGCTTTAACAATTCGAGTTCTCTTTAATTAGCTGAAGTGTTTGCATGGAAAATTTTGAATTCTCTTGATCTATATGCCTTATATTTTAATTCTTTATCTTTTACTGCATGGTGAATATGTGCTAACTTTAATTATCCATCACATTACATTATACTAAGAATAATTATCAAATGTTTTGATCATATTATATTATTCTGGACCAAATGATCATATGCTAAAGTAATTCACTTTAGAGGTGATCAATCTCTAAACAAGACTTAATATAAATATGGTGATCATGGTTAATAATACATCACACAACATTAAATGATTTTAAAAAGTAAAGCATGACCTTTATATTGAAGGTCCACATCTATACGGTAGGTTCATCTCATGGATACCTTTATACGGAAGGCTCACATGGTAATCATGACTTGGCGCACAAGTCTGGAGTCTTGTCCAACAAGACTTTACGACATTACTTTGATCAAGTACCTCTATATGAGAGGAATAACCTTTACACATAAGGAAATCAAAGTGCGCACCTCTATACAGGAGGATCAATCTTGGTTTTACAATATTGGTTTGGAGAATGTCTCCTAATGCTATATATTTAACACTCCCTCTCAGCGAGGGAGTCATTCTCTACCATACCAAGCTTGTCTTGGAAGTACCTGAACTTTTTCACTGACAAAGGCTTTGTTAACACATTTGCAATCTGCTCATCAGTAGCAATGTACTGAAGTTTCATTGTACCTTTCTGGACCATGTCTCGAATGAAGTGAAAGTTCATTTGAATGTGCTTCAACTTGTCATGAAACAATGGGTTTTCAGAAATCTTGATGCAACTCTGATTGTCACACATAATAAATGTAGGCTCAATATTTTCACTGAACAACCCTGCAAGTATCTTTATGATCCACACCGCTTCTCAGTAGGAAACACTAGCAGCTATGTATTCCGCTTCGATAGTGCTCTGGGCTACGGAGTCCTAATTCCTGCTGGACCAAGATATCATAGTTGATCCTAGGCTATAACAGTAGCCGGATGTACTCTTACAGTCCACAATGATTCCTCTCCAGTCTAAGTCTGTATAACCAAGTAACATGACTCCTCCACTGGAGGCATATCTGAGTCCATATGAAATTGTACCTCGAAGGTACCTAGGAACATTATTAGTAGTTGTCAAGTGTCTGTGTCTCTGATCAGATATAAATTGACTCAGAATGCTCACATAAAAACATATATCAAGCCTCAAATTTATCAAGTACATTAGCGATCCTATAAGTTGTTTGTACAAAGTAGGATCTACTGGACCTGATCCAGAGCATAACTTATGAAGTTTCCTCAAATTGGAAACCATCAATGTAGTCATATATTTTCAATCTAGCATGACAAACCTTCGTAATATATCCACATTGTACTTCCCTTGAGATAGAAAAATTTCATCTTTTTCTTGCTAGATCTCAAGGCCAATAAATTAGTGCATTAGACCTACGTCTTTCGTCTCTAACTTTGAGGTGAGCTCACTCTTACACTAAGCAATCAGATGTTCCTCTCCAGTGAGAAACAAATCATCAACATACAAAACAATATCAATGGTTGGTTCTTCACTACTTTGAAGTACAAATTTTGATCAACTTCACTCTTACAGAAACCCAGTTTCTGAAGGTAGCTAACAATTCTACAGTAGCAATCCCTTGGGGCTTGCTTAAGTGCATATAGAGTTTTCTTCAACTTGTAAACCTGGGGCTCTTTCCCATGCACCACAAATCCTTCGGGTTGTTGAATATAAACCTCTTCCTTAAGCTCGCCATCGAGGAAGGTTGTCTTCACATCCATTTGGTGAATTTTTCATCCTATAACAGATGCAAGTGCAATCATTACTTGGATTGTGGTGTACCTTGACACAGGGGAAAAGGTCTCATCATAATCGATGCCTTCTTTGTAAGAGAAACCTCTAGAAATGAATATGGATTTATCCTTCTTAATGCTACCATCTGCAACATGGTTTATCTTGTAAATCGATATGGGATTCATAATGGAATTGCCATCAGGTTTGGTAACAACCTCCCAAACATGATTCTTCATTATAGAGTTGTACTCTTCTGTCATTGAATCTTTACAAACTTGATTCTTTGTAGCTTCTTCATATGAGGATGGTTCTGAATCAATGATGTGAATCATCAGTGCAACATACCCTGAATATCTGTTAGGTTTCTTGCGCTCTTTGGATGACCCTACTGGTGCTCCATGTTTCTCTACATTTTTTAAGATGACTCAATGCCAAGCATATCTTCTTTTAGTGGAAGTTTCATCAGGTGACCTCTCAACCAGTTCTACTGGTTCTTCAGTAGCTAGTGAATTTGAGGCATCTTCTGGTTTCTCCTTTCAAACAATGAAGGGGAGAATCAGACTTGGGATCCTCCATCTCTGAATCACATTGAATCTCTTTAAATATTTTGAAAGAAACTTCGTCATGGAAGGTAACATCTCGGTTGACTTCAATGTGTCTCTCACTAGGTACATATATTTTCTATGCTTTGGATAACTTGTTATAACTCCCAAAGGTGCCTTTCCTTCCAGAAGGCTCCATTTTTTTTTCTCTTTTATTTTCATACATGAATTTATATTGAGCATTCGAAGATCCTCAAGTGTGAGATGTATGGATTCTCATCGATAAACACATCTTCTAGTGTCTTGTCATCTAGAATGGCATGCGAGCGTCTATTCTAGATGTACACAGCTGTACGGGTGGTTTCTTCCCATAATGAGGTAGACATATCTTGATCATGCATCATGGATTTTGCAGCCTCACATATGCGTTCTATTCTTCCTCTCAGCAACCCCATTTTGCTGAGGGTTGTATGGTATTGTTAACTATCCACATATTTCTGCATCACTACATAGCTCATTAAATGCATGTGAATCAAATTCACTTCCATTATCAGACCTTAATGCATGAATGTGCTTTTATTTCTGATTTTCAACTAGGGATTTAAAATGATTAAATTTGCTAAGCGTTTCACTTTTAGCCTTCATGAAATAAATCCATGACTTCGTAGAAAAATAATCTATGAACAGTACATAATATAAGAAGCCACTTAGGGAGGGGGGTGACATGGGAACACAAACATCATAATGTATTAAATTTAAAATCCCTTTAGATCTAGTAGAACTGTTAGAATTTTTTTTCTCAACATTCTTCCCAAGTGCACAACCCCGACATACACTATTATGCTCAAAATCAAATATGAGCATACCTTTTACCATATTGTGAAGTACTGGTAGCGATTTGTAGTGTAGGTGTCCAATACTTTGGTACCATAGCTCGCGTGTACTAACACTATGATGAATCATAGATTGAATGTACTTCCTAGGTACCTTGTAGATTCCTCCCTCTCAAACTCCAATCACAGCAGTATATTCTAGGATTTTGTTCTTCAGCCATAAAAGTGCTTTGTTATCCATGAAGATAACTCATAAGCCTTTTCATTCAAGAACCGAAACTGAGAGGAGTATTTTCCTCAATCTTGGAACATACAAAATCTCCTCCACATGTATAATATCACTGGTGCTCATCTGGAATGAGGTGGACCCAACTCCTTGGATCAAATAAGTGGAGTTGTCCCCCAAATCTACCATGCATGTGAATTCTTTCTCCTTTAGATCGGTGATGTCACTCTTGTAACCAGTTATTTGTTTGGATGCACCACTATCAATCAACCATGTGTCTGCATTTGTGATGGAGGATCCCGAAAGGGATGAGAAAAGATAATACTCCCTTCTTGTCTCCTTTCCTTCAGATTCATTATTTTGAGTGATTTCATCTTCTATGGTAGTAGAAGCATGAAACTTTGCTTTCCGCTTTTCTCTACAATCTCTTGAGAAATTTCATGCTTTCTTGTTGCAATTGAAGAATCTAGCTTTTGATTTGTCAAATCCTTTTTTGAACTCCTTCTTTGGATTCTCCCCTCTCCTTGGAGAAAGTCATGATAAAATCTTTAGAATTTACGTTGTACCTCTCGGCCATTTACTGTAGGCAGGAATTTCTCCCATGAGGATGGGAGACCATCAATAGCAGTTTGGAGAAGATCATCTTCATCGACCACTACTCTAATACTATCAAGTTTATCTCTTACCTAAGAGATCTTGGAGAAGAAGGAGGCCACTGTTTCATCTGTCTCCATATTTAAGTTTTTGAAGCTTATTCTTCAATTCCCTGTTTTGAATCGGGGCCTTCTTCTCATATAGATTAGTTGATGTATCATAAAATTATTTCGCATTATTTAGTAGTGTGATCACGCGCATCAATTTATCTTTTACCGAATCATAGATGATTTGTTTGGCCTTAACTTGATTTTTCTTGAATTTGATGCACCCCTACATTAGATGTAGGCTCCTCCACCACAATGGATACATAGCCATCTAATTCATGTTCCTATATGATGTTGAGAATCCTATCCTTCGAAGTGTTGAAGTTTGAGGTTCCCTCAAGATAGTATTCCGGTCATACAAAGACTGATGACATAGTCTTCAAATATTTTTCTCAACTTTTCAGGATCAGCGTAGATTCTAGCTGGCATGCAGAACTGAGCTCCTTCATGCCCCGAGATTTGATACCATGTTTTAAATTTGTTTGAGATTTGAGATTTGATATTTAATTCTTTTAGATGCAGAGAATTGAAGCAATGAGACAATTCAATTAATGAAATTCATACAACCATAACACAATATATACCCTAGGGAAATCCTCAAAATTATGAGAAAAAAAACCCAGTAATGCTTCTCAGTATAATATAATGAATAGTAGAGAATGTTTTATTTTACAACATATCAGATTTATTTAAAAAGATAAGAGATCACCAAACACTCTTAATGAAGATGCGAAAGAAATAAAGAAGAGAGATCAATCGGATGTGTTCACAACACAACAATAACAAGCACAAACAATACCCTGCACAAAGAGAAGCGCCTTGCCTTCAATGGAGAAGAGAATTCACTTCACATTGGATTCATCAAATCCCATATAATATATTTATAAATTCTTCTCTTCTGTTTTTAACATTTAACTTTAGTATGAACTCGCCCTCAAACTGGATGTATTAATCTTGCATGTAGAAGTGCACCCCACTTCTCATGTAGTGCTTTATCTCACTGAGTTGCAACTTAAGATGAACTCACCTCTTAACTTAAATCTTTCCCAATTAGTTAGGTGGATAAATAAAGTGTCATCACTTACTTAACTAGATATTCTTTGTTGTCACTTAGTTAAATCTCTATAACTAATTCTCCTTGATTTACTGAAGTGTCGTCTTTTAGTTTAACTAAAGTGAAAACACTGTAGTTAACTAGTCCTTCTTATTTTACACTTAGTTAACTGAAATCATGTTGATTGATTTACTTGAAGTGACCACTGTGATTTCTTTATTTAACTAAGGAGTATATTTAATTGATGCTTTAACTGAAGCATTGATACTTAACTTAATCTTTATAACTGAATCTTTAACAATTCGAGTTCTCTTTAATTAGCTGAAGTGTTTGCATGGGCAATTTCGAATTCTCTTGATCTCTATGATTTATCTTTTGTTGCATGGTCAATATGTGATAAATTTAATTATCCATCACATTATATTATACTAAGAAGAATTACCGAATGTTGTGATCATATTATATTATTACAGACCAAATGATCATATGCTAAAGTAATTCACTTTAGAGGTGATCAACATCTAAACGAGACTTAATAGCAAGCCGGTGATCATGGTTAATAATACATCACACAACATTAAATTATTTTAACAAGTGAAGCATGACCTTCATACAGAAGGTCCACCTCTATACGAGAGGTTCATCTCATGGATACCTTTATACGAAAGGCTCACATGATAATCATGACTTGGCTCACAAGTCCAAAGTCTTGTCCAACAAGACTTTACAACATCATTACTTTGATCAAGTACCTATATAAGGGAGGAATAACCTTTACATGGAAGGAAATAAAAGTGCTTACCTCTATACGAGAGGATCAATATTGGTTGTACAATAATTGTTTGGAGAATGTCTCCTAATGTTGTATATTTAACACTCCATATCATCAAGGGAGGCATTCTCTTCCATACAAAGCTTCTCTCGGAAGTACCTGAAATTCATCATTGACAGAGGATTTTTTAACACATTTGCAATCTATTCATGAGTAGCAATGTATTGAAGTTTCACTATACCTTTCTGGACCATGTCTTGAATGAAGTGATACTTCATTTCAATGTACTTCGACTTGTCATGAAACAATGGGTTTTCGTAAAGTTTGATGCAACTCTGATTGTCACACCTAATAACTGTAGGCTCAATATTTTCACCGAACAACCCTGCAAGTAGCTTTCTAAGATACACTACTTCTCGGTAGGAAACACTAGTAGCTATGTATTTTGATTCGGTAGTGCTTTGGGCTATGGATCCTTGTTTCCTATTGGACCAATATATCATAGCTAATCATTGGCTATAATAGTCTTCGAACGTCCTAGGATAATTAATACTCCATCCTTGTCCTACTTAGCATTATTTTCTTTTTCCCAATAGTTGATGATTTCATTTCCCCCTTGTGTTGTGCAAATGTTATATAAGACCCATTAGCCACCTAATGCACCCTACATGCATAATTTTAGGACCACCAGAGTCAATTCCCTACATTTTAGGATCCTACTCAGTGATCTGGTTCAGTCCACCTGAGTTAGTTGACTCTTGTGGGGGGTTTATTCTTTGATTGCCAATTGTTTTGGCCTCATGCGCCCTTTTCTGAGTGATTTGCATGAAAAAATCACTAATGCACCCCTTTTGGTTATTCAACAGACCGTGTCTTCAACTAATTGAGTTTTGATTCAATTGAGTTGAGTTTGGGTCTTCCGGAGCAATCCAATGGTGAGAATTCCTATGATAGACTGACTGAGACTTGAATTCTCCAAGGAGATTCAAATTCTCTCTATTGTAACATATTTGTGAACTATACTGATTAATGGATAATGTTACACATTTCTGCTTCCATCTGAGTTCTAATGCATGATTAATTTTATTGCTATTTTGTCTACATTTTTCACTGTAATTCACCTTTTATGCTCATTCTTTAACTGTGAGGTATTCTCAACTCTATGATCTATTGTGCCTTAGAATTTCACATGGTATAAGATTTGAGGTCCCAAGTTCAATTCCCCTGATCTATGTCGGAGGGGAGTTGTTGGATTATTAGTACAATTGCATGGTATAACTGCTTCACCTTTGGGAATATAAAAATGTGGACTAACCACCACTTTTGGTAATAGGACCTCATGCTAGGTTTCAAATGTTCATAAAAAATTGCAATTTTTGGTGTAATTTCAAACCTTACATGATATCATAGCTCAGAGAGCGTATCTTGAGTAGCTGATTTCAGTAGTGCACCCGAAGCCTCTGGATTTCCATAGCAAATCCTAGTGCCATTGCATTGAATTCATTGGATAAATTCTTTAAGGTCTATCCAGGTGTGAAGGATCTGGAAAAATGTGTGTTTATTGTCCTAAAGCAGTGATCAGTAGTATTTTATCTCCAAAATTGAGAGTTTTTGTAGGATATTAAAGGTTTTCAATGCAACAGTAGCAGCAGTTTTCAGTTTGTATTCGCTCCGACATTTTGAATGGAGAATTCGAATGCTGCCTTGTCTCTGAGGATCCTCACACCCTTTAATTATGTTTATTGGAGGGATGATATGCAGATGGTGTTGTGAAACAAGATTCTTGTAACACTGAATCCGTGTGTAATGGAGAATCTGTATCCGGATAAAGAAGAGATCCATCTTCATAAATAATACATATTGAATAATAATTGAATTGATGAATTATATTCCATTGAGGGCCTTTTTATATGTTGTTAGGAACCTTTTGAGAGGAGTAGTGTCCTCTTACAATTATAATTATAATTAATTAATTGTTAGTTTATATTTATTTATTATTTCATTTATGTTTGTGGCATTTCCTTCCCCTTAAGGGAAGCTTTGTCCTCAAAGCTTAGTTTGTTGATGTCACTTTTTTTTTTTTAAGTTCTGGCTCTATGACGAACTGATGACTTGAGACATGCAAGTTTGATTACGACCATTACTTCCTTTTTTTTCTTTTTCTTCGGAATCTCTATTAAATCTATATTTGGTGAAGTTTCGTTTCTACTTTTACCTCTTGCTTGGTTGTTACTTTTAACTATTTTTGTTGTCAATTGAACAGACTCAATCGACTTGCCTATGATAACTATTTTCGTGGTGTTATCCTGATTAACCTTATAGTTGTTCTTATTTATGTTCTTTATAGCATTCCTTATGATGACATCTTCTCTTTGTGTGTTTATTATTGTGACATTCTTGTTGATGTATTGATCTTCATTACTGTCATTTTCTTTAGTCTTTATCATCAGTTCCTTTGTTTTTTCTTCCTTACTTTTTGTGCATACAACTTCTATCAAATACTTAACCGCATAATTGGCTTGATTCTTGCTGCAATTTTGATCAAGATCTGTACTCTCATCTTGGTTGACACAATAGTTTTATGTATCTTCCTCTTTATCATTTTTATGTTCTTTATCTGGTTTTTTCTTCCGGGATTTGAAAATCATATTTAGATTTAGTTTCGGAGTCCTTGTCTTGATAGGCCTTCGGGTTGCTTTGTTGGCTTATTTTATTGAAGGTGTCGTCAATAGCTTTTTGAGCAGCTTTTACAACTGATTGTTCCATATGATCAAGCATTTCATCCATTTTCCTCTGAAATTGATTGGAGATCTCATCCAATTCTTCTTTAAATGACTTCATGGTTAATGCAAAGTTTGATTGTTAATTATTAATTATTATTAATAATTAAAAATAATAATAATGATGATTATAATTAAATTGGAGGAAAGCTAAAAAATTAAAAATATAATAATCATTATTTTTAACTCTTTATTATAATTTGAATTATAAAAATATTTATTAATATTATAATAATAGGTATATTATTATATAATTTTTTTATTATAAAAAATTAGTGTTTTGGTAGTTTAGTGAAAGTGGAAGGTGGATGGATGTGGATCGTAGGAGGGAGGGAAATGGATAGAGAAATGATGGTGGGAGTATGGGCGCGGGAGAGTGCAGGAGGTATAGGGGGGGAGGGAGCGGAGTTGGTGGAGGGAAGCGATGGCTGCGGAGGATGCAACACAAGGTAGAATGGCAGCGGGAATGGAGAAAGGCATAGGTGTGGAGAGGGGCGCAGGCGGGGAAGAGGAGTGCAGGCGGAGGGTGGAGACCGCAAGAGTGAGATATATGTGAGGAAGGAGGTATATGATGGAGTGGAGGATGCAACAGGAGAGAGGAGCAGTGTGGGTTAAGACACAGCAGGGAGGCGGGGTGGAGGGCGCAGTTGGTGGAGAGGGAGCGTGGAATATAGGCAGGGTAATTTTTAAGGGCGAAATTTCGCCAATTGGCTATTTTTTGGGCTTTTTTTCAAAAAATAAATTCGCTATTTGGTCATTTTTAGTCTCTAATATCGCCTATATTTACATAAAATATGTTTTTTTATCATAATATTCACCAAAATTTACACATTTAAGTAGTAAATTGTATGTTTCATATTTAATATTCGCCTGTGTATCTATATACCTGTTTTTTTCAATGCAAAATAATCGCCTAGGATACTATACTTAAGTATAATATTAGAGTCCTTAAAAAATACCCTGAATATAGGGGGGCAAGGATAGATGGTGTAGGAGGGTGTTGGCATGGAGATGGAGGGTGGTAGATGACAAGGGAAATGTGGAAAGCAGGAAGTGGTTGGAGAACAGGAACGTGGGACAACTATGCAGATGGAGAGAGGGGCGCGAGATGGAGTGGAGTGGGCGCTGATGCGAGGGAGAAGAAGGGAGAGCATGGAGGATCGTGGGATTTGGGAGTGGGTATGAGCGCAGGAAGGTGGACGTGGGAGGAGTGTGGGAATTGGATAAGGGGAATGGGAGCGTGCATTGGAAGTGAGAGGAAAGTGCAGGGTTGATAAGAGTGGAGTGAGGAGCCAAATCCGAGCTCACCCGAGGAGTGATTCCACCGTGATACCAATGTAACACTGACTTCGTGTGTTATGGAGAATCTGTATCCAGATAAAGAAGATATCCAACTTCATAAATAATACATATTGAATAATATTACATCGAGGGCCTTTTTTTATATCTTGTTAGGCACCTTTTGAGAGGAGTCGTGTCCTCTTATTATTATAATTATTATTAATTAATTGTTAGTTTATATTTATTTATTATTTCATTTATGTTTGTGACAATTCTATACAGGTTCATAATGGGAAAGGAGGTCGAACCTCAGGCAACTGTTGAGAAGGCCAAGTATCTAAAAATATTATATGAAGCGTTTGGTTTCACGTGTATTCATATTTCCATAGTTTTCTCTTCCATCTTGATGGATTGAAGACTCCAAGAGAGGTTTGGTTGAAGCTTGAGACCCTCTTTGGCAAGCAAGATGAGCTGAGGGGCCATATTATGGAGAATGAGTTAGTTATTCTTCAACCCAACAATTTCAAAACCATATAGCAATTCTTCTCTAAATTCAAATCCATGGTCGTGCAATGCAAGAAATGTGGCATTGAGAAGAAGGATGATCAGCTGGTGCTATCCATTCTAAGCAATCTTGGTCTGTAGTTTTCCATTTTTGTTTCTACCTTCCATTCAAGGAGATTGTCAGTCCTTGGTTCGAAAATTCCATCCTTAGATGCATTCACTGAATCTCTTATCCAAGAACAATACAAATTTATTTAGATGGGCACCTTGAAGGCCTCCAAAAATCAAGCTCTTATGGCTGGAGAGTCAAAAAGTGTGAATGCTAAAGGGAAGAATAGAGGTAAAGAGAAAAATAAATTTGAGACCAAGCCGAATCCAAAGTCTAATCCATAGGAAGGATCCTACAACTCCAATAAGGATAAGCAAAAAGGATTTGAAAAGACCAAGTTTTCATGTTGCAATAAAGGAAACCACCCAGAGATATATTTCATGAAGAAGAAGATAGATCAAATGACCAAACTTCTTGAAAAACACAACATTTCTCTCCCAGAAGGCGCAAGGAATACTGATTCTAGAAGTGAGACAAATGATCATGAGAGATTCCATGCACTGAAGGCTAGATTCTTACAATCACAATCCTTCTTCATTGATTCTGGAACCTCAAACCACATCATTTCCTCCAAAGAATCATTTTATCCTCTATATCTTACCGATGGTCCGAGTATTCACATGGGAGATGATTCCAAGGTCCCTGCTGAAGGGAAGGGAAGAATACAAATGAATCATGGAAAGTTCATTAATGTTCCGTATGCTCCTTCCTTAGAAAAAAAATTCTTGTATGTTTACTAGATGACACACACTAGTTCACCGAGGAAAGTTATTTTTGGACCTGGCATAGTTGAGATTAGAGAGATCTCATCTAGAAAGATAATAGCTAAAGGTTTTGCAAACCATGCCTCAAAGGCATATGAGTTCTCACATTTTTATCCATATTCACATAAAAATTTATCTCTTGATTCATGCAAATGAGGCAAGCAGACTCTGGCATGAAATATTCAGACACCTAAAATTCAAGTACTTGCAGCAGTTGCACAAGGAAGAGATGGTTGAAGGATTGCCCAACATAAATTTCTCTCAAGGGATCTGCAAAGGTTGCTTGGTAGGGAAGCATCCAAAGCGAAAGTATGATGTTGGGAAGGTAAGGAGAGCTTCCTCCACACTTGATTTGATACACAGTGATGTCTTAGGACCGATGCCCAAAAATTCTATGAATGGATCCAGATATCTTCTGACCTTCATAGATGATTGCTCTAGGTTTTGTTGGATCTAATTTCTCAAGAAGAAGTCTGAGGTATTCGAAACTGTCAAAGTTTTCAAGGCCTTAGTTGAGAACATTGCTAGAAATAATATCAAAGCACTCAAATCATACAATGGAGGAGAGTACATGTTAACACCCAAAAAGTGCTCAATCCATGCCCACCTTCAATTGTAAAGTTGACACCGCTGCCCGTTTCTTTTTTAGCCATGTTATTACTCGATTCGGGGTCCCCAAACAGCTGGTCTCATACCATGGTTCACATTTTGAAGATGCCATTTGGCGCGAGTTGTCCACTCTTTTGAAGTTCAAACATTAGTATTCCTCTGCTTACTACCCCCAAGGGAACGACCAAGTTGAGGCCATTAACAAAATTTTAAAAACCATCCTCCAACGCACTGTTGACCATCATAAGTCCAATTGGCATCACATGCTTTTCCATGCATTATGGGCTTACCATACATCAACTAAGACAGCCATCGATTTTACCTCATTTCATTTAGTTCATGGTGTAGAGTCTGTCCTCCCCATCGAGTGTCAGATACTTGCCTTACACACCGCCATTGAGCTTCTCCTAGACACCTCCCCACTCGAACAACATCTGCTATCATTAAAACAAGCTGACAAAGACCATTGCACCACCGTCCAAACCATTGAAGCTTCCAAGAACTACTCCAGAGCTAGCTATGACAAACATGTCCATCCATGAACTTTCCATGAAGGAGACCTAGTCCTCGCCTATGACCAAGTCCACGATAAGACCAGTAAAGGAAAGTTTGAATCCATGTGGAAAGGCCCTTACATCATGCATACCTACCTCAGACATGGGGCATATATTTTAACTGACTCCGAAGGCCACCCTTTGCACAACCCTTGTAATGGGTTGTATCTTAAATGCTTTTATCCTTAAACAAACCCGTGGCCCCATTGGTCCATATTGTACAGTTTGCTTTCTTTTTGTTTTTCACTTTTTTACTGCAACCTTAAATTCATCATTTTTGCATGATCACAGATGGACCATCTTCCACCTCATTACATAGGCTTCGCCGATGGAGCGAGCCACTGGTCTCCCAACCTAGCCACTGCAGTATGGGTCTTATATTCCCCTTCACATGAGTTGATTCACCTTGACGGAATGTGCATAGCCACTGCTAGCAATAACTAGGCTGAGTATGATGCTGTGATCGGTCTCTTGACTACTGCCCTTCAGATGGGCATATGTCACCTTCATGTGTTCCTTGAATCCCAGCTACTTGTCTCTCAGCTCAACAACTGCTACCAGGTGCGTGATCCTTGCCTCTTTAGAAAGTTGTTGTGCACAAAAGAACTCAGCCGACAGTTTGAATCCATAACATTCACCCATGTCACAAGAGTTCAAAATAGTGTCGCAGATCAAATGGCTAACAACATTCTAGATTGGCATATAAATCACACCATGTAAACCATCCATCATACCATATCATCACATAAAAAAACATATAAAAATCCCAAAAAGACTGCATTTACAACAAGGGGCATCCACGTGCCTATCATCAAATATTATGTTGCATCCATGTGCAATAACCTAAATGCATAAATATATAGGGGCATCCACGTGCCTATCCTAACACATACTATTGCATCCATGTGCAATACATAATACAAAATAAACAAGGGGCATCCACGTTCCTATCATCATACATCACTTGCATCCATATGCAATACACACAAACAAGAGACCACAAGCGCATCCACATGCGTACAATAAATATAACCGCAAAAGATGCATCCATGTGCATATCTATATAAATAAACATCAAAGTCATACACATGTCTTGAGTACCTCAGTACTCAGCTATACAAAAAATATATATACATAGAAAAACCTCATCAAATACATGCCGTAGCTACAAAAAACCCTGAGTGTCCATACACATCGAGGGGAGTCCTCCATACTAGATAATGAGAGTCGTAACTTCCATCACTACCTGTATTGGCCGCCTCCGACTCCTCATCCCGCTCCTCCTCTGGCAGCTCCTCATCCCCTATGAGATCTTGTGCCCTATCCCTCTCCGCTAATACGGCCACCCGAATCAAAATCGATCGAAAGTCCCGTGGAGCCTTGAGGCAGGCCTCGATCACATGCCGATCCAGGTCCCGCCACCCCTCATCAGTAACCCCCACCAGTAGATGATCTAGGAGAACCCATAGGGACTCCAAAGTCCCCTCAGCGTCCCATTGATGCACCTCCCCTCGATCTGGTAGGGCTGGTACAGCCACATGTCCCTTGCGGACTACATATCCCTGTGGCGGCCTCGATCCAACATCTGCATGACATCTGAGCACGTACATAGTCAGTACCAGCATATACATCTATCAAACCTAACATACACAAAATCTGACATAAAACAATAAAAAAGATAGATACATACCATCTGGCCCCCATGCCTGCTCTGGAGGTCGTGGCACCTCCGGATCTCCTGTGTAATCCATATCCCTGTATGGATAGTCATCCAAAGTCAGCGGCATCTGTAACCACTAAAGGTAGAGCTCCCCTGTGAAGTATCTTCCGACCTCTCCACCACCTTGTCAGCGCATCATCTGTCCCCACTGCACCATGTGCGGCTCCCTCAGCCCTCCTACCCTAATCAGCACCCACGGCCGCAGGGTCGGTACCCTCTCCATAAAGAAGGAATAAAGAATCATTGTAGGCGGTTTGATGGGGAAATGTCATGATACTGCCAACACTGCGACACACCGAAGGAGGGCGCGAAAGGAGTATTTTGTGTTAAAGAATACTGTAGTTGGCGGGTTTTGGGTCACTTGGACCACATATTATGTAATAGTGAGTCAGTTGTACCATAGTATGCAGGTTTTTGGGTCATTAGGGCCAAGTCAGTTAGATAGTTGGTCATTTGTCCATAGTGTTGGTTAGGAAGTCGTTTGTAAGTGGAAAAATATGGTAAGGGAAAAAGCCTATAAATACATGAGAGTTGTAAGTGTTAGAGAGATAGAAATGGAGAAGAAGAAGAAGACAAATTATGTGCGAGATCTGTGTTTTTGCTTTTGGTTTCTATTTAAAGTATCATGATAGAGTTAGTCTATGTTTCCAAAACTCTTCCTCCTCCCTCAGTGGAAACATGGTTCCGTCTACTCTTCCTGGACGCCTCGGGTGAGACCTCATCCGCTCTGTGGGTGTTACTGGGTGGGCTCAAACCTGCCCGGGCCGGTGCCCAGGGAGACTGCGGTATGTGTCAACAGTGAGGTGAACCCCTGTCGACTGAGGTTGTGTTTGGTCAATAAATGGTTCCGTTGTCGGGACCGTGTGCAGAGTAGAAGGAGGTCATGTTGTGGCACCCGACGAAGCCGGAGATACAGAAATGGTTCGATCAGAAGCTGTAGGAGTTTGTTGAAGAAGAAAGTTGGAACACGTGACTGACACTAGATCACTAGCTGGGAAGATATATTCACGACGGTCTGCATGAATGGTTTTTCTGTGAATTCCCGATTATTCTGTACAAATGGTTGTTGAAGTTGACCTTTCAGAAGAGGAACTTCCAGGGTAATGAGCCGACGGCTTGGACCCCGCAGTTGATTCAGGAGCTTCAGGAAGTCAATAATAAGGCATCATGGGATGTCGAGGTTTGGCTTGATAGCATCTTGGAGGGATATATCACTGAATTTATGGTTGACACGAAGAAATCGTATAGTGAAGCCGAAAGATACTTCTTCTAAGGACCAAGGGGAAGGTTTTTATTGTCACTCCAACTGTCGATTAAGATGCTAATCTGCGAAAAGGGTATATTGAAGATGCACCTTGATCAATAGACAACCTGGTGGGTGGAGGCCGTGGGTATCACGACTGCTAGGGGGTGGTAAATGGAATGGTAAGGGGTAGATGGGTGCAGACCATGAGGGGACTATGAGCAAAGTCAAGGAATAAAGTGGTCTTATGAGGGGAGGAGCAAGGTTTCGATGGGAGGCAGAGGACGGGAGAAGGTGCTGCTGTGATCGGACCGCAAAAATGGGAAGGAAGACCACATGGGACGAAGAGACCTCACAGTCCTGATAGGAACAACCAGGATATGCCCAGGATAGAGGCAGGACCAAACCCCGACACCAACATACCCACACCTCCACTCATTGACTCACAAACAACAAGAAATACCGCTTCAACACCACCAAGTTCGTCAATTCCACAGAAGTTAATTAGTAGTAGCACAGCGATAGGAGGAAGGAATCCCAAAATGGTGGGCAATGATGCTAAGTTACCATTGTTCCATGGAAGTGCGATAGATAACCTAGAACAGTATTGGTTTTTATGTGAAGCGGTCTGGACCATGAAACAGATGACTGATGCTGATGTTAAGAAAGGGCATCTAGCCACGACTCTGCAAGGTCGTGCATTAGATTGGTTCATGAAGTTTATTCTAGTCCCTACGGGGGCCCCAAAAAAGTCACTAGATGAGATCCGGGATGGGTTGATTACTGAGTTTAGAAAGCCTAAGTCGAAGGCTCAATACATTACGGAATTGAAGGAAATAAAGTAGTATCCCAATGAGATGGTATGGGATTTTGACCAGCGATTCAAGACACTGATGGCAAAGGTTATTTTTGATATGAGTGCCGTCCAACATAAAGAATGGTTCATTGCTGCACTGCTACCCCACATTCGGCTGTCGCTGATGCAGCAAAGTATATCGACGCCTAGCGAATCTCTAGAGATTGAAATGCGATTGGAAGCATCACCGATTGGAGATAATGCAGCTCGGATGTCGCAGATATAGACATAGCTTGCTAACCTGACTATACAATTGCAAGATTTGAAGAAGAACAAGGAACAACGTGATGAGGTATGGTGTGCGCGATGCTGAGGAGAAGGGCATAGGAGGGATAATTGCCCGGATTTCCGTAGTTATTTGGTGTCAGGTGCGCCAAACCTACTGAATGGTGGCAGTATGCCATGGTGTCGCGTTCATCATGTATTTGGGCACAGTCACAATAATTGCCCATATATGCAGAAAATGGTAACAACCCCGCAGAATCTTTATTGCACATTCTGCAAGTCGGTGGTTCATGATGACAAAGATTGTCGTGCATATGGGTTACTGGAGGAGAGGATGTGTGATGCATTCTATGTCAAGGACGATCAGCGCACGGTGCAACAACCACAATTGCAACCGCAGGTAGCCCAGCCGCTACCACAGCCGTAGATGCATTTTGCACCACAGCAAAAACAGCCGCAGCAGTTCATGACGCAATAAAACTCGACGTAGACGGTTCCCCCACAACCACAATATGTACAAAAACCACAGTATGCACCACAAGGGAAAGGGATTCCACCAGCCCCGATGCAGCAACAGTTTAACCAACCTCAGTACCAGCAGCAATGCGACTACCGAGGAGAATACAGGGGTGGATGCGGTGGTGGATTTGGTCATGGAGGAGGAGGCCAAGGTGGTCGTGGACCTGTGCAATGTTACCACTATGCGGTATGTGGGAATTATCAGTGAGACTTCCCATTGCTACAGACTCAGTGTATGTTTTGTTTTGGTAATGATCATACGGTTGAGAATTGTCCATAGTTAATTGCACGATGGCAGGCTGGGAATGCTCTGCATCTATAGAATCAGGCCTAGCCATAGCAATCGGTACAAAAACCGGTACAACAACTAGTACAGAACCAGCCCCCGCGACCACCACCGAACGCCAATCAAAATGTCAATCAACCGAGGAATCTGTAGCAGAACCAGACGGAGGGTGCAGATATTGCAACCATTTCTACAGAACCGTGACCACAAGATGCTTCGGTGGCTGTTGTCACTCGTGGAGGAAAGACGACTGGGGAAGATGGTTCATGACCACTGATTCGGTTGGTTGGTCAAAAGATGGTACCTTTCGACATTGATACGGAGCGAGAGACATTCTTGGAGGCATGTCACACTTTGGAGAAAGACCGCGGTAAGGATATTGTTTGCGATATGCTGCCTGTCTTTGATGCTATGTCAGATGATGATCGACCGCCACCACTGGGGACATTGCAAAAGTTTCTTGAAAGCTATCTATTATTAGCTAGAGACCTGGCTTCCCTGGTTGAGCTTGAAGGATGGTTGCAGCGATTTTCGAAAGGATGGCAGGAGTCGGCAGTAAACTCTCTACAGCAACAGAAGACTGGCAAGGAGATGCGAATGAATATTCAGATTGGTGACTATGATGTTGACCCTGTGATTCTTGACCTTGGTTCAGATGTTAACATCTTAACCAAGCAGACGTGGCAGAAGATGGGGAGTCCCCCATTGAGCTGGTCTCCTGTACAGCTTCGGTTGGCTAACCATGCGAAGGTAACACCCATTGGGCGAGTTCCACGGCTCACAATTGATATTGAGGGCATTAAGAATTATGCTGACTTTGATGTTATTGAAGTGGTTGAGGTAGGAAGCTCGTATCCCGCACTCTTGGGGATTGGATGGGCTAATGATAGTGGAGCTGTAATCAACTTCAAGAAGTGCATGATGACCTTTGAGAATTGCGATTTCAGAGTCATAACCCTGTTGGATCCGGCTGAAGGACATCGATACGTTGAACCTGTAAGAGACACTGATCCCACTGGCTGGGACCATGCATTCAAAATTTTTGAAGACTATATTCATCCCACTGTCCACGGTGAGTTGGAGTGGCGTAGTGAGAGCTCTGCATCTTCTGACTCTGATGATGCATTGGAACATTGGCAGAATCGAATGCATGAAGTACCATTTCGGAAATGTGGCTTAGTTATGAAATCCTTATGTCGGGTTGCGACTGAGACAATCACATTTCCTGTCTATGAGGGGTTTCCTGGCCTAAACTCCTTTTTAGAAGAATTTGAAGACTGCGTCTCAAAACCACAATGATTGCTGGAATTGGAGGAAGTGCTGAAGGCTGTTCCAACACGCTGGTGGGAAACACATAAGAAATTCATTAAGAGTTTGTCACAGTGTTGAAGGTTGATGATGGTTCAGTTCGGCGATATTGAGGTTTATCACACTGGAAAGTACAATGGCCAGACTAATCCCATTGATAATTTGATGGAATGCCAACGATTGTGGGTAGCACGACCCAGAGATGAATGGGTCCATACTTTTGTCCATACTTTGGAGGAGATACCACGCTCATGGTATACTACAGCTGAGTTGCACCGAGACATTACAACATGGGGGGAGTTGATGATCTGTTTCACTCACATGTTCACTTTTGCAGATGCCAACCCTGATGTCCATAACACCCTACAGCTCATTTGCGACGTGGTATTTCAGGTTGTTCCGGCGGCCTACCATGTCGACCCGCACACACATTATCAAATGCAGTCTCTCATGGAGTGCTTGAACATCAGTGGTGGCCTGGAGGATGATGATGATCCCCGAAATGTTAACATTCCCAAATTGGAAGGAAGTCATGATGTGGTCCCACCTGTTGCGCCAAGTAATCAGTTCAGTGAACCATTACAGCTTCGCAAGATGAATATCGGCACCGAGGCTACTCCAAAGTTTGCTAATGTTGGGGATTATTGCGATGATGAGATGATGAGTAAGGTTATGGAGTTACTTCATGAGTTTCAAGATGTGTTTCCCACAAACTTTTCCAAAATGAAGGGGATCCTGGGTGATTTAGGAGAGATGAGGATTCCATTGAAGCCAGATACTAAGCCAGTCCAGCAGATACCTTATCGGCTGAATCCGTGACATAAAGAGAAGGTCAATGCGAAACTTGATCGGATGTTGGATGCTGGTATTATCGAACCTGTAGAAGAATCCGAATGGATCAGTCCTATGGTGGTGCAGGACAAGAAAACCGGCGAAGTGTGCATTTGCGTCGACTTACGGAAGTTGAATGATGCCTGTTTGCATGACCCTTTTTCGACCCCGTTTACTGATGAAGTACTTGAAGGAGTGGGTGGCCAGGAGATGTACTCATTCATTGTTGGATTCTCTGGCTACCATCAGATTCGCATTGCCAAGGAAGATCACCACAAGACAACTTTTGCTACTGAATGGGGTTGCTTTCAGTACACGGTAATGCCGTTTGGTTTGAAGAATGCACCTGCGATCTTCTCCCGGGTCATTGTTGCCGCATTCAAATATTTTATTCAAAAGTTTTTGCAGGTATATATGGATGATTGGACCATTTATGGATTGATTCGTGATCATCTAGCCAATTTGTGGTTAATGCTTGAGTGATGCCGACAACACTAGATATTGCTGAACTTGAAGAAATGTATTTTTTGTGCACCGTTTGGGATATTGCTGGGTCATATCGTGTGTAAGCAGAGATTGCTGGTTGATCTAGCCAAGATTGCACTCATTTTGGGGTTGCAACCGCCAACCAACGTTAAGCAGTTGTGCGCCACCTTGGGTCATACGGGATATTATCGCAAGTTCATTAGGGGGTATGCTGCAATTACTACCCTTATGGAAAAGTTGTTGAAGAAGGATTCAACATTCCAGTGGAGCCCGAAATGTCAGAATAGATTTAAAACGCTCAAGGTGAAGATGGTGTCGGCACCAATCTTGGTCTTTCCGGATTGGTGTAAGGAATTCCATGTCCATGTTGATGCTTCATCAATTTCCTTAGGGGTTGTGTTGGCTCAACCTGGAGAAGGAGACATTGATCATCCTATTGCTTTTTCTAGTCGGAAGCTGTCCTCTGCAAAACGCAATTACACTACCACAGAATGCAAAGGTCTGGCCATGGTTTATGTGCTGCAGAAATTCAGGCATTATTTGTTTGGTGGCCACTTTAAAATATTTACTGATCACTCTGCATTGAAATACTTGGTCAATAAGCATGTGTTGGGGGGGAAGATCTGCCGGTGGCTACTTTTGTTCCAGGAATTTGATTTCGAAGTCATTGTGAAATCAGGGCGGTTGAATGCTGGACCAGATCATCTATCACGGATTGACACAGGAGAGGAACCGACTAATATCGAAGACAGATTGACGGATGCCCAACTATTTCATGTTGCCGCCACTGATCAATATTTTGATGACATCCTTTAGTTTCTAGTGACCGTCACCGCGCCCCCTGACTTTACTACTACTCAGAAGAAGCAATTGGTTGTCAAGGCTGTTGATTTTCAGCTAATCGCGGGAGAGTTGTATAAATTGGGCGCTGATGAAATATTGTGCAGATGTGTCTTGCCGCATGAGCAAGTGTAGATATTGGCCGAGGCACATGGTGGAGTTGCGGGTGGACACTATGGCGGTAGGGTGACTTCCCGGAAGATACTGCGTGCAGGACTTTGGTGGCCCACATTACATAATGATGCGACAGACAATGCGCGGTCTTGTGATGTTTGTCAGCGAATTGGAAAGCCATCTAGACACGACGAGATGCCGCCGCTACCTCATGTGACATTGCAACCGTTAGAAAAATGGGCTGTGGATTTTGTAGGACTGATTCATCCACCAGGAAAACACACAGGTGCGCGGTATATTGTCATGGCGACAGAGTACTTAACTCGATGGGCTGAGGCAGCACTTGTAGTTGATTGCTCTGCCGCAATGGCTTCTTGATTTATGTTTGATCATATTATCACTCAATTCGGCTACCCTAGGATATTGTTGAGTGATCAAGGCAACCACTTTCTTAATCGCACTATCAGTGCATTGACGGAGGAATTGTAGATACAACATAAGAAGAGTACACCCTATCACCCATAGGCGAATGGAATGGTGGAGGTGTTTAACAAGGTATTGGAGCATGCATTGACAAAGGTGTGCAATGCGAACCGCGACGACTAGGATCTGAAAATCCCAACAGTGTTGTGGGCCTACCGCACCACATGTAAAAGGTTGACTGGTCAGACACCTTTCAAGTTGGTATATGGGAAGGAAGCAATTATGCCAATGGAGTATATTGTTCCAAGTCTACGAATTGCGGCTGTTACGAGCATCCATGATGTTGCAGCATTAGATGAGCATCTAGCGCAATTGGTGCAGCTGGAAGATGATCGATTTATTGCTATCTTTCACAAAGGGGTGGAGAAGGATCGCCATAAAGCATGGCATGATCACAACGTAAAAAATAAACAGTTCCAGCAAGGCGATTTGGTGCTATTATATGATAGCAAGTTTATGAAACATCTAGGCAAATTGTAGATGCATTGGCTAGGTCCATATCGCATCAATAGTATTACGTTAGGAGGAGCGGTTCAGTTGCAACGGTTGGATTGGGTGATGCTCCCCAAGCTGGTAAATGGTCATAGGTTGAAGCCCTATCGATCGGGCTTGGAACAGTGCGATGCTTGAGTCGCATCGAAAAAAAAAACAAAAGAGAAAGTGTGTGGTGTAGGTTGCTTGGTGGCCGATGGCGCACCAACAGAAGAAGGTACGCGGAAGCAGGGCGGCTTGTGCCGCAAGTTTGGAACAGTCAGAGATTCATGACAGTATGGCGACTAGGACCGACAGTAGTTTTGGTTGAAGGATGTTTGTGATGATTACGGAGGATTTAGAGGTATGGGGAAGTGTTGTGATTATTGCTCCACTCATATCTTGTCACCACTGCCCCTCATCCCTATACATGATTGCACTAGACAGATTCGTATGGATTACCACAAGACGACGACATGTTTTGCATATGGCATGTTGGGCCAGTACGATCATCATGATGTGAGGATATTTCTCACATGTCAGCACGTGGGATCTTCGATGACAACATGGTCACCCCCCGTGGTGTCAGTCGGTGGGGTTACACATGCATATGAGAGGTAGTGGAGCATCATTCCCACTGTCGTGATCCAGGAATGATCTGGTAGACTATTGCTATAAGATTGTCAAACATGCAGACCTACATGGTCAAGACCTTCTTCCAGACACAATACAGAAGATGAAAGAAGATTGCACTTCTGATCATCCAGATGCATTCTGGAAAAGAGAAAAATATTATGTCACTCTCCCATATAAGCAGAATGCAGAAATCAAGCCTCAGAAAGACTCAACAAATAACATGAGCCCAACAGAGCAACAAGCATGCAAAGAAGAAATCTAGCAGCTACTTGACAGAAAGCTCATTGAACCATGCAAAAGAGCTTGGGCTTGCCCAACATTTTATGTCAACAAGCATTTTGAGTAGAAAAGAGGCAAGAAAAGATTAGTTGTCAATTATGGAGAACTGAACAAATCTTTGGAACCAATCAGATATCCTCTACCTCACAAAGATCTGATCTTGCCTAAAATTGCAAAAGCTAATGTCTTCAGTAAATTTGATCTTAAAAGCTGGTTTTGGTAAATTGGCATTATACCAGAAGACAGATATAAAACTGCGTTTGTCATTCCTCATGGCCAGTATCAGTGGACAGTAATGCCCTTTTGTTTAAAGAATGCTCCATTAGAATTCCAGAAAAGGATGGAGGATATTTTCCGTCATTTAGATTTTATTATTGTATATATTGATGATTTGCTTATTTTTAGCAAAGATATTGCAGAACATAAACTGCATTTAGGACAGTTCTATAATTTTGTTTTTAAACATGGGATTTCTCTTTCATCATTCCCAGATAAATTTGTTATAGCAAAAAATTCCATTGAGTTCTTAGGACTCCATATTTCATAGGGAAAGATAATCCTGCAGCCTCATGTATTGCAGAAACTTTTAGAGTTCCCTGACAAATTGCAGGACATTAAGTAAGTACAATGCTTTCTTGGTTTCTTTAATTATATCAAGCAATTTTACCAAGCACAAGCAAAAGATACAAAGTTGCTGCAAAAAAGATTAAAGCCTGAAACAACATGGACAAATGAAATGTCTTCCACAGTCAAACGAATCAAAACAAATATTCAGAGGCTTCCTCCTCTCTCTCTTCCCATTCCCGATCTCCCATTTATTCTAGAGGATGATGCCTCTGATCAAGTTTGGGCAGCAGTTTTGCTACAAAAACATTCTAAAAAATAAGAGGTATGTGCATATACGTCTGGCACATTTTTTGAAGCAGAGTTCAAATATCCATCTTCACATAAAGAGATTTTAGCAGTCAGGAAAGGTATTCATCATTTTCGACTCTTTCTCAAGAGTGTTTTTTTTACAGTAAGGAAAGATCTCAGGCACATGAAGGGAATGCTTGCTAATGGAAGATTGCTAGAACATGGAAATGCCAGAGTTCTACGATGGGCAGTTTGGCTTCAAGGTTTTGACTTTGAGATTGTCTACAAAGTCAGAAAAGATAACCATCTTGTTGATATGCTCACTTGAGAGGGATCACAGTGTCGAGAAATTAAGGTTTTTGAAAAAGGAGAGTCTTCGTCCTCAGCAGTAGTAGATAATTCAGTCCTTGTTTTCCATGAATGCATTTACTGCTATTGAAGTGATTGTTTTCACAACAAGATCCAAACTCTTCCTTTTGAAATCCAACAGCAGATACTTCAAGATCGGCTAAATTCTCCAGAAGGACGTCGCAGCTACAATATCAATTTTAATAATCCTCTTCTCATAATTAACCATGTTAATATGATTATTGGACATTTTCATTTGCTTTCAGGAGAAAAATAGTTTTTTGTTTATATTTTTGACCCTGCTATTAGATGGATAGATTTTTATGCCATTCACCAGCTTGCCAGAGCAAATGGCAAAGTTATTGTATGTTTCTTTTGTGATGATCTTCATACTCGCCAGTGAAGTCCCTGGATGAAGATTTTATTCTTTTTATATGTTCCCAGAATCTCGACCTTAGAGCATGCCTCTCCTCAGGTTTTCATTCCTGTCCTGAAAAATGAAATATATGGTGCCTCTCTCATCTGTGGTATTTTCCAATTTGACATCCTTTGGAAAGGTGCTACTGTCCACCCCTCAGTTACTCCAGGACAAGAATCCAGGCTCGTTATCAAACACTGTTTCTTTGGTGATGTTTCTGTTCCCAACTACATGAGACATGAACTTTACAGGAAGTCTCCTTTCTTCGCATGTTTCCGAGAAGATGCCCCTCACTGGATGGAGGATATAATACATTATGGTACTGATTATCACTGCCAATACTTTCTACAAGATTCTTCAGAAGAAAACGAATTTGACCATGATAGATTTGGGTCCGAGGGATTTGATTCAGATCATAGTCCGCCTGACTATGGTTAACAAGTTTAATTTTGTCTTTCGTGCGTTATTTCATGAATCTCCACTTTGTATAAATCCACATTATAGATCATGTTTAATTTTTGTATCTTACTTTATGATTATCTTTCGTGGGTTATTTTACAAATCTCCACTATGTAAAACCTTTAGTACAATGTAATCTGTACTATAGATTTGAGATGCCTTCTGCATCATTTTCTTTGGTGGGCCCTTTGAAAAGAATCTGTACATTGTACAAATGGCTCACCCCTTAGTGTGGATGTCTCTTCATGAGTTACCCAAAAACTAAAGATGCCCTGTCAGTCATAAGAAAGCATCTCCGTGCTTCATGAGTCATTACTTTAGGTACAGATAGCTTCTACTGTTGAGTTATCCTTGTTAATGAGTCATCAATTCCTTTCTTGCGATGCACTCCTCCCATTTTGTATATATAGGGGCACAAAGGTTCATTCTAGGCATTCGTAATTGGAGCACAAGAGTATTTGCAAGTCTGAATCTGTCTTTAGTTTTGAGTGTTTGGAAAACGAGCAGGGAATTGCTTCGGCATTCTTGAGTTTCCAAGTGTGTAATTGTGATCAGTGATGATCTTCGTTGTTCGAAGACAACCTGAAGTTTGTAATCCTGAGTCTGTAATTCCATGATTTGAAAAAGGATTTTAATATATGAGTATCTGTATTGGTGTCTTTATCCGCATCATATCCTTATGCTGCCAAATTCTTTCTTGAGAGGCCTAGCCTCCTTTTTGAGTTTGAAGATCCCCATTAGCATCTTGGAGAAGAAGAGATCATTGGAGCTTTGGAGCAACTCACCATTGTAGCTGCTCAAACTCAACCATCCTCACCCTTTGAGGTAATAGAAAATCTGTAATGTCCCCCATTTTGACCCTTGTAATATTTTGGGCTATAATGTAAATAATGTATGCATATTATGTATGATTCCTAGCGTGGAGCTCAAGGACAAGGCCCCGCTAGTGAATGCTCGATCTGGAAGAGGCAAGTATTTGAAATTATGCTATCCATGTGCTAGTGAACCATGGGAATTGTAAATATGCATCTTAATATAAATGCCCACAACTAGCTATGCAATGCAGCAAGAGATGGGGGCATGATATTGCAAGAAATTGGGAGGGAAATATTCAAACCCTTGAGCCAATCAAGTCAATCCAAGTGTCAATGAGAGAACCCATCAACCATCAACTACCCATGTTGACTTTAGTGCCCAATCATTCATTTCTCCCAAGAGTTGGGTGAAGTAGTTAATGCCTTGGGGATTGGGGAGGTATGGCTGTCCAAATTCGAGTATGGGAAAGCCACCCTCATGGAAAATCGTGTTTCTCCTTGGGAAATAAAACACGCACAAATTGCCTTCCCAAGCCATTATTCATGGTCAGACTTCACCCTCTCACATTTTTGGAGCTTGCTGGGCGTTTTATTTTGAAGCTTGCTGGGCGTTTTGGCTTGCTAGGCATTTTTGGAGCTTGCTAGGCATTTTTGGCTTGCTGGGAACTTGTTTTTGGTTAGCAAAGTGGCTGGGAGAAGAGAACCACGAATTGGGGGTTTAATGGAGGTCATTTTTTCTCCTGGGTTGTCCCCAAACGTTTTCTGAAAACGAATTCTACCTTCCAGGGTTTATTCCCCATTCTCCCATTTCGTTTTGGCTCCCCACAAATTTCCAGAATTGATAGAAACCCCATCTTTGGACATCTCACTGTATAAATGTTTCTTCACGCCCATCACTCATATTTTTGCCTGTTATGTGCATCCCTGTGTTAGCCATTGAATGCTGAGTTGTTTGGGATGAAATCGTTTTCCTCCCTGTGTTTGTCTTTCCCATTGTTCATGTGTATCCATGCCTAGTGATTGTGCTTGCTGTGTGAGAAAATAGTATGTTTGGGTGTGGGTTATGGGAATCCATTGCTTTGGCTTGAGCTTGAATGCAAGTATCCATTGATGAGGAGGGTTCAGTATTAGCCTGATAAACCCAACTATGGACTGGGTTGGCTTAGCTGAAATGATGTTTTGGTTGTGTATGAGTTGGATGTCCCCTTTTTCCTTGTAGATATCATGCCCAACTCGGGGGTGGCCTTTAGACGAACTCAGTATATTCTGTTGAAGAGCCTACGGTTGGGTGGAACGTTGCAGTGACATAGCTAGTTGCTTGGGGCAATTGCAAAAGGAAGATAAGTGTACTCGGTTTCTGTATTTTACTTCTGCAATGTCTAATTTGATGTTTATATTGATATGTTGTATGCATATAAAATGTGTGTGGATGATTTGTTTATTTCCGATGTGCATATTCAATTGAGTTGCATTTGCACACAATGGTTTTTAATTGTATGAATTTTTGAATGGGTTGAGCCTTTTAGGAACAACCCCATAGATTGGTAACATATTCCCTTCCAGGAGTTGGGTCTGGGGAAGGGGATATCACAATATCTTAAAAGTTTTTATTTATTTCTCTCATGAATCTATTTTGTTTACTGTTTTAATCTAGAATTATTTTATTGCATATGTTAGATCAAGATTTTTTTACATTTGTTTATTTTTACTATTTAATCTAAACTGCTACTACAAGTTAGTAGGTGCACATTAGCACATGCTTGGGTGAAAACCCAAGCAACACTCTGGTATATACGTAGCCCTCGGGTCACCCTCATCGTCTGGTTCTCCTGTTATGTTGTAGAATTCCATCAACATTTCCAGTGTCACAGTCCACCGAAGTCCCATTGGTTGCTCTATCGGAACTGCTTCAAATAATTTCTTGCGGATTTCCTGTAATGCGTTATGGATGAAGGGGTTTTCGTTAGAGAAACTGAAAGTTTGGCTAAAGCCAATAGTTTTTCATTCCCATGAGGCTATTCCACATCGCAGTTCTGCTACGACATACCAACTTCGCGGTACTTCATCCAGTGTGTGAATGAATGCATGGACCCATTCCTGTTTCTCCCGAAGTCCCCATTGAATTTGACATTCATTCAATGCTCCGTTGGATCTCCTCTTCCGTCATACTTCTTTCCATTGTATTCTGCAGTGTCGTCGAACCTAAACGCCATTAGGTGTTGACATAGTGTCCAGTTTTTTATACTTGACTTGTGCGCCATCCACCATCAGGCTAGTGTAGCCTTCAAGGATTCCTCCAAGGCCAGTAATAATTGTGGTTTCGCCACTTCTTCTTCAAATTCGGTGAGAAATGTAGTTAAGTTGGGAAAATCCTCATATGTTGGAAGTGTGCACTCTTCTATGGCTACCCATCGCAGCGACTGTGTGATCCATGCACACCTCCTAAATGACACTTCATGTAGCCGATTCTGCAAATTTTCAAGTGCCTCATCCGCGTCTGACGACGCCGAACTGACACTGCGCCATCCCAACTCTCCATCTGCGGTAGGATTAATGTAGTCTTTGGATAGGTTGTATAAAATGTCCCGTCCCTCTCTGAATTCATCTCTCGTCGGTTCAACATATCGTTGCCCTTCGGTGGGATCGAGAGGTGCGACTACCCTCATCTCATGGTTTTCGAATGACATAGTGTGATTCTTGAAATTGATGATGGCCTGGTTCTCCATCGCCCAGTATATCCCTAGAAGCACTAGATAGGGGCTTGTTTCATCGACAATCTCTATCACATCAAAGTCTGCGAATGTTTTGAGTCCCTCAATTACAACTGGAACCTAGCACACTCGACCAATCGGAGTAACCTTAATCTGATTCACTAGTCACAGTTGTACTGGTGACTAGGCCAACTATGGTTTCCCCATTGTTTCCTAGGTCTACTTGGTTAGAATGTTTACGTCTAACCCTGGGTCCAAGATAATCGAGTCGACATCAAATTCCATGATTTGTGCAGACATCTGCATTTCTCTTCCTGTCTTCCTCTTGTGGATTCAATTGACCGTGCATTCTTATCGTGCACCCTCCCTCTAATTCAACAAGCTGTTAAATTTTCAGAATTTACTTCAATCTGATCGAGGATCTTAACTGAGAGAACAACATGTACAACATATCTACAACATATCAATCATGGAGACAATAATGCAAGCACACAAGAGACACAAAGATTTACTTGGGGAAAACCATAAAGGTGAAAAACCCCAATAACTTCCTCAGAGATAGATAGAGCAATGATACAACCCAACCATAAGAGATAGACATATCCTAGCAGCAGATCCTCCTCCTCCATAAGTGCGCCACTCCTCCTTGAGTGCATGAGTGAGAAGTGAGTGAAAAAATAGAGTGCCTCCCGCACTCTATTTATACTTGACTTGACTTGCCTTTTACATAAATCATGTAGGCTCGTACTTAACCACATAACATAATGCTGACTGGGCCAACCCTCAATAGGGTGGTCTAATAACCCTTCGACCCACATGGCCGACCCCCAATAGGGTGGTCTAATAACCCTTTGACCCACATGACTTATACAGGGCCGACCCCATTAAGGTGGTCTAATAACCCATCAAGTATAAGTTACAACATTTACAATATAAATGACGACACTTCCGTATAGAGGAATAATACCATCTCTATAGGAGTACATACAACATACATATATGAAATACATTCCGAAGTTACATATACATCAACACTCCCTCTTAACTAGGAAGGTATTTCTCAGCACAGGTCTTCTAGCACAAGTCTTCTTCTCTGGATCATCGTCACTGGATAATCATCATTGAGACATCATCATCGTCACTGCTGCTACTATCTCAATCAATCTCTGAATCTACTCGTCATAGGAAGTGCTACAGAGCTAGTCCTTTTTCCTATTGGATGTAGGCCCACCACCTGGTCTTCATCATCACTGGCCATACTGTGGAAACCTCAGGAATTATTACGTGCGTCACAAAACCTTAAAAGAGTCTCTTAACTAGCAAGAACTCTAAAGAGCATCTGAGGCCTTTTTCATCCTGTCCAGATCTCTAGGACTTATTACATGTGACCCACCACAAAACCTCGCAAGATCATCCCAGGCTGTTACGAGCACGCAGCTCTACCTATAGGATCTCCCAGGGCACGAATTACATGTGGTCATGGAAAAACCTCGCAATAGTATCCCAGGACTGATTACGGGCACACAGCCCAACCTATCGGATCTCCCAGGGAACCGAATTATATGCCATAGGACAAAACCTCGAAAGAGCATCTGCCAGATATCCCAGGGCACCGAATTACATGCCATAGGCAAAACCTTGAAAGACTATCTGCAGATCTCCCAGGGCACCAAATTATATGTCCTCCCAGAGCAAAACCTCGAAAGAGCATTTGCCAGATATCCCAGGGCACCGAATTACATGCCATAGGCAAAACCTCGAAAGACTATCTGCAAATCTCCTAGAGAACCGAATTAAATGCTCATCTGCACAACCTGATCCACGGCCATAGAGTATAAACCTAATACTCACCATACATCATCCTGATGTACACATGATCATCTTGATCATCATCACTGCAACATCCTGCTACATGTCATCTGGAGCAACATCCTGAAGCTCGTCATCCATGATCATCCTAATCATATAATGCATCTATCTGATGCATACCACGTATCTACCTGATACATATCATCATACATGATCCACCTGATCATACAATGTATCCACCTGATACAAGTACATGATACATATTACCATACATGATACACCTGATCATACAATGTATCCACCTGATACATATACAAATACATGGTCCAAGCATCCAACGTGATGCATATACAAAAATACTTACACATGATCCAACCGATCATATCCAGCATCCAACATGATGCGTACATACATATAAATGATCCAACTGATCATATCCAGCATCCAACATGATGCGTACATACATATAAATGATCCAATTGATCATATCCAACATCCAACATGATGCATACATACATACATAAAAATGATCCAACTAATCATATCCAATCAGAAACTAGAACATCATCCTGATGTTCATCATCCAATGCTTACATCCACAGCCATGTGAAGGATCCTCCTTCCAACATGATTGGAATGGCTTCCGCAAATGTGTCCATCACTTCTTCCTCGAAGTGCCCTCGATTTGAAGAACGCCAAGCCTCTCTCTGAAGTACTCAAACTTCACCCTGGATAGTGGCTTCATCAGCACATCTGCAATCTGCTCGTCTGTCGCAACATACAGGAGCTTCACAGCTCCTCTCTGCACCATATCCCTGATATAGTGATATTTGATCTCTATGTGTTTCAACCTGTCATGAAACACCGGATTCTCGGACAGCTTCACACAACTCTGGTTATCACAAAAGATACCAGTAGCATCCAATGGGAGATCAAATAACTCGGACAGTAGCTTTCGTAGCCATACTACCTCACAACTAGCTGAACAAGCTGCAGCATACTCTGCCTCAGCTGTACTCAGTGCCACGCAGGACTGCTTCCTGCTAAACCATGAGATCACACCTGATCCCATACTGAAGCAACACCCAGATGTGCTCTTCCTATATGCAGCACTTCCAGCCCAATCTGAATCAACATAACCCTGAAGGTTAAACTTTTGATTCGCTTCATACTTGAGCCCAAAATCCACTGTACCCTTCAGGTACCTCAGAACATGCTTTACAACAACCAGGTGAACACTCCTCGGATCCATCAGGAACTGGCTCAATGTGTTCACAGCAAAGCAAATATCTGGTCTCGTGTTTGTCAGGTACATCAAGGACCCAATCATCTGACGATACATAGTGATATCAACCGGCTCAGATGAAGCATCATACAGACGCTTCAGGTTCGATTCCATAGGTGTGGCCATGTCCTTGCAATCCATCATCCCGAACCTCTTCAGGATCTCTTACTGCATACTTTCCTTGTCTAAGGAAGATTCCATCTGCACTCTGCCACACCTATATGCCAAAAACAAATAGTGCATCATCCCCAAGTTCTTCATCTCGAAATCGGCAACAAGCTTCTGCTGCATGTCGACAATCAATCTATCTTCACCTATAACAAACAGGTTATCCACATACAAAAGTAGTATCACTGAATTTCCTTCCTCAACCTTGTAGAAAAGGTTGAAATCCACTTTATTCTTGGTAAATCCCAAACTGGATAGAAAGCTGTCTATCCTATCATACCAAGTTCTGCACACATATATGACTACACCATGCTATCTTGAATTCCATCTGGTGCATCTTCTATTTCATCACTTTTATATTTCTCTATGCTGCTGTCTGCAGCATGCTTGATCTTGATAGATCCATATGGAATTCATAACAAACTTCCCTTTAGGTCTTGGGACTACATCCCAAACATCATTCTTCATGATCGACGGATCATGGCGTTCTTCCCATATCCTGGGAACTTCAATATCTTCAATAGATAATTTTGTTGCTGAACAAATGTTGTAGTTCTTCTTTTGTAGGAGATGGCATACGATCTTTCCTACACAAGAAGTTAAATTGCATGATTAGAAAACATCTCATAGTTTTCAGAACAAATTCTTACACATAAAGAAATATGTCATACAGTCATGCAATTAACTTAGCAAATGCTTCAATACAACATTTATCCATATCCCGTAACTTTCTAGATGCCTTGCAATCTCTACCAGAACATTGTTAAGAGTGTTCACAACTCCCAACATGTCAGCAAAGAGGTTTCATTCTAGACGAGTAGCAATGGAATGTTGTACAGTGCCATAGGCCACTTACCCATGCATATTAGTAGTATACTATTCATCAATGCAATTATTCTAATATGCATAATACACAACCTAATTCTAGGAACATTAGTATATACATTATTGAACAGTATTATTTAAGAAATGACAATTCAAATACTTATCTTTGTTTGTTCATTGGGTGGAGTCCCTTTGAGTCTTCGCTTCCTTGCAGGAGCTACGGGAGTCCTAATCTGAAGTAGCTTCTTCTACACCTTTTTGTTGTGGAATGTAGGGAGATGGTCAACTCCCTCTGAATATCTGCATCCTTGCAGAAACTACTGAAGTGTGCTCCCTCTTGATCCTTGCTTCGTGGATTACCTGTTCTTGAACTCATATTCATCCTTGGTCCCTATGCATGCTTATTAGTATCATGATTGTGTTATCCTTGTGATCTCATTTAAAATCATACATTCATTAGTATACTATTGAAACACAATAATCTCAAGCATGTATAGTCATGATCATTTCAAACATAAATAATAAGCATTAGCATTCAAGGTTTATGTAGGATTCTTATGGTTAGTCAAATCATAAGAAACATAACATGTCTAAACCTATAATTACTCAAAACTATGACTCTTCGGGTTATTCATATCATTAATTAAGGTAAGACACATAATATGCATATACCCATGATTATTCAAACTTATGACTTCATGAATAATCATTATCCACAACACAACAGTATAAGATCCCAACCCAAGGTAGGATTATATCTTGATATAGGAAAAACATACCTGGATTAGCATGCTAGCTAGTTATGTCTAACATACTCACATGATGTCTTCTTGTTCTTCTTCAATGACTTGTGCTAGTAACCTGTATATTTCATAGGTTAACCATTATAAAACCAAGTTATACATACCTCGTAAATGGATCTTCTATGGTGTACCTTTCATGTTAGTAGACAACATAAACCTCATACAACACCATAATGCATTAGTACAATCATAAGAGTCAACACCCTAATCAATGAATATCTTCTATCATGCATTCATAAATTTGTTAAGGTGATATGACAAATCTAAAATCAAGATTGTACTAATCATAATAATATGAAGACAATCATACCATAAACTTAATCATGAACAAATATCAAAACATACCTCGATGAGTCATACTTGTCGAGATCGCTTGTAATATTCTTATGTAAGGCCTTAGCCTCATCTCCCTCTGAAACAAGAACTTCTTTACTTATGCAGGTGACCGATCCATCTTATTCTAGGATTAACCCAATCCACTTGATTTGCAAGAACTGGACCTGGAGTTGGATATGGGTTTGTCAGAGAAACCCCAAAAATTAAAACTTTGAATTTCAAACTTCCAAAAGGATAGAAATATGCGCCTTGATGAGTTGATCAAGCTGGTATATTCAGAATTTGAAAACTGCAAAGTTTCACTCCTCAATTTTTCCTTTGAAACTTCCGGATTCACTGGACGTGACCCTAAACTGGGGTTTGATGAATCCCACTCTTCTTCCCAATCAAAAGGTTTGATCCAAAGCTCTAAGCTTCTATTTTTCTGAGGAGCTTCCAGCCGTGGTCTCAGATTTCAAAAATTCCCATTTTTACAGAAGCCCTAATTTTCCACTTTTCTTATCAAAGTCTCGAACTAGGGTCTGATCAAGCCCGACCTTCTTCCCAACCAAAAATTCTGATCTTGGTCTCTAAATTTCTATTTTGATGAGTAGCATCCAGCCGTGGTCTCCGATTACAAAAATTCCAACTTTCTCCGAAGCCCTAAATTCCGGAAGCCATGAATGAAGGTACTAAAAAATAATTCTATTTTGACATAAATATGTACCTGATTGTTTTTGCTGTAACTCCGAACCTTTTGATCCACAGGGTCTGAAAACGTTTCCTGAGATAGCCCGACCTGTTATATTTCCATCCTGACAGGTCTGACCTCAATTGGATTCTCTGAGAGAGAGTTATGCCAAGTGTCACGACATGACCTGTTTATGGGATAATACAGGAGAGCGAACTTGTACGGTGTGCCACGTGTCATTGTTTCAACTTCGGCCTCTAAAAATGTTTCCTGAGATATATCGCCCTGTTATATTTCCATCTTGACAGGTCTGACCTCAATTGGACTCTCTGAGAGAGAGTTATGCCAAGTGTCGCAACGTGACCTGTTTATGGGATAATACAGGAGAGCGAACTTGTACGGCGTGCCACGTGTCACTGGTTCAACTTCTGCCTCTGAAAATTTTTATTAAGATAGTACATTCTGTGTACTACCTGCCACTTTTTACAAAATTGCATTTGGAGCTTCCTAGCCCAAGTTATGACTTTTTCCCAAGGTCACCTGATTTTGACTCAGATCTGGAAGATGTAGAAACCCTATATTGTACAGATCATAAATCACAAAGTACAACGAATTAGAGGTTGTCCTTTGGAAAAAAGGTACATGGGGATTTAATCTTCGACCTGTAAATATTTCATATCCGAAAACTTCTCCAAATCGGATTTATAGCGAAATTCCTACGATGATTGGTTTTTGCTATATCAAGCCCTAGCATCGTAAGTGCGACAAGTGTCATACATGCCATATCATGCCTTCTTTCAGGCTAGCTCTGATACCATGTTAAATTTTCAGAATTTGCTTCAATCTGATATAGGATCTTAACTGAGAGAACAACATGTACAGCATATCTACACTATATCAATCATGGAGACAATAATGCAAGCACACAAGAGACACAAAGATTTACTTGGGAAAAACCATAAAGGTGAAAAACCCCAATAACTTCCTCAGAGATAGATAGAGCAATGATACAACCCAACCATAAGATATAGACATATCCTAGCAGCAGATCCTCCTCCTCCATAAGTGCGCCACTCCTCCTTGAGTGCATGAGTGAGAAGTGAGTGAACAAATAGAGTGCCTCCCGCACTCTATTTATACTTGACTTGACTTTCCTTTTACATAAATCATGTAGGCTCATACTTAAGCACATAACATAATGCTGACTGGGCCGACCCCCAATAGGGTGGTCTAATAACCGTTCGACCCACATGGACGACCCCCAATAGGGTGGTCTAATAACCCTTTGACCCACATGAATTATACAGGGCTGACCCCATCAAGGTGGTCTAATAACCCATCAAGTATAAGTTACGACATTTACAATATAAATGACGACACTTCCGTATAGAGGAATAATACCATCTATATAGGAGTACATACAACATACATATATGAAATACATTCCGAAGTTACATATACATCAACACAAGCTACATATTTATTCCAATGTGTCCTAATCTTTTTCCAACTCCAGGAAACTTTCCAAGAAGGCTCTTAAGTTGTTATCCTTTCTTTGCGACTTCGTCGTGTCAAATGTCGGTGGCATGTCATAGGTAACTTCTTCCTAGTGAAGAGGTGACTGCCTCCTTTGTCTCATTGCCTCCTATATTTCAAAAAAATATCCCTCTCTACTTCTGCATCAAATGTGACATGCTTCCGTGCTGTTGGTCGGACGGTAGCCTGTGACCTGTCGATTCCTATCACATCTCCTCCTCGGGTCACTAATCCAACAGTTGCAGTGTGACTTTTGACCTCTGTTGATATCTTTTGCACCGCTGGTGGTGTATTCTGGTTCTGATTCGGTTGAGGCGGGGGTAGGTTCTTGGTTGTCCACTTCACGATGAGTTGTGGACATTTTTCAATGCCATGGTCCACAACACTGCAATAAGTGCACTATGGTGTTGGATTCGGGAAATCCCTTTGATAATGCCCCTGCTTCCCACAATTGTAGCATATGATCGGCCCTATTCCATGTCCATCAGCACCTCCTCGTCTTGCACCAGCACCTCGACCTCCGTAGAATCCCCCTCTAAAACCTCTTCGTGATGGCCCATATGGCGGGTACTACGGTTGACCATACTGTGGTTGTGGGTATTGCGATTGTGTAATGTCCCTAAAACTATAAAAATTTAAAAATTTTCCCGTATACCTTATCACTTCCTATTTAAGTATATGTTCAGTAAATTAACTTCAACATTGGGAAAATAACTAAGAGACTTATTAATATAATGAAATAAATGCATGGTTTATATTTCTACTCATGGATTACTGTATGATGTATCTACTGTGGTTGGTTTTACTTTAATGGTTTTGCAGAAGCGGTGTAATTGAAATTCTTCCTTCATGAACCTCATTGGATTAATGCTAATAACTTAGTCTGATCGATCGTCTTAGCACTTGGTTAAATCTTTAAGGGTCTTTTATACCTGCATCTTGATTATATGTTATTTCTTTTAAATGTTGCAACTATGTGTCCACTTTAAACTTAAATGGATTAGCTTGGATTTATGTAAGTCACTATATGTTATAAATCCTTTAATGCTTTGAGGGGATGGACCTGGTGACATTGGCCGGGATTACTTAGCATTCATGCTAAATCCTACTTCATCATTTCTTTTGTAGGTAAATTTTAAAGGCCACTTAAGATCTACTTCCTAGGTTTAAATATCTCTATATGAGGTTATTAATATGGTTTCTGGTCCATATTTAAATGTAAAACTTGCAATAGTTTAAATGGAGTTCACAACTATATGAAGTGGGCAACAATTTAAATGTTAGTGGAGGTTGGTAATGCATTTAATGGTGTCCAACGCCCAACCATTCGAATGGAACCTAGCTGGATGGCGTTTAAGGAAAAAAACCCTAAGGGTTTCTATGACCCATTGCATTATCATTTTTTTTTGTTTGGAGGGGAAAGTAGAGCCATGCTCTTCTGGTTTTAGAGGCACCCATGGCAGGGCTCGACCTGCTCTGAACCAGCTAGCATGGAGCCTTTGTGAGGTAACCCTTGTACTCAAAGCTTGTTTTCAATACTTTCATTTAAATATTTTGTTTGTTGATTGTAACGTAATTCGTTTTGGGTTGAAATTGGTAGGGATTTGGTGATGTGCTTCTAGCTTGGCATGGGGCATTCGTGGCTATGGCGAACATGGTAAGTATGGCCCCTTGTTGGCCATTTCCTCCCTTCGAGCTAACGTTTGACTATGAATTTGTTTGCTCTGTAAAATAAGAGTTTTGTGAGATGGTATTTAAAAATGGAGTTAAGATGTATTGCTTAATTTAGAAATGTCAGTCGTGGCCAAAACCTATGGCACACTCTGTAATGTATGATCCACAGTGTGGTTGTGTTGTAGCCTGTATGGTGTTTTTGAGAGAGGAAGCATTTAACTTTTCTCTTGGTAACTTCGATGTATGGTTACGTCCTTTTGGGGAAATCCTCTAATTAAAATGATGTTTCTTCATTTGATTTCTATCAATTTCGTGGGTGCATTTTACTACACCTGTAAGCTTATTCTTGGACTATGCGTATTACTATTTACTAACTCTAGAAACGTTTGGGGTCTTCAGAAAACTCTGTGTGTGTTTAAATGCTTGCGTTTTTAGAATTTATGTGACCTTAGTGAGTCCAGGGTTTGATAAATTCATATTTGGTAAAAATGTGGAGGATTGACCTGGCTTTGAATTCCCTATCAGTAACTATCTCTATGTTTCTCATTTAATTCATTTTATTTACTTATATGTTTTATCTAGAAGTGGAAATTATTTATGTATTAGATGAGAGTTTTGTTTAATTAGAAATGAAAGGTGCAAGCCTAGATTATTTGCACAATCGTTTGTGTAGCGAAATTATCTCTATAGAGAGTTGTTTAAATACTTTAAAACTTGGATTATCTCCATTGTTTATCCTAGATGGGATAAAAATTGTAACCTCTGTAATAAAATATCTATATTTTTCTTTTGTCTTTTTATGACTCAACCCTACTGTGCCGTTGGGGAGTTACAGTTACACAGATTTTCGTTTTAAGATGAGATATATTTTTACTGTGTGAAATCGTCTATTTTGAACTGGTTGTCAAAGAATGATTTAATTTATTTAAAGTTTTCTTATGTGGAAATCTACGGTAGGCCCTAGCGTGGAAGTCACATTCGTTTTGTCTTTATGGTTTAATTGTTGTAAAAGAATGGGAAAGATCCATGTTGTAGCGTGAACCCCCAGTATGTAATTCGTGGCTTGATTTTAGTTAGGGCAAGGTGCAAATGATTCGATCCTGAGCTTGTTATTTTTTTTATTTAAAAGATTCTAAGTTCTGGAAACAAATGCTAAATGAATTTATTAGCCCGTGTAAGGCGACTCTAGATGAATGTATGTGGTGGTTTTGATTTTGAATTCTGAAACGATATCTAAGTTTTCTTTACTGCATTTTAAATTGGATTTTAAGGAGCCTTTGGGAAACTCTGTCTTAGAGGTCCAGTTTATTTAATAAAGATATGTATGAGTAAGGGATTGATGTTAAAGTTTTAATTTAAGCATAACATGAATTCGTATAAGTTAGAAGAACTTCTGCTCCAATACTTGATAGAGATTTTAGTGATAAAATTTTAGTTTAACCTACAGCTTTGGCACAATAAAAATTTGGTTATTATTAGGATAACGATTTGAAATTTTAAGCTGGATTTTAATTCAAGTGAATCGATCTCCTACAGGAGATGATTCTGCTGTAATTAATGTATTTAAAATTTGGTTATGAACACTTTACTGTTTCAGCTAACTAGGGTTTAAAGTCTTCCAATAGAAATTTAACTTTTGAAATACAAATATTTACCCAGGAGAGCCAATGCCATAAGCCCTTGCTCTCAAACAATTAATTTCTACTAGGTTACTAGGGAGAAGAATCTTGGCAGAAATTAAACAACCTAAAATAATTTGAAAATAACATAAGAATAACTCATACCTGGATAGTTGCAGCTCAATCCTGCTGTTGGTACAGACCTACACACTTTCAAACACTGATGACTGAAAACAAGTATGTATTGATCTAGATGACCTGTAGAATACTTGAACCGAATAACGTTGGGACTACCACGTTCCTCCCAACCTCGACCCTGAACCATTCCTGGTTCACTAATTGATCCCACCAAGCTGGTTCCAACATGCAATAGGAAAATAGAGGACCTAGGGCAGACTGTTGATGATAATCGGATCTTGGAAATAATAAGCTCCTTCAATTCCGTGGGAAAATTTTCTTCTCTTACCATAAGAGAATGATAGAAGAAAAGATGATCCCCCACTTTGGGAATTGTCCCTCTTTATATTGGTGAGCTTTTGGAATATAGTTGTTAAGTAAATAATAATATTTCTAATACTAACTTCAATTTTTAATTTTAATTTGAATTATAATATTTGTAAAATATATTTTAACTAATTACTCACTCCTAGTTTATCTAGGACTTTTACTTTGTTACAACTAGATGTATCTTTAAGTTAGATCACAACATTTTCTTTAAGTATAATAATAATATAAAGAAATATCCTATGCATAAATTTTATGCATACTATTTACACATAAGTGAGCTTTCTTTTATAAATAACCAATCTGATTATTTAATAATTAAATATCATAATAACTCTTTGATTTAATTAATTAAATAGCATAATAACTCTTTGATAATTATTTAAATACAAGGTCCAATTCTTTGGACAAGGTCTTTTGATAAGTTTGGATAGTTGGCTAGGTTAGGTGACTCTAGGTTCCTCTTGCATGTTGGATTCCCTCGTTTAACATGGTAGCTTCCACAATCCTTGATGAGAGATAGAAATGATTCATTTAACCAATTAAATAATTGTGATGAATAATAGTGCTATTCAAAGTCTTCTCGACTCAACACTTTTAAGATCAAGTAACCCTGAGTGCTCTTCAGAGCTTTGGCTCAACACTCTCACATGGGTGTTACGCTAGTGCAATTCCAGAGCATCCCGCTCAACACTAGTACTAGAATGTGTTTGTGAAGCACATCTAGAAATACAAATGGCTTCGGATCCAGTATTTATATCAAGCTTGGAGTGCTCCAGATATTATGCCCAACACTCTATTTACATCGGGGCTCACGCCCAGTACATAATAAAATACTCTATATACATCGGGGCTTGCCTAGTACATAGGTCATCCATGTGTTCTAGAGTCCACGCTCAACACATCATCAAAGTCAATCATGTATATCATAACTCTGCACAGTATGCAACAAAGATCATCTCAGTATATTAGGGTTTTGTACCCAATCTCATAATAAAACATAAATCAATACATTAGGGCTTTCTGCCCAGTATATAACAATAACCTGCATCATTCAGGGTCCATGCCCAAATATGTATATCTATAAAAGAAATGGATCATGTGCATTGGGGCTTATGCCCAGTATATCAAAATAAATCATATGTGTTGGGGCTTAAACCCAATATATAACATCAATATAGTCAGTCAAAATTTGGGATATTACATCCCTCCCCGCTTAGAACAACACCATCCCAGTGTTCTAGGGACTAGAAATGAAGTCATGAAATAAGGCGGGGTAAGCCTCTTGCATGGTGGTTTCATTTTCCCATGTAGCCTCTTCTAGTCCAAAGTGCCTCCATTGTACCTTCAACTGGACGATTGTTCGTCTCCTAAGTTGCACCTCTCTCTTGTCCATAATGTAAAGGGGCTCCGACATGATCTCCCCCTCGGGTTCTACCTGTAATAAGGACTAATCAATTACGTGCTTAGTATCATAAACATATTTCTTTAATAAAGATGCATGAAAAACATTATTAACTTTTACATTAGCTGGTAAGGCTAACTCATATGATACTGGCCCTTTCTTGGCCAGTATCTCAAAGGGTCCACAAAATATTGGGGTTAGCTTTCCGCATCGCCCTAAGCTCAAAGAGCTTCTCTTTTCCTTCACTTTTGAGAAGACATGTTCGCCGATTTGGTAATCTTTGTCTTTTCTTTTCTTATCCGGATAACTCTTTTGGCGGTCTTGTGCCTCTTTCAAGTTTCATTGCGCTTTGGTAACTAGATTCTCCAAGTCCTTTAGTAAGTATGGACCCAACATAAGTCTGTCTACCGGACTATCCCAGGTCACCGGTGTTCTACACTTTCTGCCATAGAGTACCTCAAAGGGATTCATCTTGGCAGAGGTATGATATCCGTTGTTGTAAGCAAACTCTGCGAGGTGTAGGTAATCCTCCCATTTCGTGGGTTTATTCATAACATACATCCTAAGCATGTCCTCAAGGATTTGGTTCACTCGTTCTGTCTGTCCATCAATTTGGGGATGGTATGCGGTACTGAACTGTAGTTGTGTCTCCAAGACGGAGAACAAGGACCTCCAGAAGTTACTAGTGAACTTTGTGTCTCGATCCAAAATGATTTCCTTGGGTATCCCATGCAATCAGAATATCTCTTTTAGGAAGATGTTCACGATGTGAACAGCTTTGTAAGTAGACTTCGCTGGTATAAAGTGTGCTGCTTTTGATAACGTGTCTACTACTACAAAGATATAGTCATTCTGTCTCTTACTCTTGGGTAAACCTATGATGAAATCCATACTGATGACCTCCCACTTCCACTCTGGAATGGGTAATGGTTGCAATAATCCTGAAGGGTGTTGGTGTTCCGCTTAAACCAGTTGGAACTCCTGGAACTTAGCGATGAATAAGGCTATGTCGGCTTTCAACTTAGGCCAGAAAAAGTGTTTCTCTACCGTGAACATCATCTTTTGATATCCTAGATGCCCTGAGTAGGGTTTCTGATGGAGCTCAGTGAGGATGTTAGGTCTAATGTCTCTGCTCTCCAGAACATAAATTCTCTCTTTCGACCATAGCAGTCCCGACTCGTCTATCTTATATTCCTTTTGTTGTTGGAATAACCTATCCTCTTCGATATTTTTAAGGATCTCGACATATAATCGGTCATTCCTACATGTCGTTCTAATCCGGTCGGGAAAATCTGAGTCAGTTTGACTTACTGTCACTTCATATAACATATGATCCCGTCGACTTAAAGCATCGGTGATCTTGTTTTCCTTTCCTTTTATGTGCTTTAGGTCAAAATGGTATTCACTAAGGAAGGCTAGCCACCTAGATTGCCTAGCATTTAGGTCAGGTTGGTCAAACAAGTACTTCAAACTCATGTTGTCAATCTTTGGTAGGAACTTATTTCCCATAAGGTAATGCCTCCACATCTTCAAGGCATGGATAATGGCATCTAGTTCAAGATTTTTTCATGTTCCTTCAACTTCCTTAACTCGTAGCAGATGGAAAAGTCATTCTACATAAGGAATCCACCGAGTCCTTCTTTGCTTGCATCTGTGCAAACAACGAAGTCTTCGTCGGGATCAGCTATCCATAAAATAGGTGCGCTCGTCAAAAGTTGCTTTAACTTTTGAAAACTTTCCTTGCACTTGGTCGTCCAAAGGAACTTGTTTTCCTTTTTCTGCAAGGAATTCATAGGAAAAGCAATCCGCGAGAAGTTCTCAATGAACTTTCGGTAGTATCTGGCTAAACCTAAGAACGATCTTATGTCGGTCATGCAAGTGGGTGTAGGCCATTCCTCTATTGCTTTAATATTTTTAGGGTCAACTGCTATCCCTTTCTCAGAAATGATGTGACCTAGGTACTATATCTAGGGTTTGTAGAAATCACACTTACTAAACTTAGCGTACAGTTGGTGTTCTCGTAGTACTTGTAACAATATCCGAAGATGTTCTTCGTGTTCTTCTTCACTTTTGGAGTAGATCAAAATGTCGTCAATGAAGACTAGAACGAACTTGTCTAGGTATTTACTAAAGATGTTGTTCATCATGCACATAAAGTTTGTGGGTGCATTCGTCAATCCAAAAGGCATGACCTCAAACTCATAATGACCGTATCAGGTTTGAAAGGCAGTCTTACTGATGTCTTCGTCACGGATTCTTACTTGGTGATATCTAGATCATAGGTCGATTTTCGAGAAGATATTTTCTCCTCTGACTTGGTCAAACAAGTCATCAATTCTAGGGAGTGGGTAACAGTTCTTGATGGTCAACTTGTTGAGTTGGCAGTAATCGATGCACATCCACATCATTCTATCCTTCTTCTTGACAAAGAGTATCGCTGCTCCCCAAGGAGACACACTTGGTCGGATTTATCCTTTCTTGATCAAATCTTGTAACTGCAGCTTGAGCTCTACTAATTCTGGTGGACTCATGCGGTAAGGGGCTTTAGAATGTTGATGTATATGTAACTTTGGAATGTATTTCATCTATGTATTTCATATATATTTATTGTACCCTTATTAGAGATGTGTTATTCCTCTATAAGGAAGTGTCGTCATGTGGATTGACAAGTGTCGCAAGTGTGTGTACTTGCCGATGGGTTATTAGACCACCATGTGTGGGGTCGGCCCTGAAATATATATATTATAATGTGGATGTACCTAGCTAGACAAGTCGGCCCCATAAGGTCACTGGGTAAACAGATTAGTATAAATAAAGATCAGGTGATCTCTATTTAGATCATTCGAAAAAGTGTATCTCTCTCACTCAGAAAGTGGCGCACTAGTGAGGAGGAGGATCATCTACTACTAGGAGACTATCTCAGTGTATTTTGGTTGTACATTGGTTGAGCCATTGCTCTCTCTATCTCTGAGGATGTTGTGTGGTTTTTCACCTTAGGGTTTTCTCCACGGAAACTCTGTGTCTCTTGTCTCTCATGCTTTTGATTCTTATGATGCTTGTCATGCTTATTGTGATTGTCATGCATTGATATACTGTACATGTTATTCTCTCAGTGAATATCCTAGAGTATTGTGAATTAATGCTCAAAATTTAACATGGTATCAGAGCTAACCTGAGAAGAAGACATTTTGCAGTGACAAAAACTTGAGTTTCTTGTTTATTGGGTTTCTCTCCACAGATTTTGAAAACGCAGTATAGTAGATTGACTCTACTCATCAAGGCACATCTATCTATCCAATTAGAATTTAATTCCGAGCATTTTCAGATTTGGCCCTAAAAACTAGGGTTTCCACAAAAATAGGAATTTATGGAATCTGAAGATACAGCTGGAAGATCCTTGCAAAAATAGAAGTTTAGAGCTTTGGATCGAGATTTTTGGCTGGGTATATCTCCGGGAAACTCAAACCCTAATTCAGGGCTCTCCCTAGTGAACTCGGGAGGACAAAAAGGCAAATATGAAGGGTAAAACTTTGTTGATCTCAATTTCTGAATGCACCAGGCTGATTAGCTCATCAAGGCGCATCTTTCTTTCCTTTCAGAAATTTGAAATTCACATTTTGAATTTTTAGGGTTTTTCCGACAAACCTTAATCCGGGACCAGATCCAGTTTTCAGTATTTCAAGTGGTAAGACCTAAATCTTTTCTATTTCCATTTGAAGTACTCTTTAAGATGTCTCACCACACCAAGCTTGAGGATAAGCTTGAAGGGGCTGATAACTTCTGAGCTTGGAAGTATAGGATTGGGTTAATCCTAGAAGAGAATGAGTTGGACTCATATATAAAAGAAGACATCCCTATCCCAGAGGATGAAGAGGCCAAGGTATTGCATAAGAAGAACTGGGTCAAGGCAAAGAGAATCATTGTTGATTCTATCAAAGATCATCTCATACCCCATGTGTCTTCTCTAAAGACACCCAAGGAGATGTTTGATTCTTTGACCAAGCTATTTGAAGGGAAGAACATAAATCAAAAGATGACTTTGCAGAATCAATTGAAGGGGGTCAAGATGTTGAATGGAGAAACCATTCAATCTTACTTCTCCAAGGTCTCTTAGATCAAGGAGCAACTTGAAGCTATGGATGAAGTAGTGGACAATGGTGAAGTTGTTATGACCACTCTGAATGGCCTACCTAGGCCATGGGACTCCTTTATTCAAGGAATCTGTGCAAGAAAGAAATTGATCTCTTTCAGTAAACTATGGGAGGAATGCTCTCAAGAAGAAGCTAGACTTGTAGCTCGTGAGGAAAAGATGGGAGGTGAATATCAAGCTCTCGCAACTCACACCAAAAGAAGAAATCCCAAGAAGGAGCACTCTCGCTACAATAGATCCTATCAAAAGAATAAGAAGGATCTAGGATGCTTCACATGCAATGAGAAGGGTCACTTTGCTTCAGATTGTCCCAAGAACAAAAGGGATAATAACAACAACTTCAGCAAGAAGAAGAAAGGCAACAAAAGAAAGTTCCATGCTCATGCTACCGAGGATGATGAACCTCCAAAGAAGAAGGCTAGGGCAAAAAGTAGTGATGATGACCCATCAAGTGAAGAAGAGTATGTTCTAATCTCTGCTCTCACAGGTACTATCTCCCATGGTTGTAATGATTGGTTGATTGATCGTGGGGCTTCCAAACACATGACTGGGTTTAAGGAATCTTTTGTGAATCTATCTGAACATGAATCACCCCATAAGGTGAAACTTGGGGATGTTTATCAATACCCAATTAAAGGAAGTGGTGAAGCCTCCTACAACCTAGATTCGGGAAAATCTTTGAATATGAAAGAAATCCTTTATGTACCTGGGCTCAAGAAGAACTTACTCTCCATCTCTGCTTTGGATGCAAAAGGTATGAGGGTTGCATTTGTGGATGGCCAAGTCCTAATGTGGCCAAAGGGAAAGACCATAGATGCTGCAGTAGTGATTGGAGAGCAAGAGGGAGGTTTGTATAAATTGAATGGACAACCTGAACATGCCATGGTGCATGAATCTATGGATCCAAGTGAACTTTGGCATAGAAGACTTGCTCATATGCACTATAGGGCACTTCCAATTGCAAGCAAGGCTGTAGAAGGTCTTCCTAAAATCAAGACCAAACATGAAGGTGTTTTCAATGGATGTGCAAAAGGTAAGAACATTAAGAAGGCTTTCCCAAGCAGTGAAAGCAAGGACAAAGATATCCTGGAAATCATCCACTCAGATGTATGTGGTCCTATGTCATCCAGTTCTCTTAGTGGGTATGTTTACTATGTCTCATTTATTGATGACTTCTCCAGGAAGACTTGGGTATACTTCTTGAAGAACAAAGATGAGGTGTTTGATAAGTTCAAGGAATTCAAAACCTTGATGGAGAATCAAACTGACAAGAAGATCAAAACATTCAGATCCAACAATGGTGGAGAATTCACCTCAGGTGACTTCAAGAAGCTTTGTAGTGATTCAGGGATTAAGAGGGAGTTGACTGCTCCTTATAATCCTCAACAGAATAGAGTTGCAGAAAGGAAGAATAGAACAATCATGAAAGCAGCGAGGGCAATGCTGCATGACCAAGATATACCCATGCATCTATGAGAAGAAGCAGCTAGAACAGCTGTGTATGTGCAGAATAGAACAATCCATAGGATATTGGACAACAAGACACCAGAAGAGGTCTTTTCTAGTAAGAAACCTGAAGTCAGCCATCTCAGAATATTTGGTTGTCCAGTATACACTCATGTCCCAAAGAAAAAGAGGACTAAACTAGATCCTTCAGGAAAGAAGGGTATCTTTGTGGGTTACAGTGAAAGCTCGAAGGCTTACAGAATATACTTTCCAGGTTTCAAGAAGATTGATGTCAGCAGGGATGTAACAATTGATGAAAACTCAACATTCATCAAATCAAGGAAGGCACCTATCGAAGTTTATGAAGAACCTAAGGAAACTAAATTTCAAGACACTACCATGACTGTAGCAGTTCCAGAAGTTGTTCGTGAGTTTGAAGATCCACAAGAACCTGTAGATCCACCCCATGAGGATAACTCTCACAATAGGAAACCGGCATGGGCTAGAGAGCTCATTCAAGATGCATAAATATTTGGCAATCCAGAAGAAGAACACAAAGCAAAGAAGAGAACCAGATCACATACCAGCTATGTTGCTTTACTCTATGACATTATGAACAAAGAGCCTTCTAGTTATGAAGAAGCAGCGGAAAATAAAGAATGGAAGGATGCCATGGTTGAGGAATACCAATGAATAATGAAGAATGACGTTTGGGATGTTGTCCCAAGACCTAAAGAGAAGTCTGTTGTGACTTTGAAATGGATCTACAAAATCAAGCATGTTGCAGATGGCAGTGTAGAGAAATACAAGGCAATATTCGTAGCTCGTGGCTTCTCTCAGAAAGAGGGAATAGATCATGAAGAAACTTTTGCACCTGTATCTAGGTATACGTCCATCAGAACAATACTTGCCCTGGCTGCAGCAATTAAATGGAAAATACACCAGATGGATGTCAAGACTGCTTTCTTGAATGGTGTAGTTGAAGAGGAAGTATATGTGGAGCAGCCACTCGGTTTTGAAATACATGACAGGGAGTCATATGTGTGTAGATTGAGGAAAGCCTTGTATGGCTTGAAACAAGCTCCCAGAACTTGGTATGGTAGGATGGACAATTTCCTATCTAGTTTGGGCTTTACCAAGAGTAAAGAGGATTCCAACCTTTATTGCAAGGTTGAGGAAGGGAATCTTGTGATTCTACTCCTGTATGTGGATGACTTATTTGTAACAGGAGATGACAGATTGATTGCAGATGCGAAGAGGAAGCTTGCTGCTGAGTTCGATATGAAGGATTTGGGAATGATGCATTATTTCCTAGGTATGGAGGTGTGGCAGAGTGCAGGTGGGATCTTCCTTGGTCAAGGGAAGTACACAGTAGATATCCTGAAGAGATTCGGGATGATGGATTGCAAGGCCATGGCCACACCTATAAAATCAAATCTAAAGCTTCTATGTGATGCTTCATCTGAGCCAGTTTATGTCTCTATGTATCGTCAGATGATTGGGTCCTTGATGTACCTGACGAACACGAGACCAGATATTTACTTTGCGGTGAACGCATTGAGTCAGTTCCTGACAGATCCAAGAAGTGTTCACCTGGTTGCTGTAAAGCATGTTCTGAGGTACCTTAAGGGTACAATGGATTATGGGCTCAAGTATGAGGCGAATCAAAATTTTAACCTGCAGGGTTATGTTGATTCAGATTGGGCTGGCAGTGCTGCAGATAGGAAGAGCACATCTGGGTGCTGCTCCAGTATGGGATCAGGTGTGATCTCTTGGCTTAGCAGGAAGCAGTCCTGCATTGCACTGAGTACAGCTGAGGTAGAGTATGTTGCAGCTTGTTCAGCTAGTTGTGAGGCAGTATGGCTACGGAATCTACTGTCTGAGTTATTTGATCTCCCATTGGATGATACTGGTATCTTCTATGATAACCAGAGTTGTGTGAAGCTGTCTGAGAACCCAATGTTTCATGACAGGTCAAAACACATAGAGATCAAATATCACTATATCAAGGATATGGTGTAGAGAGGAACTGTGAAGCTCTTGTATGTTGCAACGGACGATCAGATTGCAGATTTGCTGACGAAGCCACTAGCCAGGGTGAAGTTCGAGTACTTCAGGGAGAGGCTTGGTGTTCTTCAGATCGACGACTCTTCGAGGAAGAAGTGATGGACACATTTCCTGAAGCCATTCCAAGCATGTTGGAAGGAGGATCCTTCACATGGCTATGGATGTAAGCACTGGGTGATGAGTATCAGGATGATGCTCCAGTTACTGCTCTATATATGCATCATGTTGGATGATGGATATGATTAGTTGGATCATTTATATTTGTATGTATGTACGCATAGTGTTGATGCTGGATATGATCAGTTGGATAATTTATATTTATGTATGTACGCATCATGTTGGATGCTGGATATGATCGGTTGGATCATTTGTATGTATTTGTATATGCATCATGTTGGATGATTGGACCATGTATCTGTACATGTATCAGGTGGATACATTGTATGATCAGGTAGATCATGTATGTTGATATGTATCAGGTATGATCAGGTGGATCATGTATTTTTATTTGTATCAGGTGGATACATTGTATGATCAGGTGGATCATTTATGATGATATGTATCAGGTAGATACTTGGTATGCATCAAGTGGATGCATTGTATAATCAGGATGATCATGGATGATGAGCTTCAGGATGTTGCTCCAGATGACATGCAACAGGATGTTGCAGTGATGATGATTAGGATGATCATGTATACATCAGGATGATGTATGGTGAGTATTAGGTTGATACTCTATGGCCATGGATTAGGTTGTACAGATGAGCATATAATTTAGCCCTGGGAGATTTACAGATAGTCTTTCGAGGTTTTTCCTATGGCATATAATTTGGCCCTGGGATATCTGGAAAATGCTCTTTCGAGGTTTTGCTCTAGGAGGACATATAATTTGGCCCTGGGAGATCTCCAGATAGTCTTTTGAGGTTTTTCCTATGCCATATAATCTGGCCCTGGGATATCTAGCAGATGCTCTTTCGAGGTTTTGTCCTATGGCATATAATATGTCCCTGGGGGATCCGATAGGTTGGGCTGTGTGCCCGTAATAAGTCCTGGGATGCTCTTGCTAGGTTTTGCCATGACCACATATAATCTGTCCCTGGGAGATCCTATAGGTAGAGCTGTGTGCTCGTAACAGCCCGAGATGCTCTTGCGAGGTTTTGTGGTGACCACATATAATCTGTCCCTGGGAGATCCTATAGGTAGAGCTGTGTGCTCGTAACAGCCAGGGATGCTCTTGCGAGGTTTTGTGGTGAGGTCACATATAATATGGCCCTAGGAGATCCTATAGGTAGAGTTGTGTGCTTGCAATAGCCTGGGATGCTCTTTCAAGGTTTTGTGACGCACGTAATAAGTCCTGAGGATTCCACAGTATAGCCAGTGATGATGAAGACCTGCAGGTGGTGGGCCTACATCCAGTATGAAAAAGGACTAGCTCTGTAGAACTTCCTATGATGAGTAGAGTCAGAGATTGGTTGAGATAGTAGCAGCAGTGACGATGATGATGACGATGCATCGATGACGATGATCCCGAGAAGAAGACTTGTCTAGCAAATCTGTGTCGAGAAATACCGTCCTAGTTAAGAGGGAGTGTTGATGTATCTGTAACTTCGGAATGTATTTCATCTATGTATTTCATATATATTTATTGTACCCTTATTAGAGATGTGTTATTCCTCTATAAGGAAGTGTCGTCATGTGGATTGACAAGTGTCGCAATTGTGTGTACTTGCCGATGGGTTATTAGACCACCATGTGTGGGGTCAGCCTTGAAATATATATCTTATAATGTGGATGTACCTAGATAGACAAGTCGGCCCCATAAGGTCACTGGGAAAACAGATTAGTATAAATAGAGATCAGGTGATCTCTATTTAGATCATTCGAAAAAGTGTATCTCTCTCACTCAGAAAGTGGCGCACTAGTGAGAAGGAGGATCATCTGCTACTAGGAGACTATCTCAGTGTATTTTGGTTGTACTTTGGTTGAGCCATTGCTCTCTCTATCTCTGAGGAAGTTGTGGGGTTTTTCACCTTAGGGTTTTCCCCACAGAAACTCTGTGTCTCTTGTCTCTCATGCTTTTGATTCTTGTGAGGCTTGTCATGCTTATTGTGATTGTCATGCATTGATATACTATACATGTTATTCTCTCAGTGAAGATCCTAGAGTATTGTGAATTAATGCTCAAAATTTAACATAGAAACTGGTACTGACTTGGGTGTCAATTCTATAGAAAAAATATAATTCTCGTTTGGGTGGTAACCTTGGTATTTCCTCAGGAAATACATCCTTGAACTCTACCAGAACCAGGAACTCTTTGATCTTTTTTCCCTATCGGCTTCTACTGTTTGAATGTTGACTACAAAGAGTTTACAACCCTTTCTTATGCCCTTCTTTTCCTATAAGGGAGATATTTGTCTTACGGAAACTTTCTTAGATATGCCTCGAATCTTTCTTTGATTCCTTTGGTTATCCGTGCATAATATTGACTTGTTCAAGCAGTCATGCAGGGCATGATGTTCTTCCCACCAATCTATTCCTATAAGTACATCGTAAGAACCTAGTGGTAGGATATTTAAATCTACCTTAGTTGGGAACTGGTTCAAATATATCTCGCAAACGTAACTAGTTCAGAGAATTTTGTTTTGGTACCAATGGCTAGTTGTACCAGCCATGGTTTCTCGTGACTCTCTTAGTTTAACTTACAACTGTCAACTATCTTAGGGGAGACATAGCTTTGGCATGCAACAGGATCTATCAAAACTGAAATAGCTATGTTTGTGATCTTACCCTCAATCTTGACCATAGTGGCTTGGTGATCTGCTTGGCGGCCATCAAGTGTGGCATAAATCCTTGGTGTTCTTTCCATGTCCCCTATTGTTGGATTTGCTTGTACATTGTGTAAAAATCCGTCCGTCTTGTTCGAACAATCTCAGAAAAAGTGGGGCCCTTGGCATTTCCAACAAGTAATGGTTGGTGGGACAGCTTTTTCTCCTTTGTTAAAATCTGGTTTGTTGGCATGTGGTGGGGGTACATTCGGCCGTGCATGAGGTCGGTTGAAACCTCTGTTGGGTGGGAAACTATTGTTTCATTTCCATTAAGGTGGTGGTCTAAAACCTGGTCTTCAGTTGTTTGAAAAGGTTTCTGAATCTATCTATGTTTCTGTTGGCATGGGATAGATCCAAAGGAAGTGCAGAAGCCGACAGGTGTGAAAGGGTCATTCCGCGAAAGAAGGATCATTCATGGTATCCACGGGAGCGCAAGAATTGTTAGATTAGTCAATTCGGTCATGTGGACCATTTTGTAATAGAATAGAAGCATATAAATAGAGTAGGATTGTAAGCCTAAGAGAATCGAAGTTTTGGATGATCATCCTATCTTTTGGGTTCATTTTGTATCCGCAATATGATGTCTTGACGGTTTCTGCGAGGTTTATTCTGCAGGTTTGGTGAATGAATGAAGATGTTCAGTTATGGTGTAATCTTTGTCTTTAATCTTATGCAATGATGAATGCGAACTATGTTATGTGAATGTTTACATTGGTTGATGCGAATATGTTGTAGAAGTAATGCTAATCGGAATAAGTACGTCGAATATGTTGTTCCGAATGTTTATTGAAATCTGTGAATGATAAGTTAATAGTATGTTGTGAATGTTATAATCTCTGGTTAGTGTGAAGGTAATGTGTGCATATCCTCTACACAATTGCGGAAACTTGGTTTCAGTAGCCCCCTTATCCATCTCGGGTGAGACTGCACTTGCTCTGCAAGTGTTGCTAGGAAGGGTTACACCTTTTCGGGCCGGTGTATAAGGGAGTTTGGGTTGATATTTTGTTGGCGATAGTGCGAAGTGAAATCCTCTCGATAGACAATGCATCAACAAATGGTTCCATTACTGGTACCCTAAGGAAGAAGAGAAGAGCATATGTTATGGCATCCAATGAAACCATAGATACAAGAGTGGTTCGACAAGGAGGCGGAGGAATTTGCAGAAAGCGAAAAGCAAGATTCTAAACAGACAATGACCAGTTGGTTAGAAAGATACATCTACTAGGACATTCACGAAATATTCTTTTGTGAATTCCCAGTGTTGTTGCATGAGTGGCTAGCACAACTGATGTTCCGAAAGAATCACTACCAGAATACTGAACTTGATTGTTGGACCCCGGAATTGGTGCGACAGCTGAAGCAAGTCGATAACAAAGTATCACGAGATGTTGATTTTTGGGTAGACAGTATCCTCGAAGGGTACGTAATTGAGTTTGTAGTAGATACCATCAATTCATACAGTGACGCCGAAAGGAACTTATGAAGGGGACCAAGAGGAATATTTTTTTCATCATTAAAACTATGGATTAAAATGCTCGTCTGCAAAAAAGTAATATTGAGGATGTCTTCTGATGAGTAGAAAAATCGGTGTGCGGAGGGAGAAGGTATCACTTAAATGCGAGTCTAACGGAAAGATGTGGTAGATGGACATGAGCGACGACGAGTTTCTAAGGGAAGATGATGAAGAGTGTGGTACCTTGAGGAGTGGAGCAATATTTCGGCATCCTGAGAAGAAGAGGAGGACTGAGAGAGAGTCTCCTGAGAGGACCAGAACAGAGAACTGCAAAACAAGACCACAAGGGAGGAAGGGACCTTATTGCGAAGGAGATGTTGACCAGGCTACCCCAGAGGCAGAAGTAGGTTAGATCGTAAGTTACCATGTACCTTCGACCCCAAACACTACTCTGAATTTTATAGGAAGAAATCCAAACTACTCGTGGACTTGCCCTACGTGCAACGGCAAGAGGAGCGCTTCAGTGAATAACAATACTAGCAATGTTAGGATGGCAGACGAGGCAAAGATGCCCACCTTTCAGGGGAATGGGACTAAGGATCCCAAACAATATTGGTTTATATGCGAAGCAGTCTGGACTGTGAAGTAGGTTCAAGACAATGCTATAAAGATGGGATAGCTAGTGACGACCATTAGGGGTCGGGCGTTAGACTGGTACCTAAAGTTTGTAAAGGTTCTAGTGGGAACAATAGCCAAAAAACTGGCGCAGGTAAGAACGACAATGATTGATGAATTTAAAAAACCAAAATCTGAGTTGTAATATGTCAATGAGCTTAAGGAGATTAAGCAATTCCTGAATGAGTCAGTGTGGGAATTCGATCATCGATACAAGACACTAATAGTGAAAGTGAGCTTTCCGATAAATGAGTTGCAACATAAATAATGGTTCGTCGTAGGACTAGTATCGCATATCCGAGGGTCGCTGATGCAACAGAAAGTCACAACATAGTCAAAATCATTAGAGATCGCGATGAAGCTAGAGGATTCACCAATCAGTGAAGCAGGAATGGGAATGGACAAAGTTCAGGCAGAGTTGGCCAATTTAACATTACAATAGGAGGATATCAAGAAGGGAAAGGAAACTCGCAGATATGTATGGTGCACCAGATGCAGAATTGAGGGGCACCATAAGGACAATTGCCTAGAATTCTGTGAGTATTTGCAGTTGGGGGAACCAAACCCCCTTCATCAAGGAGGCATGCCATGGTGTACTATATGTCAGACCAGAGGGCATCGACCAGAGGAATGTGTATATCTACAAAAGATGGTATCAAAGCCAGCAAACTTATACTGCAAGTTTTGCCGATCGGTTGGCCATGATGAGAAGGACTGTAGGGCTTATGACTTGCTGCAAGATCGGACAACTGACACGTATTTTATGAAGGGAGAAGAACCACTAGTGGTGCAGCAGCAATCGTAGTATAGTTAGCCGTATTTTAACCAACAGAAGCAATATGACCAGGGGCAATACGGGCAGCCGTAGTATGGGAACCCGCAGTATCCACCACCACTGTATGGGCAGCAATAGTATCAGCAACTGCATTATGGGAAACCGTAGTATTAATAATATGGACCTCCATGTGGAGGTTTCGGGGGAGGATTCCGTGGAGGCCAAGGTGTCGGTATGGGACGTGGAGGAGTTGCTCGACGAGGAAGAGGTCCAATCATCTGTTACAATTGTGGACAACAGGGGCACTACCAAAGAGACTGTCCAAATCCAGTGCTGCAGTGTACATACTATAGTGGTGTAGAACATAATGTAGAGGACTGCCCCCATCTCATTGTGAAATGGAAAACTAAGCATCCACCCTAGAACCAGAACTAAAATAATCAGAATGCGCCATCAACTGTGCAGAGGATATCGATAGAAGCCAGGAGTAGCCATGTGACGGTTGGAATAGTGACAAGAGGAGGGGCGGTGACAGGTGGCAGTAGGTCACATACCAATATTAGACGAACAAAAACACAGCGGAAGAAGGTCACCTTTGACGTCAAAGCCGAAAGGGATGTCTTCTTAAAAGCGCAGGAGGAAATGAGGAATAGAAGGAAGCTACCTCTTGAGGAAGAAATCTATGACATGCCACTGACGTTCGACTCGACAAAGTCACAAAGGAAGGTAAACACTCTAAAAGCCTTCTTGGAAGGTTGCTTATATTTGGCAAAGGACCCAGATGCACTGGAAGAGATAGCTAGTCTACTGCAATGACGGGGAGGTGCACGACTGGAACAGAGAGTTAATCGCATACGTAAAAGAAACACATGCAGGGAGATGCGGATGTCGACACAGATTTGAGAATTTGATGTCGACTCCATCATTATGGATTTGGGTTTGGACGTGAATATCCTGACTAAATAGACATGGGAGACAATGGGAAAGCCGCAGATGACCTGGTCACCAGTACAGTTACGACTGGCAAACCAGAGCAAGGTCACACCACTCGACCGGGTATGTCAACTTTCGGTTGAAATTGAAGGGTTCAGAACGTATGCGGATTTTGATGTCATTGAGATTGTGGATAAAACCAGTCCCTACCGGGTACTGCTGGGGATATACTAGGCTATGGAGAACCAAACAATTATCAACTTTAAGAAAAGGATAATGCCATTCTAGAATCAGGAAATGAGGGTCATCGCACCACTGGACCCTACGGAAGGGCTGCGCTATATGGAGCCAGCTAGAGATGAGTTTGCGGAAGGGTGGGACAATTTGTATAACATCTATGAGGATTATGTTAATCCCACCACGAATGGAGAATTAAGATGGCGTAGTGACAGCTCAGCATCCTCCGATTCAGATGAGGCCTTGGAGAATCGACAGAATCGGCTGCATGAGGTATCCTTTCGAAGACGCACACAGATAACATAGTCCCTATGAAGGGTAGCCACAGAGGAGTATGTGTTACCTACCTATGAGGTATTTTCCAGCTTGGACACATTTCTCACATAATTTGAGGAAAAAGTGGAAGAACCACAGTGTTTACTAGCCTTGGAGGAATCCCTGAAGGCTACTCCTGCGTGATGGTGGGCAGCACATAAATCAAACATCACATCTTGGCCAATATGTCGGCACCTCATGGAGGTTCGGTTTGGAGAAGCTGCGGAGGATGACCATATGCGATATGATGGACAAGGAGACCCAAAGGCACAATTGAAAGCCTGTCAACATCAATGGAGATCGAGAGAACGACGGGAGTGTGTACATGCATTCGTACACAAGTTGGATGAGGTACTGTGGAGCTGGTATGTCGCAGTAGAACTGCGACGTGGGATGACATCTTGGGAATAACTTACCATTGGCTTCAACCAATCATTCTTATTCTCAGACGAAAATCCCTTAATCCACACCATGCCATAGGAGATCTGCGGAAAGATATTTGAATCGGTACCGATCGACCAACCAATGGCACTCCAATGGACTGCGACACCAGAAATGCTGATGGAGTGTTACAACATCACCGAAGATCCCGAAGATGACGATGACCCCAGGACTACAGATGTACCAGAATCAGAGGGCAGTCGCAGTGATGTGGCACCAGATAAACCGTTGCAAAAATTTCAGCAACCATTAAAGATCAAGAAGGTTAACATTCGGTTGGAGGAAAACCCCAGGTCCCCAAGTTCGCACACATTGGAGACTACTGGGATGAGTTGACAATTGCAAAGATGACTGACCTACTACCCAAGTTTCATAATTTGTTTCCAACGAAATTTCTAGAGACGAAGGGAATTTCCGAAGAATTAAGGGGAATAAAGATCCTCCTTAAACCTGATTCAAATCCAGTCAAGCAGTGGCCACATCAACCGGAACCAACCGTGATAGGCAGAATGATCAAAGAAAAACCACTGAAAAATGACATCGAGAAGTACACAACGACAACCCAACAAAACCAACAAAAATTGGCCACCGTAGAGATGCCAACGATACGACAACGTATCGACACAACAACATTCGCTGTGTCAATACGACAACGTATCGACATAGAAACATTCACTGTGTCGGTATAACATATAAAAAAATAAAAATAAAAATAATAATAAAAAAAAAGTTGTCGACACATTATAACCAAGTTGAAAGCTACCACGACACATGAAGGTCTAAACCAGTGATAAAGACCATAAATGTTGCAGTTACACCACATGGGACAACGGAAAAAATGAGAACAACAACAATTAATACCAATGTACGCGATGGATTTGGCACACCCCGGCTAGATTTCGTAATCATGACCTATGATCGGATGGAGTCTACCAACCAGCATTATAAATCTCAAAGGAGCCGACAGGGAAACATAGTAGTATCTAAAGAGTTGAATGGAAGTGTATGTCTCCAACACTAGCACTGAAAGACCACAACCCACACCAGTTGTGTAAGAGTAGCCAGAAGTTATGTCTACAGTCCCCCACAAGAAAAAGAGGAGTGCGACTCGACCCCCCGACACTGGTCGGGAGAAAAAGAAGGGCACTCGGGCATCCGCAAGGCTTACGAATGATGTTGCAGGCCCCTCAGCTGTTGAAGCTATGCAAGATGGATACAATGGCCCCATGCTATCACAGTATGTTCCACCACATCGGGTAGGGTAACCCACACCGTGGATCAACAAGAACGAAAAATACTCCATTACGGTCGCACCGGTACCACTCGGAGTTACTGAAAGTGGGGATATTACAGCCAAATTGCAGAGGTTACAATACACTAACCATGACCTAGCCAAGTTTAAAGAATACATAGAGGCTTATGAGGACGTCCCCCATGCAGGAGGCCTGACTATGAAGGACCTAAGAAGTGGGCATTGGGATTGGCACACTCAGGGTTGCTCGGTATCACCCTCCTACCGCATTTTGGGCGCCTGTCATAGGTCAATGCATGCGTCAAGCAACTCCTCACGTGTTTCCATGACAGATCCCTCTAGTTGCACGAGAGAATCCCAGTCACCATTGACCTAATTTTCAGAATCACCGGCCTGCCCCAAGAGGGAGCTAACCCTTCACAGTTTTTTCAGCGTAATGATAATGACAAGAAATTAGCCTAACAATTGTCCGCAAAGTATGGCGTGGAGAAAGATTCCAGAGGCTACCTGATCAACACAATTAAAAACCAACCAATCAGAGTAGTGGCGAATATACTTGCGGTCAAAATAACATGGAAAAAACCGACCGCTGCAAAGTAATTCAGGTGTCATCACAGCTGCGATACAGTGCGTCGCAGGGGAACAACTGAACTGGGCTCAGTTCCTGCTCCAGGAATTGACTGAGGATGCATATGATGCATAGGAATATGGGTGGCCATTCACGTATTCATGGCTACTCCTCCTCATCACCTCAAAAGCATGGAGGGAACCAGATGACTATCATGGGGTGGATCCCACGGAACCACGAGTATGTGATGGGACGTGGTACCATAACTTATGGGCGACCACTAACAAGGAATGATAGAAAGAAAACGTCATATAGTTTTATATATGGCTTGAGGGAATGCGGGAAGATGCACAGATGATATCGCGAATCACAGTGCAAGCTGTGACAAAGTACCACTCCATTGCTCAGATATCCATCAAAGAACACATAATTTACCTCCAGGACTGCGTAGATCCGACTAAGCAATGGCTGAGGACAAAGTACAAGATCACCGAGGGTGAGCTCGACAACATCATCGCCAAATGGCTAGAGATATGGAAGGTTCTTGTAGATCCGAAGGAGATAGAAAAGGGACAGGCGGCAAGATGACAAGACCCGGTCAGGAAGACAAAGCTTCCGCCAACCAGAAGGAGAACGTAGAACAGGAGACCGACGCACAGGACCAGATGTCAGAGTCTAGAAGCGATGGGGCATTCACAGCCAACACCCTAATAGATTCAGAACTAGACCTCCAACAGGAAGAACGAAGGACGAAGCAGAGAATGGACCATTCCGACAGCATCACACAGGCAGGGTTCACTGTGTAGCAGGCCGACAAATTTCTGGATAACATTACGTAGATCGTAGAGAGTAACCGCTGAAAGGTTACACAAAATTTAGCAGAGAATTTCCAGTATATAGGAGAGCTGTTAAACACTGTGGCGAATACAATAATCAACATCAGGATACCACATGGGGACATCCAGCAAAACCTACCGACTCCCGGAGTCAAGGTTGAAGTGGGGACCCAGCAACGCATATTCCAATTCGAAACCCACGCCATGGGGACAGGAGATGATACCTTGGACCTCGACATTCGGAAGGCTGATCTGGCAATGATCGATTTCAACTTGCTTCCAATGTTGACACTACACCGAGTCCAAGCGGTAGCAAGCACAGAAATCTGCAACCGTGAGGCTGCGATGCACAACAAAATGGTCGAATACAAGAAGCAACTGCAACACAGCGAGAAGGAGGCACGACACCTTCGAGATAAACATGTCGTAGTACTGACTGTGAAAATACAAGCCATCGAGGAGAAGGATATATTAGAAGAATCCCTGGATGGGAAATAGAAGGTCATTAAGGAGTAGACTATAGCACTCACTACGAAGGAAAAGGTTGTAGAGGAATGGATGAGGTTAGAAATATAACTTGTGCAAGCATGTGAAAAGGAGGTGCTAGATCCGGATGTTTCCTCGAAAGCTCAAGCTGTTATGCTAGGTGTAGCTATTATCAAGCTCATAAAGGAAAATGTGGAGCTCCAAACTCGAGTAACACCCATCACAACACCGGCATAAATTCAGAGTCGACAGACGACGATAGAGGAAGTAGTGGTAGAGATTAAGGAGATGGAATAGGTGGCACAGCAAGTTGCGGTAGGCCTTACAGAGTTTTGGGATAGGTTGGTGGAGGATGACGAGTTAGCCGCACTGAAGAGAATGCTCTGTGAAGTAGAAGAGCATTTGGAAAATTTTAAAGGATCATTCAAAATGATGCCCACAATGATGCAAATGGAAAAGGTCACGGAACTGCAAAGTATGAAGTAGTGGGCTGAAAAAATCCCACGAAAGGAAGCAACGACGAGCTGCACATTTGGACAAGCTTCAAACAAAGGCTGAAGCACTCATAGAAAGAGTAGTACCAGTGATGAAACAGGTATAGGAGCAATTGTAGGAGGTACAACAGAAAGTATGCGACCACCCAACGGAGCAGCAGGTGATAGAAAGTGCGCAGCTCTGAGCATCAGTAAAAGAGACAGTCGACCAGATTCAGACCACCTATGATGACTTCCAACAGTAGTACAACAAACTAGCAGTGTCCAGCTGAGGTGGCTCGGGATAAGCCACAAGTTTGTGTTGGGGGCCTGTTGGCACGAGATAGATCGGCAGGAAGTGCGGAAGCCGACAGGTGCGAAAGGGCCATTCCACGAAAGAAGGATCCTTTGTGGTATCGATGGGAGCACAAGAATTGTTAGATTAGTCAAGTCGGTCATGTGGACCATTTTGTAATAGAATAGAAGCATATAAATAGACTAGGATTGTAAGCCTAAGGGCATCGAAGTTTTGGATGATCATCCTATCTTTTGGGTTCGTTTTGTATCCGCGATATGATGTCTTCACAGTTTCTGCGAGGTTTATTCCACAGGTTTGGTGAATGAATGAATATGTTCGGTTATGGTGTAATCTCTGTCTTTAATCTTATGCAATGATGAATGAGAACTATGTTATGTGAATGTTTACATTGGTTGATGTGAATATGTTGTAGAAGTAATGCTAATCTGAATAAGCACATCGAATATGTTGTTCTGAATGTTTATTGAAATCTGCGAATGATAAGTTAATAGTATGTTGTGAATGTTATAATCTCTGGTTAGTGCGAAGGTAATGTGTGCATATCCTCTACACAACTGCAGAAACTTGGTTCCATCAACCCCCTTATCCATCTCAGGTGAGACTTCACTTTCTCTGCAAGTGTTGCTGGGAAGGGTTACACCTTTCCGGGCCGGTGTATAAGGGAATTTGGGTTGATAGTTTGTTGGCGACAAAGCGAAGTGAACCCCTGTTGATAGACGCTGCGTCAACAGTTTCTGTTTATGTTATCATTCAGGTTGGTTGTCAATGTTCATAACATAGCCTAGCTTTGTGTAAAGTCATGTCTAATGTTTTAGGCATGTCAAACTCAATCTTCTCTCGAAAATTGGTAGGTAGGAATCCTAAGAATTGATGTATCTTGACTTTTTCATCCTTTATATGAGGAACATAATGTAGTAGATCCAGAAATCTGTTGATGAAAGCTTCCATAGTTAGGGATCCCATTTTTAGTTCATGAAATTCTTTGATCTTTTTTGTCAAAGAATCTTTCAGACATGTATTTTTCTTGAAACAATTTGCTGAAAGCATTCCATCTTATGTCTCTGACTTCGTGCCCTTTTGTTTGGTTCAAGTCTCTCCACCATTTGGCTTCTTTACCATTTAAGTTGTAAATGTCCAGCCGTGCTTGCATTTTGTTGGAATAATTGTGGACCTTAAAATATTTGTTCATTTCTAACAACCACTCCTCATCTTTCTCCCCAGTGTTTATCTCTTCGTCATAAGTTGAGGATTTTATTTTTCGGAACTCTCCTTGCAAACTGTCATCATTCTTCCTCCTTTTCTTGCAAGGGGAAGGTGAACCATCTTCATTGGAAGAGCTTTTACAGTCCTCTTTCATGTAATCAGGTATGTGTTCTTCACACTCATCTTCTTTAGGACTAATGGATCTTTTTGTGTGACAGTATTTTTCTTTGGATATGTTGGCTGAGTGGGTGGAATGTCCATGGGACCTTGCTCATGTTAATCTCTGAAGTAGAGCTTCATTTATGGCTTGTTGTTCTCATCTTTCTTGCATATTATCATCTCTTAAACTCTGCAACTCATTTTGTAACTGTTGTATTGATTTCATTAAATCTGATTTTAATTCCACCATGATCTATTGCTCTTGTGGTGGGGAATTTAAGTTCCCATGTATGTTGTTGTCTTTTTCTGTATTCATCATTCAGGCTGTATTTGTACATGCAATGTTTCATCAATTTGTAAGAACAGAAATCTGTTAGTTCATATAAAAGGAAATTTATAAGTACATGTTTCAAAACATATGTATCTGCAACAGATGTTTTCTTTAATGAGCCCAATAGGTCACTTAGTATTGTAGCTGGGCTCTGATACCACTTGTAATGTCCCTAAAACTATAAAAATTTAAAAATTTCCCATATATCTTATCACTGCCTATTTAAGTGGATGTTCAGTAAAATAACTTCAGCACTGGGAAAATAGCTAGGAGACTTATTAATATAATGAAAGAACTGCATGGTTTATATTTCTACTCATGGCTTACTGTATGATGTATCTACTGTGGTTGGTTTTACTTTAATGGTTTTGCGGAAGCGGTGTAATTGAAATTCTGCCTTCATGAACCTCGTTGTATTAATGGTAATAACTCAGTCTAATCGATCATCTTAGCACTTGGTGGAAATATTTAAGGGTATTTTATACCTGCATCTTGATTATATGTTATTTCTTTTAAATGTTGCAACTATGTGTCCACTTTAAACTTAAATGGATTAGCTTGGATTTATGTAAGTCACTATATGTTATAAATCCTTTAATGCTTTGAGGGGATGGACATGGTGGCATTGGTCAGGCTTACTTAGCATTTGTGTTAAATCCTACTTCATCATTTGTTTTGTAGGTAAATTTTAAAGGCCACTTAAGATCTACTTCCTAGGTTTAAATATCTCTGTATGAGGTTATTAATATGGTTTCTGGTCCATATTTAAATGTAAAACTTGCAATAGTGTAAATGGAGTTCACAACTATATGAAGTGGGTAACAATTTAAATGTTAGTGGAGGTTGGTAATGCATTTAATGGTGTCCAATGCCCAACCATTCGAATGGAACCTAGCTTGATTGCATTTAAGGAAAAAAACCTAAGGGTTTGTATGACCCATTGCATTATCATTTTTTTTTGTTTGGAGGGGAAAGTAGAGCCATGCTCTTCTGGTTTTGGAGGCACTGTAATGTCTTGATATTGACCCCATTACATTAAATTGTAAAGGATGTAATATTGTTATAAAATCATGGTGAGGAGCTCAAGGCCAAGGCACCGCCATCAATTTATTGATGAATATGGTTTACGTGCTAGCTTGGCACAATGGAATTGCAAATATCATGTCAATATGCATTTTAATAAAATACCCACAACTAGCTATGCAATTCAATAAGAGACAGGGGCATGGTTTTACAAGGAATTGGGAGGGAAATATTCAAACACTTGAGCCAATCAAGTCAAGCCAAGTGTTAATGAGACAACCCATAAAATATCAACTACCCATGTTGGCTTTTGTACACAATCATTCATTTATCCCAAGAGTTGGTTGAGGTAGTTAATGCCTTGGGAATGGAGAGGTATGGCTGTCGAAATTCGAGTATGGGCAAGCCACCCTTCATGGAAAAACATGTTTTTTTCCTTGGGCAAGGAAAGAGCCATGAATTTCTCCCCAAGCCATTACCCATCAACCAGGTTTGCCTCTCTCACGTTTTTGGAGCTACCTTGGTGTTTTCCCTCCATGTTTTTATGGTTTTCCCTTGTTTTTTAACTGGGAGGAAGATGTTTTTGGTGTTGCATAGCTGCTAGGAAGAAGGGAGTCTATTTTGGGGTTTCATGGAGGCTGTCTTGGCCATTTAGATGCCCAGAATACCCATGGGAAAATTGTGTTTGTTCCGTGTAGACATTTTCCCTCTCCATAGTTTGTTTTTGGTGTGCCCACGATTTGGGGAAAAACCCATGGACAATGTTTGTAAATACCTTGGCTGCAATTGTTTATCCATGCCCAATGAGTGTGTTTTGTTGTGTGTGTAAATAGTATGTTAGGGTATGGGTTATGGGTATCCATTGCTTTCGTTGAGTATGAGATTGAGTGTCCCCTTTCCTTATAGAAATCATGCCCAGCTCGGGGGTGGTCTATGACTGCTAAAAGAATATAAGATGGGCAAAGACCTATAATTGGGTGGAACGTTGTAGTGACATAGCTAGTTGATTGGGACAATTGTACAATGAAGATAAGTAATCTCTATGTGTATTTACTTCTGCAATGTTTTATTTTGATGATTATTATTGATACGTTGAATGCATATGAAAGCCCAATATATGCAGTCATGTTCCCTTCTATGCGTTGGTTCGACGAGAGGGGACATGATAGGTGCCCATGGCAGGGCTCGACCTTCTCTGAACCACCTAGCATGGAGACTTTGTGAGGTAACCCCTGTACTTAGAGCTTGTTTTCAATACTTTCGTTTAAATATTTTGTTTGTTGATTGTAACGTAATTAATTTTGGGTTGAACTTGGAAGGGATTTGGTGATGTGGTTCGAGCTTGGCATGGGGAATTCATGGCTATGGCGAACATGGTAATTCTGGCCCTCTGTTGGCCATTTCCTCCCTTCGAGCTAAATTTTGACTATGGATTTGTTTGCTCTGTAAAATAAGAGTTTTGTGAGATCCAAATGCTATGGCACACTTTGTAATGTATGATCCATAGTGTGGTTGTGTTGTAGCCTGTATGGCATTTTTTAGAGAGGAAGCATTTAAATTTTCTCCTGGTAACTTCGATGTATGGTTACGGCCTTTTGGGGAAAACCTCTAATTAAAACGATGTTTCTTCATTTGATTTATGTAAATTTCTTGGGTACATTTTAATACTCTTATAAGCTTATGCTTGGAACCTGCGTGTTACTATTTACTAACTCTAGAAACGTTTGGGGTCTTGTTATAGGTACAACAGATCCCATGCTTCATTTGATCATGGGAGCTCCAATTTTTGTAAATACAAAGGTATTTGGGTAAGTTTTTTTTATCAAAACGAGATTCTTAAACCTTGTTTGTATGATCTCATACCTTTGCTTTTGGTTTGTGTAACTATCATTTTCCCTTTTGAAAAATTTCTATGTTTTTGGTTGTTTTCTTGACTTGAGGAAAGCCTTCATTTATTTCAAAATGTTATTTTCTTCCCGCAAACCCGAAAACATGAAAATCCGAAAACCTGCAATCCCGCAGTTGCAGACTGCGGGAATTGATTGTTCTCTCTTTTCGAATTTTGTCATCCCGCAACCCACAAACTGAAATTGTGGATTGCGGGAAGTCTTTGTTAATATTTTTTGGGAAATTTCGATTCCGCAATCCGCAACCTGAAACCCGCAATTTCTGATTTTGGATTGCGGAAAGTTCTTATTTTAATAAATTGCGTTGTGTGTTTCCGCAACCCGCAACCCGCAATTGCGGATTGCGGGATGCGGAAAACGTTATTCTAGTTTTAAAGATTGTTTTCGTTTCTGAAACCCACAACCTGCAATTGCAGATTCTGGGTTGCGGAAACACTTTTGTCCATTGTTTTGCAATTTGCAATTCCGCAAATTGCGGATTGCGGATTGTAGGAATCTTGAATAAAGTTTGAAAATAAGATCTATGACCTGTTCCTGCATCCCACAGGGGTTAATCTCAGCCTCTCATTTTTTATAATCCTATGGTTCATATTTGACCCGACAAAAAATTGATAAATATAAGATTTTTTCTATTTTTCTTTTTCATTTTCATTGTCAGAATTTACTCTGCTACATGGATTTTACGGTGGATTTATTACCAGGGGTCATTCTTACGAATTTTTAGTTATTTTCAGGTTGGTTTGTTGTCATTTTTGCATTTGCTATTGATGGTTTTGTTTTTTATGGTTTAGTTTTGATTTAGTTTTCATTTATTTGCCAGAATTTCCAAGCTTTGCCAAAATGTCACAAAACACTCGATCTAACACAATTCACAGGGACTTGCTGACCAAAGATCCGAATTTCGGTATCTTCTCAGATACTAGTGAGATGGTTATTGAAACTTATCAAATGGACTGGTCCAAAATTTATTCAATCTTTGATAATGAAGACCTTTCAGACATTAAAGAAGACTGACCTACATATGAGAAGATTAGGGCTTCTCAATTGCATGCCATTGCTACTCGTCCCGCTGTCCTACCTTACACAGACCCATTAAAATGGATAGTGGACAATGCTAACCTTAAAGACCGGTCATTTAATGACAGTACAAGGTCATAATTAACAACTTTCTGCCTTGAAGTCTTTATCATAGATTTTGTTCTTAAGCCGGCTGTGCAGACCCTTAGCCTTGAATTCATACAATCCTCTAAAACTAGGTACAATTTCGATGAAATGTTGAAATCATGAATGATTAAGCCTAGCAGTTTTGTACCTAAGGCTGATAACCTCTACCGTATTTCCTGGTTCATGGAGCCTTATTCTTTACTGGAAGCCATGCTCTACAGGCTCTTTGGCCTTCCAAATTGTTCAGTCTTCAAAGATGAATGGACTCCAATAGCTCATCATGTCTTAACAATGGGCGAGTCCTTCCCTTGGGCATCTATCTTGTCACTGGAACTTAAAACAACTATCCAAGACTATCAAAAGGCACCTGCCCTAAGGAAGCCACACTTCTTCTTTTCATCCTACATTATTGATGTCTTTTGCTCAGAGTTCCAATATCCTAACTTGGGATGGAATTGGACCCCTACAGATCCACCAATTCATATCTATCACTCCGCACTATGGGAGAGCAATTTTGTGCCCTTACTCTATGACATTTGTGACCATTTCATGGGTACCATTTATTTCAAGATATTCAAACAAGAGGCACCTGCTTTTTCAACTGATGCCAGGACCTTCATCAATACAATTGGTGATTGGTATGTCTATGAGTCCTATTCATATATTAGAGTCTGGGTAAGTGGCACTATTCATCTTCTTCCTAGAATAGTGCCTGACAGATTGGTCATTCAAGAAGTCTCTTATCACCCTCCTAAAGTATAGCGCAAGTGTAGGATATCAACCTGCAATCGTCGGAGAGGTTGTCGGTTAAGTGACGTGGATAACATAGCAAAAAAAAATGGATCCGACGTTCTGAGCCGTTGGACATATTGCAAAACCGTCGGATATTACCCTATGGTTGTTGTGATTAGGTCATCAGTTAAGCGACTACCCAATACATTTTTTTTTTTTAAATAGCATTTTTCAAATAAAAAATTGCATACTACATGAAATCAATATATTCTATCTCTATTGTGGAAATATATAGAATAATTACATATATATATAACTGAGAACCCCATTATGCTCTTCCCATTGTATTAGTAGAGGATTAGCCTAAGGGAATAGAGCCATTGTAATAAATCCATTGTATTAGAGTCATTGTATTAAGTGGCGGAGTCAATCATTATTCAAGTGGACCTTTAGGCTAGTGGGTGCCTATTAAGGTGGCACAAAAGACTGTACTCTAAGTCTCAAGTGCTAGTGTCTATGGAACTTAATTTATGGACTACAGGCTTTCCACGTAGCAGAATAAAAGGACTGGGAAGTTATGTAACATTGTGGCATATTTGTCACAAAGAGATGGTAGTGTGCTTCCATTGTGTCAAGGTACTCTTACCTAACTTCTCTAATTTGGTATACTGAGGAGTTTGTATATTCATGTATGAGATCATATTATTTGAATAAGGATCATTACATAGTTAATGGGTAGTTACTTAATGTAAAAGACTCATTTTTATTAAATAACTAGTAGGTGGTTGGTAGTCATTAATTTTGAGATTGCATGAAGTTAGGTTTTTGGTAGTTATTAAGAAACTATTTATAGCGCTAGAAGGATGTATATTGTTTTGTCAAATATTGGTATTGTATTGAAGCTTTGCTCAAAGGTGCTCATCCTCTTCAAGAGGCCCATGAACATTACTCTCTCTTTTTGAATTTATTAATACAAGTGTTATATTTTGCAAGTTTAATCTCTTTCTTGCATTTTCTTTTGTTCACTTATATTTATTTGAGGTTATGCTGGATATTGATTCCAAGGAAATTAAAGAGAAGGTTAAGGATATTGATTCCAGTGCATCATTTACTCAACCTTTGAAGTTATGGAAACTCGAAATTGGTTATGAGGAGCAACCAAAAATCACAACAAGCTCCAAGAAATTGTCAAAATTTAAATAACACGCGTGTGGGTTGTAGAAAGACAGCATCGTAGCCATTCATTCAGCTCCTCTATGTTTCGAGAATAATTTCATATTTTCTACTAAACAGGGCCAACCACGTGAAGGTGGAAGCTATTATGGCCCATCCCCCCCCTCACATCACTCTCAATTCCCCATACCCAATGCATGCACTCGAAAAAAACAAATATGTGCAAATTCATCCATATTTTATCATGAACTTTCATCTATTATTCATTCAATAAATGCTAACATTCACTAAACCATTGTTTATGTCGATACACACATTCATTCAATAAAAGATAACATTCAATAAACCATTCATTAATCATTCAGTCAACACATTCATTCAATAAAAGATGAAATTCAATAAAGGTAACAGTTTATTACACTGAATCATTAAAACATTAGAAAATTCATTAAACCATTCAATGAATTTCCGCCGTCCAATGAGTTTCCGCGGTCTTCAGTTTTAGCCTAGCAACAATTGACGATTCATGGTATTACGTTTCCCTTCGACTGCAAATGACAAACTCATAGTTCACTATTAAGGTTTGTCTGACAAAGCTGACGGTCAAAGAAATCTTGATAGTGAACTATGAGTTTTCCATATTGCAGCTTAAGGGAAACGTAAATATAGAATGAATCGTCACCGTTGTCAGGTTGGAACTCAAGACCGCGGAAACATTCCTCGGACGGTGGGCGTGGGTCATATCGAATTGATAAACTAATAGAGGGAAAACGCAATGAGAATCTGAGATGATTGCATAGTGAAATGCATACACAATGAATCAAGGTTGAATGTAGTAGCCCGCCATCACCCATTGTGAAATGCATGCAGAATGAATCGAGCTTGAAGGTGGTCTCCCTTTCCAGCTGCACTTCAAGCTTGAAGGTGGTAACCTTGGGACTAGACATAGGTTGCAGGTTCGGATCTCCTCAGTTCAGTTCGTACCCTGTTATTTTTTTGATGCAAACTATATGTTTTCTTTAATTTGTTGTTGAGTTTAATTCCCTAGCATAGGAGGAGCCATTATGGTCAAGTTGCATTCCAAAAAAAAAGATGAACATTCACAACAAGTAGGATGTCTCTAATTGTTGTCGGTGTATGTTAGCTTAGTTGCAAATATCATGCTTCAGAAGAAGCCGGCCTTGAATGGTAAATATACCAATTTGTAAGGTTTTAATGTGAGGTTAAGGATATTGATTCCAAGGAAATTAAAGAGAAGGTTAAGGATATTGATTCCAGTGCATCATTTACTCAACCTTTGATGTTGTGGAAACTCGAAATTGGTTATGAGGAGTAACCAAAAATCACAACAAGCTCCAAGAAATTGTCAAAATTTAGACAACACGCGAGTGGGTTATAGAAAGCCAGCATCGTAGCCTTTCATTGAGCTCCTATCTGTTTCGAGAATAATTTCATATTCTCTACTGAACAGGGCCAACCACGTGAAGGTGAAAGCTCTTATGCCCCCCCCCCCTCACATCACTCTCAATTACCCATACCCAATGCATGTACTTGAAAAAAAAAATATGTGCAAATTCATCCATATTTCATCATGAACTTTCATCCATTATTCATTCAATAAATGCTAACATTCACTAAACCATCGTTTCAGTTGATCAACACATTAATTGAATAAAAGATAACATTCAATACACCATTCATTAATCATTCAGTCAACACATTCATTCAATAAAAGTTGAAATTCAATGAAGGTAACAGTTTACTACACTGAATCATTAAAACATTAGAACATTCATGAAACCATTCATTCATTCATTAGACCAAAAATAGTGGACGATATATTGTTATCAAAAATATTTAGACGTTGTTTTTCCCATCCTTCTTTTTATAAGTTTTTCTTCTCTTCAGTGGTATATAATGTATGAGAGGACCATCTACATCATCTGGACTTTCTCTTCCAGTTCTTGGTTCTTTAGCAGGCGCTTTTGGTGATGTTTGAAATATCCTAGCTGATTGTTGTTCTAGACTTGGATTTTGCGGCAACGGGTTTGGATTTGCTGCAACGATGTGAAAATGTTACATCGTTATATTTTGCTATTGTAATGACACGTTTTTCATTTAAAAAAATTCACTGCGAAGGTGTTTTTTTACGAGGTGTGACCAAATCATGTTGTTGATGTTCTTGTCCAGTCTCAACCTATACAGTTTCACCCTCTACATGCTCTGTAGTTGAAATACGGTGAAATACAATTAATGGTCACCATTTGCAATGCTATACATAAAATTGTAGCATATGAATAAATTCATTACCGGGATTTGAAGCTTGATCATCGATTTGTTGTTGTCCCTCCTCGACACTAATGGGATCATTACTTTCCTGTTAAAAACAGAGTCAATATTTTACATCAAGTATTTGGAACGAAAATATTCCACAAGCGACAAATCTTCATTAAACTATATAGATTCTATATACCTGTGCACCAGATGGATTGGTACCACAAGACTGCGTTTTCCCAGATAAGCTTCTTCTACGTTCAACAATAGCTCCAAAGCCTTCCTGGAAGCCAAGCTTCATGTCTTCCTCCGTGGGTACTTCATTGAATCGATCGGCCTGCATATTTTCTTATCGTCATTAATTAACATTTTACGGTGCAATAAAATGAAAAATAATTTTCAATTTATTATTTGTATTCATTGTTGGTTTCTCGAAACTTACAAACCATGCCGCCAAATTCAAATAACAACCAGGGCCAAGCTTGTGCTGACCTATTTTTTCTAGTCTTTCCTTTGTGGCCTTTGATGTGTCTAGTAGCCTATGCAAGTGTTGAAATATGTTAGATGTTCTAAGTTCGATATAAAAATCAAGGATAATAAGGTTTAGAATTACATTGCATAAAGTATTGCATACCTCCCTGTGCCTGGTGTTAGCTTGCCTTCTCTTTGTAGAGCCTTCTCCTTTCCATCTTCCACTAGAGCTATCCACTCCATTGCTAGAATCATTGGTGGGCGCTCATACCTATGGTTTTTTTTGAGGTTTGTCCTATATTGGTCTCGGACAACCTTCACATGTTGACAAGCCTTTTTCAAGACATTGGCATGACTAAAGGTTTTCTTCCCGAATAGGCCAACCAACCGATTAGTGAGTTCATCTTTTAAATGTTTCGGTTGTCTATCCCACCTTGTTCGGATGGTGGGCCCGAAGATATCCAAGCAAAAGTCATTCATATGTTTATAGAAAACATTGTTTCCTGCACAACGATCATGCCATGATCATAATTAGTTGATAAAAAATGTTTTATTAGTATATTACAATGAAATTATAAACACTAATTAACTTGATCAACTATGATTAATTACCTGGGATCGTCGGTATCTTTATTGGGATAAGATGTTCGTTTACCAAAAATGTTGTCTCCAGTGTTCCCATGCTTTTGACATGGGAAGATCCTGGAAATGTAGCTTGTTTGACATCAAAATTGATAGGGGACTCGGTGTCGACCCCTTCTTGTGGAAGATCCATTGTGTGTTGGCCAATAGCAGTTGTTGCGCTCACAGCGGGGGTCCGTGGTGTTTCGGAATGTGTTGCCGACTGTTCGGTAGACAATAATGGCGAACGATTCAAACTACGTGGAGTTGTTTGGTCGTGACGCGAAGTCTCTCCACAAGAATCGCTGGGGCCAACACCACCTTGACCAATATTTTGTGGTCCCTTATAATTCTGTAAATACACACCACGTCTTAAACGTTCAATACTATCATATAAAAGAGAACATTATAAATATTTAAACGAATTATTCTATGATTCAAGATTCCTCAACTTACTCGCAAGTTATTAGATTTATGTTCCAACAATGAAATCCTTTCTTTAATTACGCTTGTCTGCGGAACCTGGATTACTAGAGAAAGGATTTTCGTAGTATATCTATTCAACAATTTCTCTGCCATCTTTAGCGGGTGTGCAGCTTCACCAATTTTTTCGCAATCGTGAAGCACCTCTGCCACTTCAGGGTCTAATGGAAAATCTTGCGATGCTAATTCATATTGAGATTCACTAGTGGGATGCAACAAACATATATAAAGCACTACTGAGTTCTCTATTGATAGATTCCAAATTTTATATCAACGTATATAACACATCTATCATGATAGATTCATAAAATTACAACACGGTTTACATTATCATAACGAAACTAGTATATCACACGAAAAATACATAGCAAAATTAACATTATGCTATGTATTATATTGGTACAATTGAAATGAATTATACCTGCGACCTCGAGGATTGCAATCCACTCATTGGATCAATGGTCATAGGCGACTTGCCCCAATCTGCTAATATCTGGGAGCTGCTCCTAACAACACCCTAATAAAAAAATGTAGTGAAAGTCACCTAAACGATTCCAAAACTATTCATGAGAAAACACATCAAAAAAATTATTATTCATATTATATTTTTAATATTACAAAGATGTATACCCATTGCGCAGACCCTAGTGTGGCCGACCTTACGGAACCGGCCTGCATAAAAAACATAGACTAGAAAATTATGTAAACGAAACCAAAATATTCATTGAAACATTAATATAATGCTAAAACATTTTGACATATTTTAATTGTACAATTCAAATCAGGTCTACCTGTTGCCTCGAGGGTGTATTTCATGATCAACGTTCTGCATCAAATATAAATTTCATTATATAAAACAAACCAAGTTATTAATAATGGAAAAAGAAAGAAAATAAAAACTCTTTTTTCTTATTATATTTGTACTATTAGAAGGATGTATACCTGCTCCGTCGAGGAAGAAGTTCTCCTACGACCATTTGTTGGTAGGGATTTATCCCGATCACTGGCCTACGAAGTAAATATGGGAAATTTAAACGAAATAAACTAACAAAAAATCCTTATGATGTTTAATTTATTACTAAAAGGTTGGGTAAAATATTATATAGTAACCTTGTTTGTATCTACTCGGTTGACAAGGTAATTAATAAGCAACTCGTCCCCTGCAGATATTGTTTTAATAGCAACTACAAAAACACGGTTTCCTTCACACCCCTCAAATTCGCAGTTTGGTTGCTTAATTGTAGACCCTAGTTGTCTATTGTTTATAAACCCCGCAATATTCCTTGTGGCCTTGGCCTTCCGTCCATGTACAACATTCCTCCTTTATTTTGATTTTTGTCTTTAAATTGTAAATAGTTTGTTGACATTCCATAGCTACGCATACTTTTTGTATATCGGAAAAGGCGCATCCAATCGTTGTAGTTGTATATGGGTCCAACATACTCCATCAATTCTGTACATGTCCCGTAACCGACCAAGATGCAATCCATGGAAAACAACTTGAAACCATGTATCGATGACGGTGCAATTCGATATCTCCTCTCGTTCACACAAAAATCAGTGTTCGGTGGAGGAAGATCCTTCGGTACCCATTGTTTCACTAAATGTCTGTACCTCAAGGGCACCTCTTTGTCGTCTTTTGTCTCATCATCATAGGAACATGCCCCCCCTTGACCATGAAAAAATTCATTGCGTCTATGGAATCTTCTTTTGGTTTTTTGACATCTAGTTGATATAATTCTTCTAGACCTACTGGATGTCTCACTTTCCTCTAGCCTTCCTAAACTCCCCTCGCTCGAGGAAGACAAATCAGACAAATACCTGTTTGGTTCTACCTGCACCATGGGAAAAAAGTTTAGATTCAACTGCAAGGCATAACGCCTCTTAAAAGTTGACGTGTATCGCCTTTTATAATTTTACTTGATCCTGATTCTCTTTGTCAACATGTAGGCATTCAAGTGATGATCGGAAGATGACCAATTTATCTTTTTTAAGAGTAGAAATTCATGCAATATTTATGAGTTGTTTTTTACTATTTGATTTAATGCTACATCACACATGTAACACACATGTAGCACACATGAAACACTACACATACACATTACAGGATCTCCTCTAATGCTACAAGTCCTGGCTTCTTAATGAAAACTATTTACCACATATTTGATTACCTTAGTGTAGACGTTTGCTGTAATATACTCAGAAGAGTTACTTTTAGAAATGATTGTGCCTCTTAGAGGCCAGTCAACTCTAGGAACCAAGTGACCCTATGATAGGGCTAGTACAAACCAGAGAGAGGGATGACTGGTACGGTCAATCAAAGAAATTTAGTGACAGTAAAAAGGCTCAGTACAAAGACCAACTATTAAGGTACAAGTAAAAAAAAAAGAATGGGTATAAAGACTCACAACCCTTGGGACTAAGGGGGTGTACACTACCTCAAATGTGGACAAACTACCATAGTTATAACCAGAAGAACAAAAACATAAAAGGCAGTACAAATCAATATATGCAATATCTCCTTGTAACTACCTCATATATGCAATATCCCCTTGTAACTACCTCATATATGTAACTACCTCATATATGCAAAATCTCCTTGTAACTACCTCTTGTAACTCAAATAGTACCACCAAAAGGTATGATAGCATGCAATCTTCCAAACTAAGGTCAGGAGGGTGGTACGAAGTGGGTATAAAGACACATAACAATTTGGAGAAAGTGGGTGTACCTCAAATGTGGACAAACTACTATAGTACCCACAAGACCTAAAACATAAAAGGTGGTACAAATCACAAGATATCCCAATATCAGTAAAACACCCAAAAGGTAAAAGGCAAGGTACCACAAAAATATTATCGACAAAATGAAAGGACCATAAGACAATCGACCAAGGTGGGGTACAACCATTCATCTCTCTCTCAAATGTACCATTGTTCCATATAACCTGAAAGACCATCATCACAATAAACAGAAAAGTCCACATGGGTGATGCGATCACGTGGTCCTCTAGACTACTCCTATGGTCAAGCGTTAGTGGCTCCATGAAGGGCTGTTCAGTCCCTTCAGAAGACCATCTAACTCAACCATCTCGAAGACCTAGGAGAAGAGGACATCACACATCATCAAATAAGTATTGGAAACTACCGTGTATGAACTCAGAAAACCTAAAGCAACCGAGCGTGCAGAAGGGGAGCTATGAAAATACAAGGCTCGCAAGCCAAAAAAACAAGCTCAAAAAACTATACTGGGACCAATGTCACAGTAAGCGAGCTGAAACAAAAGTGGCCAGAATGCCAACAAGTAGCACTAAAAAGAAAAAGACCCTCTAAAAAGGTGAAAATGCAAGCAAACTTCCTAACTAGGACCTGGAGACCTTGACAAATCATATCCTTCACAAGGTGATGAAATCCAAGTCGAACAATACGAAGTGAGAGACCGAATTTGAAGGATATCCCTTTACCGATCCTGGGTAAAAGATCCCTAGTAGAAAAGTTACTAAGCTACCACGTTCATGACACGTCGGAAAAGGTTTTCGACACTTCTGCCTTATCACCCTTGTATCACCAGTATGGTGGCCGGAGAATACAAGGAATACAATGATCGATGTTGCCTTAGGGCTAATTGGAGTGCGACATTTCACATAGTCCGTTTGGTTCTCGATCTCACGGCAGTTTAACCCCTGAAACAACAAGAGGCCCCTCCACAAGCTGGTCATGACCGTGTCAACAAATACTAGAGGATTTTGGTTCCCTAAAGACAACGACTATGTCTCAGATGAAAAATGACAAGGGGGAATTATTTGGATGCCTATCACCGGTGTCCTACCTAACTACCAAATTCTTTTGATTTCCTCAAGTGAGGTTATGGTGTGTTTAGTTAGGGGGTGTAAATTTTAGTGGTTGTATTACTCAATCGGGTGATGGAAGTGAAACTCGTGGTGTGATGACTGACTCAAACCATGCAAATGCATATGAATAAAATAAGCCTTTCCTTTCAATGAATGCTAGCTAAAGTAAGGAGAGAGTTCTTTCAAACTATAGCTACTCTTTCAAATTAAATGAATCCATTAACAATAACTTTCTTCTACTTCTAATGACTAAAATGCATGACAATGTTTAAACCTAATTAGCAAGCATAAGCATGACATTGTGATATTGTGAATAATCGTGTATGGTAGGACACATTATTTCAATTTAAAACCCATTTAATGTATGCTAGGAGACTTAAATTATAGAATGATCTCATAAGTATAAGCCCAATAATATTTGTCTCAGTTGGTTGATGGAAGTGCAACTCATGGTGTGATGACTGACTCAAACCATGCAAATGCATATGAATAAAATAAGCCTTTACTTTCACTGAATGCTAGCTAAGGCAAGGAGAGAGTTCTTTCAAACTATAACTACTCTTTCAAATTAAATTCTTGCAACAAGTGTCCAAGTTCATTCATGGGACCTCAAGGAGAGCTTTAGATATACTCAAGTCATGCAAATGAATTCATCACATAAAACAAAGTGATAATAAATCTAAGGAATTGTACATATCCATGTTCATAATTCTCTAGGAACATTTATAACATTATTTAATCATTCTTCACAAACACACAGGGATAGTAGAAACAATAAACTGCATATAAATCTTCATGAGCTTAATAAAAAAACAGTAACCACAACTGGGGAAGCTATATCACAACTTGTTTTTTTATGACTATAAATACAAGAGTATCCTAATCATGAGAAATACATCTTTTACTTTTACATCATGAGAAATACTAATCATTTCCCCTTGAACTTGCATTGAGTACCTTGACATGAATTCCCCCAAGCTACTATATTCTAAGTGTTAAAGCTGCTACAGTACTACCCTAGTCGAAGACTAAAATTGCCACAATCCAAGTCATGATGGTTTGATTGAAGTCTGAAGTATGATGATGCATGCTTACCTTTTATGAATTTACTAACCCTGATGAATGATACAATGAAAGCCAATTTTAAGAAGATGAAGACTTTAAAACAAACCATAATAGCCTGAAATACTTCCTAAACCAGAGCAACAAAAATGGGTAAGCGAAATCGAAGTTCCGTTTTCCGTCGAGGTGGCTTACAAATTGATTTAAGTTTGACCGCAATGGCACCAACCACAATTTTAGGCCTATATAATTATGTTCCTTTTATATATATACGTTTCCAATCTGTCAAATGTTTCGTTACTTTGTACCCTGGGGCCACTTTTTGGAAATTATCTTCAAGCAGCCTCGACGGAAAATGGAACTTCGATTTTGCTTATATCATGATGCTAATGGTGTTATAGGATCTATCTCACATGGTTCTACTTCATAATGGGATGGGGCCAATTAATCTTACTTTCAAAACTCATATGGTGGCAATGATTGATACATTCTCATTCCTCACATTCTACACTGCCCAAACTTTTCTAATTGTTTGAAAATTGAAGCTTTCAATTTTATCCAAACCATGTAAGGAGAACTTGACCTAATTGCAATTTTTATAATCTACATGGAAGGATATGTCAATTTATAGACAGGGCAATTTAATTTATAGACAGGGAAATTTTTAGTCGTAGTATAGTTATCAACCTAATCCTTCGCATATCAGGGCAATCTAATTTATAGAGACAGGGCAATTTAAAGAGGATGATGATTTGGTTGACATCCATACCAGATTGATCTTTAATTTGTTGCTGAGTTATTTAACATGTAGACCGTATGACTTGAATCTAGGTGAGACCCAATTCTACAACAAATATCAAAAGATAGAAGAGCAAATTGAACTCACCCATATTGTTTTTCTTATCCCCCAAGTAGGATTTATCTATGAAGAAATGGCTATTGGAGATATATAGAGAAAACCTGATCTTGCACTACTCTATGGAGCCTTAACAGGCCCCATGAAAAAAAATCCAAGTCATATTTGGATTCACTGCTACTTCACTAATAACATAGGGAACCTTCAAAACTACAATGTGGGTGGCCTTAAGTCTTGATTTTTGCATTCACAGTTTGGTTGGTTAACTTAACATCCCTCCAATTCACAACAAATTTTTGTGGAATTCATTTAATTTGGTGGAGGCTGAGGCATTCATTTCAAAATCAGAGATGGAGGCTACTTCCATGCAGAGACTTGAGGAAAGTTCAAAGTATGGTGATTTTAGTTTACAAAAATTACTACTTCGGGACTGTTTTGGGACTGAGGTCTGCTCAGGAGAGGCTACAGCTTGTTATATGAGTTGAAAATTGGGTTAGGTTAGGGTTTGGAGCAGAAAATTAAAATATTTATACTTTAATGCATAAATAAATTCCTAAATCAATCCTAGAAACAAAATAGTACAGTTGTGACAAGGTAATATAAATTTAAACATAATTTTCATCTATTTCAACTTTAACACTCCCAAAGGTCCCTATGTTAAAGTTGAAGTAGACAAGGACAATAAATAACAACAACATTAATAAAGTAATGAACAAGTTAAACAGAACTAACAACTAGAATCAGTAATGTTGGTTTAGACCTTCCTTATAATCAGATATATTTTTCAATAAACCCTTTCTGCCATAGCTCACAGCCACCAGGGATCAACAACGTATGCCCCAGCAAGGCCCATAGGCTTAGAGTAGAGGCCAAAGACGGTTTGGATAGTCCTGTTCCTATGGATACTGATTCTGAAGATAAGCATAATGACGGGGTTGGAACTAGCGGATTGTCTCTTGAAAATATGAGTAATGAACGCTTTCTAAAATTAAGCATTTCACATGCCATGGTGTTTGTGCATCTGGAAATGGAAAATCCAGAAACTTGTAGAATATTTGTTGAGAAAAAGGGTATTGAAGCCCTTATGAGGTTCTTGACTCTTCCAAGTATTCCGCTATCTTCAAAAGGGATGTCTGTAGCTGTGCACATGGTTGCAGTTTGCAAAGCATTCACACAACAACACTCAGTTGCCCTTGCAAGGGTATTTTGTGCTCATCTGAACGAACATCTCAAGACTACATTAAATGTTTTGGATCATGTTGCAGGGACTAATTTATTAGCTGCAAAAGATGGACTGAATAGGAAAGTATTTTGGTGCTTGTTTGTGGTACAATTTTTTGTCTTTCTAGCTGATGATACTAAAGAAAATTGCTGGTTGGTAGCATTAACGACATAGTTTGGAAATGATAGCAAGGATGTGCTTCTTGATATTGGGATGATACATCAAGAAATACTATGGCAAGTTGCACTTACTGAGGATTCAAAGGCGCTACTAAAGAAAGATGATGGCATTGTTTCCAGCAGTGTCACAACTGATTTGGATGTGCATGCAAATGAAATTGATGATCACTTGCCAACTTCTGTTGGACACTCTGTGGATCTTATTTTGAATCAACATAGGCAATCATCTGTTTGGAATGTTGCGCATTTTAAATATAATAATTTGACCCAATTGTTGCTTCATTCATAGGGGGCCTTTAAAAAACACGATATAGGTCTATGGGAAGCTTATTAAAAGTAGTTATTTCCAGTCTAGCCATAGCTTCCTATCGAGGTTTAGATTCAGTCAATACAAATAGGTCTTCCCTCTCCTGCCTGCCCCCCTATGAAAAGAGGAATGAGTGCAAGTTTCTGCCCGACCTATTATTATTTGTTGTTAGCTCGGATTGGTGTTTAATGCAATAATGGAAACCTTAAATCGAGCCTATGTGAATACAAGTACTCAGTCACAGTGAGAGCTTGGTAACTTTACTTTATCGGGGTCATTAGTAATAGCCCCCGCCCCCCCCCATTCATGATAAAATAAGGGAGTCCATTGCAAGAATCTCAACTTTTTGATCTAATACATCTATTTCATGATATTGGTCACAGTGCTCGGCTTCAATGAAGGTTTAACATTGATTCCTCTGGCCGAGGACAATAAGCCCATGTTCGTCAACCACAATATTCTCATTCTGATGAAGGCCCTTCCAAAATCAAAACGCAAGGCAATAAGCAAAAGTCACTACATTATTTTTTCTATGAGATATTAAGGCCGTCATTTTCAGTTCACTACAAAGAGGTGAGGGTTCACCCATCAAACTAAGAAAAACAGTAGATGCAATAAGATAAAAATACCCCAATGTAGATTGAATTAGCAATGAAACCCTCTTAGAAGATCGAATTAGCAATGAAACCACAGTGATTTGCTACCAAATTTTTAAATTTGTCAAATCAAAACAATTTAGGGCTTGGTACTCACAGACGTGGGAGGCATTTTCGGCTCCTCTTATAGTTTATTTGCTTGGACTCCAAACCGCCTCTCCCAATGCTTGCTCGTTGGGTCACTCCCACTACTTGGTTGTTGGGTCACTCCCTCTCTTCTACCACAATCACAAACCGCCTCTCCCACAATCGAACAGTCCAATCCAAATCGACAGCAGGTCCAAATTGTAGAGGTGCAGGTCCAAATCGTAGAGGCGCAACTCCAAATCGAGGGTCACTCCAAATCAAGGTCACTCCAAATCACAGGTTTGTGAAATGCATATGGCTGCCGACTTTTCTATTTGTTCAATATATATGTTATGTAATGTTTGTTTTTTGTTTTTTTAAATTTGTTTTTAATTAAATATATATATAACATTATATATAACAATTAAAATTTAATTGTTATATATAATGTTATATATATATATATTTAATTAAAAACAAATTAAAAAACCATTGTTATATATTTATGTTGTAATTTTATTTATTCATGTTTTAATTCTATTTATTATATATTCATTTTTTTAATTTTAATTGGTTTTTTTTGTTATATATAATGTTTTTTTTAATTGTTATATTTAATGTTATATATATAACGACTTTTTAATTATTATCTAATTGTTATATATATAATGTTTTTTTTTAATGTTTGTTACATAATCATTGCCATCATCATGATCTTGGTATATGTTGACCATTCTTAACTACCTCCTATAGCCAATTGGCTACTAGGGAAGATAAGGAAAATATGCACCCTTCCTCCTCATACTTTCGAGAAGGGGCTTAAAAAATATGGTTCATGTTAGGCTCTGAAAAGTGGAAGGGTCATTGCAAAGGATAAAAGGAATCACCAAAAAATCATGTTGACCTTAATGACTGTGGAAAGATATTTAGGAATATTTTCTTCATTCATGTGAATTTGTTGATAACTAGAGCGAAGGTCACGATCAATGAAGAATTTATCTCCATGTATCATATAAGAGATAATTAATGACTGGAATGAGAAATTTATCTTTCACTATCAAGGAGTTAAGAGATAAAAAATTGGGACACGTGTGCCAAGTGACTTGTTTTTTAAGGACCATGACAACCAAAGAAGAGTACAGGTTGGTACTAGGATGAATGATACCAATAGCTAAGAACAACGATACAATATTTTTAATTTCATATCTTATTTTGTTCAAAAGTATGACAATATGATCACACATTGGATGGGAGGATATGATGAAGCAATGAGATGCTATGATCATGCTCTCTCATTTGTAATTCCAATAAATCCATGGTGATATGACATAATCTTATTATCCATTCACACCGAGAACAATATCATGCCCACCCGTTTCAATGGAAAACATGTTAGTTTTCCGGGAGTAATCACCCATTTGAACATTAATGAGGAGAAATAAATACTAGTCAAATAATTAAGGGAGATATAGGGTTCTTCACAAGGTTAGGAAGAAAAAATTCCTCAATGATGGGAGGGGATTCCTTTTGAGTTATTCCATCAAGTTCATCATCATAAATGTCCTCAAATATGTCCACAAATAATTGATGTTCCTTACATCTATTCTTAAGAGAATATTTTTCATTACAATTGTAGCATGGAACCTTAAGTTGATGTTCCTCCATTTTGTCCTATGCCAACTTATGGATCTTGAAAGGTGGAAGAGGTTGTTGAAGAGCCACCATAGTTGGGGAAAGGAAATGAAATAAAGTTGGGGATTTTGGATTGAGCATAGGATATAACACAAGCATGACAATAAATATTATTGTCCTCCAACCAAGTAACAGGGTGGTTCACCTCTAAGTGGGATTTAATTTCCTCTTTAAGACCACTAATAAGGAATTGCTTAAAAAATAATCAATTAATTTTTATGAAAAAAAAATGAACTTTGATGACTCCTATAATGAATTTCATTAGGTAATAAAATATTATATTAAGGGAAAGTTAGTACTTCATTTGATCGATCGAACCAACCAATCGGATCTGACCCACCAAACTTGTTTAGAATTACTTCATAAAAATGAGGCATCATACTATTGGAAGGGTTGGAAAACGAGAAGTGAATCTTGGTTTCCATTTTGCTAACTAATTGGGTGAGAGAATCAACCATTTTTTGTATGTCCTCTATAGTTTACATGTTATGAGTGTTTATCATGGGACCATTAGGTCCATCAAACAAGTTAGTGATGATTTATCCCAACACAATCAACAACCTAAGAGGATTTCCTTGTGAGGGTCCATAAGCAATGGTACTAGCGATTCCACGAAAAAATAAGTTATTTCAGAGTGAAACCATGATGATCAAATTAAGCCTTGTTGAGTATCATTACATGGTTTTTAATGCTCCATTAATGGTTGGTGTCAGTCATTTTTGAGTCTAGAAACCCTCCCACACCGTAAATGCATGCATCTAGTCTAACCATGCCAAATTTCAGTCCAAGCCAACACATATTTAAAAAATTTCAACGTTGGCCCCATGTATCACATTATTTTATTTATAGGTATGGTTTCTGATGTTGCAATGGTGAGTGTCATTCATTTGAGTCTTGAAACCCTCCCACACAGTCAATGCATGTGTCTAATATCAGACTTCTGACTTCAAAAGAATCCGACGAGATCGCTAAATCACCGACGACAAACACCGTTGGTTTTTCTAGGTAATAGCTACGTCGGATATCATATAACGATGATGATCATGATGATGATCATGATAATGAAGAAGATGATGATGATGAAGACGATCGATGATGACGATGATGATGACAATGATGATGATGATGATGACGATCGATGATGACGATGATAACGATCGATGATGACGATGATGATGACGATGACAATTGATGATGACGATGATAACGATCGATGATGACAATGATGATGACGATGACGATCGATGATGACGATGACGGGGAAGATGATGATGATGATGATGATGAGGATGATGACGATGATGCTGATCACAATGATGATGATGATGATGGTGGCCGTGACGACGACGATAAACATGATGTTGCTGATGATGATGATGATGAGAATGATGAAGATCATGATGATGATGACGATCATGATGATGATGACGATCATGATGAAGATGATTGATGATGACGATGATGATGAAGATGATCGATGATGACAATGATGATGACGACGATGATGATGATGACGACGATCGATGATGGCGATGATGACGATGAAGACGATCGATGATGACGACGATGATGACAATGATGATGAAGATATTGCTGTTGATGATGAGGAAGATGATGATGATGATGATGGTGATGATGATGATGATGATGCTGATCACAATGATGATGATGATGATGATGGTGGCTGTGAAGACGACGATAAACATGACGTTGTTGATGATGTTGATGATGAGAATGATGAAGATCGTGATGATGATGATGATGATGAATATGACGATGATGAAGAAGATGATCGATGATGACAATGATGATGATGATGATGATGAAGACGATGATGATGACGACGATGATGATGATGATGATGACGATCGATGATGATTATGAAGACGATCGATGATGACGATGATGATGAAGATATTGCTGCTGCTGATGATGATGATTATGGTGAGGATGATGACGATGATGCTGATCACAATGATGATGATGATGATGATGATGGCCGTGACGACGACGATAAACATGATGTTGCTGCTGCTAATGATGATGATGTTTGATTTTTAATAATTGTGCATTTCCTTACTAAGCTTCTCTATGTTTCAAGAATAATTTAATATTCTCTACTAAACAGGGCCAACCACGTGAAGGTGGAAGCTCTTATGGCCCCTCCCCCCCCTCACATCACTCTCAATTCCCCATAACCTGACAAAAATATCTATGTACACCAGAAACTTTAAATGTGTTTTTTGACATACTCTAAAACAAGTAATGTTTCTAATTATATCATATAAGAAAATGGAAACTAACTACGAAACAATTAATTTATTATTACTGCATACCTTGTAAACTTCAATGGTCTTCATCATCTTGTTCATCTGGCTCATCGTCTGTACTATCATCCGATGATCTAGATTCAACATTGTAAGGATTGGCCATATCATCATCGTCGTCGATGTTAGTTACAATCAACATGTCATCGTTGATATCATCTTCATGGACATTGTCTGATAGTACATCATCTGATTCAATAAGTTCTTCGACATCTTCTTCTGGACCATGATCATCTAACTCATGTTGAAGTAGAGAATGAAAATCAAATTAAGAATAAGTTCTATGTTGAATTAAAAAAACAGTAATCACATGGAAAAATCACCACTTACCTCATGTATTTCCCGAGACTATATATTATTTGCTTGACATTGTTGTCAAAGTTGTCCGGGATAGAGAGAGGTAGAACATACTGTAACAATAATATACAAATAGTTTCAGTATATCGAAAAAGAGTACTAGAAAAAGAAAAAGAAAATTATTAAATGCATACCATATTAATTATTACCTTCATGAAGACATGCCAATCGTGCATTTTCACCCCCATCAAATCACCTTTCTTTGTTACGATATTCTTCATGTTCACAGAAAATCCGGTGGGAAATTTAATTTTTCGAATGACTTCTTTTACAACATTACTTTCCTGGTCCATTAACATCCATGGAAGTGAGTTTATATTAATTTTCTCTCCATTGCTATGAAATTGAATGACATCTTTCATTGCATGGTTGTTATCTTGAATGTCTTTGCAAATTTTGACAATTTTTTCTTTGTCACTCCTTCCATCCAATATTCACCATAATGTTTCAGTCACATTCTTTTCGATATGCATTGTATAAAATAGATGAGCAATTTGTATGTGCTCATAATAGGGAAACCTACTAAATTGTCTAGGATAAATTTTCATTCCTCATGGAAGCCCATTAATGCCTTCATGATGATCACATGAACGACAATGATGAAATTAAATATTAAATCAATGTCAATTACACTAAACAGCACACAATAATATAATAAAATACAATATGATCATATACAATGATTGATTATACGTACCTTGACAATTTCTATTATATTGCAACTTCCATAGCTGAGGTGTCCTTCTCTTTGGTTTTAATGCAGTCTCTTGCTTGCCATTGAAAAGATGTTTTTCGGTAGTTCGATACTTGTGATTCTTGGAGAGGAAGTGCCTATACTCATCAAACACCTCCTTTCCTAAGCTTTTTGAACGACGAGATTTGATCTTAGGACCACAAACTGGACATGAAAATTTCCCCTTTGTCTGAAGACCTAAATAAAAAGATGGAATATCAATATTAATGTCTATTATAATTATATAAAAAATGACTGGATTATTTAGAAAAACATGCATGCGTATTATATTAACTAGTAGTTCGTAAAATTAAATGCAACTAAAGTGGAACTTATAATTACATGCCACACAAATGGGTTAAACATGGGGCATCATGTATTGTCCATACAAGCATTGCATGGAATTGGAATTTCCTTTGTCGTATTGGTCTAGATAAGTCATACATAGTGATGCCATTCCATAACTTCAGTAGCTCGTCAATAAGAGGTTCGATATATACATTCATATCTTTGACTTGGTACTTACCTGATTGATTTGAACATATAAAATAAATATTCCGATTATGAGACGTACCGTTTAGATATATAAACCATATTTCACAATAGAAAAACTTTAAATATATATATAACATTATGAGACAAAAAATGACAAATGAGAATATACCACTGCAATTAAAAAAAACTACAGTGTTCGTACCTGGAATAATCATCGACAACATTATGTGCTCCCTCTTTATTGTCAACCATGGAGGAATGTTATTGTTGATAACAAAAATAGGCCACACCGAGTAAACATATCTCATATATGCAAAAGGATTGACACCATCTGCTGCCAAAGAAATCCTAAGATTACGAGGTTCGTCTTTAAAGTGAGGCCATTTTTCCTCCATATCTCTAAATGCAGACCCATTTGCAGGCATCCGAATAATTTCATCTTGACTTATGTTCCGTGCATGGTAATCCATAAACTGCGCTATGTTTTTGCACCTGAATAGTCATTGCGAATGGGTAATAATGGGAATATAACGTAGAACCTTGCAAGGCACCTTTTTAGCTACTTGATTTGTGCGATATCTACTGATATGAAATTCAGGACATTTTGTTGCAAATTCATGCTGGTTGTAATTAAGAACATGATCATCGGGGCATGCATGAATTGCTTCATACTGCATTCCAAAATCTTTCATGATGGCAGATAAATCTCGATATGTGCGAGGTAAAATATTTGAAGGTGGTAACAAATATTCACCTATCATGCTACAACAAGTTAAAATAAAAATCTAGTTAATATAATATAGAAATAATATTAATGAAACAAATTTCATCCGTAGTAATTTGACTTATATATGAATTAACAATAAAATACATGACAATCATATATATTTTGTGATGGAATATATTACATACCTTAACATCTGTGTGACTGATATGTTTGAAAGACCATTCATAACCTTCAAGTTCATTACCAACAATATAGCAGAGAGAATATTTGTCTTGGAGCCGTCATAAAGGGGTTCGTATACCTTGTCAAGAAGAGGTATATCATGAATATCATCAAAATGTTCATCATTTTCATGATCATCATCATCATCCATTCCAACATTAAATGAATGATGGATCAAAGTATTTGTAACATCATCTTCAACTATGTTATCAGTATGATCATCTTCTTCAATGTGATCATTAATTTGTTCTCCATTAATATTCATAGCTCCATGTTCCTCCTGTACTTGTTCTGGAAGCACTTGCCGATCCGGACGATATGTCGTAGGATGTCTTTCCTTTATAATTACATGAAACAATCAATAGATAAAAGTTAATATAAGAAATTGAAACGCAAAATGTAAAAAATTATGTAATACATTAAAAATTTAACAAATTTTGTATTATTGGGATGAAAAGAATAACGACCAATTGTACTATTGATCAAAAATAAGAAATATTATAATAATACATATATTTACAAAAGCAATCAAAGTAAAAACATATATAATGAAAACTTACAAATGGATGGTATTCATGTCCCCCCTCGGTGTGCCCATGCTCCCTACAATGTTTTGTGGCTATTGTGATCAAAATTCTTCTCCTCTTAAAGCCTCTGCGTTGATTACATGGACAATAGCATTTACCATCACCCCTTCTTTCAACTCCTTCCCACAATCTAGCAAGCAATTATCGATTTTGTTTGTCTGGATCAGGAATATTCATAGTTGACATTTTCTCGTAAAGAGCTTAAATGAAGATTATTGATCTTAGAAAATGAAGCTCCAGAGTACTTTGCTCACTTGAATAACAAAAACAACGAAAAGCAGTCCGTCGAACAAAAAATACGTCTACAAATCGTCGATGGTATGGAAAACATGTCGGAATGGTTTGATATTTATAAATTGTAAAAGTCAAAAAATAAACCTACATCGGATGTCCGACGACATTAATCTAGTGATCGTTGGGAAAAAATTCGTCTGATATCCAACCTCTTCAGGTTCAAAATGAAGTCGGTTATACGACATCCATTTCGTTGGATATTTGAATAGGCGTCGGACATTAGCAGAGCCATCGGATAGCCTGCCAGCCTCGTCGGATATTCAAAAGTACATTGGATATCCGACGGACACATCTCGAAATTTATAAAACAAAAAACAAAAAAAAGTAATTTTCAAAGAAAAATATGACGACACAGTCCATTTCGTCGAAGGTCGTCGGATTTGCTTGTTGGATTTTGGGTTCAAATCGAATAGTGCTTGAATAAGAGTTTGTAAAGACCAAGGAAGAACATGAGATTTATGTTGCTGATCTCAGGAGGATATGGGGAGATAGGTAGAGGATTTTGAATGAGGCAATACCTCTCTTCAGGTTAAGCTTCATGATGCACGAGCTCAAAATTATGCAAATACACAGAGGATAGCTATGCTGGAAAAGCAATCTGAGGATGCAACTATAATTGTAGCCTCTTCTAGTTTCTCTAAGTTCTCACCCTAGGAATTTAAGGATTTGGCCCTTCAAGTCAATGAAGAGAATCATAAATTACTGGAGAAGCTATTTTACACCCTAGATGAGTGATACGAACCATTACACCAAAACCTCGAGATGTTAGTGAAGGCCGCTCACTAGGATCTTAACATCCCACCACGCTTCGCAGTCCAGACTCTAGGCTAGATGTGCACCCATATGGTGGTGTCCCCTTTGCACCGTACGAGCCCCGGGCGAACACTGCAATGCCGGCGTTGCCACCCGCTCTGTGACTTGAACCTGGGTGGAGGCTCTGATACCAGATGATACAAACTGTTACACCAAAACCCCAAGGTGTTAGTGAAGGCCGTCCATTAGGATCTTAACAATGAGATTAGGGAAACTCATATGACTTTTGGTAAGATGTCTGGTGTCCTTGAAGAGCAAAAATCCAAAAGGCTGCAAGCTTCTCTGCCAAGTAAAAACATTAGTGAGTGGCAGAGGTATATCAAGAACATACCAGAAGACATCCCCATTCTTAACAGTTTTCAGTTCAAGAAGATCAGAGCTGCATTGAACACTTGACTTGATCTTAATGAGTCAGTTGAAGACATTCTTAAGAAAGCACAAGCTATGTGTAGCAGGCGATGGTATGCAACGGATAACATCATGGAAGTTCTATAGTTCTCAACCTTGGAGCTCATTGAAGATGCTTGCCCACCTAAGTTGATGGTTGAGAAAGTCGAACGCAGATGTGAGGAAGCCAAGCAGATAATTCAGCACCTTGAGGAGGTTAAGATTGATGATATGGATCGATTAATTAGGAAGCTAGTCACCATGGAAGGAAAAATCCACATTTTAATCCGTATTTGGCATAAGTTAGCTAAAAATGAAATGGAAACATTCGTATGTAATGCCCAGCTGGGGCTTGAGTCAGCTAACTATCCGAATGTGGATGAGTTGTTAGAGATTTTGGACAAATGGCAAGTTTTTCTAGGCCATTAGTTTGGTTTTGATTTTGTAATCTCGGTTTGTGGGAATTTACTCTTTGTATTATTTTGTAGCTATTATTTAAAGAGGTGATCCCTCGTAGAAAAACAATGGAATTTGGAGGAGAAAATCTGTAGGAGAGACTGGAGATACCCTGTTCGATACAAAGCTTGTAATTTCTTACAGACTTTCATTATTCAGTAAAGTTATTTTCAGATCTACTTGTGTCTATTGATCAAGTTTCTTTGATGAATGTTTGTTGTAACTCCAGATTGCTTATCTAATGCTGTTTAAATATTTTGCAATTTATTAAGCACAGTGATCTATAGTTCTGGTTTATCTTTGCTAATGATCTGTGTGTTCATGAGGTTTTAAAAGAGTTTATTCAATTAAAACTTTTATCGATTTCTGCAAATGGTTTTCTCAGTAAATTATAATTTCTCTTAATTTTTCAATTAACATATCAATTACAGGTCAAATCTTGAATGCATATAACCCTCAATTTTCCATTGGTTAATTTTAATTGATTAATTGTAACTTGAGCAGTTAAGTCATTAATCTCTTTCACATTTCTGTTTAATTGATGAATGTGCTTATCTATTTTCATATCAAGCTGACCTGCACTTATCTCAAGACACTTTATTAGAGTAGATATAAATTAGTTTAGATCCTTTTAAGTATATTTGTGTTTACAGATTTTACACACTTTGTTTTTCTTCAAAGGAAAACCGATCCCTAGGATCAAAACCCACCAACTCATAGAGTGTCAGCGGAGGCCGAATATCTGTGGGAGATTACTATACCAAACAAGCTGGGGATAGAGTTGTCCTTGCGTAGGACCTTTTGAATCCTTTCAGTCTGGGTTTTCCCCCTCTGTTGGGAGCCTTGGAACCCATTCCAGCACCTTGCACCTACCCTGCACATCCGAGGCCTCAACAGGTCTTCAGAAAACTTTGTTTGTGTTTAAATGCTACGTTTTCAGAATTTGCGTGACCTTAGTGATTCCAGGGTTTGATGAATTTGTATTTGGTAAAAATGTGGAGGATTGACCTGCGATTTGAATTCCCTATCAGTAACTGTCTCTGAGTTTCTCATTTAATTCATTTTATTTTGTTATGTGTTTTATCTGGAAGTGGAAATTCTTTATGTATTAGATGAGAGTGTTGTTTAATTAGAAATGAAAGGGGAAATCCCAGGTTATTTGCACAATCATTTGCATAGCGAAATTACTTCTGTAGAGAGTTGTTTAAATACTTTAAAACTTGGATTATCTCCATTGTTTATCCTAGCTGGGATAAAAATTGTAACCTCTGTAACAAAATCTCTGTATTTTGCTTTTGTCTTTTTATGACTCAACCCTACTGTGCCATTGGGGAGTTACAGCTACATAGATTTTCTTTTTAAGCTGAGATATATTTTTACTATGTGAAATCATTTATCCTGTACTGGCTGTGAATGAATGATTTAATTTCTTTAAAGTATTCTTATGTGGAAATCTACGGCAGGCCCTAGCGTGGAAGTCGCATTCGTTTTGTCTTTATGGTTTAATTGTTGTAAAAGAATGGGAAAGATCCCTGATGTAGCGTGAACCCCCAGTATGTAATTGGTGGCTTGATTTTAGTTAGGGTAAGGTGCAGAGGATTCGATCCTGAGCTTGTTCTTTTTTATTTTTAAAAGATTCTAAGTTCTGGAAACAAATGCTAAATGAATTTATTAGCCTATGTAAGGCGACTCTAGATGAATGTATGTGGTGGTTTTGATTTTGAATTCTGAAACGATGGCTAAGTTCTCTTTACTGCATTTTAAATTGGATTTTAAGGAGCCTCTAGAAAACTCTATCTTAGAGGTCTAGTTTATTTAATAAATATATGTATGAGTAAGGGATTGATGTTAAAGTTATAATTTAAGCATAACATGAATTCATATAACTTAGAAGAACTTCTGCGCCAATACTTGATAGAGATTTTAGTGATAAAAGTTTAGTTTAACCTACAAGCTTTGGCACAGCAAAAATTTGGTTATTATTAGGATAACGATTTGAGATTTTAAGCTGGAGTTTAAGTCAAGTGAATCGATCTCCTACATGAGATGATTATGCTGTAATTAATGTATTTAAAATTTGGTTATGAACACTTTATTGTTTCAACTAACTAGGGTTTAAAGTCTTCAAACAAAAATTTAACTTTTGAAATACAAAGATTTACCCAGGAGAGCCAATGCCATAATCCCTTGCTCTCAAGCAATTAATTACTACTAGGTTACTAGGAAGACAAATCTTGACATAAATTAAACAGCCTAAAACAATTTGAAAAGAACATAGGAATAACTCATACCTGGATAGTTGCAGCTTAATCTTGTTGCTAGTACAGACCTGCACACTTTCAAACACTGGTTACAGAAAACAAGCATGTATTGATCTAGCTGACCTATAGAATACTTGAACTAATCAATTTGGGACTACCACATTCCTCCTAACCTTGACCCTGAACCGTTCCTGGTTCACTAATGGATCCCCCCGAGCTGGTTCCAACATGCGATAGGAAAATAGAGGACCTAGGGTAGACTGTTGATGATAATCAGATCTTGGAAATAATAAGCTCCTTCAGTTCTAAAGGAAAATTCTCTTCTCTTACCATAAGAGAATGATAGAAGAAAATATGATCCCCCACTTTGGGAATTGTCCTTCTTTATATGGGTGAACTTTTGGAATATAGATGTTGAGTAAATAATAGTATCTATAATACTAACTTCAGTTTTTAATTTAAATTTGAATTATAATATTTGTAAAAGATATTTTAACTAATTACTCACTCCTAGTTTATCTAGGACTTTTATTTTGTTACAACTAGATGTATCTTTAAGTTAGATCACAATCTTTTCTTTAAGTATATTAATAATATAAAGAAATATCCTATGCATAAATTTTATGCATACTATTTACACATAAGTGAGCTTTCTTTTATAAATAACGAATCTGATTATTTAATAATTAAATATCATAATAACTCTTTGATTTAATTAATTAAATAGCATAATAACTCTTTGATAATTATTTAAATACAAGGTCCAATTCTTTGGACAAGGTCTTTTGATAAGTTTGGATAGTTGGCTAGGTTAGGTGACTCTAGGTTCCTCTTGCATGTTGGATTCGCTCGTTTAACATGGTAGCTTCCATAGTCCTTGATGAGAGATAGAAATGATTCATTTAACCAATTAAATAATTGTGATGAATAGTAGTGCTATTCAGAGTTTACTCGACTGAACACTTTTAAGATCAAGTAATCCCGAGTGCTCTTCAGAGCTTTGGGTCAACACTAGTCTCACATGGGCGTTACACTAGTGCAATTCCAGAGCATCCCGCTCAACACTAGTACTAGAATGTGTTTTTGAAGCACATCTATAAATATAAATGGCCTTGGATCAGGTATTTATTATCAAGCTTGGAGTGCTCCAAGGCTTATGCCCAACACTATATGTACATCGGGGCTCATGCCCAGTACATAATAAAATCCTCTATGTACAGCAAGGCTTATGCCCAGTACATAGGTCATCCATGTTTTCCAGAGTCCATGCTCAACACATCATCAAAGTCAATCATGTATATCATAACTCTACACACTATGTAACAAAGATCATCTCAGTATATTAGGGTTTTGTACCCAATCTCATAATAAAACATAAATCAATACATTGGGGCTTTCTGACCAATATATAACAATAACCTGCATCAGTGAGGGTCCATGCCCAAATATGTATATCTATAAAATAAATGGATCATGCGAATTGGGGATTACGCCCAGTATATCAAAATAAATCATATGTGTTGGGGCTTAAACCCAATATATAACATCAATATAGTCAGTCAAAATTCGGGATATTACAGGTTGACCATACTGCGCCGATTGATATTGTGGTTGACCATACTGCGGTTTCCCATACTTCCCTTGATCATACTACGGTGGCTGATTATAGTGAGGATGTGATTGAGTATACTTCGTTTGCTGCTGTACTGACGGTTCCTCTCCCCCCTTCATGAAAAATGTATTCGCAATCCATTCTTGGAGTAGGTTGTAAGCCTTGTACTCTTTTTCATCATGGCCAACCGATCGAAACAATTTGCAATATAAATTTATTGGATTCTGTTTATGTAATTGTGACTTCGAAATGTATTTTACATATATGTATATTGTATTCCTATAGAGATGTTATTATTCCTCTATATGGAAGTGTTGTCATTTATATTGTAAGTGTCGTAACTTATACTTGATGGGTTATTAGACCACCTTGTTGTGGTTGTCCCTGTATAAGTCATGTGGTTTAAAGGGTTATTAGACCACCCTATTGGGAGTCGGCCCTGTCAGCATTATGTTATGTGGTTAAGTTAAGGCCGACCTAATAAAGGTTATTAGGCAAGTTGTAACATCCCGAAATTTGTAAAATTTAAATTTTTTTTATAATTGCAATAAATACAATATTAATTATCAAGAAGTAATTATCTATTTGTTTTATTTAGCATTACTAAAACATCTTACTGTTGTTTAACGATATTTTGTTAAGATTTTTATTTTACAATTGACTATTTCAATTGTATTTAACTAATCATGTCTTCTTCTGATGATGAAGGGGTCTTTTGACACCCGAGGCTTACTTAGTTGCAATGCTAAAGTCATTTATCTTGACGCAAGTTCACAGGTAAGAGTAAATTCCAGTCATTGAAGTTATTTTGTGATCTACCAGCATTTAAAATAACAGTTGTATTTTTAATTGAAGATTATTCAGGTGAGATCTCTATTTTTAAAGTACCTTCTGTAGGAAAGTAAAATGACCTATTTCCAAGTCTATCATAGGTTACTATAATTTTTGGAACTATAAAGAGTAGCATCCAAATGAACATACAACATCTTAAGCTTGAATGTTACCATTTATACAAGAGTTAGTATAAAACTCTATATTCAAGTATGTCCTAATATATTTTTATCCATGAGTTGTTACAACTATAATGACAATAATTTTATACAATACAATTGTCGTTTATGAGTCAAAAGGACAAAATATGAGGATACAATTCTAATGTCATATGAACATTGTCATTTTATAAGCACATAGTGATATAGCTAAACTATGCAGTCAACCTAAGTTAGATCATCCTATAAATCAGCCAATAATACTAATATTGCAATTGTATCCAATGGATATAGATATTATAGTGATGTATAGTGTACAATTTCGGTATCTAAATGTTTAGAATATCAAAAATATAATCAACTAGATGCATGGCATTCTAAACTCTATTCTATGAATCCAAAAAGTGTTAAATTTTCAGAATTTACTTCAATCTGATCTAGGATCTTAACTGAGAGAACAACATGTACAACAAATCTACAACATATCAATCATGGACACAATAATGCAAGCACACAAGAGACATAGAGTTTACTTGGGGAAAACCATAAAGGTGAAAAACCCCAATAACTTCCTTAGAGATAGATAGAGCAATGATACAACCATAATACAAGAGATAGTCTTCTCATAGCAGCAGAGCCTCCTCCTCCACAAGTGCACCACTCTCCAAAGTGTGAGTGAGAGAATAGAATGTATAAAATGAGAGAGAGACACTCTCTATTTATACACTAACTTGACTTGACCTTTACTCAACTAGGTCGGCCTCAACTTAACCACTTAACATAATGTTGACTGGGCTGACCCTCACTAGGGTGGTCTAATAACCCTTTGACCCACATGCCCGACCCCCAATAGGGTGGTCTAATAACCCATCAAGTATGAGTTATGACACTTACAATATAAATGACGACACTTCCGTATAGAGGAATAATAACATCTGTATAGGAATACAATATGCATATATGTGAAATACATTCTAAAGTTACATATACATCAACACTCCCTCTTAACTAGGAAGGTATTTCTCGACACAGGTCTTCTAGCACAAGTCATCTTCTCTGGATCATTGTCACTAGATAATCATCATCGAGTCATCATCATCATCACTGCTGCTGCTATCTCAATCAATCTCTGAATCTACTCATCATAGGAAGTTCTACAGAGCCAGTACTTTTTCATACTAGATGTAGGCCCACCACCTGCAGTTCTTCGTCATCACTGGCCATACTGTGGAAATCTCAGGACTTATTACGTGCGTCAGAAAACCTTAAAAGAGTCTCTTGACTAGCAAGAACCCTAAAGAACATCTGAGGCCTTTTTCATCCTCTCCAGATCTCCAGGACTTATTATATGTGACCCCACCACAAAACCTTGTAAGAGAATCCCAGGATTGATTATGAGCACAAGGCTCAACCTATCAGATCTCACAGGGCACAAATTACATGTGGTCACCACAAAACCTCGAAAGAGCATCCCAGGACTGATTACGAGCACAAGGCTCAACCTATCGAATCTCCCAGGGCACATATTACATGTGGTCATGGAAAAACCTCGAAAGAGCATCCCAGGACTGATTACGAGCACACGGCTCAACCTATCGGATCTCCCAGGGCACAAATTACATGCCATAGGACAAAACCTCAAAAAATAATCTGCCAGATATCCCAAGGCACAAATTACATGCCATAGGAAAAACCTCGAAAGACTATATGCAGATCTCCCAGGGCACAAATTATATGTCCTCCCAAGCAAAACCTTGAAAGAGCATTTGCCAGATATCCCAGGGTACAAATTACATGCCATAGGCAAAACCTCGAAAGATTATCTACAAATCTCACAGGGCACAAATTACATGCTTATCTGCACAACCTGTTCCATGGCCACAGAGTATCAACCTGATACTCACCATACATCATCCTGATGTAGACATGATCATCCTGATCATCATCACTGCAACATCCTACTGCATGTCATCTGGAGCAACATCCTGAAGCTCGTCATCCATGATCATCCTGATCATATAATGCATCTACCTGACGCATACAAAGTATCTACTAATACATATCATCATACATGATCCACCTGATACAAATACAAATACATGATACATATCACCATACATGATCCACCTGATCATACAATGCATCTACCTGATGCATACCAAGTATCTACCTGATACATATCATCATACATGATCCACCTGATCATACAGTGTATCCACCTGATACAAATACAAATACATGATACATATCACCATACATGATCCACCTGATCATACAATGTATCCACCTAATACATATACAAATACATGGTCCAAGCATCCAACATGATGCATATACAAAATACATACACATGATCCAACCGATCATATCCAGCATCCAATATGATGCATACATACATATACATATAAATGATCCAACTGATCATATACAACATCCAACATGATGCATACATATATAAATGATCCAACGGATCATATCCAGCATCCAACATGATGCGTATACAGAGCAATAACTGGAGCATTGTCCTGATGCTCATCATCCAACACTTACATCGACAGCCATGTGAAGGATCCTCCTTCCAACATGCTTGGAATGGCTTCTGCAAATGTGTCCATCACTTCTTCCTCAAAGTGTCATCAATCTGAAGAACACCAAGCCTCTCCCTGAAGTACTTGAACTTCACACTGGCTAGTGGCTTCGTCAGCACATTTGCAATCTGCTCATCCATCGCAATGTACAGGAGCTTCACAGCTCCTCTCTGCACCATATCCCTGATATAGTGATATTTGATCTCTATGTGTTTCGACCTGTCATGAAACACTGGGTTCTCGGACAACTTCACATAACTCTGGTTATCACAAAATATACCAGTAGCATCCAACGGGAGATCCAATAACTCAGACAGTATCTTCCATAGCCATACTGCCTCACAACTAGTTGAACAGGCTGCAACATACTATGCCTCACCTGTACTTAGTGCTATGCAGGACTACTTCCTGTTGAACTAAGAGATCACACCTGATCCCATACTGAAGCAGCACCCAGATGTGCTCTTCCTATCTGCAGCACTACCTGCACAATCTGAATCAACATAACCCTGCAGGTTAAACTTTTGATTCGCTTCATACTTGAGCCCATAATCCATTGTACCTTTCAGGTACCTCAGAATATGCTTTACAACAACCAGGTGAACACTCCTTGGATTTGTCAGGAACTGGCTCAATGTGTTCACCACAAAGAAAATATCTGGTCTCATGTTTGTCAGGTACATCAAGGACCCAATCATCTAACGATACATAGTGACATCAACTGATTCAGATGAAGCATCACATAGAAGCTTCAGGTTCGATGCCATAGGTGTGGCCATGGCCTTGCAGTCCATCATCCCGAACCTCTTCAGGATCTCTACTGCATACTTCCCTTGTCCAAGGAAGATTCCATCTGCACTCTGCCACACCTACATGCCAAAAATAAATAGTGCATCATCCCCAAGATCTGCACATATATGACTCCCTGTCATGTGTCTCAGAACCAAGTGGCTACTCCACATACACTTCTTCTTCAACTACACCATTCAAGAAAGCTGTCTTGAAATCCATCTGGTGTATCTTCTATTTCATCACTTTTATATTTCTCTATGCTGCCATCTGCAGCATGCTTGATCTTGATAGATCCATATGGAAGTCATAACAAACTTCCCTTTAGGTCTTGGGACTACATCCCAAACATCATTCTTCATGATCGACGGATCATGGCATTCTTCCCATATCCTGGGAACTTCAATATCTTCAATAGATAATTTTGTTGTTGAACAAATGTTGTAGTTCTTCTTTTGTAGGTGATGGCATACGATCTTTCCTGCACAACAAGTTAAATTGCGTGATTAGAAAACATCTCATAGTTTTCAGAACAAATTCTTACACATAAAGAAATATGTCATACAGTCATGCAATTATCTTAGCCAATGCTTCAATACAACATTTATCCATATTCCGTAACTTTCTAGATGCCTTCCAATCTCTACCAGAACATTGTTAAGAGTGTGCACAACTCCTAACATGTCAGCAAAGAGGTTTCATTCTAGATAAGTAGCAATGGAATGTTGTACAGTCCCATAGGCCACTTAACCATGTATATTAGTAGTATAATGTTCATCAATGAAACTATGCATAATACACAACCTAATTCTAGGAACATAAGCATATACATCATTGAATAACATTATGTAAGAAATGACAATTCAAATACTTATCTTTTTTTGGTTGTTGGGTGGACTCCCTCTGAATCTTTGCAACTCCATTCTGATGTGGATTGTGAGATGTGGTCAACTCCCTCTGAATATCTACATCCTTGCAGAAACTACTAAAGTGTGCTCCTTTGCTTTCTTGCGGGAACAACTGGACTGAGCTCCCTCTTGATCTTTGCTTCCTGGATTACCTATCCTTGAACTTACATCCATCCTTAATCACTATGCATGCTTATTAGTATCATCATTGTGTTATCCTTGACGTCTCATACATAACCACACATTTATTAGTATAATCTTAATACTATCAAAACACAATAATCTTAAACATCTATAGTCATGGTCATTCACAGATAATAAACATTAGTATTCAAGGTTTTAGGGAAATCTTCTTTTACTCATGCATATTCTTATTTGATCATAGGACTCTTCTGATTAGTTAAATCATCAATTATGGTAAGAAACATAATATGCATACAGCCATGACTATTCAAACCTATTACTTCATGAATAATCATTATCAACAACACAACAGTATAAGATCCTAACACAAGGTAGGATTCTAGCTTGATATAGGGAAAACATACCTAGATTAGCATGCTAGCTAGTTATGTCTAACATACCTGCATAATGTCTTCTGGTTCTCTTCAATGACTTGTGCTAGTAACCTGCATGTCTCATAGGTTAACCATTGTAGGACCAAGTTATACATACCTCGAAAGTAGATCTTCTATGTGATCCATGACAATGGATGAATCTTTGTCTTCATGTCACCATGATCATATGTTCTTGAAGTAGAACATGATTTGTCTTTCTTGGTGTACCTTTTATGTTAGCAAACAACATAAACCTCATACAACATCACAATACATTAGTACATTCATAAGTGTCAAAACCTTAATCAATGAATATCTTCTATTAAGGTGATACGACAAGTCTAGTAATTAATCAAGATTGCACTGTAATGATATGAAGACAGACATTAACCATGAAACATACCTGTAAGCCATACCTGTCAAGATTGCTTGTAATCTTCTTATGGAAGGCCTTAACCTCATATTCCTCTGAGACAGGAACTTCTTCACTTATGTAGGTGACCAATCCATCTTATTCTAGGATTAACCCAATCCACTTGATTTGCAAGAACTAGACCTGGAGCTGGATTAGGGTTTGTCAAAGAAACCCAAAAAATTCAAACTTTGAATTTCAAACTTCCGAAAGGATAGAAATATGCGCCTTGATGAGTTGACCAAGTTGGTATATTCAGAATTTGAAAACTGCAAAGTTTCACCGCTCGAAATTGCCTTTTAGATTTCCGGATTCACTTGGAAGGACCCTAAATTAGGGTTTGAGTTTCTCGGAGCTTCACCCAACCAATAGATTTCATTCAAAACTCTAAGCTTTGATTTTTCTGAGGAGCTTCCAGCCGTGGTCATAGATTTCCAAAATTCCAATTTTTGCAGAAGCCCTAATTTTCCATCTTTCCGATCAAAGTCCTGAATTAGGGTTTGATCAAGCCCGGGCCTCTGCCCAACCAAAAAATCTTATCTTGGTCTCTAAATTTTGATTTTCATGAGTAGCATCCATCCGTGGTCTCCGATTACAAAAATTCCATATTTCTTCGAAGCCCTAAATTCCGGAAGCCATGAATGAAAGTACTAAAACATAATTCTGTTTTGACAGAAATATGTACTTGATTGTTTCTAGTGTAACTCCGAACGTTTCGATCCACAGGGTCTGAAAACGTTTCTTGATATAGCTCGACCTGTTATCTTTCCATCCAGATAGGTCTTACCTCAATTGGATTCTCTGAGAGAGAGTTATTCCATGTGTCGCAACGTGACCTGTTTATGGGATAATACCGGAGAGTGGAATTGTACTGCGTGCCACATGTCACTGGTTCAACTTTGGCATCTGCAAACTTTTTTTGAAATAGTACAGTCTGTTTACTACCTATCACATTTTACAAAATTTCATTTGGACCTTCCTAGCCCACGTTATGATATTTTGCCCAAGGTCACCTGATTTTGACTCGGATCTGGAAGAGGCAGAAACCCTATATTGTACAGATCATAAATCACAAAGTACAACGAATTAGAGGTTGTCCTTTGGAAACAAGGTACATGGGGATTTGATATTCGACTTGTAAAATTTTCACATCCGAAAACTTCGCCAAAACGGATTTATAGTGAAAGTGCTACGATGACTGGTTTTTGCTATATCAAGCCCTAACATCGTAAGTGCAACAAGCGTCATACATGCCATATCATGCCTTCTTTCAGGCTAGCTCTGATACCATGTTAAATTTTCAGAATTTACTTCAATCTGATCTAGGATCTTAACTGATAGAACAACATGTACAACAAATCTACAGCATATCAATCATGGACACAATAATGCAAGCACACAAGAGACACAGAGTTTACTTGGGGAAAACCATAAAGGTGAAAAACCCCAATAACTTCCTCAGAGATAGATAGAGCAATGATACAACCGGAATACAAGAGATAGTCTTCTCGTAGCAGCAGAGCCTCCTCCTCCACAAGTGCACCACTCTCCAAAGTGTGAGTGAGAGAATAGAATGTATAAAATGAGAGAGATACACTCTCTATTGATACACTAACTTGACTTGACCTTTAGTCAACTAGGTCGGCCTCAACTTAACCACTTAACATAATGCTAACTGGGCCAACCCCCACTAGGGTGGTCTAATAACCCATTGACCCACATGGCCGACCCCCAATAGGGTGGTCTAATAACCTATCAAGTATAAGTTACGACACTTACAATATAAATGACGACACTTCCGTATAGAGGAATAATAACATCTCTATAGGAATACAATATACATATATGTGAAATACATTCCGAAGTTACATTTACATCAACAAAAAGAAGTAATATTAGTATTGGTCTAGAGTTGGTTCATGAACCAAAACATACCTATTACAATAGATACAAAGTAACGTTAGACTTATTATATATTAGAAATATAAATACAATCAATATATGAAACCATAGCCTATAATATAATTCTAGCCATAATGTATTGGACTATTATTGTGATAATTTGAAGTATTAACAAAAATCAATGCGATGATATAGTATTTCAATCATAAGTATGGATATAGTTTTTGTAGTCATTAATGTGTTAAATCCAATGTTAACTATGATAGAATGCAATTGATAATAGATCAAACGCAATATGCTCATAGTGTAATAAGTAAGGGTTCCATGTTGTTTTAGTGTGTAGGTTGGCCAACACCAAGCATTAAATGGCTTTAAATCAATGTCTTTTGGATTTCCACGGTGGCTTCATACCTGGCTTGTATCACATGTCTTCGCCTTGGTTTCCGCGATCTAGCACAAGTGTTAGTTTAAACCATTATGTCTAAACCCTAATTCATTGTTGCAGTTGAACTTTGGTATTAGGACGACCGGCTACGAAATCTAAGGGTTTGAGGAGTGTGTTCAGGGTTTGGAACCCACGACCTCTGTGTTATTTTAAATTTTTTTGAAAAACCTGTACAAGAGTAGCTTTGAAGTAATTACAGGGTTTTCCAAGTGATTTGTTTGGAGATTCAAAACTGTAACCCTTTCAATGTTTTGTAAAGGGGATTTTGAATGTTGTAAGTGGTAACTTTGGTAGTGCAACCTTCGAGTTACTTCTATGGTGATACTTGGTTCTAACTGGTAGGAGTTTTGATGTGTTGTTCAAGGTTTTGACCACAATCTTAATGTAATGGATCAGGGTTTTTCATTGTGCCCTCTCGATTAGGAATGTTGTCTCAGAGTTGTTGAAGCCATGACCTCCAAAAATTGTTCTGTAAAAGTCTAAACCTAGCACATAAAGTGTTGGAGTGAATGCTCAGAATTCATGGTGTTTTCTCAGTTTTTAAGATGCTCACTCAGGATTGAAACTACGACCTCTGTGCTATCAAGTATTTTTTAACTGGTCTCGTTTCAAGGTAAAAGAAATGTCTGTGTTTTCTGCAATACTCAGTTTAATTTCTTCTTTGGATTTCTTTGAATTCTAACAATTGCTATTGAAACAATGCAGGGTTTACGATAGAGTAACAACCTTGCTCATTGTGGAATATGGAAGTTGAGGACTCCTTTGTCCTTGTAAGTCTTGGGTTCATCCATAACCCTAGAATCGTCAGAAGTTGACATGTTCTGCTTAGTAACTTAGGGTTAGGTTAATATGTCGGTAGTGATGTTTTGGTTTTTGGTAATGCCGAGGCTTTAATGCCTGCGTTGTAATTGTATAAGTTATGTGATATCACTACGCTATACTACAGCTTGCAATTTCATTTTGTTGGACTGAAATTCATAAGTCTTGGAAATAAAACATGCTTTTGGTTGATCTACACGCTGTGCTATTTTTGTTAGGATTTCGGTATTGTTATTTACTAAAATACAGTGGTTTGATTTTTGTAATGGGTAAAATAAACATTCATAACCATGGTAGGAATGTTGGGCGAGTGCGACTCGAACCTGCAACTGTAGAGTGATGTTTTGCTTTTTGTAATGTTTCGTTTATGTTGAAAATTTGTATCTTTGGCAGGGTTGCTAGAACCCTAGCCACGCCTTCATTCTGAGTTTGAAGCTCAAAAAACCAAAAGACTGTGTGACTTCTAACAGTAAGGTTTAATACAGTTTTAGTAAAAAGGTCGAGAGTCAATCTTAGGGTTTTGAAATGAACTTGGAAACGAATACTGGAAACCTTAGATTTAATGAAATAAAAAGTGAATACTAAAGTTTGTATAGTATTGTTCTACAATGTTCTTGCATGTAAATACTGTGACTCAGCTTCTATTGCTAGAATGCTTGTAATGATTTTCTGAAATGAATTTTTTTATTTTTACAATTGTTAAAAGAAAATCCAGAGAGAAAGAAAATACGATTTAAAAAAAAGAAAAAGAGTTAGGGTTTGTAATGTATTGGTTTCTTAGGATATTACAATAAACAATTGATATATGAATTCAAACAGGAAACTCATGCAGAATTTAAGTATGTAAGATGTTTAGAAAACTATAAGTTCATTAGTTCTTGCAACTGTGAAAAGTACTTTGGGAATACTGTTACTTGGACAACATGATATGTATGATTTTAATTAGCATTTGCTTGCTATCTTAGATCTATGGAGATAAGAGGAAATATAAGGTTATGTAAAAATTAGACTATGGTTTTCTTTCATGAAATAACAAAGGAATCCTATATCACTGTCTATGCTTATAGAGTAAATTCTTACTCTGTTTAGATATAGGACAGAATGGTAAACAAATCACTTACTATAATTATTTATCCAATCAAATGGCCATCTGCCTATCTCTCATCTATTATTTAATTTGCTTCTCTATACTAGAGTACGATGCAGATAACAGCATGTGGAAAAATATAGAGATGGTTTCGAATAAAAAATTTACAGACTTCATCATGCAGTTATGGAACATAAATCAGAAATAAAATAAATTCTTTTATAAAACAGAGTTTGATAAATCCTACTAGAAAGAACATTGAACTGTAAACAAAATAGGAACAGTAAAAACTAGTTAACTGTAGAGAAACAAATAGCCCAAGGAGTCTATCCACCCAACCAATTCCTGAAGACAACCAAGTTACTCGCCTTAGGACCCCCGAGCCTATTCACTGAACCACCAGTAGGAAGAAACTTAGAAGCTTAGGACCTCAAGTTGTAGTAGTAATAGTTATCCAGTCTTAAAGACTTAGTAGTCAAAGGGACCTGCACCAGAACCTCTGGTTCTCCTTCTCAGAATAATTTACAGACTTACAATGCACTCACATAACCTCCCTATTCAAATCTCTCAGTCATCACCTAATGCACATGAGGAATATTTCTATAGAAAATAGTGTGTAAGAGCTTCCTGCTCAATTCGAATTTGCCTTATGCAGGCTGCCTAGGCCTTTCAGTTGTCAACTGGTCATTAAATGAGCCGCCTGCTCACTCCCTCCACCTAGGGGATAATGCCACATTTGTAGCAGTAGTTGTCCCATAACCAAAAGCTAGTGGTGAAGTGCAATTGCTGCCATCTGTCCCATGCCTTCTAACAACTTCCATTTCTCCTAGTGGGTCAGTGAACACTCATTTAACAGTTCCCTTGGGTGTTTGTCTCCTACTTTAATTTATTTCATAATAATAATTCAGTAATTACATTCATCCTTGACCAAACTTGGTAATAATTACAAAACTTTGTAGTTAAATTTAACATAAATTATTTTGCCAATAAAATAATAATTTCAGAAATTGGGTAGGTGACATACACCCCCCCTTAAGTCTCAACATCGTCCTCGATGTTGGTCAATCACTCTCTGAGTGTTCCTGAAACAGAGTTGGGTATGCTTCCTGTATACTACTCTCCAACTCCCAGGTTGCCTCTTCCGAGCTAAGGTGCTTCCATTGCACCTTCACTTGCCCAATGGTGTGATTCCGGAGCAGAGTTTCCCTCCTTTCGAGGATACAGTATGGTTCCACCTAAAAATTGTCGTCTTGTCCCACCTGTACATCATTCCAGTTTACAACATGAGTAGCATCGTGTAAATACTTCTTTAAAAATTATATACGAAAAACATTATGTATTTTTAAATTTGGTGGCAAATCCAGTTGGTATGCCACTAGTCCAACCCTTGACAATATTTCAAAAGGACCACAATACCTGGGTGCCAACTTGGCACAGCTTCCCAATTTCAATAACTCTTTTTCGGTCTTACCTTGAGGAACACATGTTTACCAACCTGGAACTCTTTATGAGTCATTTTTAGATCCGCTTGGCTCTTTTTCCTATCTTGGGCAGCTTTTAAATTTCCTTCTACCTGTTTCACAATTAGTTCTAACTCCTTCAACAATTCAGGTCCTAAAACAACTCTATTTACTGGGTCATTCCAAGAAACAGGTGTATCACATTTCCTACCATAAAGAATTTCAAATGGGCTAAGTCTGGATGATGCATGATAATGGTTATTATATGCAAATTCTGCTAAGTGTAAGTAGTCTTCCCACTTACCAGGTTGATCCTTAACATACATTCTCAGTAAGTATTCTAAAACTTGATTCACCCTTTCTGTCTATCCATCCGTTTGTGGATGAAATGCTATGCTGAAATTTAAGGTTGTATTCAACCCTTTAAACAAAGATCTCCAAAAGTTTCCAGTAAATTTAGAGTCACGATTTGAAATTATCACCTTTGGTATACCATGTAGTCGAAAAATATGTTTCATGAAGATTTCTGCAATGTGTTGGCTTGGTTTTGCAACCAAGCTTAGTGCTACGAGCACCTGCTAACTAGTAGCAGCAGTTTCAATAGAAATAAATAACAATAAACTAAATCTAAACTAAACTAAACTAGCATGTGCATTTTGAATTAAAAAACAAGAACAAGAAACATAAGAAATAATTTTGTATTAAAAAATGGGGGCAAGCAAGTGCTTGCAAGAACAATACCTCCAAGTGATGAAGGTTGTTTGAATAGCTTCAATGGTGAGCAGCTCCAATCTCCAATGGGTCCTTTCTCCAAGGTTGCTACAATGGCCAAAAACTCAAGGGATATTTTGGCAGCATGAGGATAGGAATATGGATGGATCTGAAATGAGGAGCCCCTACCACCTTTTTATAGGTTTTGGTGGTGGGGAAAACCATTTGTGGTTTTGTGGAAACCAATGGTATTGACCAACATGGTTTAGGTACTTTTCCCTCCTTTTTTCCTTTTTTGAATAAAATTAATATTTTTATTCCCTTTTTAATATTTTGGGAATTTGGACCCTTTTTTTAAGGTTTTTTTATGTTTTTTTAGGAAAAATAATCTTTTTGAGTGGGAAAAAGGGGTGTACTAAGGTCTTTTGGTGACCTTTTGTTGGCTTCAGAGGCTCAGATGGTGGAAAAGCGGACAAATGGGTCATGTGAATAAGGGAATGAGCTAGTGAGCACTTTTTAGGTGTTAATAGATTGCCCCCTGATGTGTGAGGGCAGGAGCTCATCGTATGGACTATAGACATCATAGTTCTTTTGTCTTTTTTCTGGGGTTTAGGGAGGAGAAGAGACCGTTTGGAGATTGGATCCGCAGACCTTGGAAGCTGCAAAAACAAAAAATATTACATGGCCTCAATATGAATGAGGAATAATCTCTGATAATGGATGAGGCGGGCATACCCATGCTCGTATCAAGACATATACATAACAATTAGTCCCAAGAAGGGGGATATAATACATAAAAAATATACTGGTACATCATAATGGTCTATAGGGGACATGATTTTGGGATGTACTCATGGTCATGGCATGACTAATCTCAATAACTGATACACTGGAATAGAGAAACAACCGTTCTGATGAAGGTCTCAGACGGGTTGATGAACTGCTGAAACTGAAGGTGTCCAACATCTGTAGGGACTCAAAAACTATGAGTCATCTCTGAGAATTAATGTAACTATATACTCAAGGGAGTATGAAACTGGGGTATATCTGAATACTGTCGCCATGTGCAACCCGGATATCTATAGGAAAAGTATAACTGGTTGTATCCATAGGTAGACTCTCAAATGTGGAGGAGTCGGGAGGTATCCGGGGTCTTTGGCTAATAACTGAAAGGACCAATACCCTGTGCGAGTCTCAACGATGCGATCAAGGTGTTGAAGTCGAGCATGTGAGAAACAACCATTTGGAGAAGCACTGAGGACTCTTCTCGAATTGATTCGTAGGCACTCATCATAAATGGTGATGAGTCCAAGACACAGGGACCTCTAGGTCTATCCTCTGGAATAAATTTGGTTGCCGTTGACAGAGGGAGACCAGCAACTAACAAGGCAATGTTGTTTCCTTGATAGGAGCGCAAGGTGTAGAACTGAAGTGTGGTAGTACTGATGGTAGGACTGACATACTTGTGGGGATGGGAAGTAACTGGGGTCATATAGTGGGTAGACTCAAACTTCCTTTGTTCAGAGCATGATGACATGGTTGACCTAGCAGCATAGGGAACTGACTTATAGGTGTGGGGATCATTGCTTTTAGGGACTGAAGGGTGTGTCTTGACTCTGGGGGGGGGTCAAGCTGATGGGTGATGTCGAGGGATTCTCAGGGTGACATACTGCAGAATACTCTAAACAAAGGCGACCAAAATGGGGAAGCTGCTCTATGAGTAGACGTGATTTGTTGTGGCACCGAGAAGCACCATTGGGTCCTTCTTCGTAGTTTTAATGAGCTCCAAGAAGGTATAAAAGTGTGCTCTAAAATGGTACTGTCCTGTGGATTTGTGAGCCAAGGACTGTTCGTGCTCATTGGTGCTTTCATTTTTAATGAGTCTGAAAACGATAAGAAGACTCTGCAGTGGTTATGACTACTGTCCTGTTGGTTTTACGAGCCCAGGATGGTGATTGCTCGTGGTCGCTTTCATGTTTAGAGAGTCTGAAAGTGGTAAGGGGACTCCATTGGTGTTTCTTTTTCGTAAGTTTAGTCTCCAAGGCCCGAAAAAGCATAAAATGATGCAGATGGAGAACTCTTCTAGCCGATGTGACTAGAGTATACCTTTTTCGTAATTAGTCTACAAGGTCCGGAAAAGGGGTAAAATTATACTAGGTAGACGCCCTTTCAGATACGTTTAGCGAGCATGAAAGGAAGCAAGGTTGCTCGGTGATCTTTTCATTGTTTTAGGAGTCAGAAAAGAGCTTAACAGAAACTCCCTAAGTGCCTTTTTTGTAAAAAGGATTGCTCGGCCCGAAAAAGGGATAAAATCATACCGAACAAAGAGGGATTGATGGGAGCGAGAAAAAAGGTCTCAAGCATCATCATGTGTGCAGGATACTGGATCTGGTGGCATAAATATTGTCAACAAGGGGCAATGGCCATTGTGGCATGCAAACCGAGGTAATGAGAGGGCATTTTGAAAAAGTGGCCGAAAAGTATGGCTGTGAGAGTGAGAAATGATCTCAAGCATCGTCACGAGCGCGGAAAAATGAATCCGGCAATATAAGGTTCATCAAAAATGGACGTCGGCCGATGTGGCATGCAAACCGAGGCGACGAGGGGGCATGGGAAAAATGCCCTAAAAGTTGGGGCGTGAGAGCGAGAAATGATCTCAAGCATCATCACGAGCGCGGAAAACTGAATCTGACGATATAAAGATTATCGAAAACGGAGAACGACGGATGTGGCACGTAAACCGAGGTGACAAGGGGGCGTGGAAAAATTCCTGAAAAATCTGGGCGTGAGAGCGAGAAATGATCTCTAGCATCGTCACGAGCGTAAAAAACTGAATCTGGCGATATAAGACTTGTCCAAAACGGACGATGGCCGATGCGGCACACAAATCGAGGCGACAAGGGGGCTTGGAAAAATGCCCTAAAAATATGGAGGTGAGAGCGAGAAATGATCTCAAGCATCATCACGAGCGCGGAAAACTGAATCCGACGATATAAAGATTGTCATAAACGGAGAGCGGCGGATGTGGCATGCAAACCGAGGTAACAAGGGTATGAAAAAATGGTCAAAAAATGGAGCTGGTGAAAAATGGAAAAGGAAAGAACTGTCATGAAGTTCTCCAAAGGACGGTGGTGTCCATGCGGCTTTTTATGGGTAAAATCGTTTGAGGTACAACCCGTTGCATGGGTTGCAGAGGGGGTTTCCTTCTAAATCGGTCAGAATGTATGCCCCCTGTCCGAGGCAAGTGTGTATAATATATGGGCCTTGCCACATGGACACAAACTTTCCTTTCCCGGTTTTGTCATGAGCCTGATCATAAGCGAGGACAAGGTCCCCTTCGGAAAAATTTCTTGGGTGGACATGTCTATCATAATTCAATTTGGATCGGTTCTTGGCTGCTTCCATGTTTTGAAGGGCTGTTCGCCGATCTTCATCGGCCTGCTCCAGGAGTAGTAAGCGTTGTTCAATTGGGGTAGTGTCCGGTAGGAGTTCAACGACCATATGTAGGGTTGGAATCTGGAATTCAATGGGGAGGACAGATTCGACACCATGAACTAAGTGGAAAGGGGTAAAACCGATGGAGGTTTTAGTTGATGTGCGGTATGCCCATAGTGCCGGGAAGAGCATGTGGTGCCAATTTGACTTGTGTTTGTCTACAGTGCGCTGGAGGATGGTTTTCAAAATTTTGTTTATCGCTTTGACTTGGCCATTTCCTTGGGGGTAGTAGGCAGAGGAGAAATGGTGTTCAAATTTCAGTAAGGTGGATAGTTCTTTCCATACGGCGTCTTCGAAGTGAGAGCCGTGGTCTGATACAAGTTTCTTTGGTACTCCAAAATGTGCGATAACATGGTTGAGAAAGAAACGTGCTGCGGTTTCGGCTGTGCAATTGTAAGTTGGCAATGCCTCCGCCAACTTGGTAAAATAATCTACGGCCACAATAATATGTTTGTGACCGCTGGCTGACGTGGGATTGCAATCAAGGAAGTCAATGGCCCATTTGCAGAATGGTCCGGCAGTAACGATTGGATGAAGGGGGGCGGGTGGGGTTCTTGCTTTAGGGGCAAAAAGTTGACAATTTTGGCAATGTTTGACTGCAGTGATGCAATCAGTAAATAATGACGGCCAAAAGTAACATACTCGAATGATCTTTTGGGCGGTGGCCATGCTGGAGAAATGGCCTCCACAGGCACTGCTATGACAATCATTGAGGACTTGTTCTTCCTCACTATGGGATAGGCAACGTCATAGGATGGTATCAACGCCACGTCGATAAAGCACATCCCCTAACAAGAGGTATCGGGGGGCGTGGTGACGTATACGACGGCGTCCTTCACGATCGATGTGGGGTCGAAATTTCTGCGTGCGGAGGTAAACTAGGATGTCACCGTACCATGGGTCGTCAGACGAAATAATGAAGATGTGATCGTCAATCAGATCCGTTTGGATAGCGGGTGATGATGAAGAAGATGGGAGGTCGGTGATCAGATGGGCAAGCACGAGGGCTTTGGTTCTCTTGGGAGTTTTGAAAGTGAGGTCATATTCCTGGAGAATAACGACCCATTTAGCAACCTGGCCTTGTAGGAGCTGCCAGTTTAAGAGATAGACCATAGGGTTGGAGTCAGCGACGACCTTGGTATGACCGAGCAGGATGTAGTGTCGTAATTTTTGGACAGAAAAGACTACAGCTAGGTCTAATCTTTCCTCGTATGGGTAACGTAGGGGTGGGACAGACAAGGTCTGGCTGACGTAATAAATGACATGTTCTTGGTGAGAGGCATCTTCTTGGACCAAGACTCCGGACACGGCATGTTCAGATGCCGAGACGTAAAGGATGAAGTCCTGAGAGAAATTTGGAGGGGAGATCAAGGGGGCTTGTGTGAGAGCTTTCTTGAGGGATTCGAATGCCGTGTCTGCTTGCTCATCCCAAACAAAGGGTATGTGGGTGCGAAGTAGGCGTAAGAATCCATGAACTTTGGTGGCGTAATCAGGCACGAAGCGACAAAGGAAATTGGACCGCCCCTGCAAACTCTGGAGTTGCCGAAGCGTGCGCAGAGAGGGAAGGTCTAAGATGGATTTGACTTTCAAGGGATCAACAGTAATTCCATCCTGGGAAATAGTGAAACCCAACAAACGGCCTGCAGGAATGCAAAAGACACACTTGTGTGGGTTCAAGCGGATTTTATATTTGTGACAATGCAGGAAAACTTGTCAGAGGTCGTTAAGGTGGTCTGATCGTTTCCAGGAACGAGCTGTAAGGTCATCGAGATAGACCAGCAGGATATGGACCAAGTCGTGAAAACAATAGGTCATGGCCCGCTGGAAGGTGGCACCAACACTTTTGAGGCCGAACGGCATGACACGATAGGAAAATGTTCCCCATGGGGTAGTAAAGGTAGTCTTATACTGATCCTCCTTACGAATTTGAATCTGGTTGTATCCGGAAAAACTGTCCATGAAAGAGAGGACTTCATGCCCCGCACACGCATCAATGAGTTGGTCAATGAATGGCGTGGGGAAATTGTCTTTGGGACAGGCGCGGTTTAAATCATGGAAGTCAGTACATACTCTAAGGGTGCCTTGTTTTTTGTTGACGGGAACGGGGTTTGAAACCCATGTCGTATAAGGAATAGGATAAATGAATCCTGCTTCACGAAGTTTCTCGACCTCGGCTTTAACAGCGGGGAGCTTGGAAGGATGAATGGGTCGTTGTTTCTGACGAACGGGGGGGACATCAGGCCATGTGTCAATGTGGTGCTCTATAATGGCGGGGTCAAGACCAGGCATTTCGGTATAGGACTAGGAAAATACATCACGGAATTCTTGAAAAAAAAATTTGTATGCCTGAGTTTTTGCTTGAGTGCAGGATGCGCCCAGCGAGATGAGTTCAGGTTTTCCAGGTGTGGTGGAAATATCAATTTGTATAATGGGGGAAATTTTTGACATGTTCCCGTCTTCGAAGGCATCCGGTGCTGGGATGGGGTCCTTGAGCCAATCGACCTTAGTGGGTATGAAATCTTTCGATTCGACCGATAGTTGATTAGATGTGGTGGAGGTAGGCTCCTCTGGAAGGAAGTATGAGCGATGATGCATATCGTCCCACGGGTAGTCGGGTGCAGTGAGCATTTCTAAAATTTGCTCATCAGTACGGAAGTAATCAGACCATAAATCAAGGGGTTTTGGTTTGAAAGTGGTAGTCGAAGAGATCATATAGATGGTGTTAATCTCTCCGGATGAGGATGGTGCGGGAGGGTAGATCTCCTCGATAGTAGGGGGTGCCGTCTCAAGGTCCAAATTGTTCATCTCGTAGAGAGCTGCTTTATAATCTGGGATGTCAGGACAGTTGTGGGAGTAGTGGCCGTAAATACCGCATATCGCACATGGGTGGTTGGTATGCAGTGATTTATCACGAGGCATGGGGTTTGGATCGAGTTTGACCACCGGGATGTTGGGGTCGTCGTCCAACATTTGCATGTGTTCCTGTAACGCAGGTAATTGTGGACACTGATGGGTTGGATGGCCTAACTCATCACACAACGAGCATTTTGGAGGAGCACGGAATACGGGGGGAGGTTTAACTGCCTTGGTTGGGGGTACCGCAGTGTATGGTTGTGGGCCTCTGCCCCCAGTGGGCCTGATGAGTGGAGGGGGATTCGTCGATGACGAAGGAGTATTGATACCGGGAGGTGGTTGGGTAGAAGTGACAATGGGTTGCACCAGTTGCAGGATGACATTTGGTGTCGGCGATGGAACGGGAGGCGAAATATACCACACGGGTAATCCCAATGTTAACCCGGGTAGACTAAGGGTAGCCATAACCGGAGCACTTACTATGCCCGAGAGAGGGAATAGAAAGGGGATTGTGTGGATGGGTGTAACACCGATGTGACTAGGGACCAATGGTGGTTTAGGGAACAAGGGTGGTTGATTACCGGGTGTTTGTGAAAGAGTGCAGAGGTTAGCGATGTGTGTCTCCGGTGACGGTGGTGGAATGGCCTGGAATGTAGAAGTCATCGGCGCGTCGGAGTATAGTCCGGGTCCCACTGAGTAAACGAATGAGGTATTTGCACCACAAACAAGTTGTTCAACCATGGGGAGAACATTTTCAGGTGTGGCGGGGGCCTTGGGATCGTAGTAGGTGAGTTGGTCGACCTTGACCACGCATCCCTCATGGGGGAACTGCATGGTACGAAAAACGGATGAGGCGACCGCCCGCATGGCATACATGTAGCTGCGACCAAGTAAAAGGTTATAGTCCAGTTGGGCATTGATGACCTCAATGTCAATGAGTACGATTTTCCCAGCCAGTTGGATGGGGACATTAGGTAAGAGACCCTGGGGTTGTGCCGAACGACTATCATAGGATCGCAATGCAGTGGTGGACTGTTGGAGAGTAGGGGATCCCAACTTCTGCCAAACGAATGTGGACATGACGCATGTAGAGGCCCCTTCATCGATAATGCACCGATGGATGACAAGATTCCGAACAGAAACGGAAACTTGGAATGTTAAAGAGGAAGGCAAGCGTGGTTCAGAATGGTCTAAATCGAATGCGATCAGTTGTGAATCATTGGGGTCGATAGCGCCAATGGCAGAGAGCAAAGTCTTGCGTTGCGAAGGACAGTTTTTCAAAACTTCTAAAGCAGACATGGCTGCAGGAGACTGGGCTAAGTCGTCTACAATGTTGTAATTCGACGCAGCATGAGCATTGGGATTGTTGTTGATGCGACGAAGTGGGAAGCGAGGTGCTTTGGAAGCGCCATCAAGTGGAGCCAGAGGTATACGTAACGTTTGATCTGTGGGATAAACGTTCGTGTTCTTGTCAGCGGTAGGGGCTTCAGAAGTGGAGCCATATTGGTTCCGACGGGTTTGGAGGTTGGCATCGGCAGTTGACATCATCAACAAATGGTGAGTACCTGAATCGAACATGGGTTGATCAGGGGCTGCATAAGTGATCTGTTGTGGTGGCACGTTGCCCTGAGGGGGAGCTAACGGCTGAGTGTTCACTACACCCTGGTTTGGAAAGGGGTTTTGCAGCACCAAAGGTTGATGTTGAGATGGTGGAGGGTTGGGTGGCGGCTGAGGAGCTGCTTGCCCTTGACGATGTGCATCGTCGGTCCAGAGTTGCCGAGCTCACTCCAAATATGGGAAAGAATGCGTGTAATGACCATAGACCCCACAAATAGAACAAGGGTGGTTTGTTCTGAGGTTATTATTTCTAGGCTGCTTGGGATTTCGATCCAGATTACAGTTGGGAGGAGCAGCATTGTTATTTTGCGGAGGATTGGCAAGTGGAGGACCTTGCTGATGTTGTTGGTTATTACCGCAGTTACGACCTCTACCACGGTTCTGTTGCGCACCTTGGTTGCGCCGGTTGTTTTGGTTCTGGGGCTGGTTGTGTTGTGTGTACACTTGCCCTTGAGCAGTGGGAGGATTTTGGTTCACCACAGGTGCGGGAGCAGGTTGTGGTGGATAATAATCCTGTGGGGCTGGAGGTGGTCCAATTACCTGCTGGGGTTGTTGGTAACCCTGAGCTATTGGAGGTGTTGGGCTAGCTGTCACAACTTGCTGTGGGTAGTACACTGGTTGAGGTGCAGCTGGGGGGGCGTATGCAGGTGGTGCATGACCAAAACAATGAGGTGGACATGAAGGTCCATGGGTGTGGTGGTGATGTGCCATGGGAGCATATGAACTGGTTGCTCCAGATTGAGATGTAGCCCGCGAAAGGTCGGGACCATGGCTAGTATGTGCAATAGAAAAGGGTTGGGGATGCGAGGCCATATGACCAATGATGCCATCAGCGGCATGGGATGCCCCTGGTGCATCATGTTGGGATGATTCGCCCCGAGGGGCGTCTGGAATAATGGTATATAGATAACCCGACTGGGCATAAATGAGATCAAACTGTTGGGCTTTGAGGATGGCCTCTTCCTCAGAATGTGGTCGTTCGGATGCCACATCCTTCGCAATGAGAGGGAGGAAGGATTTGAGAAACCAATCTAAGAAGATACGGTCATCTAACTTGATTTTGCAGAGGCTTCGGCATCGACGCCACTCATGAATGTGGTCAGTGATGTGGGTGGTCGTGTTCTGTCTGCAAGACAGTAGGATCTCAACTCCCGCATCATAGCGGATAGGTAACTAGAAGAACTGTAGGAAGGTTGAGGCAAGGGAGGTAAAGGTGGCATGCGTCCCATGGGGCTGCTCGATATACCACTTAGCTGCAGAGCCAGTGAAGGTGCGTTGTAATAGACGGAGGCGGACAGAGTCGTCCACTATGGAGTTGGAGGAACACCATAGATGGAAGGACATGATATGGTTCTGGGGGTCCTCACCTGCCTTTCCCTCAAACTTAGGGATGTCGGAGGGGAGTTTGGTGGGCATGTGAGGCCACGCAGGATCATGTCTGATAGGATCATTGGTTAGCCTGGCTAAGTCTGGCAAGTTCAGACTTGCCATGTACAGTAAGCTAGCAGATGTAGTGACTGGGACTGGGACATGCCTAGTCATGGTGGTATGATGTATGGGTCTAGTAGCGCCTAAAGGTATGCTAGGTATTGCAGGTATGTGTCCTCCAATAGGTGTGGTCTGGTATGGGCCAACGCTTCCAAGTGCAACATGGGTTACACTTGGGTTAGGAATAGTAGTGGTGATTCCTGGAATCTGGGTTGTAGGAATCAAAGGGGGTGTGACCCCTATGTTGGGCATACCCATAACAGGTGGTGGCCCTGTGTTGGGGATTCCTATAACAGGAGGTGGCCCTGTGTTCGGCATTCCTAAGGGTGGAGTGTTGCCCATATTAGGCATACCCAGGGGGGTGGTTGCTGCCATGGATGGCACCGCAGTAGAAGGGTCTGTGTATGTCTCACCTATGGTGCTGGTAAATAGTGGGTCAAATGGTGTTCCAGCCATAATGTTGGTTGGGAATAATGCAGTGAGGTTTTCGGATTCTGCCTCAGAATCAGAAGTGAAGTGAGGCGTGTCAGAATCGGATGACCGTATGGTTGACGGACGATGTGTCGAGTCAAGGGATAAGGCTCGACATCGGTGACGTGGCGAGCCAAGTAGACTGAACTCTGGGAGTTCGCCCTGAAGACGACGAGAGCGTCTAAAATTCTAAATGGTGAGAAATAAGTTTTTTGTGAAAAAATCTTATGTGAAAATGGTAATGTATAAAAAACTCTAAACCCTAATGCAACCAAGGGTGCAAGAAGGAGAGTGAAAATGAAGGCTCTCAGGCCAAAAAATCAACCTCAAAAAAGGCACTTATTATAGCAGCTGTGCTATAATAAGTGGAGGGATGCAAAAAATGGTCAGAGTACCAACATGCAAACAGCTTCTAGAAAAAATAGGTGTAACTAGACCAAAGGTGGGTTGAATCATGCAAAACACCTAACTAAAAGTATTGTGAATCAACAAATGATATTCTCTGCAAGGTGATGAAATACAAGTCAGACAATATGAATGTTGAGTCAACGGCTAGATATCCCCCTACCGGGAGGGACACCGGGTAATCAATCCTAAAGAATGGCTACTAGGATACTCCGTTCATGACATGTCGAGAAAAGGTAAATCTGCCATTTGGTCCCTTATCGCAATACCCCCATACAGGGATATCCCGAGAACTGCGAATGGTAGCCCTTCGGTTACTAAATGGATTTTGGTATTCCACTCAGGCTTCTGGAACCATCCTCGCGACTTCAACCCTCCTAGGGGAGAGGCCTTCCCATAAACCGGTTGTGACCGTGCCAATAAATACTAGGAGATTTTAGCTCCCTAATGGACAACAACTATGTCTCAGATGTAATAACTGAGCGGTGTTATTGGAACACCTATCCCCTCAATACTACCTAGCTACAAAGTTCTTTTAGTGTTCCCCAAGTGGGGTGAAAAGTGGGTTGAAATTAGGGTAAGTTTTAAGGCTCAGTTTAAAATTAGTGTTTGAGTGGGTGCACGTGTGATATTTTAAACTGAAATTGAAAAAGTAAATGCTAAGTATTAAAAAAACAAAGGATCTTTTGAAATAAAAAGCAAATATTATGACTTTTTCAATAAATGGAAATTAAATGCTTTGCAAAGACTATTAAAAAAAAAAAGGATCTTTCAAATAGGAAAGCAAATAATATAACTTCTTTACGAAATAAATGGATTTCATTTTCAACAATTGCTATGGGAAAAATATTAAAGAAGCAAACAGCAAAATTTTTTAATCTAGATAAAATGCAAATAGATCCTTCTTTCAATTTCTGAAAATTTTTAAAAAGACTTTTTCACATGTGCATTCTAATACTGGAAAATGCAAATGGCTGTAAAATATGCAGGATTTCTAATACTGGAAAATGTGCTATGTGGGCAGAAAATACAGTAAGAAATTAATTTTTTAAATGATTCGGCCGAACGAAAAAATTAGCATTGCGGGTTTTGACAGAAAAGCCGTGCTGGACCGCGCGGGTTTCTGTCGCACAGTCGCGATGGGTAGCGCGGGTTTTGACCGCGAAGCCGCGATGTGCGACGCGGGATTTCTTCACACAATCGCGATGTGCAGCGCGGAAAAGGTCCGCGAAGCCGCGATGTGCAGCGTGCTAAATGGCCGCGAAGCCGCTGTGAACTGCACAGAAAAAAGCCGCGCAGTTGCGATGAACTGTGCGACTGTTGGGAAAAAAGCTACAAGGCGAAAGCCGTACGCGGATGCCGAAAAACGAAGCCGAAAATTGAGAATTTTGGGCTGTTAATGGCTAAAAAATGGGCCAAGATCTAGAACAGCAACGGATCTGCTGTCTAGGGTGGCAGATCTATGAATTAAACTAACAAATACTATAAAAAAGTAAGATCTAAAGCAAAAGTGAGATCGAAAGATTCAAAAAGCAGTGGAGTCGCCAAAAACTGTTGGCTTGGTTTTGCAACCAAGCTTAGTGCTACGGGCACCTGCTAACTAGTAGCAGCAGTTTCAATAGAAATAAATAACAATAAACTAAATCTAAACTAAACTAAACTAGCATGTGCATTTTGAATTAAAAAACAAGAACAAGAAACATAAGAAATAATTTTGTATTAAAAAATGGGGGCAAGCAAGTGCTTGCAAGAACAATACCTCCAAGTGATGAAGGTTGTTTGAATAGCTCCAATGGTGAGCAGCTCCAATCTCCAATGGGTCCTTTCTCCAAGGTTGCTACAATGGCCAAAAACTCAAGGGAGATTTTGGCAGCATGAGGATAGGAATATGGATGGATCTAAAATGAGGAGCCCCTACCACCTTTTTATAGGTTTTGGTGGTGGAGAAAACCATTTGTGGTTTTGTGGAAACCAATGGTATTGACCAACATGGTTTAGGTACTTTTCGCTCCTTTTTTCCTTTTTTGAATAAAATTAATATTTTTATTCCCTTTTTAATATTTTGGGAATTTGGACCCTTTTTTAGGGTTTTTTAGGCTTTTTTAGGAAAAATAATCTTTTTGAGTGGGAAAAAGGGGTGTACTAAGGTCTTTTGGTGACCTTTTGTTGGCTTCAGAGGCTCAGATGGTGGAAAAGCGAACAAATGGGTCATGTGAATAAGGGAATGAGCTAGTGAGCACTTTTTAGGTGTTAACACAATGTCGGGAGTCTTATGAGTAGTCTTCATAGGTATAAAGTGTGTTGCTTTGCTCAGTTTGTCTACTACCACCATGATAGAGTCATTTTGTTTTTTATTTTTGGGTAGTCCAATAATAAAGTCTATGCTTATCACTTCCCATTTCCAACTCGGTATAGGTAATGGATGTAGCAATCCAACAGGATGTTGGTGTTCAACTTCCACTTTTTGGAAATCCAAACATTTAGCTATGTACTCTGTTACTTCATCTTTCATTTTGGGCCAATAGTATTCTTTCATGAGCATAGTGATGGTCTTCTGATAACCTGGATGGCCAGAGTAATGGCTTTTGTGCATCTCATTTAAAATCAGAATTTGTATTTATGGTATGTTAGGTACATACAATCTGTTTTTGTATAACAATAGTCCATTTTCCTTCATTCTGTAATCTGTTTTTGTATAACAATAGTCCATTTTAGAACTGTTGTTTGTTGTCTTTTCCTTTAATTTTCTGTATTCTTCATTCGTTTCACTCCTTTCAAGGATCTGATTTTCTAAGTCTGTTGAGTAAGTACTGATGGCTGAAATAAAATTCAGTTTTGCTTTACGACTCAATGCATCTGCAACCTTGTTCTCTTTCCCTTTAATATGCTGAATTTCAAAGTCATACTCACTTAAGAAAGTTAACCATCTAGCTTGTGTAGCGTTCAGATTTGTCTGATCTAATAAATATTTCAGACCCATGTTGTCTATCAATAAGGTAAATTTTCTGCCAATAAGGTGGTGACACCACATTTTTAAAGCATGAATTACTGCTAATAACTCTAAATCATAAGTGGAGTAATTCTTCTCATGTATTTTCAGCTTTCTTGATTCGTATGCCATAGCATGCCCTTCTTGCATTAGGACTCCACCGAGTCTGTCATTACAAGCATCTGTGCAAACTATGAAATCTTTATTAGGATCTGCTATCCTCAAGATAGGTGTTGTAGTCAATAATTCCTTTAACTTCTTAAAACTGTCAGAACATTTCTAATCCCACACAAATTTCTTCCTTTTCTTCTGCAAGGAAGTTATGGGGTTGGCAATCCTCGAAAAACCCTCTATAAATCTTCAGTAATATTCAGTAATGCCCATAAATGATCTTACATCCGACATATCCTTTGGAACCGGCTAGTCATTAATGGCCTTTATCTTGTCGGGGTCAACCGAGATTCCTTCTTTAGAAATTATGTGTCCTAAATACTGAATTTTGTCTTTGTGGAAGTCACACTTACTAAACTTAGCATATAGTTGATGATCTTTCAGAACTTGTAAGATAATCCGTAGATGTTCATCATGCTCTTCTTTGCTTTTAGAATACACTAAAATTTCATCTATAAACACAACTGCAAACTTATCTAAGTATTTGTGCAGAATATTGTTCATCAAACACATAAATACAGTCGGGGCATTAGTCAAGCCAAATGGAATGACTATGAACTCGTAATGTCCATATCGAGTTCTGAAAGTTGTCTTGAAAATATCTTCATCTTTAACTCGTACTTGATGATATCCTGACCTTAGATCAATCTTTGAAAATATATTATCTCCATGCAGCCGATCAAATAGATCATCTATGCGAGGCAACGGATACTGATTCTTGATTTTCATCTTATTAAGCTTGCGATAATCTATGCATAGTCTTAGGGTCCCATCTTTCTTCTTAACAAATATAACAGGTGATCCCCAAGGAGACACGCTGGGTCTTATATAATTCTTATCAATCAGTTCCTTCAACTATGATTTCAATAAATATAATTCCAGTATATTCATTCTGTATGGAGCTTTAGAATTTGGTACTGCTCCTGGTATTAACTCGATGATTAAATCTAAATCTCTTTTAGGAGGTAATCCTAGAATCTCCTTAGGAAATACATCCTTGAAATCATTTAGGACATGTATGTCTTCTAATTTCAGTTTGTCCTCTTTACAAATAAACTCATCATTTACTACATTTACTGCAAACAACTGACATCCTTTCCTAACTTCCCTCTTAACTTGTATGGCTGAAATCTGTCTAAGGGTTACCTTTCGTGGGATACTTTTACTTCTACAATTTTTCCTTCTTCATTTAAACATGTAAATTGTTTTTCATAATAGTTCAGAATGACATGATGGGCTTCTAACCAGTCCATTTCGATTATAATATAATACAATCCTAAAGGTAAAATATTCAACTTGATTTGTGTCCTCAACTAATTCATGGATGAAGCACAACTTTCTATAAAATCTGATACTTTCCTCTTTGTTCCAGTTGCTAGTCTAACTAACCAAGATTTACTGAACTTTTCTGTTTTCAATTTAAGACTTTCCACAATATCTGGTGATATATAACTTAAGCTAGCACCTGGGTCAATTAAAACAGTAACAAGATGATTTTGTAGCATACCTTCAATCTCTACCATAGAGATTTGATGATCTGCTTGCCTGTTGTCAAGTGCTGCATTGATTCAGGGCATCTCCCTCGCCACATCTCCAACAGTAGGTTCAGTCTGAATAGAGTGAATGTGGTTAGTTGTCTGCTTCCTCTTGGGACATTCTGATGCATAGGTTCATTTTGTTCATTGGTCCTGGTATTATTAGGAGCATTTCTGGGTGCTGTAGAATTCTGTTGTTGACTGTTTCTGAAATTATTTCCTTGAAAATTCCAATTCTGAAAATTTTTCTTTTGGAACCTGGAATTCCCACTGAACCTGAATTTTTTCTTTTTCAGCTCAAAATTGTTGGGTTTATGACTTTTCCAATTTGACATTCCTTCTCTTTTCCGATTAATGTCATAACAGAAAACTGCCTTTCTCATAGCCTCTTCCAAAGTTTTTGGACTGTCATACTCGATTCTATCCTCAATATTGAAAGGTAGACAACTCAAGTATCTTTGAATCTTCGGTTTTTCTACCACGATATAAGGCAAGTATCTCAACAAATTCAAAAATTTACTATTCATTTCCTTCATGTTCATACTTCCCAGCTTTAAATCGTAGAATTCTTTGGATTTTTTTTCATAGTACTGTTCAAATAAAAACTTCTTCTTGAAGTATCATTTAAAAGTACTCCAGTTTACATCTTTATCCTTGATACCCTTTACTCTTTTGATGTCCTTCCACCAAATATCCGCTTTTCTAGTCAAGTTATATATAGCCATTTTTGCTTTCAAAGATTCTGAATAGTTATAAATCTGGAAATATTTCTTCATGCTAAACAGCCATGCTTCAGCTGTCTTGCCCTTCTCAGTTTCTCCATTGAAATTTGGAGGTCTAATCTTTTTGAACTTCCCAGAAATCTGTTCATACTCTTTATGGCTTTTCTTTCTGGGTTTGTAATCTCCTTTACTACTATCGCTTGAATAGTTATGCCTCTTTTTGCATGCTTCAATAGCATCTCCTGATGATGTTGAACTACTATTCACATCATCGATTTTCATTTTGTTACTTTTGTTACCATGAGGTGGATCCTCAACCTTGGAGATATCTTCATTATCTCTCTCCTACTCATCAATTGGGCACTGTTCAAATAGCACTTGGTTTAACTCGTGCGCCTTCGTAATTCTTCATTGTCTTGTTTCACGGATCTAATTTCTGCCTTTAATTCCTGAAACGCACGTAACAATTCTGACGAATTGTTATTCAATTCCCCGTGGCCTTCTTCTGCATAGTGTTGTCCTGAGCTATGGCTATTTGGTTGAAATCTGTCTTCTACATGTTCTGTTGAGTTCTCCATTCCTGTAACTTAAAGTAATTTCTCTATAACACCATAGTTAAAATTTTAATTAGTAAGATTTTCTGTTGTAATAAAATTTTCTATTGCATGTTCTTGGACATTTTTCAGGCCTAGAGTTCGAACATAAGTTCTGATACCACATGTAACATCCCGAAATTTGTAAAATTTTAAATGTTTTGATAATTGCAATAAATACAATTTTAACTATGCGGAAGTAATTATCTGTTTGTTTTATTTAGCATTACTAAATCATCTTACTGTTGTTTAACGATAGTTTGTTAAGATTTTTATTTTACAATTGACTATTTCAATTGTATTTAACTAATCATGTCTTCTTCTGATGATGAAGGGGTCTTTTGACACCCGGGGCTTACTTAGCTGCAATGCTAAAGACATTTATCTTGACGCAAGTTCACAGGTAAGAATAAATTCCTGTCATTGAAGTTATTTTGTGGTCTACCAGCATTTAAAATAATAGTTGTATTTTTAATTGAAGATTATTCAGGTGAGATCTCTATTTTTAAAGCACCTTCTGTAGGAAAGTAAAATGACCTATTTCCAAGTCTATCATAGGTTACTATAACTATCGAAACTATAAAGAGTAGCAGCCAAATGAACATACAACATCGTAAGCTTGAATGTTACCATTTATACAAGAGTTAGTATAAAACTCTACATTCAAGTATGTCTTGATATATTTTTATCCATGAGTTGTTACAACTATAATGACAATAATTTTATACAATCCAATCTCGTTTTGGAGTCAAAAGGAAAAAATATGACAATACAATTATAATGTCATGTGAACATTGTTTTTTTATAAGCACATAGTGATACACCTAAACTATGCAGTCAACCTAAGTTAGATCACCCTATAAATTAGCCAATAATACTAATATTGCAATTGTATCTAATGGATATAGATATTATAGTGATGTATAGTGTACAATTTCAGTATCTAAATGTTTAGGATATCAACAATATAATCAACTAGATGCATGTCATTCTAAACTCTATTCTATGAATCCAAAAAGAAGTAATATTAGTATTGGTCTAGAGTTGGGTCATGAACCAAAACATACCTATTACAATAGATATAAAGTAACAACCTTAGACTTATTATATATTAGAAATATAAATACAATCAATATATGAAACCATAGCCTATAATATAATTCTAGCCATAATGTATTGGACTATTATTGTGATAATTTGAAGTATTAACAAAAATCGATGCAATGATATAGTATTTCAATCATAAGTATGGATATAGTTTTTGTAGTCATTAACGTGTTAAATCCAATGTTAACTATGATACGATGCAATTGATAATAGATCAAAGGAAATATGCTCATAGTGTAATAAGTAAGGGTTCCACGTCGTTTTAGTGTGTAGGTTGGCCAACACCAAGCTTTAAATGGATTTAACTCAATGTCCTTTGGATTTCCACAGTGGCTTCATACCTGGCTTGTATCACATGGCTTCACCTTCATTTCTGCGATCTCGCAGAAGTGTTGGTTTAAGCCTTTATGTCTAAACCCTAATTCATTGTTGCGTTTGAACTTTGGTATGAGGCCGACTAGCTGCGAAATATAAGGGTTTGAGGAGTGTGTTCAAGGTTTGGAACCCACGACATCTGTGTTATTTTAAAGGTTTTTGAAGAACCTGTACAAGAGTAGCTTTGAAGTAAGTACAGGGTTTTGTAAGTGATTTGTTTGGATATTCGAAACTGTAACCCTTTCAATGTTTTGTAAAGGGGATTTTGAATGTTGTAAGTGGTAACTTTGGTAGTGCAACCTTCGAGTTACTTCTATGGTGATACTTGGTTCTAACTAGAAGGAATTTTGATGTGTTGTTCAAGTTTTTGACCACGATCTTAATGTAATGGATCAGGGTTTTTCATTGTGCCCTCTGGATTAGGAATGTTGTCTCAGAGTTGTTGAAGCCGTGACCTCCAAAAATTGTTCTGTAAAAGTTTGAACCTAGCTCGTAGAGTGTTATAGTGAATGCTCAGAATTTGTGGCGTTTTCTTAGTTTTTAATATGCTCACTCAGGATTGAAACTACGACCTCTATTCTATCAAGTATTGTTTAACCGGTCTCGTTTCAAGGTAAAAGAAATGTCTGTGTTTTCTGCAATACTCGGTTTAATTTCTTCTTTCGATTTCTTCGAATTCTAACAGTTGCTCTTGAAACAGTGTAGGGTTTACGATGGAGTAACAATTTTACTCATTGTGGAATATGGAAGCCGAGGACTCCTTTGTCCTAGTAATTCTCGAGTTCATCCATAACCCTGGACTCGTCGGAAGTTTACATGTTATGCTTAGTAACTTAGGGTTAGGTTAATACGTCGGTAGTGATGTTTTGGTTTTTGGTAATGCCGAGGCTTCAATGCCTGCGTTGTAACTGTATAAGTTATGTGATAGCACTACGCTATACTAGAGCTTGCAAATTCATTTTATTGGATCGAAAGTCATAAGTCTTGGAAATAAAACATGCTTTTGGTTGATCTACACACTGTGCTATTTTTGTTAGGATTTCGGTACTGTTATTTACTAAAATACAATGGTTTGATTTTTGTAATGGGTAAAAGAAACATTCATAGCTATGTTAGGAATGTTGGGCAAGTGCGACTCAAACCTGCAACTGTAGAGTGATGTTTTGCTTTTTGTAATGTTTCGTTTATGTTGAAAATTTGTATCTTTGGCAGGGTTGCTAGAACCCTAGCCACGCCTTCATTCTGAGTTCGAAGCTCAAAAAACAAAAGACTGTGTGACTTCTAACAGTAAGGTTTAATACAGTTGTACTAAAAAGGTCGAAAGTCAATCTTAGGGTTTTGAAATGAACTTGGAAACAAATACTGGAAACCTTAGATTTTATGAAATAAAAAGTAAATACTAAAGTTTGTATTGTACTGTTCTCCAATGGTCTTGCATGTAAACACTGTGACTCAACTTCTATTGCTAGAATGCTTGTAGTGATTTTCTGAAATGAAAATGTTTATTTTTACAGCTGTTAAAAGAAAATCTAGAGAGAAAGAAAATACAATTAAAAAAAAAAATAGAGTTAGGGTTTGTAATGTATTGGTTTCTGAGGCTATTACAATAAACAGTTGATATATGAATTCAAACAGGAAACTCATGCAGAATTTAAGTATGTAAGATGTATAGAAAACTATAAGTTCATTAGTTCTTGCAACTGTGAAAAGTACTTTGGGAATACTATTACTTGGACAACATGATATGTATGATTTTAATTAGCATTTGCTTGTTATCTTAGATGTATGGAGATAAGAGGAAATATAAGGTTATGTAAAAATTAGACTATGGTTTTCTTTCATGGAATAACAAAGGAATCCTATATCACTATCTATGCTTATACAATAAATTCTTACTTTGTTTAGATATAGGACAGAATGGTAAACAAATCACTTACTATAATTATTTATCTAGTCAAATGGCCATCTGCTTATCTCTCATTTATTATTTAATTTGCTTTTCTATACTAGAGTATGATGCAGATAACAGCATGTGGAAAAATATAGAGATGGTTTCGAATCAATAATTTACAGACTTCATCATGCAGTTATGGAACATAAAGCAGAAATAAAATAAATTCTTTTATAAAACATATTTTGATAAATTCTACTAGACAGAACATTGAACCGTAAACAAAATAGAAACAGTAAAATCTGGTTAACTATAGAGAAACAAACAGCCCAAGGAGTCTGTTCCACCCAACCAATTCCTAAAGAAAGCCAAGTTACTTGCCTTAGGACCCCCGAGCTTGTTCACTGAACCACCAGGAGGAAGAAACTTAGAAGATTAGGACCTCAACTTGCAGTACTAATAGTTATCCAGTCTTAAAGACTTAGCAGTCAAAGGGACTTGCACCAGCACCTCTGGTTCTCCTTCTCAGAATAATTTGCAGACTTGCAATGCACTCACATAGCCTCCCTATTCGAATCTCTCAGTCATCACTTGATGCACATGAGGAATATTTCTGCAGAAAATATTGTGTAAGAGCTGCCTGCTCAATTCGAATTTGCCTTATGTAAGTTGCCTAGGCCTTTCAGTTGTCAACTGGTCATTAAATGAGCTGCCTGCTCACTCCCTCCACTAGGGGGATAATGCCACATTTGTAGGGGTAGTTGTCCCTGTTGACACTTTGATTCAGTTGTCATTGATGGTTGGAAAGCAGCGACTGAGTTTTTAAATACAAGAAAAGAATGTTGTTAGACAAGCTGTGACTCAGCAACTCAGAGAAGCTATAACTCAGACAACTGTGACTCAGCAACTCAGACAAGCTGTAACTCAGACAGTATGTGACTCAGACAAGCTGTGACTCAGTAACTCAGACAAGCTATAAATCAGACAAATATGACTCAGACAATCTGTGACTTAGACGGCTGAGACTCAGACGGTCGTGACTCAAACGGCTGAGACTCAGATGGTCGTGACTCAGATAAGAACACATTGATTCGTGTCTCGCTTTGCGGGCATATGGAGATGATTCTCAAAAATCTGGGACATGGGTTTTGTGTGCAATGGCCTCATTTACCTAACACTAGAGGACATCACCAAACAAAGCTATGGTTTGAGCTATACAAGTGGTTCTCTAAACATGTAATTCTCAGATTTACTGTTGCGGCCAGTTTTTACAAATTAGTAATTGGTTGAAACAGTTGTGACTCAAACACGCTGCGACTCACAAACATATTTTTAATTAGTCAGTTACATTGTGTAAACTCTAGAATTCAAAGAGACAATTAAAATGTGAGTTACAACGTGTAAATTCTGGAAGTTAAAGAGACAATTTCAATTTTAGAATTGGTATATCTGGAAGTTAAAGAGACCGAGGCATATAACTTTAGCATCTATAACAAAACAATTGATGAGAACAAAATTAATGTGATATTTGAGAGGATGAAGAGGAGTTGTTGTTAATGAAGCTGTGATTCAAAGAAAACATTTTAGAATGAAAATGTATGGCTCAATTTAATGAAGAACAAAATGCCCAGAAACTCAAGCTGTAGCAGCACAGAACAAAAAATGAAAAGGGTATGTATTGATATATTTGAATCAGTGTGATATAATTGACTGGAAAATTCTTAACAATTCAGAAGAAAAATGTGTGGCTCGATTTAATGAAAAATAGAATGCCCAGAAACCCAAGCTGTAGCAGCACAGAACAAAAAAAAAAAATGAAAAGAGTATGTATTGATTTATCTGAACCAGTGTGACATAATCGACTGAAAAATTCTTGCTAGGGTGGAAGGGAGGTGCTAGGGAGGATTGTTGTCCTCATATTTTAGTGGGTGCTGAAGAAGAAGAGTTGGTGCTCTTTTACAAGTGGGTGCTTGTAATTCAAAGGTTGTAGCCTCATTTGAGTAGAAGCTCAAAGATAAAAATGATGTACAAAAGTTGAATCTTTCCTGACATCCTAAGAAGAAGAGGTTTTTTCCCTTTATGGGTTTCCTCATGAAAAATCTGTGTCTATGTATATATTTGTGTGATTGAATTATTATACTGTGCCTATATATTAAATCTACTGCAATGAACTTTCTGTTGTTAAAAGAATGAATGTAAAGGCTCTGATAACACCCTGACTGCTATACGATATCAAGGAAAAGATTTTTAAAAATTGTTTAAGCTTATTAACTAACTGATTCACCCCCCCCCACTCTGAGTTAATTGATACTTTCAACAATTGGTATCAAAGCCAGACCCTTTAGTCTAAGGAAAATCTAATAAGCTTAAATATGGCAAGTCATGATGGTTCAACCAATAAAGCTCCTTTATTTGATGGAACAAGTTTTTCCTTTTGGAAGGTTAGAATGAGAACATACCTAATGTCTTTAGGTGCTGATGTTTGGGAAGTAGTAGAAACTGGATATACAAAACCTATTGTTCTAGCTTCCAAAGATGATAAGCTAGAATTTAGTTTTAATGCAAAGGCAATGAATGCCATTCTGAGTGGTCTTTCTAAATCTGAATTTGTAAAGGTAATGCATCTTGAATCTGCCAAAGAAATGTGGGATAAACTCATTAGTAGCTATGAAGGAAATGAAAAAGTAAAAGATGCCAAACTTCAAACTTACAGGCTAAAATTTGAACAGCTAAAGATGGATGAGGATGAGTCTGTTAGTAAATATTTTTTGAGAGTTGAAGAGCTTGTGAATGCCATGAAGGGTCTTGGTGAGAAGATTGAAGAAACTCCTCTAGTTCAAAAGATTTTGTGATCTCTACCCTATAAGTTCAATCCAAAAGTCTCTGCAATAGAAGAAATGAGTGATCTGAAAACTTTATCTATTGATCAACTTCTAGGAACTTTATCTGCCTATGAAATGAGAATCAGTAAAGATAAAGCTACCATTAGAGAAGCATCTTTTAAAGTAGACAAACAGATAGAATCAGAAATGGAAGAGATTGAGGCAAAATTTTTAAGAAGACTGAAAACTGGATTAGGAAAATATAAAGGGAAGTTGCCTTTTAAATGTTTCAATTGTGGTAAGGTAGGGCACTTTGCATCTAAATGTCCTTATAAAGAAAAAGGTCAGAATTCTATTGATGAAGAGAAACATACATTTAAAAGATACAATAAAAATAATAACTACAAAAAGAAAAGTTTATGTGCAAATGATGTTGACCTCTCAGAAGTTTCAGACAGCGAGTCATCTTGTGAAGATAAAATGAATGATTTTGTGCTTATGGCCATAGAAGATCTTGAAGATGATGGAAGCGATATGAATGATGAATATGCTGTTGTTGATATGGAAGGTAAGTTGATTAGTGCTTTGGAAGAAATTGACAGACTCAGATTAAAGAAGAGGAAACAAAAACAGTTGTTAATGCAGTATGAAAAGAATGCTAAAGAACCGAGTACAGATTGTAGCTTGTTAAAGATAGAACTAGAAGAAACAAAGAAAATAAATGATGTTCTAAAAGAACAGTTATCACAAAAAAAGATGAGATGTGAAGCATTAGAGGAATGTAATGTCCCTTCTTAGGAATTTGATTAAAATGACAATTTTTCACTTTTTTCCTTAGTTTGACCTTTGACTAGTTTTGATCTCTAGGTCCCAAATTTGCCCATAATGATCCCAAATCTTCTGAGAAGGTATATGAATGATATCATAACATAAATATGTGTTTCAGGGATTCCTTGGACCTTTAAAATACTTTTGCAAATCCTCTTTCAATTCTGATCAATGTAGGTAACTTTACTAGTGATTTCCCTTTGACTAGTATTGGTCTCTGGGTCTCAAATTGACTCCAAATGCCTTCAAATATTCAAGGAAGGTGTATGAATGATATTAGAACTTGAATATGATGTTTATGGATGAAATATTTCCACCAAAAGACCTATGCAAACTCTTTTAAGATTCTGGACCAATTATGCAATTTTACTAGTAATTTGGGGTTCAAATCCTCATGGGGTAAGTACTGAAAATGGCTTCCCAAATGCCTCCAAACCCACTCGAATTTATGAACAGAGGTATGTAAGGTGTTAATTATGTTATTAAAGTCTCATATGCACCATTAATGGATTATTACAACTGTTCTCACCCTCTCCCATTCAACTACAAAAATCCCCAATTCGACCCTTGGGGAAATGACACTATTTCACCTCCCAATACAACTAAACTTAGTAAAAATGCTTCAAATGCTCAATTACAGTACATGAAACTTGTATAAGACATCCATGGTAGTATATTTATCACAAATATATCATAAAATAATCCATTCATTCGAAATCATCATCAATACATTGGCTCACAACAAGGTAGTGGGAAAATGGCATTGTTCTTCCATTAAAAATGAAATTTATACATTTCTACTTTGAATTTAGACCTGAAACTTTTTGGAGATGAATAACAGAGTATTTAATTCATATTAAAAAATAAATGGGGCATTAAAAGCTTCCCCAAAGAGTACAATAGCTCACCAAAAACGCCCTCCCTCAAGGATCAAGAATATGCCTTCAAAACTGGAAATGGTTGAAGGAGTGAGCTGCAATAGAAGAAACCATGAGCTGCCTTGTAGCTTACACCTGCAAATAAAGACTCCATTAAAGCTCCAAATGAAAGGTCTGAATGGACTTTCCAATTACCAACTTGGATGTGAATCTTTCACCCTCGAAATTGGCTAAGGCAAGAAACTAGTCATCCATTAGCTCTCCCTTTTCACAAATGCAATTGCAAATTCTACAAATGATAAAAAGCTGCTTTCATTCTTTGTTATTGACATTTATAAACTTCTAATGTCCTCCATGGTTCGAATTCCTTCCAAGAGACTCATGCCAACTCAAGTTGGGAAGAGATTCCAAAGAACGCCACTTGTACAACAATTCTTAGTCTCCCACTTCCACCAAATCACATGTGGAAGCATCTTAGCTGCCCTAACACCCTTGAGCGCCCTCTTGGAGTCTAGTTTTAGCCCTGACATGTCATATATGTCATATTTTAGCCTTCAGGTCTGATTTGTGTCATAGGTGTCATAGCATCTTCATCATTGTTGTCATAGAGCTAGGGAATCTAGCCCAAGTGTCTCACTAGCTCCAAATTGCCTCTTCCTCTTCCATGGGAGTTACTTTTCCTCTATATTTCGACCTTGGATGAGTCATGAAATGAATAATACCTTTTGGACTCCCCCAAGTATGTTACCATTCACCTTGAATTCGAATTGGTGAGAGAATGATGCCAAGTGTAGTGGGAAAATCTAGCCATATGTGGGTCCCACTTCCCCCATGTGTCTTCATGATGAAATGCCACTTTGATTTTCACTTGTGTATATTTATTTAGCTCCTTTATTAAATATTTATTCCATTCTAATGTTCAAACATCATTTATTATCCCCTTTATTCCAAATCCCAAAGCTTCCACTCCAAACATAGGAAACTAGTAATTTTCCTCCTTGGCAATTATTTGACCTTTAGCATCAAATTGACAAACTCTAATGAATAGGGACAATGTGATTAGGCCATTGTGACCCAATACCAAATTTGGGACATGAAAAATCCTCCCTTCCCAATATTGCTTGTCCTCAAGCAATTTTAAACATGGGTGTTGAAGAACCTGCTTTCTGTATAATTCTTTGAAGTTGCCATTGAATTGCCCAACCTTGAGTCTTTGAGTTTCCATGAATATTTTAGAGAGGAACCACCATGCTTGCTGATGCACTACTCTGATAAAAATCACTTTATTAAGTGGGGAAATACATCTCCCATACTACTTGTTTCCCCAAAAAATTTGAAACCAATGAGATAAAAATTATTCCAGGGTCCCATTGGTTGTATTGTACCCCAATAATTAAGAGTGCTCTCCAACCCACACCATTAATTAAGAGGATTCCTGGATCCCATTTTCTTGTATGCATCCTTACAAACATCATGAGTACCAAATATATATCATCAAAGTACATAACAACATAATGGAAATGTACATCAAGTACATGCTTCATCAAAGAGTCATGAAAGTGCTTATACCTCCAAGCAAGTAGACCACCATTTTCCAAGTGCATACAAGCTTCAAGTGACCAATCAAATCTAATCCAATGACATAGGTGAGGATCCCATGTCCTATAATGCTGCTCCAAAAGGATGTGATATGCATCAAAATATTCAACCATGTATTCTTTCATCCAAGAAGTGAATGAAGAATCTCCACTAAAATCTGAACCAAATAATGAGCAGAAAAAACAAGGAAACTTCAAATGACTCAAAGAAGTCTCACCCATACATCCCTGAATGTGAGAGTCATCAAGATATAACAAAGTATGTGTCTTGCAACAAAAATGTTCTCCAATCATAAATCTATTCACCCAAGTGTTGGATGAAGTTCCTCCAACATCAAATGAATCAAGTGTTGAGCAAGAAAAACCATGAGTCTTCAAGTGACTCAAATGCATATCATAGGTGCATTCGTGTAGATGTGCATCATCATAAAGTAAAAAATGATGCTGCTGCAAATGTGAATAAGAATGTGCTCCAACCATGTCATAATAAAGGTTAAATCTAGGAGTTCCATACTCCTCATGTGGCACCATCAAAAAGAACCCTTTCACCCATACTTCATTGAGACTAATGCTGCAAAACATGGAATTGTAGGATGTAGGATAATGAACTAACTTACCCAAATGATAAAAAAGTGCAGAAGTTTCATCATGGGAAGGATCCATATGGGTAGTATCATGCAGCTCCTTCAAAAGTGTGAACTCTTTGTCATAGTTTGGTTCCAATGTAGAGGAATCATGCTCTTCTTTAAAAATTGCATAACCTTCATCAAGAGACAATTCAAATTCCTCTTCCACCACATCAAGTGTTTGGATATCTTCAAGTTCATCTTCAAACACATCAAGAACATTCAAATTTTCACATTTCTCATGATCCACCATGTCATGAGAATCCTCCAAACAATCTACCATTTGACAATCTGAAACATAGGAGGAAAAACAAGTATCTTGCAACTTTTCAAGAAGTTGCTCATTTTGAATTGTGAGCTTATGATTATCCTCATTATTCTTCAAGTATGCATCATGTAACAATTCATTAAGCTCAAACAAATGGTTTCTATCAAAAATCAAAGACATGAAATTACCTTTGATGTGGCACATTGCTCTTTGAATCTTCTCCATGTCTTCAAGGAAGGATGTTTCCTCCAATGAAGTAGCTCTCCAACAAGAATTTGACACCAATGCTTGAGTGTCATGGAGAATGCTGAGGGACTCTTGGATCTTCTTTTCATTCATCTTTAAGGACCCTTCAAGAAAATGAGGCTCTTTCAAATGAACCTCCTCATCTTGTTCATTTTTTCTTGGACCAACTTCATGAAGCTCAAGTGGTGATGGGGAAGTTGATCTTGGTTCTTCTTCAACTGCTAAAAGGTCTTCATTATCATGCTTAATGAAACTTGTACTTGTAGAAACACTTTCAAAAGTGATCTCTATGTCACCAACATAGAGGTGTGAGCACCCATCAGTAGGTACTCCTTCATAGTTTAAGCATCCATCAGTAGATGCTCTTTGGTTCAAGTCTAAGCTAGAAGGTGTCTCGAAATGATCTTCCATATTTTCAATAGAATCTTCTTCATGCTCTTGTGATGTCTCTTCCTTTTGCTCCTTAAAGCAAGCTGATGCATTTTGCCCCTTGTTTTCCTTAGGATCAGTACATTTGGAATCTCTTCTTGAATAAATCTCAAAAGCTCTCCTCAAGGAGGACATCATTTCATGCACACATATATGATACTCACTCCAAGGGTTTTTACAAGAAGGGCATAAACCTTTCTTCACTAACTCCACATCTTCATTTTTGGGCCTATTTTGCAAAAACATGTTCAGCATAGTACTCAAAAGACATGGCATTTTGCTTATTTTTGCTCGAAGCAAGATATTCTTGATATTTTTTATATTGTTGGGGCAAGGTTTTATATTTTTCTCTCCATCTTTGGAACTCGCTCATAGAATTATCCTTGGTTGGTGTGACACACTCATATTCATCAGATCTAAAGTCATAAGAATAATCTTCATTTCTATTCAAATTGTAATAACTGTTGCATGATGGCACCTCTTCCTCATACCATTCACATTCTGTTTCATATTGCTCATAAACATCTGCATATTCCTCATAAGAATTGTACTCATAGGATTCATCATAATAGTAAGACATGGCTGCCAATTATTCTTGAATGTATGTACCTAATCCACAGGTGCAAGGACCATGCTCTGATACCACTGTAATGTCCCTTCTTAGGAATTTAATTAAAATGACAATTTTTCACTTTTTTCCTTAGTTTGACCTTTGACTAGTTTTGATCTCTAGGTCCCAAATTTGCCCCAAATGATCCCAAATCTTCTGAAAAGGTATATGAATGATATCAGAACATAAATATGTGTTTCAGGGATTCCTTGGACCTTTAAAATACTTCTGCAAATCCTCTTTCAATTCTGATCAATGTAGGTAACTTTACTGGTGATTTCCCTTTGACTAGTATTGGTCTCTAGGTCTCAAATTGACTCCAAATGCCTTCAAATCTTCAAGGAAGGTGTATGAATGATATTAGAACTTGAATATGATGTTTATGGATGACATATGTCCACCAAAATACCTATGCAAACTCTCTTAATATTCTGGACCAATTATGCAATTTTACTAGTAATTTGGGGTTCAAATCCTCATGGGGTAAGTACTGAAAATGGCTTCCCAAATGCCTCCAAACCCACTCAAATTTATGAACAGAGGTATGTAAGGTGTTAAGTATATTATTAAAGTCTCATATGCACCATTAATGGATTATTACAACTGTTCTCACCCTCTCCCATTCAACTACAAAAATCCCCAATTCGACCCTTGGGGAAATGCCACTATTTCACCTCCCAATACAACTAAACTTAGTAAAAATGCTTCAAATGCTCAAGTACAGTACAAGAAAATTGTAGAAGACATCCATGGTAGTATATTTATCACAAATATATCAGATAATAATCCATTCATTCGAAATCATCATCAATACATTGGCTCACAACAAGGTAGTGGGAAAATGGCATTGTTCTTCCATTAAAAATGAGATTTATACATTTATACTTGGAATTTCGACCTGAAACTTTTTGGAGATGAATAAAAGAGTATTTAATTCATATTAAAAAATAAATGGGGCATTAAAATATTCCCCAAAGAGTACAATAGCTCACCAAAAATGCCCTCCCTCAAGGATCAAGAATATGCCTTCAAAACTGAAAATGGTTGAAGGAGTGAGCTGCAATAGAAGAAACCATGAGATGCCCTGTAGCTTACACCTTCAAATAAAGACTCCATTAAAGCTCCAAAGGAAATGTCTGAATGGCCTTTCCAATTACCAACTTGGATGGGAATCTTTCACCCTCGAAATTGGCTAAGGCAAGAAACTAGTCATCCACTAGCTCTCCCTCTTCACAAATGCAATTGCAAATTCTACAAATGATCAAAAGCTGCTTTCATTCTTTGTTATTGACATTTATAAACTTCTAATGTCCTCCATGGGTCGAATTCCTTCCAAGAGACTCATGCCAACTCAAGTTGGGAAGAGATTCCAAAGAACGCCACTTGTACAACAATTCCTAGTCTCCCACTTCCACCAAATCACATGTGGAAGCATCTTAGCTGCCCTAACACCCTTGAGCGCCCTCTTGGAGTCTATGTTTAGCCCTGACATGTCATATATGTCATATGTTAGCCTTCAGGTCTGATTTGTGTCATAGGTGTCATAGCATCTTCATCATTGTTGTCATAGAGCTAGGGAATCTAGCCCAAGTGTCTCACTAGCTCCAAATTGCCTCTTCCTCTTCCATTTGAGTTACTCTTCCTCTATATTTCGACCTTGGATGAGTCATGCAATGAATAATACCTTTTGGACTCCCCCAAGTATGTTACCATTCACCTTGAATTCAAATTGGTGAGAGAATGATGCCAAGTGTAGTGGGGAAATCTAGCCATATGTGGGTCCCACTTCCCCCATGTGTCTTCATGATGAAATGCCACTTTGATTTTCACTTGTATATATTTATTTAGCTCCTTTATTAAATATTTATGCCATTCTAATGTTCAAACATCATTTATTATCCCCTTTATTCCAAATCCCAAAGCTTCCACTCCAAACCTAGGAAACTAGTAATTTTCCTCCTTGGCAATTATTTGACCTTTAGCATCAAATTGACAAACTCTAATGAATAGGGACAATGTGATTAGGTCATTGTGATCCAATACCAAATTTGGGACATGACAAGGAAGAAGTTGTAAAATTCAGAAAAGAATTGGAAAAATTTCAATCTCTCTATCATCAAAACTTGCCAAGTATTAAAGCAGCAGAAAAAATAAATAACATTCTGAATAAACAAAGATCTCCTTTGATCAAGATTGGTTTAGGTTATGAAGAAGGGAGTAGCAATTTGTCAGAAAACAAAGAAACAACTAAGGTAATTAACTTTCAGAACAACAATCAGTCAGAATATACAAAGTCAGCAAGTTTCATCAAAACTGAAGAAAATAAAGACAAAAGTAAAGTTAATCTAATGAGTGGAAAAGATGATATATCTACTGGTATGCAGTCAAGAAGACATGAAAAAGAATTAAAGAACAGAATGACATGGCCATCTATTCCAAGAAGACAGTCAAGATTCAGGTATCAAAAAAATTTCAATGGATACTATTATTGTTGTTCTGATTTTGATCATAAAGCTGCAAATTGTGTTTTTCACTTTAGAAACATACAACGAAGAATGATTAACAGTAGTCAAGTGCTGCAACATAAAGAGAAACAGTCAATGAGAAAACAAGATTATCATGCTACACCTTTTCCAGCAAGAAGAAGAGATTGTGCTAGAAATATAAATTCTTTTGAGTCTTTGTACAGTCAACCATAATGTTATATTTGTCAAAATTTTGGACACCAAGCCATATACTGTCATTTAAAGAATTATGAATCAGATTCAAGAATAGATCTTTCTGTTAAAAAGGATAAAGTATGGAAGAAGAAAGAAAACAACCAATGTGGATTAGTGCTTTCTTCTCAAAGACAAAAGGACCCCTGGTATATTGACAGTGGTTGTTCCAAGCACATGACTGAAGATAAAGGTAAATTTATATCTCTGAGTGAACAAAAATCAGGAGATGTAACTTTTGGAAATGATGCTCCAGGAAAAATCAAAGGAAAAGGATTGGTACATCTAAGTAGTAAAGGAAAAGCTGAAGATGTATTATTTGTGGATGGATTGAAGCATAATATTCTTAGTGTCAGTCAGGTATGTGATAGAGGATGTGAAGTTGTATTCAATTCTAAAGAATGCAAAATAAAATCTGTATCTTCAGGACAATTGGTTGCCAAAGGTATAAGAACAGAAAAATAATGTGTATGTTTTGAAAGAAGATAAGGAAGAGTGTCATCTAAGAAAGTATGATGAGAGTTGGTTATGGCATAGAAGACTTGGACATTTGAGTTTTGATCATTTAATCAAACTTAGCAATAATGAAGTTGTAAAATATTTTCCTAAGATTTCAAAACCATATGATGTTGTATGTAAACCTTGTCAAATGGGAAAATTGACTCGAACTTAGTTTAAATCTAAGAGCTTCACATCAACAGATAAACCTCTTCAATTAGTACATATGGATTTATGTGGACCATCAAGAAAGGAAGGAACAAGTAAAGAAAACTATTTTATGCTGATTATTGATGATTACTCTAGACTAACATGGGTTGCTTTCTTGAAAGAAAAATCTGAAGCATTTGAAAAATTCAAAGTATTTAAAGCTTTGACTGAGAATCAAACAGGGAAAAGATTAAAAGCAGTAAGATCTCATAGAGGAGGAGAGTTTTGTTCAAGGGACTTCAAAGAATTCTATGATGAACAAGGAATCAAAAGAGAATATACAATTTCAGGCACTCCACAGCAAAATGGAGTAGTTGAGAGATAGAATAGATCATTTCAGCAGATGGCAAGGTCAATGATGAATGAAAGAAATATTTCTCAGACATTCTAGGTAGAAGCAATTCACACGGCTGTTCATGTTCTTAATAAATCTCACTTAAGGACTAATAGTGATAAAACTTCTTATGAATTGTGGTTTGGAAGACTTGCTTCAATCAAGCACTTTAGAGTTTTTGGAAGTAAATGTTATATTAAAAACAATGATGAACATCTTGGCAAATATGATGATAGGGCTGATGAAGGTATCTTTCTGGGGTATGCTACAAATAGTAAAGGATACAGATGTTACAATAAGAGGTCATGTAAAATGGTTGATAGCATTGACATTAAGATTGATGAAGGTATGCCTGTAAAAGATATTTAGATAAACAATGTTGATATAGAAGATGCAGCTGAAGACGAAGAAGAACAGGTCCAAGAATCAGAAAAGGAAGACTATGAGTCAAAAAATGAAAGTACAAGTACACAACAACAACTAGTAAATCCTTCTTCAAGAATTATTCAAAAGAATCATCCTGAAATTCAAATTATTGGCAACAAGAATGAAGGTGTTCAGACAAGAAGTAAGTTACTTAAGAATTCAGAACAGTCTCACATTGCTTTTTTATCTGTCATAGAACCCAAGAATTTTAATGAAGCCAGTGAAGATGAAGATTGGATAAAAGCTATGAATGAAGAGCTTGATCAGATTGAAAGAATAATACTTGGGAACTTGTTCCTAGGCCAACAGACAAGAATGTGATTGGGTCCAATGGGTGTTTAAGAATAAAATGAATGACCAAGGACAAATTGTGAGGAAAAAAGCTAGATTGGTGTGTAAAGGATATGCTCAAGTTGAAGGACAAGATTTTGATGAAACCTTTGCACCTGTGGCAAGAATGGAAGCTATCAGAATATTTCTTGCTTATGCCTGTCACAAGAAGTTCAAAATTTATCAGATGGATGTCAAGTCAGCATTTCTCAATGGAGATTTAGAAGAAGAAGTTTATATGGAACAACCTGAGGGATTCTCTCTAACAAACAATCCTGATCATGTTTACAAATTAAAGAAATCTCTATATGGATTGAGACAAGCGCCAAGATCCTAGTACTATAGATTAGATAAATATTTACAAGAGAAAGGATTCAAGAAAGGCAATGTTGATAGTAATCTGTATATCAAAACAAAAGGTGATGACTTATTAGTTGTTTTGGTTTATGTTGACGATATCATTTTTGGATGTACTAATGCTTCTTCTGTTCAATGGTTTGCTAATGCTATGCAATTTGAGTTTGAAATGTCCATGATTGGAGAACTGTCATACTTTCTTGGTTTCAAGTTACTCAGAGTTCTGAAGGACTATTTATCTCTCAAAAGAAATATCTACAAGAGATGTTGAAGAAATTTTAGATGGAGGATTCTTCATCTGTTAGTACCCCTAATATTGTTGGCTGCAAGCTTAGCAAAGATGATATTTCACCAAATGTTGATCAAAGAACATATAGGTCAATGATAGGAAGTCTTTTGTACATTGCTGCAACTCGTCCTGATATTATGCATGTTGTTGGAATGGTAGGAAGATTTCAGTCCACTCACAAACAAAGTCACTTGGTAGCTGTTAAGAGAATTTTCAAATACTTGAATAGCACAATGACTTATGGTCTCTAGTATCCTAGGAATCAAAACTTTCAGTTGATTGCATATTTAGATGCTGACTGGGCAAACTGTTTGGATGAAAGAAAGAGCACTAGTGGAGGTGCATTCTTCTTAGGCGATTCATTAGTAGCATGGATGAGTAAAAAGCAAGGTTCTATCTCTCTATCGACTACTGAGGCTGAATACATAGCTGCTGCAACATGTTGTACATAGGTATTATGGATGATACAAACTCTTGATGATTTGGAGGTGAAATATTCTGAACCTATTCCTATTCACTGTGATAACACAAGTGCCATTAGTGTGTCAAAGAACCCTGTTCTTCATTCCAAGACCTAACACATTCCAATCAAGTATCATTTTTTAAGGGATCAGGTTACAAACAAAGCTGTCCAATTACATTTCATTCCTTCTAAAGAACAGATTGCCGATATCTTTACTAAACCCTAAGTTATCCAAAATCCAGTTTGAATATCTACTCCAGAAGTTGGGTGTCATATCTTGTTCCAACTAACTTGTTCACTTTGGCAGGGGGAGTTTGTGCTTATTGCATATCTGATGTAATTCTGAGATGGTTCCAGAATATTTTATTTCTGATTTTTGAGTTAATATTGATAGGGGAAGATGTATTGTCATGATTTCTTTGACATTGATGTCAAAGGGGGAGAAGTTCAGGTAGTTGCAAATAACAAGCAGTCAGTGCAACATCATAATTTTTAGGTTTCCATCAATGCCAAAGGGGGAGATTGTTGGCACTTTGATTCAGTTGTCATTGATGGTTGGAAAGTAGCGACTGAGTTTTTAAATACAAGAAAAGAATGTTGTTAGACAAGATGTGACTCAGCAAATCAGACAAGCTATAACTCAGACAGTTGTGACTCAACAACTCAGACAAGCTATAACTCAGATAGTTGTGACTCAGCAACTCAGACAAGCTATAAATCAAACAACTGTGACTCAGACAAGCTGTGTCTCAGATGGCTGCAACTCAGATGGCCATGACTCAAACGGCTGAGACTCAGACGGTCGTGACTCAGATAAGAACACAGTGATTTGCGTCTCGATTTGCGGGAAGCGGGAGACAAATCTCAAAATATGGGACATGGGTTTTGTGTGCAACGGCCTCATTTACCTGACTTTTAAGGAAATCACCAAACAAAGCTATGGGTTGAGCTATACAAGTGGTTCTCTGAAGATGTAATTCTCAGATTTACTGTTGCGGCCAGTTTTTTACAAATTAGCAATTGGTTGAAATAGCTATGACTCAAACAGCCGTGACTCAAACAAGCTGCGACTCACAAACATATTTTTAATTAGTCAGTTACATCGTGTAAACTCTTGAATTCAAAGAGATAGTTAAAATGTGAGTTACAGCATGTAAATTCTGGAAGTTAAAGAGATAGTTTTAGTTTTAGAATTGGTATATCTGGAAGTTAAAGAGACCGAGGCATATAACTTCAGCATCTTTAAAAAACAATTGATGAGAACAAAATTAATGTGAGATTTGAGAGGATGAAGAGGAGTGGTTGCTGATGAAGCTGTGATTCAAAGAAAACATTTCAGAACAGTAATGTATGGCTCGATTTAATGAAGAACAAAATGCCCAGAAACTCAAGCTGTAGCAGCACAGAACAAAAAATGAAAAGGGTATGTACTGATATATTTGAATCAGTGTGATATAATTGACTGGAAGATTCTTAACAATTCAAAAGAAAAATGTGTGGCTCGATTTAATGAAAAATAGAATGCCCAGAAACCCAAGTTGTAGCAACACAGAACAAAAAATAAAAATGAAAAGAGTATGTATTGATTTATTTGAACCAGTGTGACATAATCAAATGAAAAATTCTTGCTAGGGTGGAAGGGAGGTGCTAGGGAGGATTGTTGTCCTCATATTTCAGTGGGTGTTGAAGAAGAAGAGTTGGTGCTCTTTTACAAGTGGGTGCTTGTAATTCGAAGGTTGTAGCCTCATTTGAGTAGAAGCTCAAAGATAAAAATGATATACAGAAGTTGAAGCTTTCCTGACATCCTAAGAAGAAGAGGTTTTTTCCCTTTATGGGTTTCCTCATGAAAAATCTGTGTCTATGTGTATATTTGTGTGATTGAATGATTATACTGTGCCTATATATTAAATTTTAATGCAATGAACTTTCTGTTGTTAAAAGAATGAATGTAAAGGTTCTGATAACACCCTGACTGCTATACGATATGAAGGAAAAGATTTTTAAAAATTGTTTAAGCTTACTAATTAACTGATTCACTGCCCCCCTCTCAGTTAATTGATACTTTCAAGAGCCCCATAACCAATAGCTAGTGGTGAAGTGCAATTGTTGCCATCTGTCTTTTTCCTTCTAACAGCTTCCATTCCTCCTAGTGGGTCAGTGAACACTCATTTAACAGTTCCCTTGGGTGTTTGTCTCCTACTTTAATTTATTAAATAATAATAATTCAGTAATTACATTCATCCTTGACCAAACTTGGTCATAATTACAAAACTTTGTAATTAAATTTAACATAAAGTATTTTTCCAATAAAATAATAATTTCAGAAATTGGGTAGGTGACACAAGTCAAGTCAAGTATAAATAGAGTGCGGGAGGCACTCTATTTGATCATTCACTTTCTCACTCATACTCTCATTAGAGAGTGGCGCACTTGTGGAGGAGGAGAAGCTGTTGCTAGGAGGACTATCTCTTGTACTTGGGTTGTATCATTGCTCTATCTATCTCTGAGGAAGTTGTGGTTTTTTTCACCTTTATGGTTTTCCCCAGTGAAACTCTGTGTGTCTATTGTCTCTTGTGTGCTTGCATTATTATGTCTATGTTTGATATGTTGTAGAGATGTTGTACATGTTGTTCTCTCAATTAAGATCCTAGATCCGATTGAAGTAAATTATGAAGAAATAACATGGTATCAAAGCTAGCCTAAAAGAAGGCATGGTATGGCATTTATGACACTTGTTGCACTTGCGAAGCTAGGGCTTGATATAGAAAAAACCAGTCATCGTAGAACTTTCACTATAAATACATTTCGGAGAGGTTTCAAGATCTGAAAATATTACAGGTAGAAGATAATATCCCCATGTACATTGTGTCCAAAGGAAAACCTCTAATTCATTGTACTTTGTGATTTATGATCAGTACAAGTTAGGCTTTCTGCCTCTTCCAGATTTTAGTCATAAACAGGTGACCTAGGAAAAAAGGTCACAACTTGGGCTAGGAAGCTCCAAATGAAATTTCATAAAATGTGACAGGTAGGGCATGGACTTTACTTTCACAGGTACGACAGAGGCCGAAATTGAACCAGTGACATGTGGCACTCCGTACAAGTTCGCTCTCTTGTTTTATCCCATAAATAGGTCACGTTGAGACACTTTGCATAACTCTCTCTCAGAGAATCCATTTGAGGTCAGACCTACGGGGTTGGAAATATAGCAGGTCAGGATACCATAGCAAGAATTTTTAGACCCCGTAGATCTGAAATTTCAGAGTTACACCAGAAACAATCAGTTGCATATTTCTGTCAAAACAGAATTGGATTTTGAGCACCTTCATTCATGGCTCCAGGAATTTAGGGTTTCGGAGAATGTTGGAATTTTTGTATCGGAGACCACGGATTAATCATCCTCATCAAAATCGAAATTTAGACACCAAGATTGAATTTTTTGGTTGGGCATAAGGCCGGGCTTGATCAAACCCTAGTTTAGGACTTTGATTGGAAAAGTGAAAAATTAGGGCTTCTAAAAAAATGAGAATTTTTGAAATCTATGACCATAGCTGGAAGCTCCTTTGAACAATCAAAGTTTAGAGCTTTGGATCAAACTATTTGGTTGGGTGAGGCTCTGGGAAACTCAAACCCTAATTCAGGGTCCTCCCTGGTGAATCAAGAAGATTGGAAAGCAAATTTGAGGGGTGAAACTTTGTAGTTTTCAAATTCTGAGTATACCAGGTTGATCATCTTATCAAGGTGCATCTTTCTATCCTTTCAAAAGTTTGAAATTCAAAGTTTGAATTTTTAGGGTTTCCCTGACAAACCCTAATCCAGCTCCAGATCCAGTTTCTACAAATCAAGTGGATTGGGTTAATCCTAGAAGAGAATGGATTGGTCACCTGCATAAGTGAAGAAGTTCCTGTTTCAGAGGGAGATGAGGCTAAGGCTTTACATAAGAATATTACAAGCAATCTCGACAAGTATGACTTATCCAGGTATGTTTTGAGATCTGTTCATGATTAAGTTTATGGTATGTTTGTCTTCATTAAAGTTAGTACAATCTTGATTAACTTTAGACTTGTCATATCACCTTAATAAAATTATGAATGAAGATATTCATTGATTAGGGTTTTGACACTTAGGATTGTACTAATGCATTGTGATGTTGTACGAGGTTGATGTTGTCAGCTAACATGAAAGGTACATCAAGAAAGACAAATCATGTTCTAGTTCAAAAACATATGACCATGGTGACATGAAGACAAAGATTCATCCATTGTCATGGATCACATAGAAGATCTACTTATAAGCTATGTATAATTTGGTTCTACAATGCTTAACCTATGAGATATGCAGGTTACTAGAACAAGTCATTGAAGAGAACAAGAAGACATTGCTAGACATAACTAGCAAATATGATAACCAGGTATGTTTTTCCTATATCAAGTTAGAATCCTACCTTGTGTTAGGATCTTATACTATTGTATGGTTGATAATGATTATTCATGAAGTTAGAAATGTAATTAATCAAGGGTTTATGCATATTATTTCTCTTACATTGATTGATGATATGATTAACCAGAAAATTCTTTTGGTCAAATAAAGAATATTCATGAGTAAAAAAAAAAGTATTCCATGAAACCTTGAATACTAATGTTTATTATCTATGTATGAAATGATCTTGACCATACATGTTTAAGATTACGTAGAATCATAACGTTTTTTATAGTATTAAGATTATACTGATGAATGTATGTATGAGACCTCGAGGATAATGTTAAAACTCAATATGCTAAGACAAAAAATATCAGCATTGCATTTCATTTCACAACAATAGCATATACAGGATCACTGAAGAAAAAACAAGCACAGCATAAACACAAGAGACACGAATTTATCCTGGGAAACCCTCATGGGGTAGAAAACCCAGCAAAGCTTCCTCAATATAGATGATCAGCAAATACAAAGATGTAAACCAAAGACATGAGCTCCTCCTCCTCTATAGCAGACCTCTCTCACGCAAGTGCGCCACTCACAAGTGAATGAATGATTGAGATAAGTGAGGAACATCCTCCTCTACTTATACTTGTTCCCTGACTGAATTTTACACAAGCTAGGTTGGCCCCAACTTAATTAATGGGTTAAACACCCCACTACAACTGACTAGGCAGACCCCTCTAGGGTGGTCTAATAACCCTTTGACCCACATAACACATACAGGGCCGACCCCCACTAGGGAAGTTTAATAACCCAAGTTACCACAATCCGACGGAGGAATAAACATCTCCGGATATACAATAAGATATTCACAGAGGAATGAAACATCTCCAGAATAATAAAGTACAAATATAATATTCTTAGAAGTTACAATATCTCAACACTCCCCCTTAACGAGAAGGATATTATAACAACATCTGTAGGACCAAGGAGTCATCAACATCATACATGATACATCTATAAATCATTGGAAGCTTTCTCAACATCATCAGCAACTCAAGCAGTTACTGGAACATCTTCAATACTGGAACACCAACATCTTCAGTACTGAGTCTTCATATTCTGCAGCACTTGAACAGCTATAGCAACATCAAAATCATCATCTGGATGCTCATGATCATCATCAGCATCGTCATCACACGATCATCATCATTGTCATCACACGATCATCAGCATCATCATCACATGATCATCAGCATCGTCATCATACGACCAGCATCTGAATAATCTCGATCTACAGCATCTAGATCATCTCAATCTATAGCATCTGGATCATCTCGATCTACAGCATCTGGATCATCTCGATATACAACATCTGGATCATCACGATCTACAGCATCTGGATCATCTCAATCTACAGCATCTATATCATCACGATCAACAACATCATCATCTAGATCATCACGATTAGCAACATCGTCATCTAGACCATCACGATCAGCAACATCGTCATCTAGATCATCAGTATTAGTATCCATACCAATACAAGTATACACATCATCAATACAAGTATCCTCATCAATACATATCATCAATACAAGTATTAATACATCAATACAAGTATCCTCATCAGTCAAGTATACACAATAGCAGCATACCCTGCAACACACATGATCTATTTAAGACACCTCATCATGTCTAGGGACGATGCAGTCCACTCGTCAACTTAGACAAAGTTTAAGGACCACTTCTTGGAGACATACATCTACGGATCATTTAAGACACCTCATCATTCCTAGGGATGATACAATCCTCTCGTCAACTTAGACAAAGTCTAAGGACCACTTCTCGGAGACATACGTCTACGGATCATTTAAGACACCTCATCATGCCTAGGGATGATACAATCCTCTCGTCAACTTAGACAGAGTCTAAGGACCACTTCTCGGAGACATACGTCTACATATCATTTAAGACACCTCATCATGCCTAAGGATGATACAATTCTCTCGTCAACTTAGACAGAGTCTAAGGACCACTTCTTGGAGACATACATCTACGGATCATTTAAGACACCTCATCATGCCATTTGGATGATACAATCCTCTCGTCAACTTAGACAGAGTCTAAGGACCACTTCTCGGAGACATACGTCTATGGATCAATTCAAGGGACCGAAGTCCGGGGACGATATAATCCCCACCTATCCACTAAGGACTTCATTCTTGAAGACATAGGTCTACGGATCAATTCAAGGGACCGAAGTCTGGGGACAATACAATCCCCACCTGTCCACTAAGGAATTCATTCGCGAAGACATAGGTCTATGGATCAATTCAAGGGACCGAAGTCTGGGGACGATACAATCCAAACCTGTCCATTAAGGACTTCATTCTCAAAGACATAGGTCTACGGATCAATTCAAGGGACCAAATTCCGGAGACGATACAATACCCACCTGTCCACTAAGGACTTCATTCTCGAAGACATAGGTCTACGGATCAATTTAAGGGATCGAAGTCCGGGGACGATACAATCCCCACCTTTCCACTAAGGACTTCATTCTCAAAGACATAGGTCTACGAATCAATTCAAGGGACCGAAGTCTAGGGATGATACAATCCCCACCTATCCACTAAGGACTTCATTATCGAAGACATATGTCTACGGATCAATTCAAGGGACCAAAGTCCGGGGATGATACAATCCCCACCTATCCACTAAGGAATTCATTCTCGAAGACATATGTCTACGGATCCTTTTAGAACATGTGTTCAAGGATGATGCAATCCCCTCGTCAACTTAGACCCTATCTAAGGACCATCCACCAACCTCTCTGTCAGCATCACCAATATAGGTATCCACATCATCGACCTCACTGTTGATGCAGGCAATCTCATCATAAGTGACCACATCACTCCCCCTTTCGAGGAGGGTCCTACCAAGTTTGTCTCGGAAGTACTCAAACTTTACTTGAGGTAGAGGTTTGGTTAGTACATCGGTAACTTGTTCACTTGAGGTAGAGGTTTGGTTAGTACATCGAAAACTTGTTACAAATTTGAACTTTATAGTTCCTTTCTGCACCATATCTTGTATATAGAAATGTCAGATCTTTATGTGCTTTGACTTATCATGGAACACTGGATTCTCTGCCATCTTGATACAACTCTGTTTGTCACATAGGATCACAGCTGGGTCTATCTCTAAGTCAAACAGTCCTGAAGCCATACTTCTTCACAACTAGCAGAGAAAGCAGCCATATATTTTGCTTGTGCTGAGAGCCACACTAGACTGCTTCCTGCTAAACCATGAGAACATGGCCGATACCAGACAATAACATCGTCTCAATGTGCTCTTCCTGTCTGATACACTTCCTGCCCAATCAACATCTGTGTAGCCATATGAAGTCATTATCTCCAAGATAACATAGATCAAAGTCTATCATACCCTTTAGGTACCTCATCACATGCTTTGCAATTATCAGGTGAACATATCTAGTTTCCACTAGATACTGACTCAAGGTGTTCACAGCAAGGCATATATCTGGCCTGGTATTCTTTAGATACATCAACAACCCAATAATATGTCTGTACAGAAGCACATCAACTAACACTGAGGATTTATCAGCTAACAACTTCAATTCGGAACCCATGAGAGTGACCATTCCAACACATCAAATATTTTCAAGATTTTCACTGCATACTTTCCTTGGTTGAGAAAGATTCCTTCTGAGCCTTTTGATGCTTCAATACCTAGGAGGTAATGCATCAATCCGAGATCATTCATCTCGAACTCTGTAGCTAGCTTCTCCTGGCTTTCCATGATCTGTTTCTCATTCCTTGTTAAAAAGAGATCATCCACATACAATAATAGTAATATCCATAACCTTAAGGTAAAGGTTAGGAACAACTTTACTTCTGGTAAATCCCACGCTTGTCAAGAAACTGTCAATTCTCCCTCTGTGACTGAACATCATTCACACTCTGCATTGAGTGATCTTCTGCATATCTATCTATGCCATCTCTCGTTAGATGGGTCTACTGATATGATCCTCAATATCATTCGAACTCTGTGATGAGTTCCTTCTTGCATCCATGTCATCTGTATATAGAAACCATCTTCAACCTATTAGCAAAGGTTGAGATCCACATCACCCATGGTGATCATTAAACTCAACAAATGACTATCGATCCTGAGTACCCATACAGAGCCTGATTCACACTTCTTCTTCAATTACATCATCAAGAGAATGGTCTTATCTAGCCACTTGGAGCAAACATCTCGTCATGATCCTCTTTCTCTTTCTAAGAGAATATTCTATCCACGAGCTTGCTATGGTATGTTTTATTTGTAAGTCTTCTTGTTGAACATCCATCACTTGTTCAGTGTTCATCATTCTTCATGATCTTTCCTACAAATGAAAATTAATTACATGATTAGTAATACTTCATAATCATCAAGTCATGTTGACATGATAACCTATTATGCATACAAATATGATTTTTATAGTTATGCTACTATCTTGACCAATATTTTGGCACAACACTTTTCCATATCCTATATGCACATAGTGGCTATCTAGATGCCTTCCATCTCTACCAGAACATACTATCGAGAGTGTGCACAGCTCTCAGCATGTCAGCAAAGAGGTTTCATTCTAGACAAGCAACAATGGAATGTTTGTCCAACTTACCAATCATATGCATATTAGTAGTATACTGTTCAATGTTATATGAATGTTTACACTCAGCATGATATATTCTAGGAATACAAATATGCATACAACTATTACAAGCAATATCATTTACTATTTCAAATAACAACTCAAATACTTGTCTTTTATGTTTGTGTGGTTGCCTCCCGCTTGATCTTCTATATGACTTTTGAACTTCTATTCATTTTGTACCACTGTGCATGCTCAAGTGTGCACTAGTGTCATCCTCATGATCTCATACACAAACATACATTCATTAGTATAATCTCATTATAATTCTAAATAATCTTGAATATGTATAGTCATGATCATAGATAATAAACATTAGTATTCAAGGTTTCAGGGAAGTCTTCTTTTACTCATGCATATTCTTATTTGATCATAGGACTCTTCTGGTTAGTTAAATCATCAATCAAGATAAGAGACATAAGATGCATAAAACCTTGATTACTTACATTTGTAACTTTATGAATAAGCATAACCAATCATACCAAGTATACTTATATAAGGGATCCTAACACAAGGTAAGATTCTAACTTGACATAGGAAAACATACCTGGATTAGTATACCTAAACAATATCTTCTTTGATCTCTTCAATGATTTAGAGATCCTGTGCTAGAATATGCATATCTCATAGGTTAAGCATAATAGAACAAAGTCATACATACCTCGTAAGTAGACCTTCTATGTGATCAAAGATTATGGATGAGTCTTTGTCTTCATGTCATCATGGTCATGGAACTTGATTTGTCTTTTGTGATGTACCTGTATCTTGTTAGCAGACAACATCAACCTCATACAACACCACAGTGCATTAGTACAATCATATAGCTCTAATCAATGAATGTCTTCTATCATGCATTCATACTTTTACTAGGGTGATAAGACAATTCTATCATTAATCAAGATTGTACTAACCTAAATAATATGAAGAAAAACATATTATGAACTTAATCAAGAATTAGATTTCAAGACATACCTGTATTTCCTCAAGTCATACCTGTTAGGAAATTCTTGTAGTCTTCTTATGTAAGGCCTTAACCTCAACTCCCCCTAAAACTGGATTTGGGGCTCGATTAGGGTTTGCCAAAGAAACCCTAAAAATTCAAACTTTGACTTTCACACTTCTGAATGTATGGAAGAATGTGTCATGTTGAGCTTATCAAACTAGCATACTTTAATTTTGAAATATCCAAAATTTGACCCCTCAAAATTGCCTTTGAAACTTCTGGATCTTCTGGACAGGATCCTGAACTAGGGTTTGATGAAGCCCACCCTTCTACCTAATCAAAAGGTTCTATCCAAGGCTCTAAAATCTTTTTTTCTGAGGAGCTTCCAGCCGTGGTCACAGACTTAAAAAATTCCAACTTTTGCTAAAGCCCTAATTTTCCATCTTTCCGATCAAAATCCCGAACTGGGGTTTGATCAAGCCCAGTCTTCTACCCAGCCAAAAAATTCTATATTGGTCTCTAAATTTCAATTTCCTGAGTATCATTCAGCCGTGGACTCTTATTCCAAAAATTCTAACTTTCTCCGAAACCCTAAATTCCGGAAGCCATGAATGAAGGTGCTCCAAAAATAATTTTGTTTTGACAGAAATATGTACCTTATTGTTTCTACTGTAACTCTGAAATTTTCAATCCACAGGGTTTGAAAACGTTTTATGTGGTATCCTAATCTATTATCTTTCCATCCCAATAGGTCTGACCTCCATTGGATTCTCTGAGAGAGAATTATGCCAAGTGTCGCAACGTGACCTGTTTATGGAATAAAACAGAAGAGAGAATTTGTACGGCGTTCCACGTGTCACTAGTTCAACTTCGGCCTCTGAAAAAGTTTCTTGAGATAGTATAGTCTGTGTACTACCTGTCACTTTTTACTAAATTTCATTTGGATCTTCCTAGCCCAAGTTATGACCTTTTTACCTAGGTCACCTGATTATGACTTAGATCTGGAAGAGGCAAAAACCCTAACTTGTATTGATCATAACTCCCAAAGTACAACAAAAATTAGGGTTTCCTTTGGACACAAGGTACATGGGAATTCTATCCACGACCTGTAAAGGTTTCTGATCCTGAAACTTTGCCAAAATGGATTTATAGCAAAAGTTCTACGATGACTGGTTTTTTATATATAAAACCCTAACCTTCAAATTGTCGCAAGTGAAGCAAGTGTCGTAAGTGCCATACATTGCCTTCCTTCAGGTTAGCTCTGATACCATGTTAAAATTAAATATGCTAAGATATAAAATATCAACATTTCATTTCATTTCACAACAATATCATATACAGGAACAATGAAGAAACAAGCAGCACAGCATAAACACAAGAGACACAGATTTATCCTGGGAAACCCTCATGGGGTAGAAAACCCAACAAAGCTTCCTCAATATAGATGATCAGCAAATACAAAGATATAAACCAAAGACATGATATCCTCCTCCTCCATATCAGACCTCTCTCACACAAGTGCACCACTCATAAGTGAATGAATGATTGAGATAAGTGAGGAACATCCTCCTCTACTTAAACTTGTTCTCCGATTGACTTTTACACAAGCTAGGTTGGCCCCAACTTAATTACTAGGTTAAACACCCCACTAAAATTGATTGGGCCGACCCCTCTGGGGTGGTCTAATAACCCTTTGACCCACATAACACATACAGGGCTGATCCCCACTAGGGAAGTCTAATAACCCAAGTTACCACAATCCGACGGAGGAATAAACATCTCCGGATATACAATAAGATCTTCACGGAGGAATGAAACATATTTGGAATAATAAAGTACAAATATAATATTCTTAGAATTTATAGTATCTCAACAGATAACACAATGATGATACTATTAAGTATGCATAGAGATCGAGGATGGATATAAGTTCAAAGATAGGTAATCCAGGAAGCAAAGATCAAGAGGGAGCACACTCCAGTAGTTCCTGCAAGGAAGCAAATATTGAGAGGGAGTTCACCCTACAACCAAACAAAGATAAGTATTTGAATTGTCATTTCTTGCATACTTGCTTGTTTAAATAGTATTGCTCAATGATATATATGCTTATGTTCCTAGACTTAGGTTGTGTATTATGCATATTAGAATAATTGCATTAATGAATAGTATACTACTAATATGCATGTGATGGATAAGTGGCCTATGGCACTATACAACATTCCATTGCTACTTATCTATAATGAAACCTCTTTGTTGACACGTTGGGAGTTGTGCACACTCTTAACAATGTTCTGGTAGAGATTGGAAGGCATCTAGAAAGTTACGAGATATGGATAAATGTTGTATTGAAGCATTGGCTAAAATAATTGCATGACTGTATGCCATATTTCTTTACATATAAGAATTTGTTCTGAAAACTATGAGATGTCTCTAATCATGCAATTTAACTTGTCTTGTAGGAAAGATCGTATACCATCACCTACAAAAGAAGGACTACAACATTTGTTCAAGCAATAAATCTATCTATTGAAGAATTTGAAGTTCCTAGGATCCGGGATGAAGTAATGATGCCATGATCCGTCGATCATGAAGAATGATGGTTGGGATGTGGTCCCAGACCAGAAGGGAAGTCTGTCGTAACTTCCATGTGGATCTATAAGATCAAACATGTTGCAGATGGTAGCATAGGATAAATACAAAGCGAGGTTTGTAGCTCGTGGCTTCTCCCAGAAAGAGGGAATAGACTATGAAGATACTTTTTCTCCTGTAGCCAAATACACTTATAACAGATCAGTACTTGCTTTGGCTGCAGTGATTAAGTGGAAGATACACCATATGGATGACAAGATAGCCTTCTTGAATGGTGTATTCGAAGAGGAAGTGTATGTGGAGCAGCCACTTGGTTTTGAGACACATGACATAGAGTCATATGTGTGCAGACTGAAGAAATCCTTGTATGGCTTGAAGCAAGCTCCTAGGACTTGGGGAGGATAGATTGATTGCCGACACGAAGAGGAATCTTGCTACCGAGTTCAAGATGAAGGAATTGGGGATGATGCACTACTTTCTAGGCATGAAGGTGTGGCAAAGTGCAGATGGAATCTTCCTTGGACAAAGGAAGTATGCAATAGAGATCCTGAAGAGGTTCGGTATGATGGATTGCAAGGCCATGGCCACACCTACGGCATCGAACCTGAAGCTTCTGTGTGATGCTTCATCTGATCTGGTTGATGTCACTATGTATCGTCATATGATTGGGTCCTTGATGTACCTGATGAACACGAGACCAGATATTTGCTTTGCGGTGAACACATTGAGCTAGTTCCTGACAGATCCCATAAGTGTTCACATGGTTGCTGTAAAGCATATTTTGAGGTACCTAAAGGGTACAATTGATTATGGGCTCAAGTATGATGCGAATCAAAAGTTTAACCTATAGGGTTATGTTGATTCATATTGGGTAAGCAGTGCTGCAGATAGGAACAACACTTCTGGGTGTTGCTTCAGTATGAGATCAAGTGTGATCTCTTGGTTTAGAAGGAAGCAGTCCTACGTAGCACTGAGTACAGCTGAAGCAGAGTATGTTACAGCTTGTTCGGCTAGTTCAGAGGTAGTATGGATTCAGAAACTATTGTTTGAGCTATTTAATCTCCTATTAGAGGCTACTGGTATCTTTTGTGACAACCAGAGTTGTGTGAAGCTGTATGAGAACCCGGTGTTCCACAATAGGTCAAAGCACATTGAGATCAAATATCACTATATCATGGATACGGTGTAGAGAGGAGCAGTGAAGCTCCTATATGTTGCGATGGATGAGCAGGTTGCGGATGTGTTGATGAAACCACTAGCCAGAGTGAAGTTCGAGTACTTCAGAGAGAGGCTCGGTGTTCTTCATATTGATGACACTTTGAGGAAGAAGTGATGGACACATTTGCAGGAGCCATTCCAAGAATGGTGAGAGGAGGATCCTTCCCATGACTGTGGATATAATCATTGTGTGATGAGCATCAGGACGATGCTCCAATTACTGCTCTGTATGCATCATGTTGGATGCTTTGTATGATCAGTTGGATCATGTATTTGTATATGCATCATGCTGGATGCTTTGTATGATCAGTTGGATCATGTATTTGTATATCCATCATGTTGGATGTTTGATATGATCAGTTGGATCATGGATTTGTATATGTATCAGGTGGATACATTGTATGATCAGGTGGATCATGTATCAGGTGGATCATGTATTTGTGAATGTATCAGGTAGATACATTGTATGATCAGGTAGATCATGTATGATGATATGTATCAGGTAGATACTTGGTATGCATCAGGTGGATGCATTGTATGATCAGGATGATCATGGATGATGAGCTTCGAGATGTTGCTCCAAATGATATGTATCAGGATGATGCTATGATGATGATCAGGATGATCATGTGATGATGTACATCAGGATGATGTATGATGAGTATCAGGTTGATACTTTGTGGTCGTGGACAGGTTGTGTAGATGAGCATGTAAGTAGACCTGGGAGATCCGATAGGTTGGGCTGTGTGCTCGTAATCAGTCTTGGGATTCTCTTTCGAGGAATTTCTCTGGGAGGACATGTAATATTGCCTTGGGATATCCGATAGGTTGGGCTCTGTTCCTGTAATAAGTCGTGGGATGCTCCTTCAAGGTTTTGTCCTATGCCATGTAATGTAGTCCTGGGAGATCCGATAGGTTGGGTTGTGTGCCCGTAATAAGTCCTGGGATGCTCTTTCGAGGTTTTTCCATGACCACATGTAATGTAGCCCTGGGAGATCCGATAGGTTGGGTTGTGTTCTCGTAATAAGTCATGGGATGCTCTTTCGAGGTTGTGTGGTGAGAAATCCTAGATATTTTCTAGGTCCCATTCAGTATGAAAAAGGACTAGATTTGTGGTGAAAATCCTAGATTTGTTCTAGGTCCCATCCAATATGAAAAAGGACTGGCTCTGTGGCGGAAATCCTAGATTTGTTCTAGGTCCCATTCAGTATGAAAAAAGACTGGCTCTATGGCGGAAATCCTAGATTTGTTCTAGGTCCCATCCAGTATGAAAAGGGACTGGTTCTGTGGCGGAAATCATATATTTGTTCTAGGTCCCATCCAGTATGGAAAAGGACTAGCTCTTTGGCGGAAATCCTAGATTTGTTCTAGGTCCCATCCAGTATGAAAAAGGACTGGCTCTATGGAAGAAATCCTAGATTTGTTCAAGGTCCCATCCAGTATGAAAAAGGATTGGCTCTGTGGCGAAAATCCTAGATTTGTTCTAGGTCCCATCCAGTATGAAAAATGACTAGCTCTGTGGCGAAAATCCTAGATTTGTTCTAGGTCCCATCCAGTATGAAAAAGGACTGGATCTGTGGTGGAAATCCTAGATTTTTTCTAGGTCACATCCATCATGAAAAAGGGCTGGCTCTGTGATACATCCAACATGAAAAAGGGTTGGCTCTGTATATGATGAAGACCTTCAGGTGGCAGGCCTACATCCAGTATGAAAAAGGACTAGCTCTATAGAACTTCCTATGATGAGTAGATTGGAGATTGATTGAGATAACAGCAGCAGTGACGATGACGATGATTTGATGACGATGATCCAATGACGATGATCCAGAGAAGAAGACTTGTGCTAGCATATCTATGTCGAGAAATACCTTCCTAGTTAAGAGGGATTGTTGATGTAATTGTAACTTCGAATGTATTTCACATATATGTATATTGTATTCCTATAGAGATGTTATTATTCTTCTATACGAAAGTGTCATCATTTATATTGTAAGTGTCGTAACTTATACTTGATGGGTTATTAGACCACCTTGTTAGGGTCAGCCCTGTATAAGCCATGTAGGTTAAAGGTTTATTAGACCACCCTATTGGGGGTTGGCCCTGTCAGCATTATGTTATGTGGTTAAGTTAAGGCCGACCTAGTAAAGGTTACTAGGCAAGTCAAGTCAAGTATAAATAGAGTGCGGGAGGCACTCTATTTGATCATTCACTTTCTCACTCAGACTCTCATTGGAGAGTGGCGCACTTGTGGAGGAGGAGAAGCTGCTACTAGGAGGACTATCTCTTGTACTTGGGTTGTATCATTGCTCTATCTATCTCTGAGGAAGTTGTGGGGGTTTTCACCTTTATGGTTTTCCCCAGTGAAAATTTGTGTGTCTATTGTCTCTTGTGTGCTTGCATTATTATGTCCATGTTTGATATGTTGTATATATGTTGTACATGTTGTTCTCTTAGTTAAGATCCTAGATCAGATTGAAGTAAATTCTGAAAAACTAACATGAGTATGTGATTGGATATACTGCGTTTGTTGCTGTACCACCGGTTCCTCTTCCCCCTTCATGAAAAATGTATCTGCAATCCGTTCTTGGAATAGGTCGTAAGCCCTGCACTCTTTTTCATCGTGGCCAACCGATCAAAACAATTTGAAATATAAATTTACTGGATTCAATACAATCTTTTGTAGGTACACACACTCTTCCGGTCAATGTCCTCTGGTCTGACAAACGCGACACCAAGGAATTCCTCCCTGACTGAGGGTATTCGGTGCACCTGACTACAAATAGTCTCGAAATTCTGGGCAATTATCCTTATGGTGTCCTTCCGTCTTGCATCTACTGCACCATATATCTTCACGAGCTTCTTTCCCCTTCTTCATATCTTACAGTTGAAGTGTCAAATTGTCCAACTGCGCTTGTATCCTATCCATGCCTATTCCCGCTTCGCTGATTGGTGAGGCCTCCATCTTCATCGCAATCTCCAAAGCTTTAGCTTGAGTCACTACCTTCTGTTGCATTAGCGGTCCATGGATGTGTGGTACCAACCATGCAATAAACCATTCCTTATGTTGCATATCGTTCATCCTGAAACTCACCTTTTCCATTAATGTTTTATACCGTTGATCAAATTCCCATACCGGCTCATTCGGGTATTGACTGATTTCCTTGAGCTCGGTGATGTATTGTGACTCCGATTTTGGTTTTCTAAATTCATCAATCATTCCTTCCTTGATCTGTGCTAATGTCTTTCCTAGAGTTCCCATCAGAACCTTAGTCAACTTCATAAAACAGTCTAGCGTGCGGCCCCTGAGGGTCATCGCTAGTTGTCCCTTTTTAATATCTTCATCCTGGACCTGCTTCATAGTCCATACCACTTCGCATAGAAACCAGTACTGTTCGAGATCCTTCATCCCATTCCGATGGAAAGTGGGCATTTTTGTATCGTCTTTTGTTCTTACGTTCCTACTGTTATTGTTTACTGATGCTTTACTCCTACCGTTGCACATAGGAAAACTCTACGAATAACTTATATTTCTTCCTATGAAATTATGAGTAGTCTGCGGGGTTGAAGGTACGTTGTGAATTATTATCCATCCATATTTTTCCTCTGGGGTAGCCTGTCCACTTTCTTCTTCGTCATAATAAGGTCGCTTTGTCCCTTGTGGTCCTGTTTCGCAGTATTCCATTTCGGTCCCCTCAGGAGACTCTCTCTCTCAGTCCTCCTCTTATTCTTTGGTCGCTGGAATATTGCCCCACTCCTCAAGGTACCACAATATTTCTCAGCCTCCCTTAAAAATTCATCGTCGCTCATGTCCATCTACCCCACATCTTTCTATCGGATCTGCATTCACGTGATACCCACAACCTCCGCACACTGATCTTCTACTTGTCGGAATTCATCCTTAGGATTCCCTTTTCGCATACGAGCATCTTAATCCACAACTTTAGTGATAGTAGGAACCTCCCTCAAGGTCCTTTGAAAAACTTTCTTTCTGTGCCGTTGTATGATTTGATTGTGCCAACTGTGAACTCAGTAATGTATCCCTCTAGGATATTATCTACCTAGAAGTTGACATCCCTTGATACTTTATTGTCGACTCGTTTTAGCTGTTGAATCAGTTATGGATTCCAATGGTTAGGCTTAGTCTTTTGGAAATGGTTCTTCTGAAATGTCAGTTGCGCCAACCACTTCTACAGCAATACCGAGAATTTGCAGAAAAAAACATCGCGGATATCCGAATAGATATGCTTTTGCAACCAACTACTTACTATCTGTCCAGGGTTCCGATTCTCTCCTTCCACGAATTCTTCTGTCTTCTTGTCAAACCACTCTTGAATCTTTAGTTTCGTCGAGTGCCACAGCATATACTCTTCTTTTCCTCTTCAGGGTTCTGACAATGGAACCATTTGTTGACACAGTGGCTATCAACAGGGGTTCACTTCACATTGTTGTTAACAAAAATCAACCATACTCCCTTAAACACCGGCCCATAAAGGTTTTACCCTTTCCAGCAACACTCGCAGAGTGAGTGAGGTCTCACCCAAGATGATTAAGGGGGCTACAGGAACCAGATTTCCGCAGTGGGGGGAGGACATGCATCAAATCTCACTCTACAGCTACAAAAACTAGAGATTGTTTCGTCGCATCACATTTAACTGTTCATTCATTCATTCATCCTTTGCATATTCAGTGCATAATCAACATCCACATTATCATGGTTAAACTAACATTCACATCAACAGCATTTACCAAACCATAAAGCTTTTAACATTTCGCAACTAGCATTCACATTCATCATTTAACATGAACTGAGACACAAGAGATAAAAATAACCGAACATCTTCATGCATTCATCAAAACCTGCAATATGACCTTCACAGAAATAGTTCAAAACACCTTATCACAGATTCATACAAAATTGTCAAAAATAGAGCAAAACATTACAAAGTTCATCCGCACATCTATCGACCACTTATGATCTCTATCCAGGATGATGCTAATGATATGATGTCTTAGGCTTACAATCAGACTCCTATTTATATCAACTAAAGTGGTTACAAAATGATCCACATGACCCATTCTAACTAACTAAACCAATCTTGCGCTTATGTCAGCTCCTTGTTCTCCATGAATGGTCCTTTCTTCCGCGGATTGTCCTTCTTCATTGTTATCGGCTTCCGCACTTTATGCGGTATAACCCTGTGCCAACATGTATTTTCCCATGGTATTGTATATGACGAAGCTTATTTAAGGGCTTGAGGAACTACATTGTAATTTTCCTAAAGTGGTCAATGATGGCTGGATTGGCCATGCATTGGTTGGATTGGTCAAGGGTAATAGATCTATTGGTGATGGTTTTCTTAGTTTTGGGTATCCATATAAAAATATTCTTCTCCATTATGCATGCTTGCTTATTATAATTATTATGTATTTTGTTTTAATCCTATCAATTGGTATCGGAGCAAGGTTGAAGTAAAATGCAAATGTCTTGGAAGCTATGGTTGTTTGTATTGATATGTTTTAAGGGTATGATGAACCATGGTATATAAATGCATGGTAAAAATGAGGATGAGAACATGGAATATGTGGATGAAGAACTGATGGACTCAGTATATTGTAAGCTTGTATGGAGTTGTAAATTTGTAATTCTGATCATCATGTAAATGGGCGACCTGGTTAGGCATGTATACCTCCAGTAACTCACCGATAAAGTCATATGTAGACCTAGGTGATAGGGGGGGTAACCCCTGGTAACTCACCGATAACTTCATGTAGACCTAGGTGATAGGGGGGCATGCGGAATTCCTCAGTTAAAAATTGGAGGGGGGTTGGTGATTACTCCAAGTCAAGTTTAAAAGGGGGATTGTTAGGTTAACCTTGACTTGGTAAATGAGTCATGGAGCTAATCTTGGTTTAGGTCAAAGCAAGTAGTTTTTGGGCCCATGGTATTGCATATGATGAAGCCTACTTAAGGACTTGAGGAAGTCCATTGTAATTTTCCTAAATTGGCCATGCCTTGGCTAAAGTGGTCGAGGGTAGTAGATATATTGTTAGTGGTTTTCTTGGTTTTGGGTTTCCACTTAAAAATATTCTTCTCCATTATATGTACTTGCTTACTATAATTATTATGCACTTTATTTTAATCATATCATGTTGTGCATAAAAAAAACTAATGTGAGATATTATTTTTGAGTTGTGGGTAATTTATGAAAACAAGATTTTTTGACTTATTGATTTGTATTAGATTAAAGAGCACATAAAATTGTAACTAACATCTAATTCATTTTTTAAAAAGTACACTAAAAGGCTAAATGTTTACAATTTAAAAATTAGTCATATATGTACAAGTTAGAAAAAATAAATATGGACAATCTTGAATATTTGCAATTTGTACAAAGTTCAATAGCAAAAAACTGAAAAAGGAGATGAATGATAAAACAATGAAACAAGGACATAGTTATGCCAAAAAATTATTTTTAGTTATTTATTAATAAGTGAAGTTTGACAGCCTACCTCGGTGTAGGCTCATTATGTAAAAGCTTCTAGCCACCACCATCTTTTGATATTCTTAATTCTTTAGCGAATGATGACATATCCAAAGCATTAATACCCTAATTAATTTAGTGGTTCAAGAGACATATTTCATTACATCTTTAAACCATCTAACTTTATTTTCTCAAAAAATATATTTAAACTAGTGCTCAATAGGCATCTTTCTTCATGGACTACATCAGGATTGAGAGAGAAACCCGACATTTTCATTGTAATCAGGGGTCGACTCGACCTACATTTACATATATTACAAGTTTCGCCCAAGTTGTCTAGAACCTGAGATCGAAAGGATTCTCAGACCCTCTCCCTATCGATGTAAAACTTTTCTACCCATGGGCATGATGGCACCATCAAAATCATTCATATGCCATACCTATGCTCCAAAATCTAATGGGTGAGTGCTATTTTCTAGTGGCTCTGTGATATTCTTCTAGGAGTGTTTGTTTGCATTGTAAAAGGAGGCCTATTGTAGAGTTGATTGTAATAAACTTAAAAAAAAAAAAAATCTTGTTGTGAGGTTGTCGCTCCCATACATAATAGAACTTCACTTTGTGTGGATCTACATGTAAAGGAAGGAGAGCATCCAAGAGAGGCATGCCATTTGTTCCGAGTATAACCATTAGCACAGTCACTGAATTTGTGGTCGATGAACATCGATAGGTCACAAGTTAAGTGCTACCAACAAGTTATTTGTTGTCTATAGGTAATTGCACAAACTGTCTGTTATCCATGCATCAACTAAGAGATATTCATGCATCAACTAGATACCAGTTATCCATGCATAGCTAAGAATTATTTTTACACTGATAGGTGTTTATATCTTAGAATTTGGGGTGGATTACCATCTATGTTTTTTTTAGATTGAAGGAGGATGGGACAAGTGTACTCTCTAGATTGATTTTATGGTCATTGTTCAAAATTCCAAATAATCCATTATTACACACACACACATATATATAACTAGTAGTTGATGTATGGATAACTTGGAGCTCATGCATGGACAACCGGTAGTGACACAACCCATTTAATTACTAAAGAAAGTAACAGGTAGCTGAGGCATAGACAATAGGTGATTACAACTAAGTATGGAGAACAAGTAATAGATAACTTGCTCATTGGCACTTAACTTGAGATCTATCGGTGTTTACGGACCACAAGTTAAGTGACTGTACTAGTTTTTATTATTTTTTTATTATTGTTTATTTCGAATTTAGAACAACTTCCAAAAAATCAATCTGGATAGTACACTTGTCTCATCCGCATGTAATCTAAGAAAATCATAGGCTATAGTCCACCCCAAATTATAAATTATAAACACCTATCGGAAAATCATAGGCTCTAGTCCACCCTAAATTATAAAATATAAACACCTATCAATATAACCAACATCATGAACCTATAAATATTCCATGTACTTTTAATACTTTAAGAATTATTTTTTCTCTGTCTAACTGTGGTTTGGTTTGGTTTTATGGGAGGTTTCTCTTGTAGACTCTCTTTTACATGGATTCCCAATCTGCGTGGCCCTTATTTTTCCCTCGTGTTTTGAAATGGTCCCATGTTGTCATTGTGTGGGGGCTATGTGCCTGATGGTTTTTCCTCTATGTTGAATGACCAAAAGGCAAGGCTTTCTTCTATCTTTGTGCACCACATGTCCTTTTTTCATTGCTACTGGTTGTTATATCATATTTTTTAGAATGTTTTGTGGACAAGGGTTCCATGGCTTATATCTTCTATGCATCGATAGAAATGGTGCCAATGAATAAGTGTTGTGTTATGGCTGCTTTTTTGGGTCATTTTATCATCTGTTAGCAAACAAAAACTATGCATCTTGTGATAAAACCACAACATCTGGCAAGGTGCATCTTACATTCAATGTTAGTTCTCATGTGCCACGTTTTGGTTTCCAATCGTAACCTCCCCCAACGTGTCGATTTCCATTTAAATCGGCTTCTCTGATTGTTATTTCCCTCATGTGTTTCCTCTGTATGGAACCAACCACTAGATACATAAGTTTTGATTTCAATTAAAAGTGATAACATGTATACCTTATCAAACCATGCAAAAATATGTGCGAGAGTTGGAACAACCATAATTCATAATGCATAAGTTTGGTTATAACCAGGATTACACTATTTTGGGGATAACTTTCCTAGGAATTCCACACATGCAAAAAAAATGTTGTTCTAATCATTAACGCTAAAAATTAGATGTATTTTTTACATTGGGCTTGTGATGGGGTAGAGGGAAAGAAAGATATGGGAAAATCTCAAAATATTTTACATCTAAAGTTTTCACACTGATGTTAAAGTTGAGCTATAACAAAACATGAAAGAAGTGAAAGAGAGTGATAGATAAAGGTGCATAGAGTCGAGAAATGGGGAATGACTATTTTGGAGAATAGATAAGCAAGAATTTGATGATGTAGAAAATTCAATGAAAAAATCATATTTTAAATTATATAATCCATGTTTTAGGTTTGTGTAGTTGATAAGGTTCATTTTGTACAATTTCATATCTAAAATTAATTAAGAATATATGTAAGTAAGAAAATTTTCTTAATAAATATTTTGTCCCAAACAAGATATTGAATATTTTTTTGAAAAATAAAGAAAAATCTCTACATTATCTTTATGACGAAGTTGACCAAACTTGCACTAGGTTCATGGTTTGTTGAGACATATATATTTAATTATTAGTTATATGTTTCTCTTTAAGAGAATTCCATTAATTACAAACTAAGTAATTCAAATGCCCAATAATGTGGTCAGATAATAAGCAAATATTAGATATCAACATTGTAACCATATTATAAATTTTAACACAAAAACACATGGCATTACCAATGCGATAAATGACTATTCGCAACATGTTAGATGTTTTTAAAGAGATGGAATGTGTAAACATGAAAAAAAACATATGTCCATGTTTTCTTTGGTTCATTCAATGCTTATTTTTTTCTTTACAAAATTGCCATTACGCCACACATTTGCAATTAATCTTACTAATAAGTCCCCGATGCCATTATAATTTACACCCATAATGTGTGACTAATTGTGTTAATATTTTACAAAGCCAAAAGGAGAAGAAAATATAACAAAGATAATGAAATTATGGTGATTGTAGAATCTCAAAATATTAAGTATAGTAACAAAATGTGATGCCAATTCTCATATTGACAAGGACCAACAATGCTCATAACCCATTAATTCAAGTGTAGATTTAGAAAGACAAGGTGTCCAAGCTTCTTTGTGAATATTTCATTAAGTTACACTAACAATGTTGAATGCATCGATATGATGATAGGATTATCTAGAGGTGAGCTATGCGATGGATTTAATATTGTGGAATCGTACATTACATCAAGAAATAGATGAGAGCCTAAATGAATACAAATTATTTTACTCTTTCTATGCAAAAGGTAAGTATTGGAAGATAAACTTTAGATCATATTCACATTTCACATCCATCCGCATATAATATGGAAGGTACAATGTTCATTGAACAATCAAGAATTTCTCGTGAAGACATAGATGGATTGTCGAAAATGTAACTCTTCTTTTGAAATTTTATAAAAAAAATTATCCTTCATAAATGACAAATGATTTCAAAAATTTATATTTTTTGAAGAATAATTTTAAATTGCCCTTTTCAAAAAGAATTTAAAACCCTATGAATGGTTCAATTTTGATCACTGATACCTGGCGTCCAAACATATTTTAACACAAAACATTATATGCTTCAACCTCATATGCAAGTATATGCGACCCCTTTATAATAGCCTTTCTATTTATATATTTCCCTTGACATAAAACGACCACAAGCTTTTTTTTCTTTTGCTTATGTGAGCATGATGCCGTGAGAATCTAATTGGAGGGGCTTTCGCTATATGGTTTAAGAATATGAACTAGGGAAATAAATATATGTTGGGTAGAGGATATTCTCTTTTTAATATTTAGGCAAGAGGGAGATACTATTAGAATGGATCCCTTTTTTGTTTATTTAGCATGGAAATTAGGCCATTTTAAAAGAACTTTCAAAGCTTCCTTTTTACAACATTAGGTGGCTTGAAAATAAAAGAGGATAGGCTAGAAACAACATTAATTTATGATAATGAATATGGGAGAGGTAAGTCTCAGTGAAAAAGGGGGGTGGGTGTCATTTATTTTATGTGGAAAGAATATAATTTATTTGGAGTGCTAGATAGTAGAAAAAACAAATGAAAAGAACCAGTGAACTTTTTAATTACATGACCCCAAAGAACTTTGATTTCCTTTTTTTAAATAAATGTAATGGAAAAGTATGGCAAAGTAAGGCATGACTATGCATACAGTAATGAGTCAACGAATTTGTTTAGAGGACACTAAGTAAATCAACTTGGTGTAAATTGTCTAGCAAGATGCATATGACATTTAACATGACGAAACTTTAGCTGAGTGACGCAAGGTCAAATGAAGATGCCTTTTTCGAAACTAAACATGGACATGATGAGCATTTCGCTCTAGACTCTATGGTGGAGATGAAATCGGATAATGACATTGTTAAGTGAGTTTATTTTTGATATTATGTTTCAATGCTTTGAAATCATGTTGATGTTGAGAGATCAACATCTAGCTCAACAAACCACTAATTGAAGGACATGGGAATGTGTGACAAAAAATGATGACTCAGTAATGATTGACAACTTGATGCATAAACAAACTATACTCGTATTCATCTCCAAATATGGAAGGAAGTGAATATAGTAAGGTTAGTATTCCACAATGGGTGAAGTAGAGGTGTAAGAAAAAGTGATGGGAAAGTCAAGATAGAAAGAAATAACAGTTCAACATACCTAGGATGATCACTAGGAACTTCCTGATAGTTCCAATTCCTCCACATCATGTCCTCTCTTGTATATCATGGCTAAACGTCATCATGTCAGATACATTAACATGTAAACAATATGGATAAAGAGCATAGTGGCATATAATATTAAAAACACATCAAACTCCACATAAACTTATTGGGAAACCACATAAAGTAAATGACTAACAGAAACATGATAAGAAAATAAAGATCATTAAAATCTAAAAATAAAAACATGTGACCTAGGGGAGGGATGTCTATTCTTGAACAGGGACCAGTAGTTGTCATAGTACTAGTCCCACACAGCCACCAAATATTGACATAAAAACACTCAGAAATTAAGCATAAATATTCCATATTAAGTCCATAAATATTTAAATTATGTCCAAAAATTGCCCATTAACTGACTGGGCCAACAAGTGTCCATAATTAGTCTTTATGTGCAAAAGAGTACAAAACATCTTCTCCCAACTACCTACAGATCTGCCTAGGGATCCAAAAGTACATGAACAACTAAATAACCCAGCTTGTATTTGCCACCTACTGCAAGGTACCAGTCTAATCAACACCCACTAATATCTATTGGAGCATAAATATCCCAACTTGCATTAAAACATGTTCAAGCTCAAGGAGGAGAGTGTCAGCCATAACTACATGGTTTTTCAACAATCCAACCCACTGTATTCAATAAGTGACACCTACCCATTAAACAGATGAAAGCACAAGGATCATGAAACAGATGAAGGCACAAGGATCAACCATGACAAGTTCCTAGCCATTGGATCGCATTTAAATCAATCCACAACACACATTAAAATTTGAGAGATTACAATCCATGTGCACCCTTCTTACCAATCCAATTCAACAACAAACAACTATAAAAGAACCACAACCCTGACTGAAGTTGCATTTCAGACATTCAAACTGCAGAGTGTGTGCACAGTGGAGACATACCATCAGAGAGTGTGCACAGTATAATCAGGTAACTGCATAAAATGTTTATGTTATTTCCATTTATGTTATTTATATTTCTGTTATAATCAGCTTCCAGATTCCTTCTATATAATCAGCTTCTCTTTTAATGTTATTTCCATTTATGTTCTTTATATTTTTGTTATAATCAGCTTCCAGCTTCCTTCTATATAATCAGCTTCCCTTGTAAATGTGCAAGTAGTTGCAGGCATGGCAAGAATCAACAATGTAAGGAGAACAAGTCGTCGACTGAGCAGGGGTGCCCAGCTACACTGCACCTCATCGGACAAGGAGAGTATCGATCATTCAAATGCCAACAATGCTCCCAGCAATGTTGTTGAGAATGATCATGCGGTGGTAGAGGACACTGTTGTCCCACCATCAACCACAGAGCCATGATCAACCACAGTTCAAGGGACAAGTTCAACCACCAAAATCAGTGCAATAAGAGGTTGGACAAAAGAAGACATGTTAGCTGCGATTGATGATATAGAGTTCAATGAATATTCCATTCGTGCTGCTGCTAAAAAACATGGAGTTGCTACCTCATTAGTCAATTATTGGATAAATGGGCTTACGCATACAAAGTGCAGGGGGCCTATATACAAAATTGTGAACCAGGTGCATGCATGGTTGCACATCCCTGTGCTTGGATGACTAAAGAACTCTTTCTGAATTGGCTTACTCACTTTGATGCATCTATACCAGGCGGTGTCTCACCTGTAAATAGACACCTGTTGGTTTTAGATGGACATGGAAGCCACATTGATGTGCAAACAATTGAGGAGGCTAACAATTTGGGCATCGACCTGTTGACACTGCCTGCTCATACCACTCACATATTTCAACCCTTAGATGTCAGTGTGTTTGGGCCTTTCAAGAACTATTTCATGGGTGAGCGAGATTTGTGGATGGCAAAGAATCTAGGGGTGGAGGTAAAAAGGTTTGAGCTAGCCAAGCTTGCAAGTAAAGACTTTAAAAGGGCTCTCACACCTTCAAATATCAAGGCTGGTTTTAGGAGGATTGGAATATGGACACTGAATTATGAGGCTCTCATGCATGATACTAGTTGTATTCAGGCATTTGAACTGGATGGTCAGGAAGAAGGGGATGTTCAAGCACATGTTGATGGCCAAGAAGATGTGTAAGTAGAGGAATACATTGTTGTTGTTGATAATATGATATCCCTCTCTCAAGGAGGACCCTACTGTGGTGATGATGATGAACATGTAAGTGAAACACAATATAACGATTAACCATTTGATAGTAGCATGGAGGTTGTTAGACCAACTAAAATACTTGCAACTTCTGCATGTGATGTTCTTATTATCTCTATTGATCATGCAACTGTCAATGAGAATGTCAATGAAAACCTTGATCATGCTCCAGGAAGAAACAATGGAGAATTGACTTTGCCAAGCTAGGTTACCCCACGATCATGGCTGGTGGAAGCCATGATGAATTTGGACAAAAATAATGTCTCAGGGACCAATGAAGAAAGCATGAACATGCCTTCACAACCAAGAGAACTGGATGATGAAATTGTTCATTATTTTGTGGACAATGGAAATCTGGAAGAAGATATTGTCCACAATGAGGTTCCAGCTGAAGAGGACAATATGGTTTAGATAGAGCAGGAGAACATTGACCCAAATATTGAAAGGCAAGTGTCAAGCAAGGAGCAGGAAGTGTCAACGAAGGGCCAGTTGCTTGGTCGGTTCCTAAAGCTACCAGTAGAGAAAGTGTCAGCAAAAAGAACGCAAGCAACAACAGACAATCTTCATCTATGCCGATGTTCACAGTTACTCACCTCAGAAGACTATATAAAACTATTAGTTGAGTTTGAGCATAGGAAACTTGAAATCCAATATTTAAAACATAAAAAGAAGGACTTAGCTAAAGAGAAGAAGGCTGCAAGGATTGCTACAACAGAACTTCGAGCATAGGAAAGGCTTGCAAGAGAGAAAGAAAGACAAGAAAAGGCTCATCAAAAACTGATGGCAAGGAAGGAAAAGGAATTGAGAAAGGCTCAACAATTGCTTCAAAAAGAAAAAGGGCTGGCATAAAGGGTTTCCATTGATGCAAACATAGTGGAGGGGAGTAGGATGATGCCAAACACATTGGAACATATTGCAGATAATACTCCATGTTTCCAAGACCTCCTAAACATCCAAGTCCCCCGCTATCAACAAGTGCGCATGCCCACTTTATTCCCTCCTTCCAGTGCAGCTGTCAATCGTATGTATGATTATCGGGGGGCTCAACCTAATGCAGGGGTTAGTAGCACAAGTGTGCAATGTGGCTACTCAGTTCCTCCATGGCTACAAGAATAAAATTGGATATCATATGGAGGCAATCAACCGCAACCTAATCAACCATTGTTAGGTAGGCCAACCAACTTGGCTCAAGCAGAAAACTCAACAATATTGTGCAGTGAAGTTCTTGAAGGACATCAAGCATAGGGGTGTCATATAGGGGTGCCAAATTTTTTGTTGTGACCACATTGCAATGTGGATTTTGTAATCACTGGCTCTAATGTTTGTAACATGGGCATTTTGGATACAATCCTAGACCATTTTGGATACAATCCTAGGTCATAGCGTTCCCTAATGTTTGCGGCATTGCAATCAGGCGTTTATCATAAGGTTTAATATACAATTTTATCATTTCAACAGCACATTGTAATGTTCCCTGATTAAACATTTCATCAACATTTTTAGGGGTTATGAATTTAGTTTGTTGTTGGTTTATGTTGCAATCCCTACAGTAGGGTTAGGGTTTATGAATTTAGTTTGTTGTTGGTTTATGTTGCAATCCCTGCAGTAGGGTTAGGGTTTATAAATTTAGTTTGTTGTTGGTTTATGTTGCAATCCCTATAGTAGGGTTAGGGTTTATTAATTTAGTTTGTTGTTGGTTTATGTTGCAATCCTTGTAGTAGGGTTAGGTTTTATCAATTTAGTTTGTTGTTGGTTTATGTTGCAATCCTGCAGTAGGGTTAGGGTTTATGAATTTAGTTTGTTGTTGGTTTATGTTGCAATCCCTGCAGTAGGGTTAGGGTTCATCAACAATATAGAGCCCTATATTCCTTCTACATAAAGGAATAAATATATAGCCCTATATTCCTTCTATGATGTATGTGGCATGGTCTAGATCCTTAAACATGGACTATAAGCCTTAAAGTAACAATTAGGAATGGGGTTGAACCATTACCTGGGTTGTGATACCCATCCATGCGATGCTAACTCATAAAAACATTCCCATATTTCTCTCCTAAGACTAATAATGCTTGTCTAAGGAATGTTCCATGGAGGGCTCTCATGCATGACTTATTACACCTAGGAGCAATGAGTATGGCCTAAATACAGTATTATACTAATCAACATAAAAGGCTTAAATCAGGTCTAGTGTATGTATAAAAAAACAATAAGTGCAATTCAGTTTGCCTATGAATTATAGTCTGCATCCCTTCAACCAAAATAAATATCAAATAATAGGGAATCTATCTCCCACTCCTCACAGCAACCATAAATGGTCAAGCCAAGTGTACCGAATCTGTATTTGTTAGAGATGGAATATTTCGACCAAACATTCATGATTGATTAGTTTTTCTATGTAATAATGCTCTGTTAGATACAACCTACAACAACTAATTGAACAAAATACCTACAACCAAATCAACAGGAAAAACTGAAAATTTAACTTCTTCTATTTTGCATATCAATTTTGCATATCCTTCATCAACAATTTTGCATAACAAATTTGCATATCAATTATGCATTATCTCCATAATTATAAGAATTAGGGCTAGTCTATTTTACCTAGGAAACATATTATGAGTTCTCGCATAGATAAGCAACAATCTGAGTTGGACTGACAAAACCCATCATAGTAGATTTTGCATATCAAATAAGTGTAGAAGAAGGTAAATGCCCTTCAAAATAATTTCACATCATAAATTGGCCCATAATGCAAGTAATTACCTCATTTAAATTTCCATCAAGGGAGGGTTCAGTTTTCCTATTATAAACTACTAAGTACTAAGTAGATATGTCTTCATCTATGAGAACATACCGATGCATTAAAGCCTTGAACAAATCAAAGTCAAAGGATGGAGCAGAGCAAGGCTACTGAAAGTGCACTTGATGTTAATAGTTAAAAATTAAACCTGCATCATATACTTGTAAATTAAAGCAATAGCCAATTGTGTTCCCTATAGTTGTAATTAAAGTAAAATCCAATATCATTCCTTGACTCATATCTCCATTGTTTTGGCACACTTGCTGATATCAAAAACTGAACTATGGGTATTCTCCCAATAAGATGAGACAATGGAAAAAGTCACTGTTGTCAACTGGCATCCCTCCCCTATATGATGCAATTTTAACTTTTAACTATTAACATCGCTCCCATGCAATTTCAAGAATAGACATCCCTCCCCTACTTGTAAATTAAAGCAATAGCAAAAGTCACTGTTGTCAACAATTTTGCAATAAATCCATAAACCCTATCCTTACTACAGGGATTGCAACATAAGCCAACAACAAACTAAATTCAAAAACCCTATTGCAACATAAACCATATAACCTTCAATTATTCAACCCAAACTATTATCAATTATTCTGCATGGCCAACTCGCATAAGTTCATAACAATAAACAATAAACAACAATTCTGCATGACGAGTTCGCATATCCTTCATATAAATTTTCCATATCAATTGTGCATATCAATTATGCATCATAACAATTTTTACATCCGTAATATGCATAATCCCATACTGCAGGGTTTGCAACACAAACCCTACTGCAGGGATTGCAACAATTCATAAACCCTGACAAATTCATCTTAGCCCTAACCCTAACAAAATTCACAAACGCTAACCAACAATAATTCATAAAACCTAACAAATTCACCTTAACCCTAACCCTACTGTAGGGATTGCAACACAAACAAACAACAAAATAAATTCATAAACCCTAAAACATTCATAAACCCTACTGCAACATAAACAAATTCATTATTCATTATTCATTATTCACCATTCATAATTTATTATTCAGCATTAACAGGAGCACAATTCCATGCCGCAGTGAATGCAGTTCACCACTGTCGCAAATGCGAAATGAAGATCACCAATTCACCACTGCCGCATATGATACATAAAAAACCTAATGCAAAATGCAATTCACCATTTCCGCAAATGCAACGTAAACCCACCACAAACAGTTCAAACTTAAACCCAAAAAACCCTGCAACAGAAATGCAACATTAAACCAATTCACAGAAATGCACCAATTCACCAATACGCAGAAATGCACCAATTTTAAGTCCCTAAATGAAACATTAAACTAGTACCCAGCAAGAAATGCAAGATTTAAGCTATAAAAGAAGCAGAAACGGTCCACAAAATCCCTAGCAGGTTGAGAGTGTTGAAAAACACTGACGGAAGAATGGTTGGTAGGAAACCTACCAGTGAGCCACCGTCGTGCCACCGAATGATCCCATGAAGAAGTATGAGCAGGAAGGGACCAGTGCCACCCAACGAACTGAAGGAACGTGTGCAGGAAGCCACCATCGCCACCACCGAGCCCAGCCGAGCAGGAACCCAACAACTCCACCACCGAACCGACGAAAACCTCCAACGAGGTCCACTGCAGACGAGCTCATGGGCCTATGGTGCGCCGCAGGAATGGGGAGACCGTGCATGTTGGGAGAAATGGTGGAAAAAATAAACCACAACAGCGAACGCCATTCATCAGGGAGTCAGGCACCTCCCATCCGCAACATCACAGAACAACAGTAGGATACCACCAAAACTGAAGCTGGAGTGGTGCAGAATGCAGGGCAAGGTGAACAGGAAATGGGGTGGCAGAGCAACCACAAACCAGGCCCGAGAAAGAAAACATGGGAGGAAGGAGACGTCACGGGAAAAGTGCCAGGTGACCGTGAAAAATCATGTTGAAAAGGCCGCTTTATGGCACCCACCCACCACGACAGGTGGCGCTGCCATCTAGGCCCGGTCACACAATGTGCCGAGGTAATGGCGGCTAACAAGTGTAGGGAAAACACTCTCAAGTTCATTTTCAAACACTTCCCAAGAAAGACTAGTCTCTTCCCTCTGATGATCAAAATTCACCAAGATAATATCGTCATTGGATAAGATATCGCCATTGGATAAGATATAAGTCCCCTCATACTACTCCATTGTGGCTCCCCCATAGAATACCTTGTCTTTAATGGTCCATAACATAGTTCTTGACTATGCCTTCCACGCCCAATTTTTATAGTTGGTTATAATTAGTTTCTTCTTTTGTGCCCCTAGATACCCCTATGGTGCAACTACCATAGTCAGGAAGATGGTAGTCTCTTCTGAGCATTCTGGTATACTTCGATAATGAACAAATTAGAGCCTAAAATACAGTCATCCAATGATCCTCAAAACTCTCCTATCTCTACATTGGACACATGGTCTCATTTGACATTTATTTTCCTTAGCTTCATGATGATTTCAAAGTTGAATTCTTGGAACAAATGTAAGAACCACTAGATCCCACTTTCAGGTATCAAATCCTTCACTAGGTATTTGATCATAGAATCGCTTATGAAAAGATCAAAATGTCCTCCCTAGAAGGTAATGGCTAAATTTTTGTAGTGAATAGACCATGGGTAGTTCCTCCTTCTCCATAATGGTGTTGTTGTGTTATGATTTTAATAACTTTCTACTAGAAAAGTAAATTGGATGGTCCATTTTTTTGTCCCCGTGTTACACTAAGAAGACTTCTATTGCCATGCCAGATGCATCAACATGTACATGAAACTCAATGGTCAAATTTGGGAAAACTAGGATGGGTGCACATAGTAGTTTTTCCTTCAGGGTGTTCAAGGTTGTTTCATATTCCACTATCGAAAATAACTCTATAGTCTTCTTCAAAAATCTCTACATTGGGGTAGTAATGGACACATACACCTTGATGGATATTTTATAGTATCTCGTGTAGCTCATTGTTGACTATAGGGTATGAACATTCGTCTAGGACTCTAGGTTAACAATTTCTACTATCTTGGTTGGATCCACTATTATGTCATATCTACAAAAAAATCGTCCTACGAGTGTACTAAAAGGTGTGAAGAAAATATATTTCTTTAAGTTGAGGGAGATCTATAGCTATCAGTACCTCTCAAAAATTAATCGCAGCATCAGGGCATTATCCTTCAACAAGTTGTATATAGTATAGTGAACTAGATACACTCCTAAGAACTTGTATCTGCATTCTCTAAATGTTTCTATCACTATCATGGAGAACAAAACTAGTGCATTATTTATCCCACGAGGAATCACATTATAGGTGTAGGAACCAAACTACATGGTGAAATATTTTCTTTTATTTTCTTTCTCAACTATTCATACCTAGTGATAACTCGAGAATTCGTCGGTGGAAGAGAAAGACTCCTTTCCCGCCACTTAATCTAATAATTTAACTTTGAAAGGTGTAGGGAATGGTTCATGGATGCAATATGCATTTATTCCTTGGAATTATATATAGGTTCTTATTCACCCTTCTTCTTTCTTATCTTAGATAACTATCAAACTAATCTAGTTTGATTATTATGCAAACCATATGCATCACTAAATCGATGGCGGGGCCTTGGCATTGAGCTCCTCACCACGATTTTATAACAATATTACATCATTTACATTTTAATGTAATGAGGTCAAAATTGGGATATTACAATCCCATCCCCCTTGGAATAACACCGTCCTCAATGTTCCAACACTTAGGAATAACACCGTCCTCGGTGTTCCAACACTTAGGAATACATACCCACTTTACACATCCAAAATTCACAAAATGTGGCAGGTCTATCTTGCGTTTCATCTTTTACTTTGGGTTTTCAGGACCAAGTCCTTTGGCTTCCACAAGCTTCTCTTGCTGGCTTTGATCTTCCAGCTCTGCATGTGGGCATTGCTCCACAACAATCCCTTCCTTTTATTTACCTTCCAACTGATCTACAAGTCTGGAATTTCATGGCTTCTATCTTTCTCGCCATCCTGGCGACTATTTGAAGAATATTTTCAGCCAAACCCCATAGATTTTGGTCTACTTGCATGGCCAATGTGCACAATTGTATCTCACTTTGCTCACTAGAAAAACTTGGCTGGTAACAGCTGCAATCAATGGCTTTCAATTTCTCACCTATGAAATTCATCATGGAAATTCCTATTAGGCCAAGAATAACACAATATTAAAATTAGTCAATTATTTGCTCAATTGACATGGAAATTCCATGCTTCATTCATGAGACTTCCGTATTTTTCATTCTTTCCAAACATACACATGAACTCATTCATGTCCATCCTTTCACAGGGAATTAGCTATTTCAGCATTCACAATTTATTTCAAGTAATTAAACACAATGAATTCTTAGCCGTATCATGCATTCAACAATTATCTGTTTTATAAATGCATCACTCAAAAAGGAAAGAGAAGAGTAAGAGTTTTCCCCCTCTTAGTCTTGTTCCAATCCGAAGCGACACCACCACTATGGTTCCATGCTCCCTAGCCTCTTTCACTTCAATGTGAATGCTTGACTTCCCTTACTTGGCTATGACACTTAGTGTCTAAGGTCTATCCCAGGCCTCTCATCTAGGGAACTCTTCCCCCATGATTTCCTGTAGAACCTTTGGATGCTAGGACCCACACAAGTCCACTAGTACCATATTTCATTGTTGCTCATATTGAGCTCTCCAGGACAGTCACATGTCCACATGCATCCTTAGGATGCCTTCAGGGTCCTTTCTTCCTATAATGACCAAGGTTTCCAACAAAGAAACAACAATGTATCAGCTTGGTTATCATAAGACTTGTTTATGAAATTTTCATTATCCGAAATAAAAGAAATGAATGAAAATTAAATACTTATCTGTCTTGGATGTCTTCACTTTATTCCACAAGCTCCTTCTTTTCTTTACAATCCTTAGATCACTTGTGGATACAATAACGAATGTTGGGCCAGCACGCAAGCTGCTCCACAATCATTTTAATAGGAAATGCCAAGCCAGTACACCGACTGGGTTTATCAGGAATCCCATTTATCAATATGATAAGCCAGTACACTAACTGGGTTTATAAAGCATTTAAGAAATGTTTGGCTAGCATGCCGGCTACTCCACAACATTCAAATAACCAATGCCAAGATAATATGCCAGCTGGGTTTATTAGGCATCCCATTTATCAATATGCTAAGCAAGTACACTGACTGTGTTTATCAAGCATTTAAGGAATGTTTGGCCAGCATGTTGTTTGCTCCACAACATTCAAATTACCAACACCAAGCCAGTATGCCGGCTGGGTTTATCAAGCATACAAAAACCATTAACCAGTATGCTAAGCCATTTCTCTGACTGGGTTTATCAAGCATACAAAAACCATTAACCAGTATGCTAAGCCAGTTCTCTGACTGGATTTATCAAGCATACAAAAACCATTAACCAATATGATAATTCAGTTCTCCGTCTGGGTTTATCAAGCATACAAAAAACATTAACCAATAAGCTAATCCAGTTCTTCGAATGGGCTTATCAAGCATACAAAACCCATTAACCAGTATACTAAGATAGTTCTCCGATTGGGTTTATCAAGCATACAAAAACCATTTCCAAGCCAGTGTCTCTACTGGATTTATCAAGAAATAAAACAAAAGAATACAATTAAATGGATCCTTCTATTATGCAAACCAATGGTTCCTCCCAGGAACTCCATAGGTGAATCACTTGACTGCGGGCTAGCATGGCCCCACCATATCCACTCACACTACACAAGGATCATACCCATTTTCTACTATGCAACTCCTCGGGCCTATCCATCCCTTCTAGTGTTCTTTAGTGTGAGTGTAGAAAGGTTACCAATGCCCGTATAGTCCTCCTGAGTACCCTTTCTTCACTTTGCCTCTTAATGTGAAACACCAAATTGCATCTGTGTAAGCTGACAACACAAGAAGGATAATCAAACTCATCAATATTGCTTCTCTAAAATTATAACCATATTTCATAACATTCACTATCAATTATTGAAACACCAGGAATGCGTCCACTCCCTTAGGGTGTAGTCAATATTGAAAACCATATCATAACCCAGCACCCGAAAGGTTTGCACCCCTTTCCTAGATGGGCCATGTAGGCCCTAATAATACTCAAGTAGTCTGAAATAATATAAATAAAACTGAACATGCTTTGCATATTAACCCTAATAATTAGACATGCTTGTTCTTAGCTAGGGTTACATAATACTTATCCCTTTTCATATGTATTCTCTCTTCATTTGCGAAGAATGGGGGCTCCCTTCTTTGAGTCAACAGTCCTTTGGTTTTCCACCCCAATATTTTCACGTGCCTTCTTGGCATAATTTTACCATCTCAATCACATGGTTTTCCAACATGCAGTGCAGCTAATATATTATCAAAATTTACAATTGCGTTTCACCCGAAACCCATTTCCAAAGCATGGGATCCTTCCCGTGGAGTTTGGATTCTGCATGCCATCACACATGGTCTTCCTGCAAGGTGTCTTCCTAACACACTCCTCAAACAACCAAACAATCAACCGCATTTAAAATTCAAATTCAAATTCAAATCTGATTTCCCTAATCAATCAGTGGCATTAATAATTAAATTCAAATGTGGATTTACACTTTTGTATCCTACATAAATTGTTTGGTTTAACCATGAGGCCATCCTCATATCGTTTGGATCTTGTAAGTGGCATCTCTCTGTCTATTATGAATTTATGCTTGCTACCATACATGAACATCCACTTACAACATTTCCTCCCGACACAACTCTAGAGAAGCCAAACAACCATTAGTAATTATTAGCAAAATTTCAAACTTGAAATTTACAAATATGTTCCATGCATAAGTTAAATTTCACAACCATGAGAAACTTCTCATAACCTTTGGCTTCTGCACATGGTAGATCCCGGTCTTTACTATGGACTTATCCTCATTTCCATACTCAAGACATTTCTACCTGAAATATAAAACTTTCAATCAGCCAAACATGTTGTGAGTATCTATGCAAATAATCTTCTCATTGCTACAATAGTCAGTGAAGTGATATCATAATATATATATATATATATATATATATCATAATAAAATTGCAAGACACAGTCTCATTATGCCTGCAATTTAAATAAAAACTCCAATATTCATTACTTTGCAACCATATTATTTTTATGCAACTATGTCCTTTCGACAGAGCACTCTAGTATACCATCAAACATGACTACCTTCTTCATGCAATTCTTCTCCTACATTCATAGCAGCTCATGAAATTATCCCATAATTACCCCTAATTCATCATTTCATCTATTATCTAATTGCAATGAAACATACATAACACAACCATGCATTCACACAATGCATCTTAACATATGCATCCACACATGTAGGCATGCATAACCATAACAGGACCATCTTCCCTTGCATACTTTGATTATTATACTCATAACCAACACACATGCATGACATTCTTTTTCATGTGAATGCATTGAGGTTTCTAAGCAACTATAGGGTGTAAGTATCATTTCCTTCACTTACCCACACCTCACCATACTTGGTAGGGTGACATTCACATTCAGGCACTCAATACCACATGCAAACCAAATCAACATAGTTTAAACATAGTTGAAGGGATCTTATCAAATCCTATTTCAACATTCATGCAATTAAGCACAAATAACCATTACCTACATGGTTGTCAATAACATCATTTGATGTTACCTGATCAGTTGGACTCTTACCAAGGTTACACAGTCCTTTTTCCAACCTTTTGATCATGAATCATTACTCCAGCCTTCCCTCTCAAGGTTTGATAGTCACATGCTGTGACTTCTTTGCATTTCCAGTCATGCTTTTATGGTTTGATTCCTACAACCATTGTCAACAACATTAACTGTCATAAACCATAGTCAATATCATTAATGGGATATTGCATGTGTAACTTTACTACCTTTACCCATATGCAACATCATACTCATGCATAAGAAATTCACATGCACTATTCCATGACTCTTTAATCATGCCCACTAATTCATACTCATTTAATCTACTACTCTTTTGCATTTACAACATCCCCATGCCATAATTTATATGCATGACAACTTCAGAATTATAAATACAATAGCAAGAGGGTAGTGGAGGGATTCTCCCTTTCCAATCCCTCATCATAGCATGGAATTCCTCTTCCACATCATAGTTGATCCAATTTCATGGCCTCTCTACCAAGCCTACAAGCAATTATTAGCTATGATATTCTCACCAAGTAGCAATTCAATACATATACTCATGTATAACATTCCTACTTGCTAATTTTCAAGCATGCAATTCCTATGCTATAAACAGAAATAGTTTAAGGTGATAAATTTATCTCTTTATCAACATTGACTTACTGCTCCAATTTCTTTAAGGAAATATGGTCAAGTTCAACTTGGCCTTTCTTGGACTTCCCTGCAACTGTCATCACTGCAATTGATTCAATTCTAACTCCATAAGGAGTCTTTCCAAGGTCCATTATATACCCTTGCACCTTATTCAACTATGAGACTTCCTTTCCTTTCTTATGGAAACATTTGCCACAATTCTGAACCACACAATTGATTCACTCATGGAAATGCCTCATTACATTCTCAGAAATACACAAAATAATTTCCATGCATTATGGAGACAATCCATATTGACAATTTCTGTCAGCCACAGAATTTTCTTCATAATCAATGACTATCTCCAGGGGTGACAGGGGTCAAGGGGGCTTGACTGCAGGGTGGGTCGAGGGAAACACCCTCGTTTTTTGTTTTGTTTTTGTAAATGTTTCTATTTTGCACAATCTAGCGCATAAGTTCAATGTCATTTTTCAATTCCCGACACCTCAAAATATCCCTAGAAAACTGCTCAAATTTCCTGTTAAGGCGTACTTTTAAATTCTCCTCCGACCTATTTCGGAGCAACTTCCAATTTTACTCTGATCGGTGCACTCATCCTTTTTCGCCGATCATTTTGGCAATTTTTCCATTTCTCGCCGATCGGCGGACTCATCCTTTTCCTCCGACCATTTCGGCACAAATGGCGATTTGTCGCCGATCAACGCAACTTCCACTTTTGCGCCGACCGTTTCGGCGCAACTTGCGATTTGTCATCGATCGACGCAACTTGCACTTTTGTGCCGACCATTTCGGTGATTTTCCAACTTGCCGTTGATTCGACGGACCTTCTATTTTGGTGGCGACTGTTTCGGCGCACTTGTCGCTTTTCCATCAACTATTTCGACGAATTTTCCCATTGCTCGTTGATCTGCGGGCTTATCTCTTTTGTGCCTAAACGCATCGGTGACCCATTCACTTCTTCGCCGACAGTTTCGGCGCTCTTGTCGATTTTGCTCCCACACGAACTTAGCAAAAACTCAAAAGACACTTAAAAATTTTTGAAAATTTGAAATTTTTGAAATTTTTCTTAATGATCAGTGTTGAGCAGGAAAAATGGTTACCTCTACAAGTTACTTGATTAGGCCCATATAGGCCCAATGTTGTAACCATTTCTCTAATACCAATCTATCACGTCCCCTCTGATTGATCCAATGCTAGGAAGGGAACATGACTACAGATCTATTCATTAGATTCATAAAAACATATGTGTGTACAGATCTATCAAACACAACGGAAGTAAAATTCTTCTACACACATATATCATGCAATTTCTAGCATATTGATAACATTCATCAAATAATAAATGTTGAATATTATAACTTATAAGAATATTATATTTGTACTTTATTATTCCAGAGATGTTTCATCCCTCCAAGGTGATCCTATTGTGTATACGGAGATGTTTATTCCTCCAATGGATTGTGGTAACCAGGGTTATTAGATCCACCATGTGGGGGTCGGCCCTGATTTATTTTATTAGGGGTTATTAGACTCCCTTGGGAGAGGTCGGCCCCATAGGGTAAAAAGTCAGTCGGGAAACAAGTATAAGTAGAGGAGGATGTTCCTCACTTATCACATACTTCTATCACTCGGAAAGTAGCGCACTTGTGAGAGAGAGGTCTGCATAGGACGTAGAGAAGGAGCTTTAGTCTTGGAGCACATCTTGTATTTTGGTTGATCATCTTATTTAGGAAAGCTTTGCTGGGTTTTCTACCCCATGAGGGTTTCCTAGGGTAAAATCTTTGTGTATCTTGTGATTGTGTTTCTTTCAATGATCTTGCTAGTCAAATTAGTATAAACTTAACATGGTACCAGATCTATCCTGAATAGAACATCTTTCATAAGGTGAAAATATCTCTCTCTCTCTCTCCGATGAAAAATTAGGGTTTCTGCAAAGTTAGTATTTTTTGGATTCTGATTGCATGGCTGAATAGCCCTTCTCAAAATCAAAGTTTTGAGCCCTAGATCGAGGTTTTTGGTTGGGTAGAACTTTGGAAAAGTCAAACCCTAGTTTGACCAAAAGTGCGGTAAACCAAAAATTCTGTTGCAGATCCAAAAGGTGAAAAGTTGAAGTTTCCAGAAGCAGAACACACCAGTGTTTCCAATTCAATCAAGCACATCTCCCGGTAAGTATTACTCTATCTCTTGAAACTTCAATCTCTTTAGACTCCCCCAAGAGAAGATGGCTCCAAGTACTAAGCTTGAAGACAAGCTAGAAGGTACAGAGAATTTCCGGGCATGGAAATATAGAATTGGTCTCATTCTTGAAGAGAATGATCTTGCTCAATATATCAAGGATGAAGTTGCAGAACCCGCTAAAGATGAAGCCAAAGAAAAGTATAGGAAGGATCTGATTAGGGCAAAGAAAATCATTGTTGATTCCATCAAGGACCACTTGATTCCCCAAGTGGCATCCAAGAAGACCCCAAAGGAAATGTATGATGCCCTAGGAAGAATGTATGAAGGGAGGAACATCAATAGGAAGATGAACCTAAGAACCCAGTTGAAGAATACCAAGATGAACAAAGGAGAATCCATTCAAGACTACTTCTCAAGGGTTTCCCAAATCAAGGAACAACTAGGTGCCATTGGAGATACCCTTGATGAAGATGAACTTGTAATGACTGCTCTAAGTGGTCTCACTAGACCTTGGGAGTCATTTATACAAACTATGTGTGCCAGAAAAGAAAGTATGAAGTTTGATATAGTATGGGAGGATTGTGTTCAAGAAGAAGCTAGGGTAGCCAATAGAGAAGCCCTTCTCAAGGAGGATGACCAAGCCTTGGCTACTCACACCAAAAGAAGAAGAAAGGGTCACTTCAAGAAAGTTGACCACAAGGAGTATCAACCCTCCCATAGATTGAATAGGAGGAGAAGAACAAACTCAAAAAGAGACCTCTCCACAGTCCAATGTTTCAATTGTCTTAAACTAGGACACATTGCTAGAAATTGTACTTCACAAACAAAGAAGAAGAAGTTTGTTCACAAAATACATCATGCACATATGGAAGAAGATGATAGTGGAGAAGAAGAATAAGAAGAAGAAGAAGAGTAAATACCTTGAAAGAAAAGATATAAAGTAAAGAAAGAAGATGCAGAAGAATATGTTCTATTTTCTGCACTATCTGGGTCTGTAACATCTGAAAAAGATACATGGCTCATCGATAGTGGTGCTTCAAAGCACATGACAAGTCAAAAGAAAACTCTCTCAAGACTTGAAGAAAACACTTCTCCAAAAAAGGTATCTCTAGGGGATGATTATCAATATCCCATCAAGGAAATTGGTGAAGAAAGCTATAAGCTTGATTCTGGAACACCATTGAAGATGAAAGAAATTTTATATGTACCAGGTTTGAAGAAGAACCTACTTTCTATCTTAGCACTAGATAAGAAAGGCTTCATAGTTGCATTCATAGATGGACAAGTACTTATGTGGCCCAAAGGAAAATCAATTGAGGATGCAATTGTTATTGGTGAAGAGGAAAGAGGTCTTTACAAACTCAAGGGTCATCCAGAAGTTGCCCTTGTCCATGAAATCACTAGCCCTAGTGAGCTATAGCATAGAAGGCTTGTTCACATTAACTACAAATCCCTACCCTATGTAAGCAAGGTAGTTATAGGGCTACCAGACTTAAAGGTTGATCATAATGGCACATGCAAAGGATGTGAAAAAGGGAAGAACATCAAGAACCCATTTCCAAATAGTGAAACAAAGACTAAGAACATACTGGAGTTAATATATTCAGATGTATGTGGACCAATGCCCACCACATCCCTAAGTGGGTTTGAATACTATCTCACATTCATTGATGACTATTCAAGGAAGACTTGGATAAACTTTCTAAAAGGAAAAAATGAAGTTTTGGGAAAATTCAAAGAGTTCAAGGCTTTGATAGAAAATCACTCAGAAAAGAAAATCAAGATTCTCAGAACAGATAATGGCGGAGAATATACTTCAAAGGATTTTGAAGAATTTTGTAAAGAAGCTGGAATCAAGAGGGAACTAACCACTCCCTACAATCCCCAACAAAATGGGGTTGCTGAAAGAAAGAATAGAACCATCATGGAAGTTGTGAAGACTATGATACATGACCAAGATCTACCCATGTATCTATGGGCTGAAGCATCTAGGACAACAGTTTATGTACAAAATAGACTATCCCATAGCGCTCTTGAATTCAAGACTCCAGAAGAAATGTTCACAGGAAAGAAGCCCGAGGTAAGTCATCTCAAAATATTTGGATTTCCAGTGTACATTCACATTCCAAAAGAAAAGAGAACCAAGTTGGATCCTTCTGGTAAGAAGGGAATATTTGTTGGATATTGTGAATCATCTAAATCTTTCAGAATTTACATCCCAGGTTTTCATCATATGGAAATAAGTAGAGATGTGACATTTGATGAAGAAGCAACTCTCAAGAAAACTAGGAAGTGCCAACTTGAAGAAGTCTATGAAGAAGATACATCTCCTAGAATCACAGAGGTTGTGCCCATTCATGAAGATGCTACACCAGAAGACCATGACATGTTAGAACCACAAGAACTCCCCATTACAAACTTATCTACAAAAAGAAGGCCAACATGGGCTAGAGACATTATTCAAGGAGCTAAAAAATATGGAGCTCCTGAAGGCTCCACTAGAAAAAGGAAGAAACCAAAGCTAGTATCCAACTATGTAGCTTTGATGTGTGATATTGTAGATCAAGAACCTACTAACTATGAAGAGGCAGTTCAGAAGAAAGAGTGGGTAGAAGCAATGACAGAAGAATACCAATCAATAAATGAAAAATGATGTTTGGGATATAGTTCCCAAACCAAAAGATAAAAGTGTGGTATCTTCCAAATGGATATTCAAGATAAAACATGCTGCAGATGGTAGCATTGAAAAATATAAGGCAATATTTGTAACCAGAGGATTCTCTCAGAAAGAGGGAATTGACTATGAAGAAACATTTGCACCAGTTGCTAGGTACACTTCCATTAGAACTATTATGGCACTTGCATCTATGATGAAATGGAAATTACACCAGATGGATGTTAAGACAGCCTTCCTTAATGGTGTGATTGAAGAAGAAGTGTACATAGAACAACCACAAGGATTTGAAGTTAAAGACGGAAGAACACATGTATGCAAGCTGAAAAAGGCTTTGTATGGATTAAAGCAAGCTCCCAAAGCTTGGTACGGAAGGATTGACAGTTTCTTGACAAGCATGGGATTTACCAAGAGTAAAGCTGACCCTAATCTTTATCTCAAAGTTATGGATGATGAACTTCTTATATTATTGTTGTATGTAGATGATCTATTTCTGACTGGAAATGAGAAACAAATTATCGAGTGCAAGAAGAAGCTCTCTTCAGAATTTGAGATGAAAGATCTGGGATTAATGCACTACTTCTTAGGCCCAGAAGTATGGCAAGAACCAAAAGGAATCTTTCTAAATCAGGGTAAGTATGCTGTGGGGATTTTGAAAAGATTCGATATGTTGGAGTGTAAAGTCATGGCCACTCCCATGGAATTTAACTTGAATTTATTAGTTGATGACTCATCAGAGTTAGTAGGTATGACTCTATACAGACAAATCATTGGGTCATTGATGTATTTGACAAATACCAGACCAGACATATGCTTTGCTGTAAATACCTTGAGTCAGTATCTCGTGGAACCTAGAAAAGTTCACTTAATAGCTGCAAAGCATGTGATGAGGTATATAAAGGGTACATTAGATTTTGGTCTATATTATATTGGAAATCATGAATTGAGATTGCATGGTTACTCAGATTCTGATTGGGCAGGAAGTGTTTCAGACAGGAAGAGTACATCAGGTGGATGTTATGGTCTCTGATCTACCATGATCTCATGGTTTAGCAAGAAACAGTCTAGTGTGGCTCTCAGTACAGCCGAAGCGGAATATATAGCTTCTTTCTCTACTAGTTGTGAAGCAGTATGGATTCGGAAACTATTATCAGGATTGTTTGACTTAGAGATGGATCCCACTGTGATCATGTGTGACAACGAGAGTTGTATTAAGATGACAGAAAATACAGTGTTCCATGATAAGTCAAAACACATAGAGATCTGATATTTCTATATATGAGATATGGTGCAGAAAGGAGCTATCAAGCTCGAGTATGTGAGCACTAATGAACAAATTTATGATATATTGACCAAACCTCTGTCTCGAGTAAAGTTTGAGTATTTCCGAGACAAGCTTGGTGTAGTTCAAAAAGACCTTCCTTGAAAGGGGGAGTGATGTAGACACTGATGATGAGATTTCCTGAATCGACAATGATGTCGATGATGAGGATACTTGTATCAATAATATGCTTACTTGTATTGATGATGATATGTATACTTAGGATACTTGTATTACTTGTATGGTTGATATGTACTTGTGTGGTTGATATGTATTACTTGTATGGTTGATATGTACTTGTATGGTTGATATGTATTACTTGTATGGTTGATATGTATACTTAGGATACTTGTATTACTTGTATGGTTGATATGTATTACTTGTATGATTGATATGTATACTGAGGATACTTGTATTACTTGTATTTGATGATATGTGTACTTGTATTGATGAGGATACTTGTATTGATTATATGTATACATGTATTGATGAGGATACTTGTATTGATATGTGTACTTGTATTGATGAGGATACTTGTATTATGTATACATGTATTGATGAGGATACTTATATTGATATATGTACTTGTACTGATGATACCTGTATTGATGAGGATACAATGGGGATTGTATCGTCCCCAGACTTCGGTTCCTTGAATTGATCCATAGACAGATGTCTTCGAGAATGAAGTCCTTAGTGGACAAGTGGGGATTGTATCGTCCCCGAACTTTGGTCCCTTGAATCGAACCATAGAAAAGATGTCTTCGAGAATGGGGATTGTATCGTCCCCAGAATTAGGTCCCTTGAATTGAGCTGTAGATAAGATGTCTTCGAGAATGGGGATTGTATCGTCCTCGGACTTAGGTCCCTTGAATTGAGTCGTAGACAAGATGTCTTCGAGAATGGGGATTGTATCGTCCCTGAACTTAGGTCCCTTGAATTGAGCCGTAGACAAGATGTCTTCGAGAATGTGGATTGCATCATCCCCGGACTTAGGTCCCTTGAATTGATCCGTAGACAGATGTCTTCGAGAATTGAATTATAGGACTGCATCGTCCCTGAACCTTTGGTTCAAAATGTACATGATCTAGATTGCATCGTCCATAGACATGAGACTTGTCTTAAAGTGATAAGGATTGATCATCCTGGAACTTGATCTGGATTTTATCATCCATGGACCTATGTCCTAAAGAGAGCGGGATTGATCATCATGTAATATGATCGTGTGTATTGCATAGTATGCTACGATGATGATCCAGATGCTATAGATCGAGATGATGATCCAGATGTTGTATATCGAGATGATGATCCAAATGCTGTAGATCGATATGATGATCTAGATGCTGTAGATCGAGATGATGATCCAGATGCTATAGATCGAGATGATGATCCAGATGTTGTAGATCGAGATGATGATCCAGATGCTGTAGATCGAGATGATGATCCAGATACTATAGATCGAGATCATGATCCATATACTATAGATTGAGATGATGATGATGTTGTAGATGTTCGGGTGCTGCAGAAGGTGAAGACTCAATACTAATGATGCTGATGTTCCAGTAACTTCTTGAGTTACTGATGATGATGTATTGAAGAAAGCTTCCAATGATTTATAGATGTATCATGTATGATGAAGTTGATGACTCCTTGCTCCTTCAGATGTTTTTATAATATCCTTTTCATTAAGGGGGAGTGTTGAATATTGTAATTTCTAAGAATATTATATTTGTACTTTATTATTCTGGAGATGTTTCATCCCTCCAAGGTGATCCTATTGTGTATCTGGAGATGTTTATTCCTCCGATGGATTGTGGTAACTAGGGTTATTAGATCCACCATGTGGGGGTCGGCCCTGATTTATTTTATTAGGGGTTATTAGACTCCCTTGGGAGAGGTCGGCCCCATAGGGTAAAAAGTCAGTCGGGAAACAAGTATAAGTAGAGGAGGATGTTCCTCACTTATCACATACTTCTATCACTCGGAAAGTAGTGCACTTGTGAGAGAGAGGTCTGCATAGGAGGTAGAGAAGGAGCTCTAGTCTTGGAGCACATCTTGTATTTTGGTTGATCATCTTATTTAGGAAAGCTTTGCTGGGTTTTCTACCCCATGAGGGTTTCCCAGGGTAAAATCTTTGTCTATCTTGTGATTGTGTTGCTTTCATTGATCTTGCTAGTCAAATTAGTATAAAATTAACAATAAAAACCTTGCAAAAGTAAAGCACATAAATAAAATACTCATCTTGATACAATGTTGTCCCAAGCAACTAGCTATGTCGCTGCAACGTTCCACCGAACCATAGGCCAACTGTGCTCATTAATCTCTCAGCATAGTGGCCACCCCCGAGATGGGCATGATTTCTACAAGGAAAAGGGAACTCTTAAACTCAACATAGCCAAAGCAAACATCACATCTAAGCCAATCCATCCTATAGATGGGTTTATCGGGATAAATTTGAACCCTCTTCATCTCTGGATACTTGCACTCAAGATCAAGCCAAAACAATGGATACCCACAACCCAACATACTCTATACACACACAACAAGCTCAAAGGTTGGGCATGGATAAACAATTGTACTATGGGATGTACAAAAACATGGTTCCCATGGATTCTTCCAATTCGTGGAACACCCAAAACGAATTGTGGGGAAGGAAAACTGGCCACAAGGAGCAAAAACGGGTTCTTGACAGATATGTGGACGTTCAGAGGGAAAAAAAGACCTCTATTGGCTGCCAAAACGTGACTCCCTTCCTCCCATGCATTCCGCAACACAAAAAAAACCTCCCAGTTGTGGAAAAATGAGGTTAAACTCCTGGAAAACGTGAGGGAAAATGCCCAACTAATCCAGAACTCGTGGGAGAGAAAAACTGATGGATGAAGAATGGCTTGGGGAGCAAATTCGTGGCTCTTTTATTTCCCAAGAATCCAAAAACGAATTTCCACAAATGGTGGCTTTCCCATACTCGAATTTGGACAGCCATACCTCCTCATTCCCAATGCATTAACTACCTCAACCAACTCTTGGAAGAAATAAATGATTGGGTACAAAGTAAGAATGGGTAATTGAGGGTTTGTGGGTTCTCTCATTGACACTTGGATTGAATTGATTGGCTCCAAGGGTTTGAATATTTCCCTCCCAATTCCTTGTAAAAATCATGCCCCCCATCTCTTGTTGCATTGCATTGCATAACTAGTTGTGGGTATTTTATTAAAATGCATATTTACATGATATTTGCAATTCCATTGTGCCTGGCTAGCACACAAACCTTATGCATCACTAAATCGATGGCGAAGCCTTGGCCTTGAGCTCCTCACCACGATTTTATAACAATATTACATCATTTACATTTTAATGTAATGGGGTCAAAATCGGGATATTACAAGGAAGTTGCGGGGTTTTCTCCTTTATGGTTTCCTCGAGGAAAACTATTGTGTCCATTGTGTTTTGTTGTGCTTGTTATTCTTTCAGTCAAAGATCCTAATTAAATTGAATTAAAGTGAAAACTCTAACAACTACCCAAATTCACCAATTTCCCAGAACCAAGAATATTCTATGTAGCTTTGGGTCAGCTCACCCATCACAATACTAGAACCATTTGTTGGTTCAATTTTAGAGAAGGTTCCACATCAATGTTCAACAATGGGGGTTAGATATAGTCTAAGCATTGTCATAATCAATCCTTGATATGGGGAAGGTCTCACCCAAATCACTATATCGAGAATAAGGATTGTATAGGGCTCACGTAGCATGGAAGTCAAGAATGACATTTCAACCACTGTACATGGTTCCCCTAGTTCTTGGGACAAACATTACCCATTAGATGGCAACTCCTATTTATGTACTTAAGGATTATATAATCATCATAATCAACAATATCATCCTACTTAAGCATGCAATATAGATAATATCAAATAATGTTTATTCATAAACATAATTAAGGAATAACATTAAAACACATCATCACTATACATAAGTAAGGAAACCAAATTTTTATTCTAGGCTTCATTCCACTAATATTTAGAATGCACCAATACATTTCCAAAGTGGTTCAGAGCCACAACCACTCATAGTACATTCCATATAATAGATCGCTATTTTAACCCTAAATCTATTACAAGACTAGACAACCATTAATCATATAGTCAACAACATCTACTAATCAACAACCTTTTCAAGTGTAAGCCTTTACAATATTTAGTGTCATTCTCAGTGGTAGGAAGGTACATTCATAGTTAACTATGCAAAGCCATTTTCCTTCTTCTAGTCTCAGCTTGATGAACTTTTTGTTACCCCCTTCTACTTTGACACTTTGGTCATGTTTCTTTCTCCTTTAATTTCAACTTCATCCTTGGTCACCTAGGATCTTGCCTACTTTTGATCGTTGAGAATCATTAATGCTCCAAGAGTATCTACTCCATGTGGCACAACTCTTCATTTTTCAGCTTTTCAAGTCCGTGTAAGTCAATCATATCCATTGTTGCAACATGGTTGTCTTCAAAATTCAAAATAAGGATCTCACCAATAATTTTCCATTTCCATTTGCCAAAAAAATGTAAAATAACCTTTAAGAATTTATTTGAATATTGTATTAAAATAAATAATTTTTATATTCTAATAATATTTAAAAATACTTTTTTTTTAATTTTTTTTTTAAATTTATGCAACAACCAACTTCCTATTTATTAAAAATCTCATAACCAACTTTGCTTCAGGTTTATATTTTTAATTCTATTTTAACAATATCAAACCATGTTAGAAAATCAAAACCATTTACAATGAGTAGGTTATGTGCTCCTCTATGCACGTAGACACTTAGTTTTGTTTCAACTTAGAAATGTTCTAGGTTGTTTGATGAGGTGCTCTTCCAACGAAATAAAGATAGAACTTTCTTGGAGCTATAAAATAAAGGACAGTTATGAATGTAAGCTTTATTACAATTGTAAAATATTGTGGCCCCTCATTTCATTCATGGTATGTGAGAATCTTTCCTTCTAAATACTATGTATGAGAATCTTGCCAATTATAATATTAGGCTGCAAACCTAATTGGGAACGCTTTACCATAAAGTTTATGCGGGTCTCAATCATTGTCATCATGGGCAATAACAATGCCAGCATCCAATGTAAAAGGTTGTCTTTATTAGTGTTTATAAAACTTCAATCGTCTACCTATGAAGAGCCTAATGTGGATATTTTTGTTTTTATAAAAGATCTTTAAGGGCACTTTTCAAAACATGGAAAAAAGAGTTATGACCAAAGATTTTCAAAACATGGAAAAAAGTGTTATGACCAGCAAATTTTCAAAACATAGATCAAACTTTTGGAGTAAACGATCTATGATGTTCTTATAAGGATAAAGTTTGCTTTTCTCATTAATTTTATATTGTACATTTATAGTGACAAACATCGTTGAGTGTGATGTATAGCTTCACAACAAATTTAAATTATAAGATTGGTTTGACCAGTTAGCTATTTACATGCTTATGTTGAAGAGAAAAGATGAAACCCTGCAGGTGTTGCTCATTTTCATAGTTAATTGCTTATGTTTGAGAGAAAATATGAAACCTAGGGGGTTAATTTTCAAAGTTATCTTGTTATTATAATCATTTATTTGTTGTTTTGTTATTTTTTTAATTTTAACTAGAATATTGTATAATTCGTGGTTGGTGAACATCGATCAGGATCAATCGAAAGAGTTAAATAATCGTCATTTCAATTCTATTAAAGCTCATATTTTCATTCATCGATCACGTTGCATGATACACAGTTATTCTTTTGACCAATAATAAAGATCCTACTTGACCATTGACATTACGACTACTAACACTGCCATTCACCTATTATTGGAGAAGAAATATATCTTAATGTTACATATCACATTCATATATAATTTAAATAAATTTACAAGATACAAAAAGTAGTTCCTACCATGCATCATCCACAAAGATATAATAAAATAAAATAATTATAAACCAAGTGAGAAGAGATATTAAAAGAAGCTTATTATTGAAGAAGAAATATATCTTGATGTTACATTTACTATACATATATAAGATCCCAATATTTTTTTTTACTGGACCATTAAAAATAGATTTATCTAGTTGAACCATAAAAAATAGATTGCAGCACTAAACTATCAAATAAAGTGCATTGGTAGCCGCATGGAGAGCCCTTCCAAAGCAAGTGTATCCACGACCAAAAGAGCCTATGTAAAAAGAGCATGTATGAATGCTTCATATGATCCAACAAACATGGAGCCAACAACAATAGAGGCAGTTTACCATTTAGGTGACCGTGGGCTCTTTGAACAACCAAATTATGCCCTAGCCATTGGAGATATTATAATTTTCGTTCCCTAAGGTCCTTCTCTCCTTTCTCATTTCTAAAACCCTGGCCATTAACAGTACAACTACTAACGTTAACATTTTGGCCTACATTTATGTTGTTGGTGATGGCCAAGGGCACGCATATCTCAACTGAATCAAATCCCTTGTAGAGACGCATGCATAGAATTCACTTGTATTTGCAACTTGTATTGTGCAAACCATGGCTCTCGGAATATGCTTCTAATGTGCCAATATCAATTCCTAGTAGCCCCCACAAGGCCAATAATATGCCTTCATGTGAGATTCGATGGAATTAAGTGGTTAACCGGTATTAGTTTACTGGTATTGACGACGACAAAGATCTTTGTGAATATGGGATTTGTGGAGATCAACCTCCATCCTAGGCTAAAAGTGGAGAGAATAGCACCAATAGGTGTTATTCTAATACTTATCGACATAACTAGCCCAAGAATATTCCTTCACACAAAATTTGATGGAGTTAAGTAGTAAATTGGGATGAGTTAACTGGGATTGACAACAACAAAAAATCATTGTGAATCTATGTTTTGTAGAGATCGACCTCCATCCCAGGCCAAAAGTGTATAGAATAACATTCATAAGTGTTATCCTAACACTTATTGGTGTGATTAGCTTACTAATTCCAAAAAAAAAAAATAACAATAATGATTGTTCAAGCTAATTTTATTTATAAAGTTTAGAAAATTTGAAATAAAGTATAAATCAATATTATAATCTAATCCTTTCTATCATTTTTTATAACAATATTCAATCATTAATTAGATGCAAGATGCAAAATATTAGATATTACATGTAGATTAATAGCCAATAAGATAGAATACATTATGAAAATGTTATGAATCATTATTAAGAAATTGAAATGTTTTTATCTTACTAGGGATAATTTATATAGATAAATAAAACCTAACACTAATGAAATAACCTTACCTCCTAAAACAATTTAAACATTATAAAGAATATCAATATCCACTTCTTTTAATCTCACTTACATTGGAACTAAAAAAATAATTGCATCCTTTAATGTTAATTATGCATATTTTATTTTTAATTAATATTTGCTAAAACACTACCGTACTACACAACGAACATGGACCTTCTAATTTGGTGGCAGCGAATATCTTGTTTTCATAATTTCCCTGTTGACTTGTTTACGGATTACAAAGTAGCCATGGAATATGTTATTCACAACAAGGTGAGTAATATATTTCATGGCTAAATCATCAAATTTGGGAAGTTTTTCTCACTTGTAAAATGCCTTAAAATGCCTTATAATGTAAATATAAAAATACTAGAAAAACGAATAATAATTGTGGATGAATTGTGTTAGATAACAATGGTGTAGTTTAAATATGTTAGGTTTTCAATTTTTTCCGAGTATGTTTTTTGTCTTATTTTATTGAAAGTTCAGTTAGAAATCTTTAAAAAATATTAGAATCACATATATTAGCTATGAAAATTGCATAATTTAGGCGCCATGGGAGTATTGGAGAGAAAAAAAACTGGACTACTCCGATAACAATTATGGTTTCCATTATCAACAATGTGTTAGAATTATAATTATGGGAATATATATATATTAATGTACATTTTTTTTAATAATTTTTAAAATTAATAAAATATTAATTTATATATTTTTAAATTTATTTTAAAAATAATGTATAATTTTGATTGAGTATGAAAAATTATGACTTTAAAATTTTTATTTATGTAATTTAAATATTCATTTCAATATGAAAATAAGTAATTTTTTATAAATTTATATATATATTATTAGGATAATAAATTTTATTTAAATTTTGAATCACTTTTTTTATTCATTGGTATAGTATAATTTTGAAGACTCCCTCGGTCGAGTAGCATCAAAGCTTTGGGGATATATAAAGATTACGCCTCAGAGGTATTTCCAAAGAACCCACGGCAAATTGGTTTACCTCGTAAGTTTGTGTTGGTTGTTGGTCATTTCGATGGGGCTGCTCAGTCTAATGATAGTGGTGTTAGAAAAACAGGATCACGGAGCAATAACAATAAACAATATGCAAATATAATCACACAAACACATTACAAGAGAGAAACCAATATAACGTGGTTCACCCAAGATGGGCTACGTCCACACAGAAATTGCCAACCCTTATTATTATACCATCCAACAAAATGAAGGGATACAACCTGCAGCACATCCGCTGCAACTTCCTCTTCACACTCTCTCAGTCTCTCTTACACGATCTCAGAGATATTTTCAATACACAATACCTAATTCATCAACCCTAGCCATATTACAATGTCTTTCTTTTAAAGGGGAAATACCATGGGAAAATACCACGGGTTATCCAGAACCATGGGTCCATAATCTATTGGTGAAACAACCCAAAAAATTCTTTTGGGGGTGTAGCCCCTGAACCCCCTTTCTCAGGGGCGCTGCCCCCGGACCCCCGTGGGGGGCGTTTCCTCCCCGCACCACCCCGCTGGGGTGAGTGTACAGCCCACCTGCATATCATATAAAACTGGGGTACAAAGACGGCTAAACAAAACCATCTCTAAATCGGGAAGATCATGCTCCACAACCAACAAGTGGAGCTAGTATGATGTGGTACTGAATGAAATGCATCACTTCAAGATTTGGTTAAATTGTGGCATTGGCTCAAATACAAGAGTTGAACTTGTGGCTTTATGGGGTCTTATAGTTTACTTCACTTCTAGTACTGACATTCCCTCTCTTCATATTTATGGTGATTCTTCGGTGATTGTCAATTGGGATAACTCAAGATCATGCCTTCAAATACTTGAACTCAATTAGTGGTGCTCTCGAACCTCACAACTTTTGGATGCTTTCTTGCAGGTTGATATTGTTCATGTGTTCAAGGAATACAATATTGTGGCGGATGAGCTATTTAAGAGTGCCTTAGGCCTATTGGAATCGAATATTTTATCTGAAATTCTTTCATGCCTTTTGACATTGTATTCAGCTTTTTTGTAATGTTTTTTTTTGTTGGATTTAATATGTATTGTTGGACTTGAAAGAGGCTTGATTTTGATGCATATAGGTTTGGCTTATCATTACGTATTGAACTTTTGTTTACTTTGATTCTAAATGAATATCAACAAACAATTTTTTTTGCTTGAAAAAAAAGTAAAAAAAATTAATGATCAATAATAATATATATATATATATATATATATATATATATATATATAATCCCAAAGAAGATTAATGTATGTACATTTTTCTAGACTAAGTGGTCAAATTTCCATTAAAAGGAGATCCATGTTCCAAAAACAAGAATATCTCCAACATCAATTTAATGATGAACAAGAATATCTCAAACATCAATTTAATGTAAGAAAGACCTTGATCTTAAATTAAATTATTATCTGTTATTGTTATTATTTAGATCTTTATCTTAAATTAAATTATTATTTTTTAATTGTTATTATCTATGTTATGTTTTTAAGTAGATGGTCATAACTTTAAAATTAAATTATTGTTATTTATTTTTTTAGTTTTGGGAATTAAATGATTATTGTTTTAATATTTTAGGTGAAATATCGCCACAATTATCACTCAAATATATTGTAAAGTGAAATTATATATATATATATATATAAGGAGGTATATTTTTCAGTTTGTTTTGCCTGGACTCCGAATGGAAATTTTCAAAAAATCTTAGAGTCACATATATTAGTTTTGGAAATTGCATAATATGAGTTCTATAGGGTTCTTGAGGATGTTAAATCCATTTACGCATTGAAAAACACAATTTAAACACTTCTAAATTTGGATTTTACCAAAAATAATTACCGGATTCTGACCAAAAATCACTGGAAAGTCCAAAACTTAGAACAAATAGACTACTCCTTTTTAAAATAATAAATAAGATATTCAATGATATTTCTTTTAATAAGTAAAATAAATTCAATCATCATTATAATTAATCTATAATTTTTGTTTGCTAGTTTGTTTATGATTAGCGGGATTAGCCTATGGTCTAAGAAATTGTGACCAGGGGCCATCTAAGCAATCAAAATCAACCAGGGATCACACTTGACATGGGCCACACCAACCCTTAACATGGTTGGATTTTTAAGTGTTTCCTCCTGGATACCTTATGGGTTTGAACTCGAGTTGCCATGCAAAATGAGACCCATCAAAATAAACCATGCTATCAAGATTTGGAATCTAATATTTTTCATCATCATAAGTAATTTATAATTTTTTCCTCATTTTTTTTGTGAGTTAGAAAAAATATGTTAATTCAATCAAACTTTACAAGTCACAAAATTGTTGGGTCTACCACTTGGGAAACCTAACCAACGACAATATTTTTTTTCATTGTTCACCAAAGTTAACTGAAATGTCTAAAACTATTGTTGACTTTACATCAATATAAACTACTAGCAGCTAGATAATATACTATAAGTATTGCTATACTGGTAAAACACAATAGAAATACTAGACGAGACTAAACTAAATGACTGCATCATCATCAGAAAAGGAGATAATAGGAACTTTGATGCCCTGAGAGACCATGTTTTCCTTCTTAGCAAATGATAAGACAACAGTGGATTTGATGATAATGTTGAGTTTCGATTCAAGGTGACGGATTTGGTCTTGAGACTTGTCAATATGAAGCAACAGTTCCTGGTGGTTAGTTTTGGTTCCCTATAATGCCTTCCCCATGAGAGCTTTCATTTTCCAATACAAGGTAAGAGTCCAATAGTACTTGGTGTCATGGCACTAGGAAGAACCTATGATATTTGAACATATAGATCTAGGTACATAAACTAAAGAGATATATTGTGAAAATCAAATCAACAATCAACTAATTATGTATCAAATGAGATATTGTAGATCATTTTACAAAAAATAGAATATAAGAGAATGATATATTTCATGTAACTTGAATGAATGATGGTGAACAATATTTATATCATCAATTCGAATTAGGGCCAGAGGAAATTTCAATTGCTCATGCAATGCTTGGAGGTTAGTGAAGCATAACTAGATCCAAGGACCCTTAGTTAGCAATGCTTACTTTCCTTAATTGAGTTACATTATATGATGACTTCACAACCACTAGTTCTAACTGAAGGATGCTCAGTTATTTGAGTGAATGAGCATGGGAAAACCTAAGGAGACTCAACAAAGGTGTTGATGGATAAATATATACATGTAAGGTTAGTTAGGACATAAATTAGGGGAGCACTTTCAATTACCAATTGAACTGGGACTCAAGTCATCCTAGAATTAGGGAAAAGTTCCCCAAATCTAGGAAGGCACCCCTAAATCTAGGAATGACCATTCTCCTACCTAGTGACCTATACCTTAAATTCATGGCTCTTGAGGGACAAACCACACTCATTTTGACCACCTGAGTTAGCCTAGAGCTTACTTCTAAACTATAAGGGTTCTAAACCACCTTAAATTCGACTTACAACAAACCCTAGAGGGTTTTTTTCGCTAACACCCCCCACAAGCCTAACTAGGTGATAATTAAAAAATAGAAAAGGGTCCCGACAATTTGTATCCATATTAGGTACCCATGCACACACAAAAAATTCTCTGAAAGCTGGGAAAGAGGGAAAAAAATACCTGGGACCCCCCCCCCCCCCATAATAGAGAATACAAAAAGTGGAGAAGAAAGATTTAAGGAGACTCCTGAGAAAGTGCCTTAACTCCCAAATAAACTCTCAACTAGGTGAATAGATTCTTGATAAAGGAATTGGTGGAGATGTCTGCAATCTGCTCAGAGGAAGGAAAAAAAGGAAATCTATGGGTTGATCATGTATCAACCCTCTTATATAGTGCATATGGATATCTATGTTCTTAGTTCATTGTCACTAAACAGACTCTCTTGAAATCTAAATTGCCACTTGGTTGTCACAAAAGATGATACTAGGCCTATGAAACTCTATCCCAAACTCAATAAGAATATGCTGCAGACAAATGGCTTGTGTTGCGGCATTCATTGCTCCACTATTCTTTGCTTCTATTTTTGATAAGGAAATAGTGGTTTGATTTTTGCTTGACCAACAAATAGGCATTGATCCCAAACTAAAAAATTAACTATAGGTGGACTTTTGGTTTGTCCCATCGCCAACCAAATTAGAATTTGTGTATCCAAATAGATCAAATTTGCAAGTTGTTTCATAGTGGATCCCATAGTCATATGACCCCTTCACATATCATAGTATTCTTTTGGAATCCTTTCAATGTATCTCATATGTTTCTTGCATGTATCTGGAGACCACCCCAATAACAAAGGATATATCTCTTCGACTGCGTGTAAGATAAATAAGACTCCCATCTAAATGTTGATATAGGGTACAATCAACCAAAGGTGTAGTTCCTCCATCTTCAAGTTGGATTCTAGAAAGGAAGTGGAATGGGGTTGTCTTGCAATCATCCATTTTTAATATGATAAGAAGATATTGTGCATACTTATACTATGCTACAGTGACTCCCAAATCTGATTGGGTGACTTGGGGTCCAAGAAAAAATTGTAACAATCCTAAGTAAGTCATGGAAAATTTACCATGCAAGGAATACTTGAACCATGCAATGGAAGTGGTAGAACTCCCTGTGATAAGGAGATCACCATAAGAAATAGAGAGTTACCTTCTTGAAGCATATAAACATTTGGAGTTGAATTACATCTTGAAAAAAATTCTACTAATAGAAAGGAATCCATCTTTAAATACCAAGCTCAAGGATCTTGTTTTAGTCCATACAATGATTTCTTTCATTTGAATTCCAGAGATGAGTCTTGAATGTACCCCAACTGCTTCTCCATGTATATATCCTCTTCAATATCCCCATGAAGAAAATAACTATTCAAATCCATGTGATGAATCTCCCATTGTTGTGTTGTTGCTATGGAAAGAACAAGCTGGACTAAATCCATGTTTGCAACTGGTGCAAAAAAAAAAATTATAGTCAAAGCCATGTATTTGTGAGAAGCATTTGGCCACCAGTCTTGCTTTGTACTTGCTGATAAGTCCATTGTCTTACATCTTGTTCTTATAAATCCATTTGCATCGAATCAATTTCCTTCCCTTAGGAGGAGGTACCAAATCCAAAATTTTGTAGTTCATAAGGGATTGATATTCCTCGTCCATGGGTGCTTCACAATGAGGGTTTCCAGAGGATTTTGCATGGGTTTTAGGGTTAGATGTGGAAATCATATAGAAGTGAGTGGGAATACATGGATCTATGGCTACAAGAGTGTATGTGGGAGCATGAAACTCTGAGTGGGTTCTTTGATTATTGACAAGATCACCAACTAGTTCCTTGAATGCTTCAAGTGTTTGCGTTTCCCAATGAGGATGAATTGTTGGGTATGAAACACTCTCATTTTAAGTATTGTAATGTCCCCATTTTGACCCCCTTTGTATTAAACCGTAAATGATGTAAATATTGTAATTTAATCATGGTGAGGAGCTCAAGGCCAAGGCCCCACCATTGATTTAGTGTTTCATGAATCGGCAATTAAAAATAGATGCCCATGGTTCTTGTGCGAGATGGGCACAATGTAAATAAGACACCATGTAAATACGAATTTTAATGGAAAAACCCACAACCGGCTATGCAATGCAACAAAAGAGATGGGGCATGACTCTACAAGGAAAAGGGAGGGAAATTATTTAAACCTTGAGCCAATGGTATTAATCCATGTGTCAATGGGGAAACCCATAAACCACCAACTACCCATTTTGTCTCATGCACTCAATCATTTAATTCTTCCAAGAAATTGGTTAAGGCAGTTAATGTCTTGGGATGGGAGAGGTATGGCAGTCAGATTTTCGTGCAGGGGCAAGTTACCAACCTGAAAATCGTATTTTTGGCTTGCTGGGCAAAAAAAAAACCCCACGAAATGCTTCCTAAGGCCATTTCCTCATGCATTACGTCCTTCCTCTCACGCAGACAGAGCTCACTGGAAGTTATCCTCACGTTTTTCACCATAACCCTGCATTTTCCCATGCCCAGGAATTCGTTTTTGGCGATTGTGCAACAGCTGGGGAAGGGGGACGCGAATTGGGACTGAGGGAGAGGTCGTTTTTGCCCCTGGGGCGTTTTTCTGAAATGGGTTTTGCTCTCCCAGCCGAATTGTCCAAGTGCCAATACGTTTTGAGTCTACCCGCATTTTTTCTGAAGCTCAGGAAACCCCATCTCCTGCATCCCACTGTTGAAACGTTTTTCTCACGCTCAGCAAGTGTAGTTTGTTGTTGTGTGCATCCTGGTTTTGATTTGAACCTGTAAGCAAGGAACTAGAATGGTAGTGGATAGAATTGGCTTGATAAACCTAGTGTAGGGAGTAACCTCTCAAGAAGATCAAGAGGGCTGGCTACTTTTCTATGCACACCCTGAGAGCACTAGAAAGGAAGGTATGGCTTGAGGGACTGTGTGACAGTGAAGAGGATACTTCCTTGTGTTGGGTGTGTAGGCATTGTGAGTGCCAAGCTGAATAGATCTGGGAGGGGTACCCATAGCTCTGTGGTTGAGCTCACTAGCTTAGCAATTCTTCCTTCCCATTTCCTAGCAGCCTGTTAAACCCAATTGCAGATTGGCTTGGCTCATCTTGTGTATGCTTGGCTATGTATGAGTCTGTTGTTCCCTGGTTCCTTGTAGAAATCATGCCCAGCTCGGGGGTGGCAGTGGTGCTGAGAGATTGAGGAGCACACTGGCCTATGGTTGGGTGGAACGTTGCAGTTGCATAGCCAGTTGTGTGGGACTACTTTTGCATAAGATAAGTATTCTCCTGTGTTAAATTTGCAATTCCCATTTGATGAATATTTTGAATGTATGTGGATGTATTAAGCGAATTTACTTCTGCTGTGTATTAAAATGATTATGCATGTCCATATGATCTTGTATATTTCTGCACAGATCTTTATTTCATGGCTGTCACAGAATCTTGAATGTGTTTTAGAGATCAACAGCATTTATTTGATTACCGTCGTTTGTCCATAGCATGAACAGATACAGTTCTTTGCACCTATGCATTTAAAAAAAAATGAATTGGGGCTAATTGCCCGGACTGAGCATTGTGATCCTCTCTATCACGCTGGTATGATAGAGGGGACACTACAAGTATCCTCATCATCATATTCATGTGAATATGAATATTTTTTTAATATGAAATTTCTATTGAAACATTAGAAGAAGAATTAGAAAATTCATTTTGAATAACTAGTTGTGCAGTAGGAGAACTAGTTTCATACATTGGAATTTCTTCATTTTTTACACTTGTTTAAATAAATAATTTTTTGGTATTAAGATTCAATAGCCTATAAAATTTTACCCCTTTAGTATATCCCCACAAAAATCACTCCTCACTTTGTGGTTCTAAGGCCCTTCTTTTCTTGGAAGGAATACGAGCCCAAGCACGACATCCAAACATCCTGAAGTGCTTTAATGCTGGTTCTTTACAAGTCCATGCTTCAAAATGAGTAATTCATTTAAAAATTTTGTGAGGTACTCTATTTTAAATGTAATTTGAACCATTTATGTCCTCATCCCACAATTTTGAAGGAATATTCTTTGATTGCAACATGCAATTTTCCATTTCTTTCAATGTTCTATTTTTCCGCTATGCAACCCAATTTTGTTGTGGAGTATAGGGAATAGTTGTAAGGCACCTGCAACAATTAATTAACAAGAATACGCGAAATAGCAGAAATGACAGAACTCAGAATCACTTTTGTATTGATCACAGGCCACTTCGAGGGGGCAACCTCCTTTGAGCAAGCTCAATACAAATAACTTCACGGTGCCTTCATAGGTCTCAACACACACTTATATACTAATTCTAGGCGCTAATACTATGGGTAGAAACCATGGGCCGTTACAAACTATGGATTAACAATACTACGGGCGGCTTACAAAGCATATGCGCCAACAACAATAACATAAACTATTGATTAACAAATACTACGGGACGACTTACAAAGCATATGCGTCCAACAACAACATACTAACAGAGTAAAGACATGGGTTCCTAACATCCCCTCCCCCTTAAAAAAAAAAGCCTTGTCCTCAAAGATTTAGATGTGGAAATTGTTGTTGAATCTGAAGGAGTGGTTCCCATGTAGCATCCTCTGGTTGCATGCCGTGCCACTGAATTAAGACCTCTGTGATAGAACGAGAGAGAAGCTGACGCGTGCGCCGATTGAGGATGGCCTCTGGTGCCAAAAGGATGGATCCTTCATTATCCAGTTCGGGTAAAATCGTTTGGCCGCTGATGTTGGTGCCAAGAAGTTTCTTCAGACAAGAGACATGAAAGACTGGATGAATGCGGGAAGAAGGAGGAAGTTCCAATTTATAAGCAACAGACCCAATCCTCTGAAGGATCCGATATGGCCCATAGAACTTTGGAGCGAGCTTATGATGCCCTTTGAGTTTCAAGGAGGATTGTTTGTACGGCTGGAGACGAAGAAAAACCATATCGCCAACTTGAAAAGTGCGCTCCGAACGGTGCTGATCAGCTTGTTGCTTCATGCGATTTCTTGCCATGTGAAGATTGTCCCGCAAAATGTGAAGAATCTGATCGCGGTTGCGAAGGACCTTGTCAACTTCCTGAACTGGTGAACTGGTGGGGGTGTATGGAAGAAGAGATGGAGGTGCCTGACCGTAGACTGCTTCATATGGGGTCATTTTAGAGGCAGTATGGTAAGAGGTATTGTACCACCATTCAGCGAGAGGGAGCCACTTTGCCCACTGATGTTGTTGTTCTGAGGTGAAGCAACGAAGATAAGTTTCCAAGCATTTATTGACAATTTCAGTCTGACCATCTGTTTGTGGGTGATACCCTGAACTCATCTTCAGTTTGGTGCCAGTGTGGTGAAATAGTTCTGTCCAAAAATGACTAGTGAAAGTCGCATCACGATCCGAGACAATGGAAGAAGGGATGCCATGAAGACGAAAGATCTGGTCCATAAAAATTTGAGCGACAGAGGAGGCTGTATAGGGATGGCTGAGAGCGCAAAAATGACTATATTTGGAGAGACGATCAACCACAACGAGAATCACTGTCTTCCCGCCAGATTTAGGGAGCCCTTCAATGAAATCCATAGAAATATCTGTCCAAATCCGTGTAGGTATGGGCAAGGGTTCAAGCAATCCTGGAAGGAGTGTTGTTTCACCCTTATTGCGCTGACAGGTATCACATTCGGCCACCATCTGTTGAATTGTCCTTTTCATGCCCTGCCAAAAGAAGTTACGCCGTGCTCGTTCATATGTTTTGAGGAACCCAGAGTGCCCGGCCGATGGAGAAGCATGGAGTTCATAGAATACAGCTTGTTGAAGATCTGTGTTTTGGGGAAGCACCAGACGACCCTTGTATCGCAGAGAAGCACCATCCCAAGAGTAATGTGGGACAGCCGAAGGATTGTTGGTCAAGCGTTGGATGATATGAGATAAGGAAGAGTCATTGACGTAACCCTGTTGAACAGAGTGCAACCAATTTGGAACAGGCATAGAAATAGCTGAAAGAGAACCTTGGGCATCAAATATGCGAGAAAAAGCATCTGCCACAATATTGTCTTTACCCTTCTTGTAAGTGATCTCATAGTCATAACCCATGAGTTTGCTAACCCATTTCTGTTGTGCCGGGGAGGAGACACGCTGGTCCAAGAAATATTTTAGACTCTGGTGATCAGTCTTGATGCAGAAATGATTCCCTAATAGGTATGGACGCCACTTCTGTACTGCATGCAAAATAGCCATCATTTCCTTCTCATAGGTAGAGGCAGCTAAATTCTTACCTGAAAGGGCTTTGCTGGTGAACGTGATGGGGTGTTCATCTTGAAGGAGAACAGCACCAAGTCCATTGCCGCAAGCGTCACTCTCAATAGTGAAGGGCTTGGAAAAATCGGGCATAGATAGCACAGGTGTAGTACACATAGCTTGTTTTAGTTTGTCAAATGCACACTGAGCATCAGGTGTCCATGTAAAAGCATCTTTTTTTAATAGAGCAGTTAATGGAGCTGCAATCTTCCCATAATCCTTGACAAACTTACGGTAGTAGCCAGTCAACCCCAAAAAACCATGAAGGTTCTTGAGTGTCTGAGGATGTGGCCAATTGTTCATGGCCTCGATTTTGGCAGGATCCACGCGAACCCCTTGTGCTGAGATAATGTGCCCGAGATACTCAACTTCCTTTTGTCCAAAAACACATTTAGACTGCTTGGCATGGAGATGATGGTCAGATAAAAGTTGCATGACAAGATCCAGATGCTGGAGATGTTCATCCCATGTTTTACTGTAGATGAGGATATCATCAAAGAATACCAGAATGAATTTCCGCAAGTAGGTTCGAAATATTTTATTCATTACGGCCTGGAATGTGGAAGGAGCATTAGTGAGGCCAAAGGGCATGACCAAAAACTCATAATGGCCATCATGTGTGCGAAAAGCTGTTTTAGGAATATCATCCTCATGAACCCGAATTTGATGATACCCAGAACGAAGATCCAACTTGGAGAAAAAGTGAGCCCCATGAAGCTCATCAAGAAGCTCATCAACAACAGGAATTGGAAACTTATCCTTGATGGTGAGGTGATTAAGTGCTCGGAAGTCAATGCAGAGGCGCCATGACCCATCTTTTTTGCGGACAAGAATAACTGGAGAAGAAAAGGAACTAGTGCTTGGGCGAATAATACCTTGCTTCAATAAGTCCCGAACGAGCATTTCAATCTCCGTTTTTTGGTGAAATGGGTAGCGATAGGGCCTGATGTTGGGAGGAACGCTGCCAGGAAGGAGCTGAATACGATGATCTTCTGGCCTGGAAGGTGGTAATCCCACTAGTTCAGCAAAGACACCTGTATATCGATCCATAATTTGTTGTAGATCCAAAGGAGTAGTGGAGACCGCTGATGGTTGCATCTGGATGGAATGGATCTGAGCGATGACACCATGTGAACTCTTCTTGAGGAGTTTTTCCATGCGATGTGAACTGATGATGTTGAGAGAACCTGGTTGTAATCCTGTCAATGTGTGTTTGTGTCCATTGAGGGAAAACTGCATCCAAAGTTCGGCAAAATCCCATAAGATAGGGCCGAGTGTGCGTAGCCATTGAGCACCCAAAACCACATCACATCCGCCTAAGGGCAAGGAAAACATGTCCGAGCGCAAGATATAATCTCCCATAGAGATACGCACATTTTGACACTTCCCTTTGCAAGGTAAGGTGCCCCCATTGGCAATCATGACTTCAAAGTTGGAGCAAGGATGGATAAAACAATCAGCTTGTTTGGCGATCCGAGGGTCAATGAAATTATGAGTGCTACCAGAATCAATGAGGATTGTAAGAGGAAGCTTCTTGAAGTAACCCCTGACCCGCATTGTTTGGGGGGTGGTGATTCCAGCTAAAGCATGGAGAGATATCTCTGGCTGGTCATCCTAAGACGGAGGGTCAATAGGCGGTTCCTGACTGTCGACCGGAGCATCCAAGGTTTCTGGATCTTCGTCACCCATTTCCGAGGCAGGCGGAGACTCCACATCCAGGAGATAGAGCTTTTGCTGAACACATCTATGTCCCAGAGTGAATTTCTCATCACAATTATAGCAAAGCCCCTTTTCTCTGCGTGCTTGCATCTCTGTTTCAGACAAACGCTTGATAGGAGTCGGTCGAGGAGCCTGCGGTATAGGTGGTCGCTGAGAACCCATATTTCAGAAGGGAACAAAAGTGGGTTTGGAGCGTTGTTGGGCTGCAAGCTTGTCTTCTTCCAACTTAGCCAACCCGAGTGCTTCCATCATTGTGTTGGGGCAGAACATTTTGACCTCAGAGCGAATGACATCCTTTAGACCACTGATAAAACAACTCCGGTAAAATTCATCAGACAATCCTTAGGTGTGGTTGGCTAGATTCTCAAATTCCGTCTGATACTCTCTCACAGTGCCAGTTTGGCAAAGTTTAGTGAGGGCTCCTGTGAAGTCATCAAAAGCACTAGGACCAAATCGTTGCAAAAGGAGCTGGCAAAAGTCTGGCCAGTTGGGCTCTGGATGAGCCTTGATGTACCAGCGGTACCATTGAAGAGCTTCCTGTTCCAAATGAAAGGATGCCAGTGGAACTTTGTTGGCATCAAAAGTATTATGCATACTGAAATACTGTTCTGCACGATAGATCCATCCAGTTGGATCGGTACCATTGAAGCGAGGAAAATCAAGCTTCGGACCACGGAAATTGCTGGAAGCAGAGAACCCATTGTCTACTGAAGACTCGGACTGTCGTTTGTTGTTCATAGCTGAATGTTCAAGATGGAGACCGAGAAATTTTTCATCCAGATCCTGGAGTTTGGCTTGGATGGTTGCAAGTTCTTCCTCCATGGTTTTTGCTCCTGCACGGGTGACAACCATAACCAGGATTTTTTTTATTTTTATTTTTTATCTTCTGACTGTATAGGAAAACAAAAACAGGAACTACTTCAGTAAGGGAAAATTTGGATTTGGGAAAAAATCAGAAGGGTAAGTGGGGTTTGACTAAATTTTGGACACTATTGGATAGATGGGGAAGCAAAAATGAGGATTTCAGAAGCGGGGTGAAAGAATGGGAAAATTTGGCAGAAGGGAACAAAGAAGTAGAATTCAGAAAGGAACTTTGTGCTAAAATTTGAAGGTGATTGGGTGAAATCTGAGGAAGTTATGGCAAACCCTAAAAATAGACAAATGTGGGATTTCAGGCTTTGGGAAGGGGAATTGAGGATAGGGTCCTCAAGACTGAAATATGCAGAATGGGATGACAGGGGTTCCCCGAAAATTTCAAGGGAAACAGAGTAAAAATGAGGGAGATATGGAGAAAATACTGAATTTTTTTTTTTTTTTTTTTTAATCTCAGAATGGAGCAGCTACGGCTCGAAAGAAATCTGGAACAGCGCCGAATGGACTGAAAACGGTTGAATCTGGAACGGCTTGCAAAATAGATCTGAAACGGCGCAGCAGTGATCGACAATAGTTTAGCTGAAAGTAGATATGGACCCCAGGTATGTGCGGCTTCCTAACAGTTCAGGGGTTTCACTCGGCCACCAATGCTGTCTGACGGCTTGCGTATTGGGGCAATACCCCTCACTCCACGGCTCAGGTAAAACTGATAACCACTTTGCCACAAACGACAGCTCTTGGTTTACCTCACGGGTGGAAACTAGTCAATCAGGTAGGGGTCGTTGCCCTTTTCGCCGGCAGGTCCTCTCAATGGGCCAGCTACTTCGAGGTTCCTGTGGTACTCCTCACAATGAGTTTTAGGGCTTATGCCCAAGTACTTCCCACAGTTAAGCGGATGGGGATTATTCCCAAATCCGAACCTGCAACAGATGTGAAAAAAAAAAATTTGGCAGAAATTTCACCCAGCGAGCCCAAGAAAGTGCTCTGATACCAGATGTAAGGCACCTGCAACAATTAATTAACAAGAATACGCGAAATAGCAGAAATGACAGAACTCAGAATCACTTTTGTATTGATCACAGGCCACTTCGAGGGGGCAACCTCCTTTGAGCAAGCTCAATACAAATAACTTCACGGTGCCTTCATAGGTCTCAACACACACTTATATACTAATTCTAGGCGCCAATACTATGGGTCGAAACCATGGGCCGTTACAAACTATGGATTAACAATACTACGGGCGGCTTACAAAGCATATGCGCCAACAACAATAACATAAACTATTGATTAACAAATACTACGGGACGACTTACAAAGCATATGCATCCAACAACAACATACTAACAAAGTAAAGACATGGGTTCCTAACTATAGTATGATGCATATCTATACCAACTAAAAATCATATCTGATGTACATATTTATCGACATACTCCCCCCCATTTCCCCTGCAGAGAATATTGATCCCGTTACTGGATTGTTTCTCTGTAAGTGCTTTAAAATATCGAAGACATACAAATACATCATCTTTGTGCTTTAGGAAGTACACCCATGTGTATCTCAAAAAATATTCATTGAAAGTCAGTACATATCTAGATTTATTCATTGAAAGAAGAGGAAATGACCCTATAATGTCACCGTGGACTAATTCAATAAGGGATAAGGCTCTCCTTGCCTTCCCTTTCTCAAATATTTCTTCAGAGTGCTTATCAAGAGCATGTCCTAGACATACTCCATCCGGAACAAAGATGGGTTGAAGCCCTACTACCATGTCTTCCTTACTTAATAATTGTGAGTAAGAATAGTTAATGAACCCAAACCTATCATACCATAGTCTACCAACATCATTAGAATGCATTAATAGAACAAAAGCAAGATATTTTGGTAAAAAAATTGAAAAAACATGCAACTTGTTTTTGTGATCAACTTTCCCAAGTGCAACATTTGACTCATCAACTATATCAAAAATGATTAACTAGTCTTTGTTGAAGATAAATTTCTTACAATGGCCTGTGTGTGATTTGGTAGATGAAAAGAAGATTTTTGGACAAGTATGGTACATAAATAACATCTTGAAACTTCCCATCTTTTTATAAAATCCCCCCTTTTCCACATACCTCACTTGGAGTGTTTTCTCCCATGATCACTTCTTGAACAAAGGATGGATACATGGAGGTTAACAAGTCCTCAGATGACTCCATGTGATTTTATTCTCTAGAATCTAGGATCCAAGTAACTTTTTTTGAAGCTGAAATTGTCACAAGTGCATGTCCTCTTTCAGGAGGAATTATTTGCTTGCATAATCTGTTTTCATTTTCTACAAAACACTTTTTATACCTATAATTGTATTCTTTGTGAGGTCCCTTTTTGTAGTAGGGACACAAAGGCATCTACGCCTTGGTCTTGCATTCTTTTGAGGTGGCCTTATCATATAAAAACTTGAACTTTTTATCCCTTTTTCCTTTGTAAGGAGTCCTTTGCTTACTAATTGATTTCTTCTTGTCCTCAATTGTTGCAAGTTCATGAGCATTTGAGGACCTTTGTAGGCCCATATGTGAAAGATTATATTGCTCTTGCAGAATGGAGGTGGTAAGCACATCTAAATAAGGCATTGTAAAAGATGCTCCAAGATCCAATCTAGTAGAATGAAATGAGGAGACAAAGGTACTAAATTTAGGACCCTATTTTGAAAGGACAGAGAGTACAATTTGAGTGTCTTCTTTATCAATATTACACATATTGAGATGTAAGAGGACATATTTGAATTTGGTGAAGAATTATTGAATGGATTCGAACTCAGTTGGCCTCAAGTTCATTAGCTCCACCTCCAAATGATGGCCCCTCATTTCATCCTGCATATTGAAGAGGGTGGACAAGGTGTCCCATACTTCATTAAGAGTCTTCTTGTATTGAATGTGGTAGAGTATGTCTGGAGAAATAGAGTAACAGATAATCCCATGTGCTTCATCCATTTGGTTTAGATACGTGGACTTTTCAACAAGGGCCATTAGTTCCATCTTGGTTCCCATGGTGATCAGGTACAACCCTTTCACCCTCAAGGGTATCTCTACTCTTAATATCCATTCAAGGAAATTGAAGGGGGTTAGGAGGTGATTGGAAAGTATATCCATGGATGCTAATGCACTCTTTGATGGATGCAAAAGAACTTCCTTAATATGCAAAATATAGATTCTTGAAAAAAAATTACTAGAACACTAACTAGATTAGTACCCCTATTGCTCTGAGACCATATGATATTTGAACATATAGATATAGGTACATAAACTAACGAGACATACAGTGAAAATAAAATCAGTAATAAACTAATTATGTGTTGGAACCTATGGTATTGATGGTTCATCACACCTTTGCATATTCTAGAGACAATTAGTCATTATACGACATGAGACTAGCAGAGTAGTCGACTAGAGTCCCGACTAGGAATGTCATTGGAGTGAATGTTGTAATGTCCATGATTTTGATAGAACTAGGGAACAACCACTATTCCATTAGACCCCCATGGTCCCTAGTGGAAAATTAAATAAATTAGCTAAGTGTAAATTTTAGTCTATGGTTATCTAGTGTAAATAAATTAAATCATGCACAGGAATGTAATCCATAGTTTAGAATAATCAATTATTAATTAATTATTTGATGAGTTGTAAATGCTAGGGTGGACTACAGGGAAATTTTAGGGGCAAAATTTCACCAATTGGTTTTTTTTGGGCGCTTTTTCAAAAAATAAATTCGCTATTTAGTCATTTTTAGTCTCTAATATCGCCTATATTTACATAAAATATGTTTTGTTATCATAATATTCGCCAAAATTTACAAGTTTCAGTAGTAAATTGTATGTTTCATATTTAATATTCTACTACCAATCTATATTTATGTTTTTTGCAATCCAAAATAATCGCCTAGAATACAATACTTAAGTATACTTTTATAATCCTTAAAAATACCCTGGTGGACTAGGAGGGTACATAGGAGTTTAGGTGGATCCAATGAGTTTCCTTCCAAAACTAAATATGGAAGAAAAGCAGTACAAAATCAAGAAAGCAGTTAAAAAAATGGAAGGAAGCATAAAAGCAGGAAAGCACAGAAAAGTAGAAAGCTACATAAAAGCAGGAAAGCACAGAGAAGTAGAAAGTAGAGAAAAGCAGGAAAGCACTAGAAAAGTAGGAAAGTAGATAAAATCAAGGAAAAGCAAGAGTTGAAAAAAGAATAAAAGAAGATTGAAGCAAAAAGGCAGGAAAAGCAAGGAAAAAAATATAGATAAAGTTGTCAGTCCAAAATTAGCCAGTGAGGGAGCATTGGATCATGAGGATGGTGGACCACATACATTACATCTTGAAGCCAATTCATCTTATAAAATAAGGAATAGTGCACTCACTAACATATTTTTCTAGTTCGAGTTTTGCATTGAGAGCTCTGAGCTTCTCAAGACTTGGGAGATGTGCCCCTAGTCACATTTGGAAGATGTGCCCCTTTTGATCATTATTCTAGTTGAATATTCAGCTAGGAAATGAGGAGTAAGGAATTCATACTTGATCATTGAGGATATTTTAGGTCCATTCCAGTGCCATTCAAGTTCTATCTTGCTTAGTGTTGAAGATCCCATTAGTTGGAGTGTTTTTCTATAATGGTTGTCTTGCTTATGTTCTTGGAGGATGATAGTGACCCCATAGGTATTTGCTGCTACATATGAAGCTTTTTAATGTAAAAGGATATCTCTTATATTAAATATATTGATGTGTATTTCTTTTATGCAAACTAGATTTTCATATATTAATGAATTGATCTTGTGCCTATGCTCATTATAGTGCCAAATTTGTCTAGTTTTTCCAGAATTTGTATTAGACTGAATTCCATGATTCTAATTTTCAGTATGTGAATTGATGATATAATTTGACACATTTTTGAACCCATATCAACCTTCATATCATAATTTTGTGACCCTTATAGGCCATTCGAACTGAGTTGGAAATCCTCTAGTTGAGCAGTCCAAAAACTAGTTTTAACTTTCTATCATCCAAACTGAGTCCAATTGAGTCTAATTGAAAATATCGAGGTTGTTATAGATGGTTGGGGTTATTTTCATACCAACCAATTCCATATCTTCACCAGAATCCATTGGGTTCCACATAAGTCCTAGGGATATTACCTTGAAGCATTTGGTTTAACCAAAGGAGTCTACCCAAGCATGATACTCCCAAAGAATGTGCAGTTGTCGAAGTTGGGAGTCTATTTAGGATAATGTAGAATTTCCTTGATCTCTATCAGGTTTTGAAGTCCATACTAGGAAAATTTGGGAGTCTAGAGGTGTTTGGGGGTTCAAACTTTGATTTCTAGCCAAACTAGTTATTTTTGTATCGAGCCCATCTTTTGTGTGTTTCAATTTTCAAATATTCGAGTTAGTGTGCATATAATAATTTTGGGTACATTAAATTGGTATCAGAACATGGTCCTCTACATCTGTGAGTAGCAAGACCAACCTCCATTGTTCAGTTAAAGAATAAAATTTACAGAATGAATCTTGTACCAGTAGCCATTGAAGCAGACCTTGAGTAGTATGAAGAAGAAGAGGTGATCTATGTAGATGGAGGTTTTCATATGTCAAGAGGTGAAAATGGTTACTTTTTTTAACAAACATGCAGAGAATATAGAAGTTCTAATCCACCCATGTTGAGTATTGTTGATTCCAGAGTGTTCTTTGGAGTACAACCACTAAGAGTTGATCCTTCTGAGTATCTACGAAGATACCAAGATTTAAGTAAAGAGATCCATGAATTATTGTATTTTTGAGATTTTTGTGAATACGAGGTCAAAATATTGTTCGTATTAGAATTCTATGGTTCTTATACAATGTTAGAAATTCTACAAGCCAAGAATATTGAAACAAAGAAGTCCTCACAAGACAATTTGGGACAAGGGATCCCTTTGGAAACTCACATTAGAATATAATAATCCATATTGTTAGCAATGTGTGTAGAGAAGTGGAGAAAATATTATAGGATAATGAAATTTTACTATCAAAGTGTTGTACATCAAATCTCGGTGAAGAAAGTGCAACCAGTATCATGGTGGAGCCTAGTAATGGCGTAGATCCTCATGCCACTCAATATGTATAAGCCCCAAGCTTCCTAGATGAGAATAGAAGAGAAGTAGAAGTAGAGATCCATGATTTGGAGCGCAAGTCACTGCAAAGTGACTACAGGAGAGAAGAAAGTTGTGTGGCAGAAGAAGGAGAGGATGTTTGTCCTTCAGAGCCACACTTCCTTGCAGGGCCATTGAAGATGAGCGAAAGAGAGATTAGGAAGGTCCCGAGCACTTTGCATGGCACTAATTCATTGGTGTCACATTGTTTTTGGAAAATGGAGGAGAAACCTTCCATTGAATACTTGGAGGAGATTCAAAAAGCAATGACATACATAAGAGGTTCATTTTTGTAGTTGCTTTCCAATAGAGATCATCTTCTTCAGCTTGTGAACATGTATCATAGTGCCTCACTAGAATATGAAGAGGAGATTGACAAGCTCACTCATGAGGTTGTGTCTACATACCATCATAGATCCATCTTAAACCCGTATCTATCAAGCACCGAGAGGGATCCAATTTCTTGAGATGTATTTCTTTCTTTAAATTTAAACTCAAGAAATTTGATCTCTCTTGATTGATAGATCCGGGTTTAAGTTTTAAGTTTTTATTTTATAAACGAACATCTATTTTTTAATTACTTTTCATAATATTTTATTTTATGAACCAACATGGATTTATTTTTTTTAAATACTTTCCATAATTTTTTATTTTATGAGCCGACATGAATTTTTTTAATTATTTTGTTACATCACAAATGTTACATCACACACATTACAACATCTCCCCCATATTGGGCTGTAGAGCACCTCGTTTCACTCGGTGCAATGATTCTTTGAGGAGCACTCAAGAGGTCCTTCAAGAATCAAGGTTGCATATTGATCAACTTCATAGAGTTCTAAGCATGCTACATCCACCATATTGCATGGAAAATGATCATTTGCACATGGAAGAGGACACCTTGGGTTGGATGGAGGAACCTCATGTGGATGAAAAACATGAAGAAAATTCTGATTTGCAGGTGTTTCTGAAGGGATATTATATAGAATATTTTGGCCAAACACTTTTCTTGATGCAGAAGGACATTGAGGAGGACATACCATTCGAATCTGCAAGCGAATGTACTTATTTATCCAAATATTGGGTAGATGATTACATAACATAAATGGATAAGCAATGTGTTAATTTTTTGAGCATTAATTCAACATACTCTAGGATCTTTACTGAGAGAATAACATGTATAGCATATCAAGCATATCAATCACAACAAGCAATCACATGAGACAATAGACACACAGAGTTTCCTTTGGGAAAACCATAAAGGTGAAAAACCCCAATAACTTCCTCAGAGATAGATAGAGCAATGATACAAAACCCAAGCATAATAGATAGTCTCCTAGCAGCTGCTTCTCCTCCTCCACTAGTGCGCCACTCTCCAATGAGTGTAGAAGTGAATAAGTGAATGATCAAATAGAGTGCCTCCCGCACTCTATTTATACTTGACTTGACTTGCCTAATAACCTTTACTAGGTTGGCCTCAACTTAACCACATAACATAATGCTGACAAGGCCGGCCCCCAATAGGGTGGTCTGATAACCCTTTAAGCCACATGACTTATACAGGGGCGACCCCATCAAGGTGGTCTAATAACCCATCAAGTATAAGTTACGACACTTACAATATAAATGACGACACTGCCGTATAGAGGAATAATAAAATCTCTATAGGAGTACAATATACATATATGAAATACATTCTGAAGTTACATATACATCAAAACTCCCTCTTAACTAGGAAGGTATTTCTCGACACAGATCTGCTAGCACAAGTCTTCTTCTCTGGATCATCGTCACGGGATCATTGTCATCGAATCATCGTCATCATCACGGTTGTTGCTATCTCAATTAATCTCTGATCTACTCGTCATAGGAAGTTCTACAAAGCTAGTCCTTTTTCATACTGGATGTAGGCCCACCACCTACAACTCTTCATCATCACTGGCCATACTGTGGAATCCTCAGGACTTATTACGTGTGTCACAAACCCTTGTAAGAGCTTCCTAGGAATTATTACGGGCATATAGCCCAACTTATCGGATCTCCTAGGTCTTACATGTGGTCATGGAACAACCTTGAAAGAGCATCCCAGGACTTATTACAAGCACACAACTCAACCTATCGGATCTCCCAGGACCTTTTACATGTCACTGCACAACCTGTCACGGCCAAAGAGTATCATCCTGATACTCATGATCATATTGATCATAACATCATTCACGAAGCACAACCCAGATGCACATCACACAACACTTACATTCACCGGCATGGGACGACACACTTCAACCATCCGTGAAAGGATCAACAGTTATATCTATTCCATGGGAAGACACACTTCAACCATGTGAGAATGGCACAACACTTATATCGCAGCCATGGGAGAACACATCTACAACCATGCTCGAATGGCCCAGCAATTATATCATAGCCATGGGAGTACACATCTATAACCATGCTCGAATGGCCCTAGCCCTTACATCCGCACCATGTGAGAACACATCTACCACCATGTGAGAATGGCTCCAACAATTACATCACGACCATGGGAGAACACATTTTCCACCATGTCAGAAAATCCCAGCAATTACATTGCGACCATGGGAGAACACATCTACAACCATGTCTGAAAAGCTCTTGTGCATCTGTGTCTTCGGAACTCATCACACATAATCCAACTGATTATGTAATGTATCCACCTGATACATATCATCTCCTATGATCATCCCGATCATCATCATAGCATTGTCCTGATGCATATCATCCAGATTATTGTCCTGATACTCATCACACATGATCATCATGATCATCGTCACTGCATCGTCCCGATGCATATCATCCAGAGTATTGTCCTGATACTCATCACACATGATCATCCTGATCATCGTCACTGCATCGTCCTAATGCATATCATATGGAGCAACATGCTGAAGCTCGTCATCCATGATCATCCTAATCATACAATGCATCCACCTCATGCATACCAAGTATCTACATGATTCATATACATATACATGATCCAACTGATCATACCAAGCATCCAACCGATGCATATACATATACATGATCCAACTGATCATACTGAGAAGCAACTGGAGCATCGTCCTGATTCTCATCACACAATGCTTACATCCACTGCCATGGGAAAGATCCTCCTCTCACCATGATTGGAATGGTTTCTGCAAATGTGTCCCATCACTTTTTCCTTAAAGTATCTTCAATCTGAAGAACACCAAGCCTCCCTCTGAAGTAGTCAAACTTCACTCTGGCTAGTGGTTTCATCAACACATTTACAACCTGCTCATCTGTTGCAATATACAGGAGATTCACTGCTCCTTTCTACACCATATCCCTGATATAGTGATATTTGATCTCAATGTGCTTCGACCTGTCAAGGAACACTAGGTTCTTAGATAGCTTCACACAACTCTGGTTGTCACAATAGATACCAGTAGCATCCAACAAGAGATCAAATAACTCAGACAATAGCTTTCTCAGCCATACTACCTCACAACTAGCCGAACAGGCTGCAACATACTCTGCTTCGGTTGTACTCAGTGCTACACATGACTGCTTCCTGCTAAACCAAGAGATCACACCTAATCTCATACTGAAGCAACACCCCAAAGTGCTCTTCCTATCTATAGCACTGCCTGCCCAGTCCGAATCAAGATAATCCTGCAGGTTAAACTTTTGATTCGCATCATACTTGAGCCCATAATCAACTGTACCCTTCAGGTACCTCAGAATATGCTTTACAGCAACCAGGTGAACATCTCTCGGATCCGTCAGGAACTAGCTCAATGTGTTCACCGCAAAGAAAATATTTGGTCTCGTGTTTGTCAGGTACATCAAGGACCCAATCATCTGACGATACATCGTGGCATCAACTAGCTCAGATGAAGGATCATATAGAAGCTTCAGGTTCGATGCCATAGGTGTGGCCATGGCCTTGCAGTCCATCATCCCAAACCTCTTCAGGATCTCTACTGCATACTTCCCTTGTCCAAGGAAGATTCCATTTGTGCTCTGCCACACCTCCATACCTAGAAAGTAGTGCATCATACCCAAGTCCTTCATCTCGAACTCGTTAGCAAGCTTCCTCTTCGTGTTGGCAATCAATCTATCATCACCCGTAACAAACAGGTCATCCACATACAAAAGTAGTATCACTAGATTTCCTTCCTCAACCTTATAGTAAAGGTTGGAATCCGCTTTAATCTTGGTAAAGCCCAAACTGGATAGAAAGTTGTCTATCCTACCATACCAAGTCCTAGGAGGTTGCTTCAAGCCATACAAGGCTTTCTTCAACCTGCACACATATGACTCTCTGTCATGTGTCTCAAAACCAAGTGGCTGCTCCACATACACTTCCTCCTCGACTACACCATTCAAGAAGATTGTCTTGACATCCATCTGGTGTATCTTCCATTTCATCACTACAACCAGAGAAAGTACTATTCTAATGGAAGTGTATCTGGTTATAGAAGCAAAATTATCTTCATAGTCTATTCTTTCTTTCTGGGAGAAGCCACGAGCTACAAATCTCGCTTTGTATTTCTCTATGCTACCAACTGCAGCATGCTTGATCTTATAGATCCACTTGGAAGTCACAACAGACTTCCCTTTAGGTCTTGGGACCACATCCCAAACATCATTCTTCATGATCGACTGGTATTCCTCGATCATGGAATTATTCCATTACTGTATCCCAAATCCTGGGAACTTTAGATTCTTCAATAGATAACTTTGTTGTTGGAATAAATGTTGTAGTCCTTCTTTTGTAGGTGATGGTATATGATCTTTCCTACAAGACAAGTTAAATTGCATGATTAGAAACATCTCATAGTTTTCAGAACAAATTCTTATACATAAAGAAATATGTCATATAGTCATGCAATTATTTTAGCCAATGCTTCAATACAACATTTATCCATATCCCGTGACGTTTTATATGCCTTCCAATCTCTACCAGAACATTGTTAAGATTGTGCACAACTCTCAACATGTCAGCAAAGAGGTTTCATTCTAGATAAGCAGCAATGGAATATTGTACAGTTCCATAGGCCACTTACCCATTACATGCATATTAGTAGTATACTGTTCATTAATGCAATTATTCTAATATGCATAATACACAACCTAAGTCTAGGGACATAAGTATATACATATTTGAACAGTATTATTTAAACAATCAAATATACAAGAAATGACAATTCAAATACTTATCTTTGTTTGTTTGTTGGGTGGAATCCCTGTCAATCTTTGCTTCCTTGCAGGAACTATTAGAGTGTGCTCCCTCTTGATCTTTGCTTCCTGTATTACCTGTCCTTGAACTTATATCCATCCTCAATCACTATGCATGCTTACTAGTATCATCATTGTGTTATCCTCGAGATCTCATACATAATCATACATTCATTAGTATAATCATAATACTATCAAAACACAATAATCTTAAACATGTATAGTCATGATCACTTCAAACACAGATAATAAGCATTAGCATTCAAAGTTTTAGGGAAGACTTCTCTTACTCATGCATATTCATATTTGACCATAGAAATCTTCTGGTTAGTCATATCATCAATCAAGGTAAGAGACATAAAATGCATAAACCCTAGATTACTCAAACTTGTAACTTCATGAGTAATCATTATCAATTATACAAAATTATAAGATCCTTACATAGGGTAGGATTCTAACTTGATATAGGAAAAACATACCTGGTCATCAGATTTGTTAGTTATGTGTAGTGATGTTTTTCTTGTTCTCTTCAATGACCTGCATAACTCATGAGTTAACCATTGTAGAACCAAATTATACATACCTCTATGTGATCCATGACTATGGATGAGTCTTTTTCTTCATGTCACTATGGTCTTGATTTGTACCTTCATGTTAGTGGATAACATTCTCCTCATACAACACCACAGTGCATTAGTACAATCATAAGTGTCATAACCCTAATCAATGAATGCCTTCTATCATGCATTCATACTTTTACTAGGGTGATAAGACAAGTCTAAAATTAAACAAGATTGTTACTAAACTCAATAACATGAAGACAATCATATTATAAACTTAATCATGAACAGATTTAAAAACATACATGTAAGTCATACCTGTCAGATTGCTTGTAGTAGTTGTTGTTGTTGTTCCTTTTGTTCTTAGGACAATCTGAGGAAAAGTGTCCTCTTCTTGGTATGTGTTGTGAGAGCTTGATCTTCATTTTCTATCTTCTCTTCTCGAGCTACAATCCGAGCTTCTTCCTATGATCATTCTTCCCACATCCTACTGAAAGAGATAAGTTTCTTCCTAGCACAAATTCCTTGGATGAAGGAATCCCATGACCTAGGAAGGCCATTAAGAGTGGTCATTACCACTTCTCCATTCTCTATAACTTCTCCCACAACTTCAAGTTGTTCTTTTATCTGGGAGACCCTTGAGAAATAAGACTGCATGGTCTCCACATTTTGGAACTTGATATTCTTCAATTGATTTATATTCTTCCCTTCAAATAGCTTGGTCAAGGAATCAAACATCTCCTTAGGTGTCTTTAGAGATGACACATGTGACATGAGATGGGCTTTGATAGAATCAGCAATGATCCTCATAGCCTTGACCAAGTTCCTCTTATGTAAGTCCTTAGTCTCTTCTCCCTCTGGGACAGGAACCCCTTCACTTATGTAGGTGTCCAACTCACTCTCTTCTAGAATTAACCCAATCCTATACTTCCATGCTCGGAATTTATTAGCCCCTTCAAGCTTATCATCAAGCTTGGTGAGGTGAGACATCTTAAAGAGTACTTCAAATGAAATAGAAAAGATTAAGGTCTTACCACTTGATTTGCAGAAATTTGGATCTCGAGCTGGATTAGGGTTTGTTAGAGAAACCCTAAAAATTCAAACTTTGAATTTCAAACTTATGAAAGGATAGAAAGATGTGACTTGATGAGCTGATCAAGCTGGTATACTCAGAATTTGAAAAATGCAAATTTTCACCCTTCAAATTTGCTTTTCAAACTTTCGGATTCACTAAGGAGGACCCTGATTTAGGGTTTGATTTTTCTGGAGCTTCATCCATCCAAAAAGTTAGATCTTGGTCTCTAAACTTCGATTTTTCAGAGGATCTTCCAGCCATGGTCTAAAATCGTAGAAATTCCAACTTTTGCAGAAACCCTAATTTATGGCTTCACTAGACAGGACCCCAAAATAGGGTTTGATTTTCCCGAAGCTTCACCCAACCAAAAAGTTCGATCTAAAGCTCTAAACTTCGATTTTTCTGAGGAGCATCCTACCATGGACTCAAATTCCAAAATTTCCATTTTTTGTGGAAACCCTAATTTTTATGGCCAAAACTGAAAGTGCTCAGAATTGAATTCTGATTGGACAGAAAGATGCGCCTTGCTAAGGAGAGTCAATCTACCCTACTACCTTTCAAAAATATATGGAGAGAAACCCAAAAACAAGAAGCCCTAGCTTCTGCAACTGCATAGTGTCTTCTTCTCAGGTTAGCTCTGATACCATGTTAATATTTTGAGTATTAATTCAACATACTCTAGGATCTTTACTGAGAGAATAACATGTACAACATATCAAGCGTATCAATCACAACAAGCAATCAGATGAGACAATAGACACACAAAGTTTCCTTGGGGAAAACCATAAAGGCGAAAAACCCCAATAACTTCCTCAGAGATAGATAGAGCAATGATACAAAACCCAAGCATATGAGATAGTTTCCTGGCAGTAGCTTCTCCTCCTTCACTAGTGCGCCACTCTCCAATGAGTGTAGAAGTGAATAAGTGAATGATCAAATAGAGTGCCTCCCGCACTCTATTTATACTTGACTTGACTTTCCTAATAACCTTTACTAGGTTGGCCTAAAATTAACCACATTACATAATGCTGACAGGGCTGAACCCCAATAGGATTGTCTAATAACTCTTTAACCCACATGACTTATACAGGGATGACCCCATCAAGGTGGTCTAATAACCCATCAAGTATAAGTTACGACACTTACAATATAAATGACGACACTTCCGTATAGAGGAATAATAACATCTCTATAGGAGTACAATATACATATATGAAATACATTCCGAAGTTACATATACATCAACACAATGATTCACCAGTCTTTCTTTCCTTCATAGAATAGTCCTTGACACATCAATCATTGGGAAATCTAGTGAGAAAGAAGTGCAATCTGAAATGCATGTGCTTGAGAGAAGAACTATCATGAAGAAGGTTGTCTAAGCGCTAGATTTGCACTAAAAGGATCATGGGATGCCCCTGTTGAAGAAATATTTGATTATGGAGATGGTAGCTAGGTTCACTCCACTTGTACCAGCCAAGAAATATGTTGATCCATCCATAGATTGGGTGGACAAATACATCTCAGAGATGGACACACATGGCGGTAAGAGTTTTGCATGCTTTAGTAGGAAGTTGATTGATACATTCCTCACTCTCTAATATTATGAGAAGAAACAAAGATATCCACAGTCATCATATGAAACATTCAATATGCATGGTGGGACTTGGAAGTTCCAATTGATTCAGTTGGATGGAGAATATGGCATTGATGCTCAATAGGATTTTCTCTTCCTATTGGAAAGATTCATAAAAATTTCAACAAACATTTGGAAGAGTGAACTTTCAATTTGGTTGTGGGATCTTGACATTCCTCGGAATGACAGATTGTTTCATATGTTAGTGATGGATGAGGGAGTGCAGCAAATATTGGGGGACCCCTATATTGATTGGTGTGGATGTATTAGACACTTCCCACTTCCCAGGTTCATTTGGGATCCTAGGATCATCTTTGGATTCCATTGTTCCAATTGGAGAATTCACATTGTTGCATGGGGGGAAGAGACACCTCTCAAGAGGAATGAGATGCATAAGGTTGAGTACCTTCCCAAAATTGATCTCCACCTTGGTCATCATCATCAAGTTCGCTTTAAAGAAGAAATTTTGAAGAGACATCTCCTTGTGTCCAATGTGCCTACTTGTGACTTTCATGCATGAGAACTGATTTGGTCAAGGCACCTATGACTTCACCTTCCTACATGAGTAGAACATACATCAAGCACTTTGATAAGCTTGTGTTGGTTTCCTTTGATTACATTTTGGTTCATGGTAGGATGTTGGAGAAGTACATTCTTGATTTGGAAGCTATGTCATGTACTTGGGTAGAGCAATCATTGCATATCAATTTGTTTGAACATGAAATTGGAAGGATAGAGATATTGCATTTTGATCCTATGATTGAACATGGTAAGGATGGTGCACCATGTAGAGGAACCTTCCATTTCATAACACATGTGGATTCCCAATTAAGGAAAGGAGTATCCTATGGGGATGAGAATCTTCAAAGAGTTCTCAAAAGGATAAAGAAAATGTTACATCAATGTTTTAATCTTACCCCACCAGGTTTCGCTCCATTACGTGTGCTTAAGGGAGATGCTTCCAAAGAAGACATAGGAATGGTAATGGTGCCAAAAAGACATCCCATAAAGTTTCAAACCTATCAAAGACATTGTTCAATCAAATTCATGGAGGTGTTATCCATTATACATGTATTGGATAAGAGAAAACAATGCTTCGAAAGGGACAAGTTTGAGGTTGAAATTGAACACATTGGTTCAAGATCAATCTTGACACATAAGGAGATCAATGTATGACATAAAGAATGGATTGCATGTGAGTCATTGTATAGGTTGAAGTACAAGAAGTGGTGCAGCACATGGTATGAGGTAGATCATATTCAACTTGTTCATCTTCTACACTCTCTACCACTCCAGGAGCAAGAATGGGTATTGAACAAGTATGCAATTTTTTCTTTGATAATTCTCTCTAATCTCTTGGTGAATGATAGTGATGTTTGAGGAAATATAATTAAATAATCCCTTATGTACATCCCATATCCCATTTATCATGGGGATAGAAGTTTACACATGCATGATCATTCCTATCAAGAGAAGTTTGGCCTTTTTGCATGCATTGGTCAAACTCGGTCCATGTTTTGCAACACAATTTGAAATGGAGTGTTTCAAAATCAAATTCAGTCATGAATTTAAGGGAAAGGGTGACCAAAACATGTTGTCAAAAAGGGTGATATATGTTGGAGATGGTATACACATGGTTTATGAAGCATGCTTGCAAAAGTTGGTGGGAAAAATGTACAAATGATTCATCAACCATATTTTCATTTGCTTGAGGACAAGAAAATTTTGGGAGGAGAGGACTGTAATGTCCCCAATTTTGATAGCGCTAGGGAGCAACCACTAGTCCATTATACCCCCATGGGCCCTAGTGGAAAATTAAATAAATTAGTTAAGGGTTAATTTTAGACTATGGTTATCTAGTGTAAATAAATTACATCATGCACAAGAATGTAATAGATTAGTTTAGAATATTTAATTATTAATTAATTATTTGATGAGTTGTAAATGTTATGGTGGCCTAGGAGGGAAGACAGGAATTTAGGTGGACCTAATGAGTTTCCTTCCAAAAATAAATATGGAAGAAAACATTAAAAAATCAAGAAAGCAACTAAAAATATGGAAGGTAGCATAAAAGAAAGAAATATTCGAAAAGAAAAAGGCAAAATAAAAGAAGGAAATCAGAGAAAATCAAGGAAAAGAAGGATTTTCCAAAAGCAGAGAAGAAGACAAAAGCAGAAAGGAAAGAAAATAAAGGAAAAACGATAGATAAAGCTATCAGTCCAAAATTAGCTAGCGAGGGAACATTGGATGAGGATGACGGACCACATCAATTTCATATTGAAGCCAATTAATATTATAAAATAAGGAAGGTCACACCCACTCACATATTTTTCTAGTTTGAGTTTTTCATTGAGAGCTCTGAGCTTCTCAAAACTTGGGAGATGTGCCCCTAGTCACAGTTGGGAGATGTGCCCCTTCTGATCATCACTCTAGTTGAATATTCATATATGAAACGATGAGTAAGGAATTAATCCTTTCTCATTGAGGATATTTTAGGTCCATTCCAATTCCATTCAAGTGATATCTTTTTCATTGTTGAAGATCCCATCATTTGGAGCATTTTTCTACAGTGTTTGTCTTGCTTATGTTCTTGGAGGATGATAGAGAACCCATGGGTATTTGATGCTACATTTGAATATTTGTAATGTAAAAGGATATATATGAAATTCAATATATTTATGTGTCTTTCTATTCTTCAAACTATATTTTCATATGTTAATGAATTATTGTGCCTATGCTCATTATAGTGCCAAATTTGTCTACTTTTTCCAGAATTTCTATTAGACTGAGTTCCATGATTCCAATTCTCATTCTGTGAGTTGATTATGTAATTAGAAACCTTTTTGAACCCATATCAACATTTAGATAATAATTTCATGACCCTTATAGGCCATTCGAATTGAGTTGGAAACTCTCCAATTGAGTAGTCCAAAAACTAGTTTTAACTTCCTATATTCCAAACTGAGTCCATTTGATTCTAATTGAAATTATCAGGGTTGTCATAGTTGGTTGGGGTTAGTTGTAGGATATCCACTTCTAGATATGTGTCATTTCCCCTCAATAGTGATCATTGGATAAAGTTTCTAACCCAACCAATCCCTTGGTTTGAGGAGACAACTTCATTTACTATGGGGTTAATTTTGAATTCCAGACATTTAATTAATTAGGAGTGTGAATTATTTTTTCCTAAAGTTTATTATGCACTTGAAATAATTATTTTTCATCCATTAAATAATTTTATCATAAATAAAAGAGGATAATGCTCCACAAGTGTGCCTTAGTGGATGAGGTTGACTTTGGAGATGACTTGCGGAAGAAGTTATAAGAAAGTATCCAAATCTAGAGAATCAGGAAAAAGGAAAGAATGATGGCGCAAATTAGAAAAGCAACAAAAAATCAGGAAAAGAAGCATAAAGAAGAAAGCAACACAAAATAAGAAAGCATGATCAAATCAGAAAATCAGGGAACCCCAGAAAAGCAGGATAAGTCAGAAAAAAGAAGAAAAAGCTAAAGCAAAAAGCAAAAAACAAGGCAGAAAAGGAAAAAGGAGGAAAGCAAAGAAAAAATGAAAAGGAAGGAAATATAGATTTCCTTATCCACTTATGAGGGCGTATTAGTGAAGGATACTTTCTCCTAAATTCATTATCCATCTGTAAATAAAGGAGTGCGCACCCCCTTCACATGTTTTGTCAGTTTCAGTTTTGATTTGATAGCAATTGTGCCTCAGAAAATTGGGATATGTGCTCCTAGTCCAAGTTGGGTGATGTGCCCCTGCTTCATGTGAGAGGATGATGTAATTAATCCATTTTCAATGATTTTATTTCAATTCCTATATCTGATTCAAGGCTGGTTTGAAGTTCAGAAGAAGAGTCATGAAGTATGTGGTTTGAATCTTCAAGCTTCCTGTTGATTTCCAGTGCTAGTTTTTTGTGTTGAGAGGAGAGGATTTATTGTGCTATTTTTAGAAGCCTATTGGCTTACATATGATTTAATTACAGTAATTATTATCCTCTTGTATCATTCATAAACTTTAATATTGCATAATTCTAAAATATTCTGAGTTTTCTACACCCCTTCTAGATTTGCATAGAATTTAACTAGTTTCCAGAATACATTTGATAAATGAACTATTCTTGATCCAAATGAAGTAATTATTGTTCCTGGAGTTGTTTAATATGTCATATGAATTATTCCAAGTCTCATATTATAATTTTTTGAGCCTTCATTGACTGTTTGGAAGTCTTGAATTCTAACTACTTGTGCAATCCTAGTAAGCCATTTTTGTCATATATTATTGAGAATTCATCAGAAATTTATCTAACTTTATGGAATTCAACCTAAATATATATTGACTATAAATTGATGTTATTTATCCTCCTAAATTCATAATCCTCCACCCATAGATTCCAATCAATGAATAGCGAAGTACTAGTTTGCATATGCTGGGGTGCCCAGGAGCATTGTAGTAGATTTAAGACTTGATGATTTTGAACCATTAATGGAACCAGTTCTTTGTGAAAAGGTATTAACATATATTATATTCCTCCTCCCATCCAGAGTGCTTGATTTTTCATACCTCCAGTAAAACTAGTCCATTGAATCAATTGATTTTAGCTGAGTATGGTAGGAGATGTTAGTGTATCATCAAACCTAGTTGGTACATTATAGTGGTATTAGATAATGGTACTCTAACCTACTCTTGAATTCTTTTTATGATTCCAATAATATACTCATATTCTAAGAAGAAGGATCCTCTGTCAGAAGAAGAAGAGGGAGAAGAAATAAATTATGTTGAAGGGAAACTATAAGGAGAGTCAGAAATGTCTCACAATGAAGACAAAGATGAGTTCAAAATCTTTGTTCAAATCATGATGAAAGGACTACAATACATCTCTCACAATATTGTTCAATCCAGGAAAGAGACTAGAGAGTTCTTAGCTCAGTAGCTGGGAAGCAAGAATGGAGAGGGGAGCAGCAATGGTACCCCAAATGGAGAAAGGAAGATCAGTGGTGGCTATATTTTCTCAAGAAATAGGCCTCACAATCACCCTAATGAATTCAATATGGAATCTCAAACTCACTCCAGGCCTACTATGCCCAAGTTTACTGAAGAACAAAGAGAGGAACCTGAGGTTTGAAATGGAGGTCTTGCTTCATGGGAAGACAAATATGTTGAGTAACTTACATTGAATGAAGAGTACAAAAGTGATTTACCATTCAAAGACTTATGTGACCTACAGCTCAATACCAACCCAAGAGGAAGATTCCAGATTCCAAATCAGAACTATGATTTAAGAAATGTTATTGGTAATATTTATTTACCTTACTTTGATGGTTCACAGAAATGCATTACTAACTCTTAGATTCAGAAGCTTGATACATATTTTCAGTTGAATCCAATGGCTGAGAGAGATGCCATCAATATGGATACTCTAAAATTAGATGGTGAATCCAATGATTGGTGGTTTCATGGCCTAAAAAATCTCGGGCATGATCAAGTGACCACTTATGAAGAGTTCATAAGAAGGTTGGATGAAATATTTGAAAGAAGAGATCCTGAGATCACCTTCATGGAACTAGCGCTTGTGAAGCAGAATGGAACTCCTGAATCCTGCAACTTTGAGTTCCAAAAAATAGCTATGATGGTATCGGATATCTCAGAAGCTAGATTGACCCTGTTGTTCATTAAAGGGTTATCAGAACCTTTGAAAGGTTTGGTGAAGGCTTATAGACCCTCTACCTTGCAAGATGCACTAAGTAGAACCAGAGACTTGCAAGCACTAGATTTCCTCCTAGAAATGTTAGTCCTACTCAATTCAATAATTAAAGGCCACCCATGAAAATTCCTTCTCGAAACTTCAAAAAGGATAACTATTCCCAAGATCAAGATGAATTCAGAAGAAGAAAGTTATGCTTCACCTGTCAAGAGCCATGGGTTCCAGGACACAAATGTGATAAAGGAAAAGAACACTACATTGAATTTTACCCAGAGAGTGAAGCTGAGGAGGAAGAAGAACAGGCCCTAGTAGATGCAGAAGTGGCTGCAGAAGAAGAACGTACCCCCAAGGTGAGCAATATTTCAGTACTTCCAGGAGTGCCTCACTTCCATAAACTCAGATTCAAAGGAGTGGTTCAAGGAAAATAAGTCACTATGTTAGTGGATGGAGGAGCAACACAGAGCTTCATTGATTCAACTTTGGTTTAAAGGAGGAATCTACCTACTGAAAAATTTGGAGGCTTCATTGTTATCATTCTAGGTAATCATTCTATGGATTGTTCTAGATGGATTCCTAAATTGCATATTATTATAGGAGAACATACCATTACAGATAGATTTTATGTTGTGAATGTGGATGATACTAACATGGTTTTGGGAGTACAATGGTTGTACTCCATTGGGAAGTTCTCAATAGACTACCAAATTCCTTAGATGACTTTCAAAGGAGAAGATGGAAAGGAGGTAGTGTTGAGTGGGATCAACACCTACCCAAAAAAAGTGGTAAGTGCACATAGTAATAGATCCATACTAAGGCATGGAGACATTGAATGGGATGCAGAATGCCTAATCACCACAACGGGTACCTCTTTGGAAGTATCCCAATATACATAAACATTCAGAATTTGCTCCAAAAGAATAAGAAGGTGTTTGGGAACCTTCCTCATGGTAGGCCATCCGATAGAGGAGTGGAGTACAGAATTGAGTTGGATATAGGCACCCCACCTATAAAATTACATCCCTACAAGCACCCAAAAATATTCAAGGATTATATAGAGTGAACCATCAAGGAAAGCATTGACTTGGGGTTCATTAGACCTTGCTCAAGTCCTTTTGCCTCATCTGTAGTACTTGTGAAGAAGAAAGATGGGACCATGCAAATTTGCATAGACTATAGAGCTCTCAACGAGAAGGCTATCAAGAACAGATATCCTATCCCAAGGATTGATGAGCTTATGTATGAACTCCATGGGGATAAGTAATTTTCAAAGATTTATCTTCGATCTGGTTACCATCAAATCATCATGTGGCAATAAGACATCCAGAAGACAACCTTTCGGTGTTACCATGGGAACTTTGAGTTCCTGGCTATGCCTTTCAGCCTAACCAATACACTTGCAAATTTTCAATATTGCATTAACAGAGTGTTTAGAAGGAAGCTTTGTAAGTTTGTACTTGTTTTCTTTGATAATATTTTGATCTATAGTAGAACTTGGGAGGAGCATTTGCATCATTTGGATATTATACTAACAATCTTGGAAGATCAATCTTTCTATGCAAAGATATCCAACTGTGAGTTAGGAATGATTGAGATTATGTATCTTGGTCATGTGATTGGGAAAGAGGGAGTTAAGGTTCACATGGAGAAGATCCAAGCTATTTTAGATTGGCCAAGTCCTAAAAATCGCACTGAATTGAGAGGTTTTATTGGGTTATGTACTTACTGTTAGTTTTTCAAAATTTACTTCAATCTGATCTAGGATCTTAACTGAGAGAACAACATGTACAACATATCTACAACATATCAATCATGGACATAATAATGCAATCACACAAGAGACAATATACACATAGAGTTTCATTGGGGAAAACCACAAAGGTGAAAAACCCCACAACTTCCTCAGAGATAGATAGAGCAATGATACAACCCAAGCATAAGAGATAGTCTTCTCCTAGCAACAAATTCTCCTCCTCCACAAGTGCGCCACTCTCCAATGAGAGTATGAGTGATAAAGTGAATGATCAAATAGAGTGCCTCCAGCACTCTATTTATACACTAACTTGACTTGCCTAATAACCTTACTAGGCCGGCCTTAACTTAACCACATAACATAATGCTGACAGGGTCGATCCCCACTAGGGTGGTCTAATAACCCATCAAGTATAAGTTACAACACTTACAATATAAATGACGACACTTCCGTATAGAGGAATAATAACATCTCTATAGGAATACAAACACTTCCGTATAGAGGAATACTAACATCTCTATAGGAATACAATATACATATATGAAATACATTCTGAAGTTACAAATACATCAACACTCCCATTTAACTAGGAAGGTATTTCCCGACACAGATCTGCTAGCACAAGTCTTCTTCTTTGGATCATCATCACTGGATCATCGTCATCGAATCATCATCATCGTCACTGCTGCTACTATCTCAATCAATCTCCAATCTACTCGTCATAGGAAGTTCTACAGATCCAGTCCTTTTTCATACTGGATGTAGACCCACCACCTGTAGGTATTCATCATCTACAGAGCCAACCCTTTTTAATGATGGATGTAGGCCTAGCCTCCATGTAGGTCTTCAACATCTCTGCGAGCAAGCCATCAAGTAGGTACACCTCAGGACTGATTACATTGCCTCTGCAAAACCTGCAAGATCTCCTAGGAATAATTACACTGCCTCTACAAAACCTGCAAGAGCATCTCAGGATTGATCATATGCCTCTACAAAACCTGTGTACCATACTGTCACATCATCGTCTTCAGATCATCGTCATCGTCCACGGAGCACAACCCAGATGCACACACACAACACTTATATACACCGGCATGGGAGGACCTACCTACCACCATCCAGGAATGGCTCATCACTTACATCACGACCATGGGAGGACTCTCCTACCACCATGTCACAATGGGAGGAATTACCTGCCACCATGCCGTAAATGAACAGCACTTACATCACAACCATGGGAGGACTCTCCTACCACCATGTCACCATGGGAGGAACTTTTTGCCACCATGTCGGAAATGCATGGAAATTACATCAACGACCATGAGAGGACTCTCCTACCACCATGTAACCATGGGAGGAACTACCTGCCATCATGTCGGAACAACCCATCCATCCCTTACATCTCACCATGGGAGGACCTACCTACCGCCATGTTAATATGGGAGGAACTACCTACCATCATGTTGGAACAACCCATCCAACCCTTACATCTCACCATGGGAGGAACTACCTACCACCATGTGAGAATGGCCCTAGCCATTACATCTGCACCATAGGAGAACCTACCTACTACTATGCGAGAATGGCTTGTGTGCATCTGTGTCTCCGGACTCATCACTTCCCTTTGTAGTGAATCTCGATCTGAAGTAAACCAAGTCTCTCTCTGAAGTATTCAAACTTCACTCTAGCCAACAGCTTGGTCAACACATCGGCTATCTGCTCGCCCGTCGCAACATACAGGAGCTTCACTGCTCCTCTCTACACCATATCCCTGATATAGTGGAACTTGATATCAATGTGCTTCGACTTGTCATGGAACATCGGGTTCTCCGACAACTTCACACAACTCTGGTTGTCACAATATATACAAGTAGAACTCAATTGGAGATCAAACAAATCAGACAGTAGCTTCCTAAGCCATACTACCTCATAGCTGAACAAGATGCAACATACTCTGCTTTGGATATACTCAGTGCCACACAGGACTGCTTCATACCAGATCCCATACTGAAGCAGCACCCCAAATTGCTCTTCCAATCAATGGCACTTCCTTCCCAATATGAATCAACATAACCCTCCAGGTTAAACTTATGATTCGCATCATACTTGAGCCCATAATCAACTGTACCCTTCAGGTACCTCAAATATGCTTTGCGGCTATCAGGTGAACATGTCTCGGATCTGTCAAGTACTGGCTCAAGGTGTTCATCGCAAAGGAGATATATGGTCTTGTATTCGTTAGGTACATCAAGGACCCAATCATCTGATGATACATCGTAGCATCAACCGGTTCACATGAAGCATCACACAGAAGCTTTAGGTTCGATGCCATAGGTGTGGCCATGGCCTTGCAGTCCATCATCTCGAACCTCTTCAGGATCTCTACTGTATACTTGCCCTGTCCAATGAAGATTCCATATGCACTTTTCCACACCTCCATACCAAGAAAGTAGTGCATCATACCCAAGTCCTTCATCTCAAACTCGGCAGCAAGCTTCCTCTCCATGTCGGCAATCAATCTATCCTCACCTGTAACAAACAGATCATCCACATACAAAAGTAGTATCATTGGATTGCCTTCCTCAACCTTGTAGTAAAGGTTGGAATCCGCTTTACTCTTGGTAAAGCCCAAATTGGATAGAAATCTGTCTATCCTCCCATACCGAGTCCTAGGAGCTTGCTTCAAGCCATACAAGGATTTCCTCAATCTGCACACATATGAATCTCTGTCATGTGTCTCAAAACCAAGTGGCTACTCCACATACACTTCCTTCTCGACTACACCATTCAAGAAAGTTGTCTTGACATCCATCTGTTGTATCTTCCATTTCATCACTGCAGCCAAGGAAAGTACTGATCTTATGGAAGTGTATCTGGCTACAAGAGAAAAAGTATCTTCATAGTCTATCCCCTATTTCTGAGAGAAGCCACGAGCTACAATCCTCGCTTTGTATTTTTCTATGCTACCATCTACAACATGCTTGATCTTATAGATCCACTTGGAAGTCATAATAGATTTACCTTTAGGACTTGGGACTGCATCCCAAACATCATTCATCCATATCCCATAACTTTCTAGATGCCTTCCAATCTCTACCAAAACATTGTTAAGAGTGTGCATAACTCCCAACATGTCAGCAAAGAAGTTTCATTCTAGATAAGTAGAAATGGAATGTTGTACAGTTCCATAGGCCACTTACCCATCACATGCATATTAGTAGTATACTGTTCATTACTGCAATTATTCTAATATGCATAATACACGCCCTAAGTCTAGGAACATAAGCATATGCATCATTGAACAATATTATTTAAACAAACAAATATTCAAGAAATGACAATTCAAATACTTATCTTTGTTTGGTTTGTAGGGTGGACTCCCTCTCAATATTTGCTTCCTTGCAGGAACTATCGGATTGTGCTCCCTCTTGATCTTTGCTACCTGGATTACCTATATTTGAACTTATATCCATCCTCGATCACTTATGCATACTTACTAGTATCATCATTGTGTTATCCTCGAGGTCTCATACAGACATTCATTAGTATAATCTCAATACTATCAAAACACAATAATCTTAAACATGTATAGTCATGATCATTTCAAACACAGATAATAAACATTAGTATTCAAGGTTTCAAGGAATATTTATTTTACTCATGCATATCTTTATTTGACCAAAGGACTTTTCTGGTTAGTCATATCATCAATCAAGGTAAGAGACATAATATGCATAAACCCTTGATTACTTACATTTCTAACTTCATGAATAATCATTATCAACCATACAACAGTATAAGATCCTAACACAAGGTAGGATTCTAACTTGATATAGGAAAAACATACCTGGATTAGCATGCTAGCTAGTTATGTCTAACATACCCGTTTAATGTCTTCTTGTTCTCTTCAATGAATTGTGCTAGTAACCTGCATAGGTTAACCATTATAGAACCAAGTTATATATACCTCATAAGTAGATCTTCTATGTGATCCATGACAATGGATGAATATTTGTCTTCATGTCACCATGGTCATATGTTCTTGAACTAGAACATGATTTGTCTTTCTTGATGTACCTTTCATGTTATCGGACAACATCAACCTCATACAACACCACAATGCATTAGTACAATCATAAGTGTCAAAACCCTAATCAATAAATATCTGCATTCATAATTTTTATTAACGTGATACGACAAGTCTAAAGTTAATCATGATTGTACTAACTTTAATGAAGACAAACATACCATAAACTTAATCATGAACAGATCTCGAAACATACCTGGATAAGTCATACCTATCGATATTGCTTGTAATCTTCTTATGTAAGGCCTTAGCCTCATCTCCCTCTGAAATAGGAACTTCTTCACTTATGCAGGTGACCAATCCATTCTCTTCTAGGATTAACCCAATCCACTTTGATTTATTGAAACTGGATCTGGAGCTGGATTAGGGTTTGTCAGAGAAACCCTAAAAATTCAAACTTTGAATTTCAAACTTCTGAAAGGGTAGAAAGATGCACCTTTCTGAGCTGGTCAAGCTGGTATACTTAGAATTTGAAAACTGCAAAGTTTCACCCCTCAAAATTGCCTTTTAGATTTCCGGATTCATTTGGGAGGACCCTGAATTAGGGTTTGAGTTTCCCGGAGCTTCACCCAACAAAATAGTTTGATCCAAAGCTCTAAAATTCAATTTTTCCAAGGAGCTTCCAGTTATGGTCACGGATTTAAAAAATTCCCATTTTTGCAGAAGCCCTAATTTTTCACTTTTTTTTATCAAAATCCCAAACTAGGGTTTGATCAAGCCCGACCTTCTACCCAACCAAAAAATTTGATCTTGGTCTCTAAATTTCAATTTTGATGAGGATTATCTAGCCGTGGTATCCGATACAAAAAATTCCAACTTTCTCCAAAGCCCTAAATTCCCGCAGCCATGAATGAAAGTGCTCAAAATCCAATTTTGTTTTGATAGAAATATGCACTTGATTGTTTCTAGTGTAACTCCAAAATTTTAGATCTATAGGGTATAAAAATGTTTCCTATGGTATCCTGACTTGTTATCTTTCCAACCCTATAGGTATGACCTCAAATGGATTCTCTTAGAGAGATTTATGCCAAGTGTTGCAACGTGACCTGTTTATGGGATAACACAAGAGATCGCACTTGTATGGAGTGCCACGTGTCACTGTTTCAATTTCAGCCTCTTAAAACCTTACCTAAGAAACTACAATCCGTTCCCTACCTATCACGTTTTACGAAATTTCATTTGGAGCTTCCTAGCCGAAGTTGTGACCTTTTTTCCTAGGTCACCTGTTTATGACTGAGATCTGGAAGAGGCAGAAACCCTAGACTATACAGATCATAAAACACAAAGCACAACGAATTAGAATTTGTTCTTCGGATAAAAGGTACATTGGGATCTCAGCTTCGACCTGTAAAAGTTTCAGATCCTAAAACTTCCCCAAAATGGATTTATAGCGAAAGTTCTACGATGACTGGTTTTTGCTATATCAAGCCCTAGCTTCGCAAGTTCAACAAGTGTCATAAATGCCATACCATGCCTTCTTTCAGGATAGCTCTAATACCATGTTAGTTTTTAAGAATTTACTTCAATATGATGTAGGATATTAACTGAGAGAACAACATGTACATCATATCTACAGCATATCAATCGTGGACATAATAATGCAAGCACACAAGAGACAATAGACACATAGAGTTTCACTGGGGAAAACCATAAAGGTGAATGTAGCTAGGGTTTTCACCCTAGCTTGTGCAAATGAGCACCTACTAAGGAGAAGGGACTCCTTAGTAGCAGTTCAGTGAATTGTAAATTAAAATGCTAAAACATAAATGTAAATTACTCTAAACATATGCATGAAACAGAAAAGACAAGATATAAAGAATGGCTTTTGTATTAATTTTACCTCCAATGTGAAGGTTGGTGAAGCTCTTGCAATGGCCCAAGAGGGTTGCTCCAAGCTCCAACTTGCTCCCTCTCTTTCTCCAATGGTGGGAATGGGCCAAAAGGGGCTCTCAAGGTGAAAGTAGCTCAAGGGTGAGCTAGGGTTTCAAGAGAGATTTTGGCAGAGTAAGGGTATACTTGATTGTGGATATGAAATAAGGGGTCTCCATCACCTATTTATAGTTTTTTGGTGGTGGAGTGCTGGCCCATGGTTTTGGGAACCGTATGGTTTAGGGCAGCTGTATAGGGTTTTTTCCTCCTTTTTCCTCATTATTTTATATTTTTTATTCCCTTTTTAAAGGGTTTTTGCTTTTTTAGAGGAATTTTGGACAGTTTTGGAGGGAAAAAGGGTTTTTTTTAGCCTGTTTGAGGCTTTTTTGATGGTTTTGTGGCCTTTAGGAGGCATTTTAGGCCTTTTGGAGGCTTTTTAGTGGGATTTTTAGGGTTTTTAAGGGAAATATGGTAGGAAAATGGACAAATGAGTCATGTAATGGGGTAGATGAGGTAGTGAGCACTTTTTGGGTGTTAACAGATTGCCCCCTGATGTGTGAGGGCAAGAGCTCATCATATGGCCGATGGACATCATAAGTCATATGGGGTTTTCCTGGGGTGTGTAGAAGAGAAGAAACAAACTGAAGCCCGGAACAACGATCCGGAACAAACTGCAAGAACTAAAAGTACATGGCCTCAATAATGGATGAGGAATCATCTGATCATATGGACGAGGTGGGCATACCCATGCTCATATCAGGACATAACATAATAATAACAACGGGGTCCAAAATATGGGGACCTGAAATATACATGACCTCAAATATTGAATGAGGAAGAATCTCAATATATGGACGAGGCGGGCATACCCATGCTCGTATCAAGATACATAAAAAGAACTGTGAGGCCTGAAAAGAGGGACCTATAAGATACATAGAGAACCACTGTGTACATCATAAGGGTCCAGAGGGGACACAAATCTAGGACATACTGCTGGGCGGATCATGTCTGAACTGCAGAACTGAGACACTGGAATGACAACAGTGCTACTGAGTGTGGTACCAAAGGAACGAATGAGCTGCTGGATCATAGTGACAAGGGTCACACTCGCAATGGTACACTGAACTGGAACTGATCTAGGACTGAACTGGGTACTCAAGGAAGCATATAACTGGATGGCTTTCGAATACAATCGCCAACGCAGCCCGGACATCCACGGAAAAATATAACTGGGTGTTCCGAAGTGACTCACCAATGTGCTAGAGTCGGGGGAAATCCGGGGTCTTCGACAATTAAGGGTATGGATGTAAATCCTGCGCGATTCTCAACGATGCGATTAAGGTGCTGAAGTCGAGCATGTGAGAAACAACCATTCGGAGAAGCAATGATGACTCCTCTCAAAATGGTCCGCAGGCACTCACCACAGATGGTGATGGGTCCAAGGTGTAGGGACCTCTGGGCCTATCCTCTGGAATAGAGGGGTTGTTTTCGACAGAGGGAGACCTGCAACTATCAAGGCAATGATGTTTCCCTGATAGGAGCGCGAGGTGGAGAACTGAAATGTGATAGTACTGATGGTAGGACTAACAAACGGTGGGGGGACAACTAGGCAAGTAGATTGGGTGGACTCAAACTTCCTTTGTTCAGAGTATGATAACGAGGATGATCGGGCAGCATATGAAACTGACTAGTAGGAAAGGGATCATAGCTGTAACGGATCAAGGATGGTGACTGGGCTGAGGGAGACTCAAACTGGTGTAAAATGGCAGGAGGTTGCAGACTACTCTGAACAAAGGCGACCTGATTGGGGGTGCTACCGAGATGATCGATCATAGTGCCAGGAGGCACGGGGGGACTTCTTCATGGGTTAAGGAACTAGAAGAAGTGAGTGTAAAATGGTACTGTCATGTGGATTTATACGAGCCAGGACAGTTCATGCTCGTGATTTCTTTCAATTTTAAGGAGTCTGGAAGCGATAAGAAGACTCTGAAATGATGGAATGGTACTGTCGTGTGGATTTTACGAGCCCAGGACAATTCATGCTCATGGTTGCTTTCAATTTTAGAGAGTCTGGAAGCGATAAGAAGACTCCAGGGGGTTGCTTTTTCGTGTGTTAGTCTCCAAGTGTTGATGTATATGTAACTTCAGAATGTATTTCACATATATGTATATTGTATTCCTATAGAGATGGTATTATTCCTCTATAAGGAAGTGTCGTCATTTATATTGTAAGTGTCGTAACTTATACTTGATGGGTTATTAGACCACCTTGTTTGGGGTAGGCCCTATATAAGTCATGTGGGTCAAAGGGTTATTAGACCACCCTATTGGGGGTCGGCCCAGTCAGCATTATGTTATGTGGTTAAGTTCGAGCCTACATGAGTTAGGTAAAAAGGCAAGTCAAGTCAAGTATAAATAGAGTGCGGGAGGCACTCTATTTTCTCACTCACTTCTCACACATGCACTCAAGGAGGAGTGGCGCACTTATGGAGGAGGAGGTTCTGCTGCTAGGTTGTGTCTATCTCTCATGGTTGGTTGTATCATTGCTCTATCTATCTCTGAGGAAGTTATTGGGGTTTTTCACCTTTATGGTTTTCCCCAAGTAAATCTTTGTGTCTCTTGTGTGCTTGCATTATTGTCTCCATGATTGATATGCTGTAGATATGCTATACATGTTGTTCTCTCAGTTAAGATCCTAGATCAGATTGAAGTAAATTCTGAAAATTCAACATGGTATCAGAGCTAGCCTGAAAGAAGGCATGATATGGCATGTATGACACTTGTTGCACTTACGATGCTAGGGTTTGATATAGCAAAAACCAGTCATCGTAGTACTTTCGCTATAAATCCGTTTTGGCGAAGTTTTCGGATCTGAAATTGTTACAGGACGAAGATTAAATCTCGAGGTACCTTGTGTCCAAAGGACAACCTCTAATTCATTGTACTTTGTGATTTGTGATCTGTACAATATAGGGTTTCTGCCTCTTCCAGATCTGAGTCAAAATTAGGTGACCTTGGGAAAAAGGTCATATCTTGGTCTAGGAATCTCCAAAGGAAAGTTTTTTAGAGGTCGAAGTTCAAATAGTGACACGTGGCACGCCGTACAAGTTCGCTCTTCTGTTTTATCCTAAAACAGGTCACGTTGCGACATTTGACATAACTCTCTCTCAGAGAATCCAATTGAGGTCAGACCTGTCAGGATGGAAAGATAACAGGTCAGGATATCTCAGAAAACGTTTTCAGACCCTGTGGATTGAAAAGTTTGGAGTTACACCAGAAGCAATCAGGTACATATTTCTGTCAAAACAGAATTATTTTTGAGTACCTTCATTCATGGCTTCCAGAATTTAGGGCTTTGAAAAAAGTTGAAATTTTTGTAATCGGAGACCACGGCTGAATGCTACTCATCAAAATAGAAATTTAGAGACCAAGATCAGAATTTTTGGTTGGGAAAAAGGCCGGGCTTGATCAAACCCTAGTTCGGGACTTTGATCAGAAAAGTGGAAAACTAGGGCTTCTGTAAAAATGAGAATTTTTGCAATCTGTGACCACGGCTGGAAGCTCCTCAGAAAAATAGAAGCTTAGAGCTTTGGATAAAACCTTTTGATGGGGCAAAAGAGTGGGCTTCATCAAACCCCAGTTCAGGGTCACGTCCAGTGAATCCGGAAGTTTCAAAGGCAAAATTGAGGAGTGAAACTTTGCAGTTTTCAAATTCTGAATATACCAGTTTGATCAGCTCATCAAGGCGCATATTTCTATCCTTTCGGAAGTTTGAAATTCAAAGTTTGAATTTTTGGGGTTTCTCTGACAAACCCATATCCAGCTCCAGGTCCAGTTCTTGCAAATCAAGTGGATTGGGTTAATCCTAGAAGAAGATGGATTGATCACTTGCATGAGTGAAGAAGTTCCTGTTTTAGAGGGAGATGAGGCTAAGGCCTTACATAAGAAGATTACAAGCGATCTCGACAGGTATGACTCATTGAGGTATGTTTCGATATTTGTCCATGATTAAGTTTATGGTATGTTTGTCTTCATGTTATTACGGTTAGTACAATTTTGATTTTAGATTTGTCGTATCACCTTAACAAAATTATGAATGCATGATAGAAGATATTCATTGGTTAGGGTGTTGACACTTATGATTGTAATAATGCATTATGGTGTTGTATGAGGTTTATGTTGTCTACTAACATGAAAGGTACACCAAGAAAGACAAATCATGTTCTGGTCCAAGAACATATGATCATGATAACATGAGGACAAAGAGTCATCCATTGTCATGGATCTCATAGAAGATCCATTTACGAGGTATGTATAACTTGGTTTTGTAATAGTTAACCTATGAGATATACAGGTTACTAGCACAAGTCATTGAAGAAGAACAAGAAGACATCATGTGAGTATGTTAGACATAAATAGCTAGCATGCTAATCCAGGTATGTTTTTCGTATATCAAGATAGAATCCTACCTTGTGTTAGGATCTTATACTGTTGTTGATAATGATTATTCATGAAGTCATAGGTTTGAATAATCATGATTGTATGCATATTATGTTTCTTACCATAATTGATGATATGACTAACCAGAAGAATCATGATGGTATAGGTTTGAATAATCACAGGTTTTATGCATTTTATATCTCTTATCTTGATTGATGATTCAACTAACCTGAAGAGTCATAGGTTTGAGTAATTACAGGTTTAGACATGTTATGGTTCTTATGATTTGACTAACCATAAGAATCCTTGAATGCTAATGCTTATTATTTCTGTTTGAAATGATCATGACTATACATGCTTGAGATTATTGTGTTTTAATAGTATACTAATGAATGTATGATTTTATATGATATCACAAGGATAACACATTCATGATACTAATAAGCATGCATAGGGACCAAGGATGAATATGAGATTCAAGAACAGGTAATCCAGGAAGCAAAGATCAAGAGGGAGTACACTCCAGTGGTTTATGCAAGGATGCAGATATTCAGAGGGAGTTGACCATCTCTCTACATCCCACAACAGAAAGGTGTAGAAGAGCTACTTCAGATTAGGACTCCAGCAGCTCCTGCAAGGAAGCGAAGACTCAGAGGGAGTCCACCCAACGAACAAACAAAGATAAGTATTTGAATTGTCATTTCTTAAATAATATTGTTCAATAATGTATATACTGATGTTCCTAGAATTAGGTTGTGTATTATGCATATTAGAATAATTGCATTGATGAACAGTATACTCATATGCATGGGTAAGTGGCCTATGGCACTGTACAACATTCCATTGCTACTTATCTAGAATGAAACCTCTTTGCTGACATGTTGGGAGTTGTGAACACTCTTAACAATGTTCTGGTAGAGATTGGAAGGCATCTAGAAAGTTACGGAATATGGATAAATGTTGTATTGAAGCATTGGCTAAGATAATTGCATGACTGTATGGCATATTTCTTTATGTGTAAGAATTTGTTCTGAAAACTATGAGATGTTTTCTAATCATACAATTTAACTTGTTGTGTAGGAAAGATCGTATGCCATCTCCTACAAAAGAAGAACTACAACATTTGTTCCAGCAACAAAGATATCTATTGAAGATATTGAAGATATTGAAGTTCCCAGGATCTGGGATGAAGAAATAGAATGCCATGATCGACGGATCATGAAGAATGATGTTTGGGATGTAGTCCCAAGAACTGAAGGGAAATTTGTTATGACTTCCATATGGAACTATCAGATCAAGCATGTTGCAGATGGCAGCATTGAGAAATATAAAAGTGATGAAATAGAAGATGCACCAAATGAATTTCAAGACAGCATGGTGTAGTCATACATATGTGCAGAACTTGGGGATGATGCACTATTTGTTTTTTTGGCATGAAGGTGTGGCAGAGTGCAGATGGAATCTTCCTTGGACAAGGGAAGTATGCAGTAGAGATCCTGAAGAGGTTCGGGATGATGGATTGCAAGGCCATGGCCACACCTATGGCATCGAATCTGAAGCTTCTATGTGATCCTTCATATGAGCTGGTTGGTGTCTCTATGTATCGTCAGATGATTGGGTCATTGATGTACCTGATGAACACAAGACCAGACATTTTCTTTGCTGTGAACACATTGAGCCAGTTCTTGACGGATCCGAGGAGTGTTCACCCGGTTGCTGTAAAGCATGTTCTGAGGAACCTGAAGGGTACAGTAGATTATGGGCTCAAGTATGAGGTGAATCAAAAGTTTAACCTGCAGGGTTATGTTGATTCAGATTGGGCTGGCAGTGCTGCAAACAGGAAGAGCACATCTGAGTGTTGCTTCAGTATGGGATCAGGTGTGATCTCTTGGTTTAGCAGGAAGCAGTCCCTCGTAGCACTAAGTACAGCTGAGGCAGAGTATGTTGCAGCCTGTTCAGCTAGTTGTGAGGCAGTATGGCTACGGAAGCTACTGTCTGAGTTATTTGATCTTCCGTTGGAGGCTACTGGTATCTTCTATGATAACCAGAGTTGTGTGAAGCTGTCCGAGAACCCAGTGTTTCATGACAGGTCGAAACACATAGAGATCAAATATCACTATATCAGGGATATGGTGCAGAGAGGAGCTGTGAAGCTTCTGTATGTTGCGATGGACGAGCAGATTGCAGATGTGCTGACGAAACCACTAGCTAGAGTGAAGTTCGAGTACTTCAGAGAGAGGCTTGGCGTTCTTCAGATCGAGGACACTTCGAGGAAAAAGTGATGGACACATTTGTTGAAGCCATTCCAAGCATGTTGGAAGGAGGATCCTTCACATGGCTATGGATGTAAGTGTTGGATGATGAGCATTAGGATGATGTTCTGGTTTCTGCTTGGATATGATCAGTTGGATCATTTTTATGTATGTATGTATGCATCATGTTGATGCTGGATATGATCAGTTGGATCATTTATATGTACGCATCATGTTGGATGCTGGATATGATCAGTTGGATCATGTGTATGTATTTTGTATATGCATCATGTTGGATGCTTGGACCATGTATCTGTATATGTATCAGGTGGATACATTGTATGATCAGATGGATCATGTATGGTGATATGTATCATGTATTTGTATCAGGTGGATACATTGTATGATCAGGAGGATCATGGATGATGATATGTATCAGGTACATACTTGGTATGCATCAGGTAGATGCATTGATGATCAGGTAGATCATGCAGTAGGATGTTGCAGTGATGATCAGGATGATCATGGATGATGAGCTTCAGGATGTTGCTCCAGATGACATGCAGCAGGATGTTGCAGTGATGATCAGGATGATCATGGATGATGAGCTTCAGGATGTTGCTCCAGATGACATGCAGCAGGACGTTGCAGTGATGATGATCAGGATGATCATGAGTACATCAGGATGATGTATGTTGAGTATCAGGTTGATACTCTGTGGCCGTGGATCAGGTTGTGCAGATGAGCATGTCTAGGAGATACTATAGGTCGGAGTTGTGTACCCGTAACATCCTAGGATGCTCTTTCGAGACATTGCTCTAGGAGGACATGTAGTTTGTGCCCTGGGAGATCCTTTAGGTCGGAGTTGTGTACCCGTAACATCCTGGGATGCTCTTGCGAGGTTTTGTCCTATGGCATGTAATTTGGTCCCTAGGAGATTTCAGGTCGGAGTTGTGTACCCGTAACATCCTGAGATGCTCTTTTGAGGTTTTGCCATGACCACATGTAATTTGTGCCCTGGGAGATTTCAGGTCGGAGTTGTGTACCCGTAACATCCTGAGATGCTCTTGCTAGGTTTTGTGGTGACCACATGTAATTTGTGCCCTGGGAGATCCTTCAGGTTGGTGTTGTGTACCCGTAACATCCTGGGATGCTCTTTCAAGGTTTTGTGGTGGGGTCACATGTAATAGCGCCTTGGGAGATCCTACAGGTCGGAGTTGTGTACCCGTAACATCCTGGGATTCTCTTTCGAGGTTTTGTGACGCACGTAATAAGTCCTGAGGATTCCACAGTATGGCCAGTGATGATGAAGACCTGCAGGTGGTCGGCCTACATCCAATATGAAAAAGGACTGGCTCTGTAGAACTTCCTATGACGAGTAGATTCAGAGATTGATTGAGATAGCAACAGCAGTGACGATGATGATGACTCGATGATGATTATCCAGTGACGATGATCCAGAGAAGATGACTTGTGCTAGAAGAACTATGCTGAGAAATACCTTCCTAGTTAAGAGGGAGTGTTGATGTATATGTAACTTCAGAATGTATTTCACATATATGTATATTGTATTCCTATAGAGATGGTATTATTCCTCTATAAGGAAGTGTCATCATTTATATTGTAAGTGTCGTAACTTATACTTGATGGGTTATTAGACCACCTTGTTTGGGGTCGGCCCTGTAGAAGTCATGTGGGTCAAAGGGTTATTAGACCACCCTATTGGGGGTCGGCCCAGTCAGAATTATGTTATGTGGTTAAGTTCGAGCCTACATGAGTTAGGTAAAAAGGCAAGTCAAGTCAAGTATAAATAGAGTGCGGGAGGCACTCTATTTGCTCACTCACTTCTCACACATGCACTCAAGGAGGAGTGGCGCACTTATGGAGGAGGAGGTTCTACTGCTAGGTTGTGTCTATCTCTCATGGTTGGTTGTATCATTACTCTATCTATCTCTGAGGAAGTTATTGGGGTTTTTCACCTTTATGGTTTTCCCCAAGTAAATCTTTGTGTCTCTTGTGTCCTTGCATTATTGTCTCCATGATTGATATGATGTAGATATGCTATACATGTTGTTCTCTTAGTTAAGATCCTAGATCAGATTGAAGTAAATTCTGAAAATTCAACACCAAGGCCTAAAGAAGCATAAAAGGATGCAATGAAGAACTCTTCTAGCCGGTGTGACTAGAGTATTCCTTTTTCGTAAGTAGTCTACCAAGTCCGGAAAATGGTTAAACTTATACCAGATAGACGCCCTTTCAGGTACTTTAACGAGCATGAAAGGAAGCAAGATTGCTCGACGATCTTTTCATTGTTTTAGGAGTCAGAAAAGAGCTTAACAGAAACTCCCTAAGTGCCTTTTTCGTAAAGGACTTGTCCGGCCCGAAAAAGGGATAAAATTATACCAAACAAAAGGAATGGCCAGGCAAGGAGGAAGTGCTCAATCAAGGAACATTTATGATGACCAAGAACAAGGGTGTGGGGGAACACTGGTAGGAGTCCTTGCGGGGTAATGAATGGTGGCAAAATAATGAAATATTTGCAGTATGATAGGAGTGAGTGGCTCATGTAAAAATGTGGAACAATCCAATGGTGGTCGATGTGGCACGCAAACCGAGGCAGCAAGGTGTCGGGACACAATGTTGAAACTACACCAAGTTTGAGTGAGAAATGATCTCAAGCATCATCACAAGCTCAGAAAAATGAATCCGGCGATATAAAGAGTGTCAAAAACGGATAACGATCGATGTGGCACACAAACCGAGGTGACGGGGGGCATTTTGGAAAAAATACCCAAAAAATATGGGGGTGAGAGCAAGAAATGATCTCAAGCATCAGCACCGGCTCGGAAAAATGAATCCAATGATATAAAATATGCGAAAAACGGAGAGCATCTGAAGTGGCATGCAAACCGAGGCGACTAGTGGCGTCTAAAAAATGTGCAAAAAATGACATGGAAAAAATAACGCAACGAGTTGACCATCATGACAGTCTCGTCGTGCTGATTCCAGTGGTGGAAATGGTTCGAAAAATGGACTCCGTATGGGTTCAGAATGGCCAAAACAAAAAAAAGTCAACAGACTACAAATAGTGAGTGGGTCCAATATGACAAGTGTCATTTGTACTATTTGACTTTGACTAGTGATCAGAGTGGACCAGAGGTGAGGTGGCATTTCTAGACGATCCGACCGGCCGATTTCAGATCCGAGAGATACAGGTATTCCATCAAACTCATACCTGCACGTTTTTTGGGTTCGGGGGTAGGTAGTGGGTCCCAGGGTTTATTTGTATGGTCCACATGGGGTGGACCGCGGGTTTTCAGGAGGGAGCCGCGGTCGGAGATCGTGGGTTCCATGGTGGATGTCACGTGTGGAGACCGCGGGGTTCGATACGGAACACATGGTTTGGGACCGCGTGTTCTGAGGCTGAACACGTGGTTTGGTACCACGTGTTCGGGACTGATAGTCGCGGTTTTGGACCGCAACTGTGGACCAAACAGCCGCGGTCGAAAACCGCGGCCAGGGGGCCTAATGCTGCGTTTTGGAGCAAGTTGTTAGGACTTCCTCGGGGGGGGAAGGGGGGCAAGGTTTATTTCTTTGACATGAGTCTGATGAGTTTTCCTTGCGTGTTTGACAGGATGTCGCTGGTACTATGGAGAGAGCAGGAGATCCCAGATGAGATAGTGGCTTACATCCGGGACGATGGTCATGTGCAGGCGGTGTTGGGATTGTGCGGATTGCTGAAGTTCGCGCAGGTACCTATGATACGTTCGGCAGGGTTGCTGCTGAACCGGCTAGTGAGTTTCTGGGAGATAGACATACAGGCTTTCAGGGTGCAGGGTGAGAGGGTGGACCTCACCCTAACAGATGTATATTTCCTGACGGGGTTTCCCTGTCTGGGTAGGGTGGCGAATACGCAACCGTGAGTATCCACCGATGTGGATATGGAGGACATGTTGGAGCGGTACTGTGCTCTAGAGGCTAGGGTACATAGGAATGCACTCCGGGTGATAGACCTATAGGAGCCGGCGATACAGATGATTGCAGCATGTGTGGTTCGTGTGTTGGGGTTCCAGTCACTGGAGAAGGTGTTTGGGGGCCAGATGCAACTGGTGGAGCACGTACTGGATGGGGTCTATTATGCGTGGGGCCAGATGTTCCTCACCTATGTTCAGCGGAAGCTGACAGCGGCGAAGGAATCTGGCAAGGGGTTTTGCTATGGTTCCTTCCTATGTGCGTTCTTCATGGAGAGGGTACCCACCCTGCAGCCGCGAGTACCGATCAGGGCAGGAGGTTTGAGGGAGCCACGGATGGTGCGGTGGGGGGAGATGATGCACCGCCGGGGTGGCGGTGAGGTGGGTAGGTACTTTACCCAGGAGTTATACCTGCAGTGGCTACAGATGCCACTGCCACTGGACGACTATCCGTATAGGGATATGGACTACACGGGAGACCCAGAGGCACCGCGGGCACCAGGATAGGCATGGGGACCAGATGGTACGTATTGATTTACTTGCATGTTATAGATGTCAATATTTATGTATGATGTGTGTTATGATATATACGGTTACTGACTGATGTGTGATCTGCAGATGTGGGTCTGAGACCACCGCCAGGACACGTTGCACGTAGGGGACATGTGGCGGTACCAGCCTTACCAGGCCGAGGGGAGGTGCGTCGGCAGGACGTAGAGGGGACTTTGGAGTCTGTACGAGTGTTGTTGGATCTATTACTAGTTGGAGTGACCGACGAGGGATGGCGGGATGTGGATCCCGATGTAGTTCAGGATTGTATGAGGGCACCCCGGGAGTTCCGGTCGATTGCGATCCGGGTGGCTATCTTAGCAGACAGGGCTCGGGCACAGGATCCCGTAGGGGATGAGGATTTGCCGGAGGAGGAGCGAGGGGAGGAATCAGAGGCAGCAGATGCAGTTAGTGATGTAGGGTATGACTCTCATTAGGGAGTACAGGGGACTCTCCCCGAGTTTTGTAGCTCCGGCATGTATCCTATGAGATGTATAGATATTTTTTGTGTATAGGGGAGTACGGGGGTACTCAGGACATGTATAGCTGATGAACACATATTTATATATATATATATATGCACGTGGATTCACCTTTTAGTGATGATGTTTTAGTTGTACGCACGTGGATGCGCTTATGGTGTGTTGTATGTTTGTATTGCACGTGGATGCAAGTAGTATAGGATGTTGGGCACATGGATGCCCCTGTATATGAATGTGTTTGTATTTTTTATTGCACATGGATGCAAATGTTTATGTGATGACAGGCACGTGGATGCCCCTTGCAATATTTTTGGGTTTTTATATATTTTTATGAGATGTTATGCATGATGGAGGTTTTACAGGGTGTGATTGATGTGCCAATCGAGGATGTTGTTGGCCATTTGATCTGCGACACTATTTTGAGCTCTTGGGACATGGGTGAATGTTATGGATTCAAACTGTCGGCTGAGTTGGTTTGTGCGCAGGAATTTTCTAAAGAGGTAGGGATCACACACCTGGTATCAGTTATTGAGCTGGGAGACAAGCAGCTGGGAGTCAAGGAACACATGAAGGTGACGTATGCCTATCTGGAGGGCAGCAGTCAGGAGACCGATCACAGCATCATATTCCGCCTGGTTATTGGTAGCAGCACCTATGCAGATTCCGTCAAGGTGAATCATTTCATGGGAAGGGGAATATAAGACCCACGCTGCAGAAGCCAGGTTGGGAGACCAGCGTCTTGCTCCATCGGCGAAGCCAGTGTAATAAGGTGGAAGTTGGTCCATCTGTGGTCATGCAAAAATGAGGAATGTAAGATCGCAGTAAAAAGGGTGAAAAACAAAAAAGAGAGCAAACTGTACAATGCGGACCAATGGGGCCGCGAGTTATTTAGGGATAAAAGCGTTTAAGATACAACCCATTACGAGGGTTGCGCAAAGGGTGACCTTCGGAGTCGGTTAAAATGTATGCCCCCTTGCCGAGACAAGTCTGCATGATGTAAGGGCCTTGCCACATGGATTCGAACTTCCCTTTGCCGGTTTTGTCATGGGCTTGGTCATAGGCGAGGACAAGGTCCCCTTCGTGGAAAGTTCGAGGGTGTACGTGTTTGTCGTAACCAGCTTTGGAGTGGTTCTTGGCAGCTTTAATGGTCTGGAGAGCGGCACGACGGTCTTCATCGGCTTGTTCGAGGGATAGCAGACGTTGCTAAAGTGGGGAGGTATCGGGGAGAAGCTCAACGACGATATGTAAGGCAAGTATATGACACTCGATGGGGAGGACAGATTCGACACCGTGAACTAAATGAAATAGGGTAAAACCAGTGGCGGTTTTAGTGGAGGTACGATAAGCCCATAAGGCGGGGAAGAGCATGTGGTGCCAATTGGACTTATGTCGGTCAACAGTGCGTTGGAGGATGGTTTTTAAGATTTTGTTAATGGCCTACACTTGGCCATTCCCTTGGGGGTAGTAAGCAGAGGAAAATTGATGTTCAAACTTGAGGAGGGTGGATAACTCGCGCCAAACGGAATCTTTGAAGTGGGAACCATGGTTTGAGATCAACTGTTTAGGAACCCCGAATCAAGTGATAACATGGTTAAAAAAGAAACGGGAAGCGGTGTCAGCGGTACAATTGAAGGTAGGCATGGCTTCTGCCCATTTGGTGAAGTAATCGACGGCGATAATGATGTATTTGTGGTCATTGGCAGACGGGGGTCTACACTCCATGAAGTCGATGGCCCACTTACAAAAGGGACCAACGGTGACGACTAGGTGTAATGGAGCAGGAGGTGTCCGGGCCTTGGGGGCGAAGAGTTGGAAATTATGGCAATGATTGACCGCAGTGATGCAGTCGGTGAAAAGGGTGGGCCAGAAGTATCCGACGCGGATGACCTTTTGGGTGGTGGCCATCCCAGAGAAATGGCCGCCGCAGGCACTGCTATGACAGTCATTAAGGATGTGTTCAGCTTCCGCATGTGTAAGGCAACGACGAAGAATTGTGTCAACCCCCCACTGGTAAAGGACATCGCCTAAGAGGAGATATCGAGAGGCCTGGTGACGGATACGATGACGTCCATTACGGGTGACTTTGGGTCGGAACTTCTACGTGCGTAGATACATCAAAATATCACCGTACCATGGGTCATCGGACGAGATGGTGAACAAATGATTGTCGGGTAACTCATCAGAGACTTGGGGGGACGGTAGAAGGGAAGGGAGATCGGTGATGAGTTGGGCGAGTGTGAGGGCTTTGGTGCTCTTCGGGGTTTTGAAAGTAAGGTCATATTCCTGGAGGATAATAACCCATTTAGCAACACGACCTTGCAATAGCCGCCCGTTGAGGAGATACACCATGGGGTTGGATTCGGCGATGATTGTGGTATGACTAAGTAAAATATAGTGTCGCGATTTTTGGATGGAAAAGACCATAGCTAGGGTGAGTCTCTCCTCATATGGGTAATGTAGAGGTGGTCCAGACAAGGTCTGGCTGACGTAATAAATGACATGCTCTTGGTGAGAAGCGTCTTCTTGAACCAAGACTCCGGACATGACATGCTCGGATGCTGAGACGTAGAGGATGAAATCCTGAGAGAAATCCGGAGGGGAGATCAAGGGGGCTTGTGTGAGAGCTTTCTTGAGAGCGTCGAACACAGCTTTTGCTTGCTCATCCCAAGCAAAGGGTACGTGGGTACGAAGCAGGCGTAATGAATCCATGAACTTTACTAGCGTAATCAGGAATGAAGCAGCGAAGGAAATTGGACCACCCCTGCAGACTCTGGAGTTGCCGAAGCGTGCGAGGAGAGGGAAGGTCTAAGATGGCTTGGACCTTCAGGGGGTCAACAGCAATTCCTTTCTGGGAAACAATGAAACCTAACAACCGGCCTGCCGGAATGCAAAAGACACACTTGTGTGGGTTCAAGCGGATTTTATATTTGCGACAACGCAGGAAAACTTGCCGGAGGTCTTTAAGGTGGTCTGATCGTTTCCGGGAACGAGCTGTAAGGTCATCAAGATAGACTAGCAGGATATGGACCAAGTCGTCAAAACAATAGGTCATGGCCCGCTGGAAGGTGGCACCAGCATTTTTGAGGCTGAAAGGCATGACGCGGTAGGAAAAGGTGCCCCATGGGGTGATAAAGGCCGTCTTGTACTGATCCTCCTTTTGGTTCTGAATCTGATTGTATCCGGAAAAACCGTCCATGAAAGAGAGGACTTCATGCCCTGCACATGCATCGATGAGCTGGTCGATAAATGGCGTAGGGAAGTTGTCTTTGGAACAAGTGTGGTTTAAATCGCGAAAATCAGTGCATACTCTAATGGTGCCTTGTTTTTTGTTAACGGGAACGGGGTTTGAAACCCAGGTGGTATAAGCAATAGGATAAATGAATCCTGCCTTGCGAAGTTTCTCAATCTCTGCTTTGACAGCTGGGAGCTTTGAGGGATGAATGGGACGCTGTTTCTGATGAACGGGGGGTACATCTACCCATGTGTCAATGTGGTGCTCTATAATGGTGGGGTCTAGACCAGGCATTTCGGTATAGGACCAGGCAAAGACATCACGAAATTCCTGGAAGAGTTTTTTGTACTCCTCAATCTCGTGCGCACTGCAGGAGGCTCCTAAAGTTATGAGTTCAGGTGTACCTCCTGGGGCAGTGATATCAATTTGGATGACGGGTGAAATATTGGCCATGTTACCTTCCTAAAAGGCATCCAGAGCAAGAATAGGGTCCTTTAACCAGTTGACCTTGGTAGGAAGGAAATATTTGGATTCAACCGCAAATTGGGTAGCGGTGCTAGAGGAAGATGCTTCTGGGAGGAAATACGAACGATGGTGCATGTCATCCCAGGGATACTCCGGGGCAGTGAGTGCCTCAAGAATCTCCTCATCAGTACGTAAAGTGTGGGCCGTCAAATCGGTTGACGAGGGAATGGTAGTTGAAGAGATCATGTAAATGGTGTTGATCTCCCGGGATGGGGGTGGGATCGGGGGGTGAATCTCTTCAATGGTGGGTGGTGCCGTCTCAAGATCCAGATTATTCATCTCATAGAGAGCTACTCTGTAATTGGGGAGATCGGGACAGTGATGTGAGTAGTGCCCGTAAACACCGCATATGGCACAGAGGTGGTTAGTGCGCAGGGATTTATCGCGAGGCTTAGGGGTTGGATCTAGTTTAACAACCGGGATATTGGGGTCGTCGTCAAGCATCTGCATGTGTTCTTGTAATGCTGACAACTGTGGACATTGGTGAGTCGCATGGCCTAACTCATCGCACAACCAGCATTTGGGAGGAGCACGAAACACGGGGGGGTTTTTTACTGTCTTGGGAGGTGGTACAGCAATGTAAGGTTGGGGGCCTCTGCCCCCAGTAGGTTTGGGAGGAGGGGGGGGTTCGTGGAGGACGAAGGGGTAGCGACACCGGGGGTGGCTGAGTGGTAGTAGCCGTGGGTTGCACCGGTTGTAGGACGACGCTTGGTGTCGGCGGGCGAACGGGAGGCGAAAGATACCATACGGGTAATCCCAAGGTTAACCCAGGGAGGCTAAGGGTAGCCATAACTAGGGCGCTTACTACTCCCGAGGGAGGGACTAGGAAGGGGATTGTGTGGATAGGTGTAACACCAATGTGGCCTGGTACCAACGGTGGTTTAGGCAACAAGGGTGGTTGATTGTTAGGTGCTTGGTTATCGTGGGAAAGGGTACATAAGTCAGACGCTTCGGGTGTAGACGGGGGAGGAATGGATTGGAAGGTGGATGTCATCGGCGGGTCTGAGTAAACTTTAGGTCCCAAGGAGGAAACAAATGAGGTAGCGGCACCACTAACAGGTTGTTCAACCATGGGGAGAACATTTTCGGGTGCAGCGGGGGCATTTGCATCATAGTAAGTGAGTTGGTCGATCTTGATCACGCGTCCATCATGGGGGAACATCATGGTACGAAAGACAGAGGAAGCTATCGCTCGCATAGCATACATGTAGCTGTGACCAAGTAAGAGGTTGTAGTCAAGCTAGGCGTTGATGACCTCTATGTCAATGAGGACAGTTTTACCACCTAACTAGATGGGGACATTGGCTAGGAGACCTTGGGGCTGAGTCGAACGACCGTCGTAGGCGCGTAATGCAGTGGTGGACTACTGAAGGGTAGGGGATCCCAACTTCTGCTATACGAATGTGGACATAACGCATGTGGAGGCACCTTCATCGATGATACACTGATGGATGACAAGATTCCGAATGGAAACAGAAACTTGGAATGCTAAAGTGGAAGGCAGGCGGGGTTCAGACTGGTCCAAATCAAATGCCATCAAATTCGAATCATTTGGGTCAATAGTCCCAATGGCGGAGAGTAAAGTCTTGCACTGGGAAGGGCAGTTTTTCAAGACTTCTAACGCAGACATGGCTGCGGGGGATTGGGCTAAGTCGTCTACAATGTTGTAGTTTGACGCAGCGCGTGCATTGGGGTTATTGTTGATATGGCGAAGTGGGAAACGAGGTGCTTTGGAAGTGCCATCTATTGGAGGTGGAGGTATACATAACGCCTGATCAGTGGGGTGAGCGTTAGTGGTTTTATCAGTGGGAGGGGCTTCAGGGGTGGAGCCATATTGGTTCTGACGAGTCTGGAGGTTGACATCAGTGGATGACATCATCAACAAGTGGTGGGTACCTGAGTCAAACATGGGTTGATCAGGAGCGGCGTAAGTGATCTGTTGTTGCGGTGGCATGTTAGCTTGAGGGGGAGCCAACGCCTGAGCGTTTACTATGCCTTGGTTTGGTAAGGGGTTTTGCAGCACCAAAGGTGGCTACTGAGGTTGTGGTGGGTTGGGCGATGCTTGAGGAGCCGCATGCCCTTGGCGGTGGGCATCATCAACCCAAAGTTGTCGAGCTCACTCCAAGTGTGGGCAAGCATGTGTGTAGTGGCCATAGACCCCGCAAATAGAACAAGGATGGTTTGTTCGCAAATTAGGGTTTTTAGCCTGCTTGGGCGGGCGATCAGGGTTTTGGTTAGTAGGGGCCACATTATTGTTGTCTGGGGGATTAGGCGGTTGACCTCCTTGGTTAGGAGGAGGGTTGTTTCCACGATTACAACCCTTACCGCGGTTTTGTTGGCCCTGGTTGCGTTGGTTGTTTTGGTTTTGCTGCGGCATTTGTTGGGCGTATACTTTCCCTGGGGCAGCAGGTGGGTTTTGAGGTTGTGCAGGTGCGAGAGCAGGCTGCGGTGGATGATATGTAGGTGGAGGATGCGCAGGTGCGGCACCTTGAGGAGGTTGCTGATATGTCTACGGAGCAGGTTGTGGATTTACCGCAGGGCTTCCTGTGGCGGATAATAAGATGGTTGGGCTTGGGAAGGTGCAAGAGCTGGTGCAGCCTGCTGGTGGTAATAGGGCTGAGGTGCGACCCGGGGGGGGTAAGCGGGGGGTGCATGACTGAAGCACTGAGGTGGACAGGTGGGTCCATGGGAATGGGGGTGATATGTCATAGGAGCATACGAGTTGGTTGCTCTAGACTGTGAGGTAGCCCACGAAAGGTCGGGGCCAGGTTTAGGACGTGCTATGGAAAAGGGCTGGGGATGCGAAGAAACACAACCGATGATGCCGTCTGCAGCATGGGATGCCCCCGGTGCATCGTGCTGGGAGGAATCGCCACGAGGGGCGTCAGGTATAATGTTATAGAGATAACCCGACTGGGCGTAAATGAGATTGAATTGTTGGGCCTTAAGGATGGCCTCTTCTTCAGACTGGGGTCTTTCGGATGCCACATCCTTAGCAATGACAGGAAGGAGAGATTTGAGGAACCAATCTAGGAAGATACTGTCGTCTAGTTTGATTTTGCAGAGGCTACGGCATCGACGCCACTCATGAATGTGGTCTGTGATGTGGGTAGCCGTGTTTTGTCTGCAAGATAGGAGAATCTCAACTCCCACATCATAGCGGATAGGTAACTGGAAGAATTGCAAGAATGTCGAAGCAACGGAGGTAAAGGTGGCATGGGTCCCATGGGGTTGCTCAATATACCACTTAGCTGCAGAGCCAGTGAAGGTGCGCTGTAACAGACGGAGGCAAACAAAGTCATCCACTATGGAGTTGGAGGAACACCATAGATGGAAGGACATAATATGGTTTTGAGGGTCCTCACCTGTCTTGCCCTCGAACTTAGGGATGTCAGAGGGGAGCTTGGTGGGCATGTGAGGCCATGTAGGGTCGTGTCTGATAGGATCATTAGTCAATCTGGCTAGGTCAGGCAGGTTGAGGCTAGCCATGAATGGCAAATTGGAGGAAGGATGTGACACAGTAGTGGGTTGGACCAAGTGGGGGCCAATGCCTCCAAGTGGAGGGGTAGGGTTTGGGATGTTTCCCCCAAGTGGGGGAAGGAAGGTGGTATAGGATGGCCCAGCACTACCAAGGGTAGTGTGAGTCACTGGTGGAGCGGTATTAGGTATTCCAGCTACGAGAATGGGTACGGTGACCGGAATGGTGGATGTGGCCCCCATCAAGGGTATACCCAAAACAGGTGTGGTAACTAGTGTAGTGGTGGACGTGCCACCAATGGTCCCTACAACGAAAGGAGTGGAAGTCGCGCCAGCCATGGGGCTAGTAGGGGCAGTGTAAATGGGGTTCTCAGACTCTTCCTCAGAATCGGAGGTAAAGTAAGGGGTGTCAAGATCGGGTGATGGAGTCCTATTCCGCTGACGAGTGGAGTCAAGTGACAAGGCTCGAGATCTATGATAAGTGGTATCAAGTGATGAAGATCTGTGTCTATGACGGGTGGTATCAAGTGAACCGTGTTGTGGGGGCTCGCCCCTAAGGCACCGAGAATGTCTCGGGGACTCAATGGTGATAGATGGTGTCAAATCTCTGGGGGTTGAGGTGAGTAAAACAGCTCAAAAACCCTAATGCAATCGAGTGTGCAGAAGGAGAGCTCCAAAAATTGGGCACTCGGGCCAACAAACAACTCAAAACACCCACTGTAACAGTTGTGCTACAATAGGTGGAGTATCAATAGAAATGGTCAGAATACCAACAAGCAGCAGGTTTCCTAAAAATAAAAAATGGTGGACTCACTAGACGAAAAGGAGGTAAGGGAGCAAGCAAACACCTAACTAGATAGTATTCTGACTCAACTAGACATATCCTCTGCAAGGTGATGAAATCCAAGTCAGACAATATGGATAGGAGAGCCAAGTGGCTAAGATATCCCCCTACCGGGAGGGACACTGGGTAGTCAATCCTAGAAGAAAGGCAACTAAGATACCCCGTTCATGACACGTCCAGAAAAGGTGAATCTGTCGTTTGGTCCTTTTACCGCAATACCCCCATACAGGGATATCCCGAGAACTGTGAAAGGTAGCCTTCGGTTACTGAATGGATTGCGGTATTCCACTCAGCCTTCCGGAACCAGTCTGGCGACTTCAACCCTCCTAGGGGAGAGGCCCTCTGATAAACTGGTTGTGACCGTGTCAAAAAATACTAGGGGATTTTGGTTCCCTAATTGGACAACAGCTATGTCTCAAGTGTAAGCAACCGAGGGGTGTTATTGGAAGCCTATCCCCCCGATCCTACCTAACTACAAAAATTATTTTGTGTTCCCCAAGTGGGGTTAGAATGTTGGTTGTGTTAGGTACTTTTTAAGGCTCACTTGAATTAGGTGACAGAGTGTGTGCGTGTGAGATGATGATGAACCCAAGTAGAAAGTGCCACTAGGGAGGGCAACTTTCTACTAGCAATAACAAGACAGAAATTAACTTTTGAAATGCACAATTTTCTTTTTCCAATTTAAAATGCTGAAAATGTAAAAATGGTTCTGTAAATGAAACAGAAATAAAAAACTACAGAAAAAGGCTGTAAGGAAGGGTGGCTGTAGGTAGGACAGATGGTTGTGCTGGTGCAAAAAATAGTGCAGCAAAGTGCTGGGTTCAAAACAGAGAAAAATGCAGAAAATAGACCGTGGGTTTTTGGCAAATCTGAGCGGTCGGACCGCAGAAAACAGCTGAACAGTCGCAGGCGGGTTGCGGAAAAATGGCCGAAAGCCGCAGGCAGGACGCAGGAAAAACGTTGAAAGGTGCCGGCAGGTTGCGAAAAACTAGCCGAAAGCCGCAGGCGGGACGCAGGAAAAATGCCGAAAGGCGCCGACGGGTTGCGGGAAACTGGCCGAAAGCCGCAAGCGGGATGCAAGAAAGGTGCCAAAAGGCAACGGCGGGTCGCGGGAAAATGGCCGAAAGTCGCAGGCGGGATGCAGAAAATAGGGTAATAGCCGCAGTCAGACCGTCCCAAACAGGCTAATAGCCGCGGTCGGATCGCAGGTAACAGACTGAAAACGGTCGGCAGGTCACCGAAAACAGTCTGAGAGCCACAGTCGGATCGCAGGTAAGTGCCTGAAAGACGCGGTCGGAACGCGACTGCAGGGGGAAAAAACGCGGTATACGGCGGCCAAAAGGGATAGCCGAACAGAAAAAATATTTAAAAATTTTAACCAGAAATTCAAACCTAGGGGAGTCGCCAAAACTGTAGCTAGGGTTTTCACCCTAGCTTGTGCAAATGAGCACCTACTAAGGAGAAGGGACTCCTTAGTAGCAGTTCAGTGAATTGTAAATTAAAATGCTAAAACATAAATGTAAATTACTCTAAACATATGCATGAAACAAAAAAGACAAGATATAAAGAATGGTTTTTGTATTAATTTTACCTCCAATGTGAAGGTTGGTGAAGCTCTTGCAATGGCCCAAGAGGGTTGCTCCAAGCTCCAACTTGCTCCTTCTCTTTCTCCAATGGTGGGAATGGGCCAAAAGGGGCTCTCAAGGTGAAAGTAGCTCAAGGGTGAGCTAGGGTTTCAAGAGATATTTTGGTAGAGTAAGAGTATACTTGATTGTGGATATGAAATAAGGGGTCTCAATCACCTATTTATAGTTTTTTGGTGGTGGAGTGCTGGCCCATGGTTTTGGGAACCGTATGGTTTAGGGCAGCTGTATAGGGTTTTTTCCACCTTTTTCCTCATTATTTTATATTTTTATTCCCTTTTTAAAGGGTTTTTGCTTTTTTAGAGGAATTTTGGACAGTTTTGGAGGGAAAAGGGTTTTTTTAGCCTGTTTGAGGCTTTTTTGATGGTTTTGTGGCCTTTAGGAGGCACTTTAGGCCTTTTGGAGGCTTTTTAGTGGGATTTTTAGGGTTTTTAAGGGAAATATGGTAGGAAAATGGACAAATGAGTCATGTAATGGGGTAGATGAGGTAGTGAGCACTTTTTGGGTGTTAACAGTGAAAAACCCCACAACTTCCTTAGAGATAGATAGAGCAATGATACAACCCAAGCATAAGAGATAGTCTTCTCCTAGAAGCATCTTCTCCTCCTCCACAAGTGCTCCACTCTCCAATGAGAGTATGAGTGAGAAAGTGAATGATCAAATAGAGTGCCTCCGCACTCTATTTATACACTAACTTGACATGCCTAATAACCTTACTAGGTCAGCCTTAACTTAACCACATAACATAATGCTGACAGGGACGACCCCCACTAGGGTGGTCTAATAACCCTTTTACCCTTATGACTCATACAGGGCCGACCCCATCAAGGTGGTCTACTAACCCATCAAGAATAAGTTACGACACTTACAATATAAATGACGACACTTTGGTATAGAGGAATAATAACATATCTATAGGAATACAAACACTTCCTTATAGAGGAATAATAACATCTCTATAGGAATACAATATACATATATGAAATACATTCCGAAGTTACAAATACATCAACACTTACTACCGGAAGTTTGTCAAAGGATTTTCCAAGTTGACATCTCCTTTGATAGACCTTACTTAGAAAGGAGCTTTCAATTGGTAAGAATAATCTGAGCAAGCATTTAATAGAATGAAGGAGGTAATGAGCAGTTTTCTTGTTCCTACACTTCCATATTTTTCTCAACCTTTTTTTCTTGAGTGTGATGATTTAGGGAATGGAATTGGAGCAATATTGATGCAAAAAAATCACCCGTTGGCATTTGAGAGAAGAAATTTGCATCCCCATGAAATATTATATTCAGTCTATGACAAGGAGATGCTAGCCATCATGCATGCGCTAGTAAAGTTCATACAATATTTGGTAGGTGGTAAGTTCATTATCAAGACTAACCGCAACAGTTTGAGACACTTCCTGACCCAAAGAGAGATGAATCATAGGAAACAAAAGTGGGTAAGCAAGGTCCAAGCATTTGACTTTGATATTGAATATAAGAAGGGTAAGATGAAAATTGTAGCTGATGCTATTTCTAGAAAACCAACATTTGCATTGCTCAAATTCTATGATGATTGGAAAGTACAACTCAGAGTAGAGTACAGAAAGAATCGGTTTGCTTGTGATTTATTTGATGGGATAATTCATGATTATGCTTACAATATTCTCAATGATATTATCTATTATAAGGATAGGATCTTTTTAGTTATAGAATCCACATTAAAGAAGAATATCCTTGAGGCTGCCCATGATGTTCCTCTAGCAGGTCATTCGGGGTTTGTGAAGACTTACAAGAAAGTGAAGGAAAGGTTCACTTGGAAGGGGTTGAAGAAGGATGTGATGGAGTATGTTAGATCATGTGTGGCATGTCATAAAAATAAAGTATATCATACTCGTCCAATAGGACTCTTACAACCACTTCTTATTCCTGAATAGAAATAGGAAAGTGTATCAATGGATTTCATCATCGGGCTCCCAAAAATCCAAGGTAAAGAAAGTATTTTTGTTGTGGTTGATAGATTGACTAAATATGCACATTTAATTGATGTCACAACTAATATTTAAGCCAACCAAGTGGCTTAAATTTTCATCAAATAAGTCTTCAAACTTCATGGCATACCCAAGTCCATCATCAATGACAGAGATAGCGAGTTCACTAGCAATTTTTGGCAAGAGTTGTTCAAGTTAGTGGGGACAAGTTTGGACATGAGTACCAGCTACCATCCATAGACTGATGGCCAAATAGAAAGAGTGAACCAATCGCTATAAGGGTACTTAAGAAATGATGTCACATGCCAGCAAAATTCATGGACTACATGGCTCCATTTGGGAGAGTTTTGTTACAATATTACTTTCCATCTCTCGATTGGTATGTCTCCCTTCAAAGCTCTATATGGATATGATGCACTCACTTTTGTGATATGATATTTGGTGACTGTAAGACACAGAAGGAAAAGGATTGGATCCAGGGGAGTCAAGACATACTCAGAACTCTCAAGGACAACTTGTAGGTAGCACAGAACAGGAAAAGCTACATGCAGACAAACATAGAATTGAGCAAGCTTTCCAAGTAGGAGATCTAGTTTATTTGAGTTTGCATCCCTATAGATAGTACTCATTTAAGTATAATGGGGCTGAGAAATTGTGACCAAGGTTCTATGGTCCCTACCAAGTCCCGAGGAGGATCGGGGAAGTGGCTTATGAGCTAGATTTTTCTCGAGTAATCCAGATTTACAATGTTTTCCATGTGTCCTTTTTGAAGAAGGAAATAGGGCAGCAAGTCAAGGTTTCATGAGAATTTCCACCCATTGATGATGAAGGAAATTTGGTGCTGAACCATGATAATATTTTGGAGGTCAGAGAGAAGAAGATAAGGAGCATAATCATTAAGGAATTTTTGGTGCAATGGGAAGGACTGCCTAGTGAGGATGCTACTTGGGAAGGAGAACACATCTTACAGCATCCCATTTTGAAATTGCTTGAGGACAAGCAATCTTGGGAGGGGAGGACTATCATGTCCCCTCAATAGTGATCATTGGATCAAGTTCCTAACCCAACCAATCCCTTGGGTTGAGGATACAACTTCATTTACTATGGGGTTAATTTTGATTTCCATGCATTTAATTAATTAGGAGTGTTAATTATTTTTGCCTAAAGTTTATTATGCAGTTGAAATAATTATTTTTCATCCATTAAATAATTTCATCATAAATAAAAGAAGATAATGCTCCACAAGTAATCCTTAGTGGATGAGGTTGACTTTGGATATGACTTGCAAAATAAGTTAGAAGAAAGCATCCAAATCTAGAAAATCAGGAAAAAGGAAAGAAAGATGGTGCAAATCATAAAAGCATCAAAAACTCAAGAAAAGCAGCATAAAGCATAAAGCAACACAAAAGCATAAAGCATGATCAAATAAAAAAAGTAGGAAGTATAGAAAAACAAGATAAGTTAGAAAATCTAGAAAAAGCAGAAAAAGCTAAAGCAGAAAGCAGAAAGAAAGGTAGAAAAGGAAAAGGGAGGAAAGCAAAGAAAAAAGGAAAAGAAAGGAAAGCTAGCTTTCCTTATCCATTCATGAGGGTGAATTATTCAATGAGACTGATCCTAAATTCAAACTCCATCTATAAATAAAGGAGTGCACACCCCGTTCACATATTTTTCCAGTTTGAGTTTTGGTTTGAGAGCAATTGTGCCTCAAAGACTTGGGAGATGTGCCCCTAGTCCAAGTTGGGTGATGTGCCCCTGCTTCATGTGAGAGGATGATGGAATTCATCCATTGTCAATGATTTTATTGCAGCTCATGTAGCTGATTCAATTCTGGTTTGAAGTTTAGAAGAAGTGTCATGAATTATTTGGCTCGAATATTCAAGCTTCATGTTGATTTCCAGTGCTAGTTTGTTGTGCTGAGAGGAGAGGATTTCTTGTGATATTTTGAGAATCATATTGGATTACATATGATTTAATATCCTATGATATCATTCATAAACTTTAATATTGTAGAAGTCTGAAATATTTGGAGTTTTCTACACCCCTTCTAGATTTCCATAGAATTTAACTAGTTTCCAAAATGCATTTGATAAATGAATGATTATTGATCCAAATAAGTTAATTCTTGTTACTCGATTTGTTTAATATGTCATATGAATTATTCCAAGTCTCATATCATAATTTTGTGATCCTTCATTGATTGTTTGGAAGTCATGAATTCTAACTAGTTGTGCAATCCTAGTAAGCAATTTTTGTCATGTCTTTGTGAGAATTCATCAGAACTTTCTCTAAATTTATGGAATGAAAAATGAAGGTATATTGACTTTAAATTGATTTTATTTAGCCTCCTAAATTCAAAATCCTTCACCCATAGCTTCCATTCAATGAATAGTGAAGTACTAGTTTGCATATGTTGGGGTGCCCAGGAGCATTGTAGTAGATTTAATCCTTGCTGATTTCAAACCATCAATGGTCCCAGTGATTTTTTCAAAGGTAATAACATCTATCATAGTCCTCCTCCCATCTAGAGTGCTTAATTTTTCGTACCTCCAGTAAAACTAGCCCACTGAATCCATTGATTTTAGTTGAGTCCGATAGGAGATTGAGTTAGTGTATCATCAGCCCTAGTTGGTACATTACAATATGAACTAGAATCCACTGGGTTCCACATAATTCCTAAGTATATTACCTTTAATCATTTGGATTATCCAAAGGAGTCTACCCAGGTGCGATGCACCCAAAGAATGTGCAGCTGTCAAAGTTGGTAGTATGTATAGGCTACTGTAGAATGTCCTTGAGCTCTAGTAGGTCCTAAATTATATCTTGAGAAAATTTTGGAGAGTATATAGGTGTTTTGTATTTCAACCTTTGATTTCTATCCAAACTAGTTATTTTTTGTATCGAGGCCATCTTTTGTGTTTCAATTTTCAAATCTTTGAGTTAGTGTACCTATACTAGGTTTGGGTACATTACAACTGTATAGTTGGTTGAATCAACGAATGGATGGTTAGAAAACCCATGCTTTGTGCAACTACGAAAACCGAATAAACTATGGTACATTACGGATTTTGTGGAAACAGTTAGGACCAACGAACCCTCTTTGTAGACCAGATCTTCCACATTTCTAGGAATTTTGTTTGATCTGGGAGCTATAAAAGGACGACCCTGTGGGTTGTGTTATGTGTTATTTTTAGATTTTTTTAATGCTCAACATGCATTGTGGTGTTCTTATAATAATTCCCTATGCCTAAGTGCTATAACAATGTCTTTAGATGCCACCTCTCTTCTTGGAATATTGTTCCCTTCTGCTCTATCTTTTTTCTTCTATGGTTCAATGTTGAGAGGTTCCCCAACATGGTATCAGAGCTATTGGTTTTGACCTAGCCATGTTGTGTGCAACTTGTACTAAGTTAGATCTAGGGTTGCTCAACTCTATGGTAAATATTTGTTGAGTGATACCTCTCCTTAAACTTTGATTAGATTTCTTTGATTATTAGGATTCCTTCTAGTATAGAACCTTTTTTCTTAATGAACACAATTATGCAATATAGGAAATAGATATGGAGACCTTGTTGAAGAGAAAAGGTCCGTGGAAGTTCACAAAGACTGTTGTTGCTGACCTGATGGACGTCGATGCCAAGTTTACCATTGGCGTAAAAAATTATGAATATGTGGTTGTTATCATGACTTACATTTCGAGAGAGATTCACTTTCATACAAGTGGGATCGACTATCCTCATGCCATATGTAATAAGATGAATACTATGTTCAATAAGATAAATGAAGGAGAGGTTATCCATATAGAAAAGGATTTGATCTCTCTAGAACCTCCTTCCTTTGATTGGATCAAGGACTATTTGGCTTGCATCAAGGAGCTACAATTAAAATTGGGCAAATGTGGCAAGGGTTTTCCAAAGAAGGATGGACAACTCATTGAGCTAGCTATAATGGATTTGAAGACACCGTATGATTTTTTTTGTTCCTGCTTTCACGCCAATTGGATGTCATGAGATAAAGATGGTAAGGAATTCACCTTTGATACTTTGTGTGATTTGTTGATCAAATACCAACAAAAATTGCTTGAAAAAGGGAACTTGGTAGAAAACACCAAGCTCACTTGCTAAAAATCAAGGTCAAGCCAAATATTAAAGAACATAATTGATAGGATCATTGACTAGAATGTATCGACCAACCTATTAAGGGGAATACTAAAGAGTCGTCATCAACAAAGAAGGATCCAATGAAGAAGATATGTCATGGTATTGTGCAAATGTAGGACATGTTGAGAAGAATTGTTGGAAAAATATGAAGGACTTAGAAGGAAAGGTTAAGCACCTTGAGGGTATTGCATAAACTAGACAATTGGCATGTCCCAAATTTGGAATTGGATCACAATGGCCTAATCACATTGGCCTAATCACATTGGCCATATCCATTAGAGTTTGTAAAATTGATGTTAAGGGTCAAATAATTGCCAAGGAGGAAAATTACTAGTTTCCTAGGTTTGGGGTGGAATCTTTGGGATTTGGAATAAGGGGGATAATAAATGATGTTTGAACATTAGAATGGAATAAATGTTTAATAAAGGAGCTAAATAAATATATACAAGTGAAAATCAAAGTGGAATTTGATCATGAAGACACATAGAGGAAGTGGGACCCACATATGGCTAGATTTCCCCACTACACTTGGCATCATTCTCTCACCAATTCGAATTCAAGGTGAATGGTAACATACTTGGGGGAGTCCAAAAGGTATTATTCATGGCATGACTCATCCAAAGTCGAAATATAGAGGAAGAGGAAGAGGCAATTTGGAGCTAGTGAGACACTTGGGCTAGATTCCCTAGCTCTATGACAACAATGATGAAGATGCTATGACACCTATGACACAAATAAGACCTGAAGGTTGACATATGAAATATATGACATGTAGGGGTTAAAAATAGACTCCAATAGGGCGCTCAAGGGTGTTATGGAAGCTATGATGCTTCCACATGTGATTTGGTGGAAGTGGGAGACTAGGAATTGTTGTACAAATGGCGTTCTTTGGAATATCTTCCCAACTTGAGTTGGCATGAGCCTCTTGGAAGGAATTCAACTCATGGAGGACATTATAAATTTATAAATTTCAATAACAAAGAATTAAATCAGCTTTTGATAATTTGTAGAAATTGCAATTGCATTTGTGTAGAGGGAGAGCTAGTGGATGACTAGTTTCTTCCCTTAGCCAATTTTGAGGGTGAAAGATTCCCATCCAAGTTGGTAATTGGAAAGGCCATTCAGACCTTTCATTTGGAGCTTTAATGGATTCTTTATTTGCAGGTGTAATCTGCAGGGCAGCTCATGTTTTCTTCTATTGTAGCTCACTCCTTCAACCATTTCTAGTTTTGATAGCATATTCTTGATCCTTTAGGGAGGGCGTTTTTGGTGAGCTATTGTACTCTTTGGGGGAGCTTCTAATGCCCCATTTATTTTGTACTATGAATTAAATACTCTTTTCTTCTTCTCCAAAAAGTTTCAGGTCGAAATTCCTAGTAGAAATGTATAAATTTTATTTTTAATGAAAGAACAGTGCCATTTCCCCACTACCTTGTTGTGAATCAATGTAATGTTGATGATTTCGAATGAATGGGTGATTCTATGATGAATTTGTGATTAATGGACTAACATGGATGTATTTTACAAGTTTCATGTACTATATTTGAGCATTTGAAGTATTGTTACTCAGTTTAATTGCATTGGGAGAAGAAATAGTGCCATTTCCCCAAGGGTTGAATTGGTGATTTTTGTAGCTGAATGGGAGAAGGTTGGAACAGATATAATAATAAATTATTGGTGCAAATGAGACCTTAATAAAATTCTTAATACATTCCCTATCTCTATTCATAAATTTGAGTGGGTTTGGAGGCATTTGGGAAGCCATTTTCAGTACTTACCCCAGGGGAATTTGAACCCCAAATTACTAGTAAAATTGCATACTTGGTCCAGAATCTTAAGAGAGTTTGAAGAGGTCTTTTGGTGGAAATATATCATCCCTGAACATCATATTCAAGTCATACTATCATTAATACACCTTCCTTGAATATTTGAAGGCATTTGGAGTCAATTTGAGACCTAGAGACCAATACTAGTCAAAGGGAAATTACTAGTAAAGTTCCCTACTGTTGGCGAGCAAATCTGACTTGCTCGTAACACGGAGAAACAACCCAGTCCAAGATCCTTTAAATGATCCCAGCTGTTTGGTATGGCTGCCCTCGACGGGTTTAGTGGCTCCGTTAGCCAGGGAACTAATCTAAAATGGAAAATAAAACTAAATCTAACAACTAAAACTAAACTAACTAACTCTAATTCTAATAAAAATCTAAATAAGCTAACTAATGGAAAACATGAAATTTATACAGCATCAGATCTTAAAATCAAATACTGTCTGATAAGAGATGAAACTTTTTATGACTTTTTCGATATTTTCTAAATCAAGAAAAGATTTAACTTATTATAAATCTGATTTCCACTAGCAAATAGAATCATCCTTTACTAGATCATCAGAGCAAAAGTAATCTAGCTTCTAAATAAACAAAAAAACTTGATCAAGATAAAATTCTAACTCTGCTTTTTTCCTTATCTTTATGATTATAAATAGAAATTCCTAATCTACAAATCAGAAGTCATTCAGATTTATAAACTTAAAACAGGAATTTCATTTATGAATTTTATCATTAAAGAAAAAGCATCAATATTAATATTCCAGTATGAATGAGATCTAGAAAACATGTATGGCATGGAAGTCATTCATAAACATAATGTTATCAGATCCAGAAACAAATCATTGTTCATTTAACATTCAATATGAAATACTAACATTAAGTAGCTGAAGACAAAGCCTTATCAACTTCAAATGACAAAGAAGAAATCATTCCATTTGTATTCAAAAGTGAAAAGAAAAAAACAGTAACATCATGTTAATGAACGACAAAAAGGTAGAACATCAAGCCTCAAAATCATTCGATGGATGTTTGCTCAAAATATACTCCCACAGATGAAGACTGTACTCGTTCCAATGTGCTATCAGCTATCAAAAGAGAAGTGTCCTGGCTCCTGGCTGAGTAGAAAGAACAGCTCCAGCCTCTAATACAAGAACCCTCATCTCTAAAAAATCATTCTCAGAAATAACAAAGAGTTACATGCAGTAAACCAAAATCGTTTGGTTTTTCCATACTAGACTCTCAGCAATCATGCATCTTGATCTTCCTCTTGAAGAAATCATTCTTCAAACAGAGCCGTCCTTCTTCCCATTCCCTCCAGGTCGCTCCTCTTCTCAGCTGCGCAGAGAAAGCTTCCTTAAGTCCTTGCAAAAAAAAAAAATGGCAATGAACAATGGTTTCCCCAAAAATTCATCACATTCGAAAACCAAAAAAAAAATCGAACTTCAATGCTCTGTCAGAAAAATAAAATCATCTGCTACCCCCCTTTCTACAGTGGCGGTAAGGTTCTCGTTAAGTAACCTGTCATGAAGACCAGGTGGCAAAGATATGATTTGCAAACATGACATCTAACAGCTCGAGTCATAATGAGTTTCAAAGGCGTGTCACAAATGAAGAGCTTCATTCAAATTCATATTGTCAGAGCGAGATTTCGCATTAAGAACTGGATGTGTCGTATCAATGATGAGTCATGTCGTTTCATAAGTCCAAAAATCATATCATAAAAGGATCATCGAATGATTAAAAGTTTTAAAACCATGGAAACTGAGCTAACAATTCGAAAGATCAAAGACATTATAAAACCCATGTAAAGCTTTAATCCCAAACTTTGGTAAGTCACAAATGAAAAATCATGAAGCTCAAAATATCAAGACTTAGCCAATAGTTTAATCAAGGTGATGAATCGATCATGGACTGATTTTTGAGCTAACCATAACCTGACATTATGAATAAGTCAATCAAATTTTTCAGGAAATACACAAACTCAAGATTACCTCAGAATCTTTGTTACGAGAAGCAAAACATTTTTGGATTTTTATTCATCAAATAATTTAACCAAAATGAAAAAAAAAGAAAATCATAAAATCAAAAACCAAAAAGTTTATCTTTGGGGGCTCTCTTTCCATTGCAACTGGAAAGGGATCTTGTTGGGGGGCCAACAAATGGCGACTCACGGGACGAAGCAGTTATCTCTGTATAAACATAACATCTGATCAGTTATCTTTGAAGCATGAAGAAAAACTGCCTTCAAACCAAATTGAAATTTTTCTACTACAGAAATCAGAAAGTTGTGCATTTTTGATGACACTAAATGTTAGACCTTGCATGATTTCAAATCTTTTATTATTATCCAGAGATTACTTACAGGAACAACACAATTTTTAGAGTTTTTCAGAAAAGTCAACACTCGGAAAGAAATAAGCCTTGGGAATTTAATGAACTTCTGATCACTAACCCGCATTTCTTTTTCAAGCCCCAATACTACAGTTATATCCGCTCCAGCCAGCAGGCGTCCATAGCCTCGAAAGGGTTAACTTTTAACCGTACATCCTAACATTCTTGTCCCAAAATGAGATTTCAACATATGAGCATTTAGGACTTCTGAATTCATTAAGGGTAAGCAGCATTGAAAACTCTTTACGAGTGCGGGATGACTTATGGATTCCTATAGAGTTTTGTACAAATGTAGTACTTATTTGATTTTTCGGAATCCACATTGGTCACAGACGGAGCCACTCCAGCCAGCAGGCGTCCATAGCCTCGAAAGGGACCATCTTTTAACCCATTTTACGCAATGGCTTATATCCCTAGACAAACGAATTGAAGAAGCTTTCATACACAAAATGCTGAGTGCTAATCTATTTAAAGATCTGCATCTCATAGCGGGGGAATGTTTATGGAAACTCTTTACGAGTAGGATAGCGTAAAGGACTTTTAAAGATTGCTTGTTCTTCGTATCTGACTTTCAGTTATTTTCCCAAAGCTAATTTCTGACTAAGTAAAGTTTTTCTTAGTAAAGATAAATTCGTGAGATGTTAATTTCAGCAAAAGCAGAGGATAATAATAAAAGAGACGAAACTCAATTTTAAGTCTTAGTCTAGTGTGCTTCTTTTCTGTACAACAGCTTCAGTTTCATGTGAAGAATTTTCAGATCTGAAATGAAGACATTTTCCTTGACAGCTAAACTGTTTACTGAAATCAGATTTGTGAGTTTATGCCATAGTTTGCTTCCAACTTTCTTAGAAATTTTCTGTTTGTTTGTTTGTTCGTTGTTTCAGTAAACAGAAACTTGAAGAACAGGAAGCAATAAAGCAGAAAAATGAAAACAAAATCAGAAAACAAAAAGATAAGAAAAATCAGAAAAATATTGACAAATGTACAGTATTTACAAAAGGATTACCTTCAGCTGATTACTGAAAGTATTTTTTCAAGATCTGGCCATTGACTGGATATGTTTCTGATTCTCCTTCCAGAGTTTGGAGTCGGAATGAACTAGGACCAAGCTTTTCTGAAATGAGAAAAGGACCTAACCATAAGTTCTGGAACTTTGTATGCTCCCCTTTATCTTCCCGAGCTTTATCCCACTTAAGTACGAGGTCTCCTATCTCAAAGTTTCTAGAGGTAGAAGATTTCTGGTCAAACCAATTTTTAACAATCTGTTGGTGTTGATGGAATCTGTTCTTAGCTCTCTCTCTCTCTTCCTCTAACTTGAGCAAAGTATCAATTCTGTTCTGCATGGCAGAACATTCATGTTCCTGTACCGACTGAGACAGCTGTAAGGATGGCAGAAAAACATTCGGAGGGAGGATGGCTTCCTTCCCGTAGACGAGAAAGAAGGGTGAAGTTCCAATGGCTGACTTAGGAGTGATCCTATCGGCCCAGAGTGCATTAAACAGTGCATTGTGCCAGTTTTTATGATGATCTACTACAATTTTCTTAATGATTCTGATCAGGTTCTTATTGGTGGATTCAGCCAATCCATTACCTTGAGGATAGTAATTAGCTGAAAATTTGATTTTAATTCCCTTTTCCAATGCATACATAGTTAATTTATTTGAAGAAAAATAAGATGCATTGTCAAAAACCAGAGACTCAGGTATTCCAAATCGAGTAACAATGTTGGTTTCGAGAAAAGAGATTACCTGATTGGTATTAACAACTCGCAAAGGAGCTGCTTCTACCCATCTTGTAAAATAATCTGTAGCAGTAATTATATATTTATGTAATTGAGATGAATTCGGGTTGATTGGGCCTATGATGTCTAACCCCCACTGCTGAAACGGAAAATCCACAGAAACAGATTGCAAAGGAAAAGCAGATTTCTTTACCTTCCCCGCAAACATCTGACAAACCTGACACTTTCTGCAGAACGCATGTGCATCCCGAAAAAGAGTTGGCCAGTAGTACCCGGCTCGAAGTATCGTGTGAGCTGTAGTGTCGCCACCAAAGTGTCCGCCGGCGGGTCCTGAGTGCAGATCAGCTAGCACTCTTTCTGCTTCTGGTTTCTCCAGGCATCGGAGAAGTACTCCGTCAAAGTTTTTTCGAAATAAAATATTGTTGATCAGCTGGTAAGGGGCTGATTTCAGTCTCAGTGCCCTCCGTTTCGTCGGAGTCAGATACTCCGGAGCATGTCCATGCATCAAAAGAAAAATGAGATCAGTATACCATGAGTTAGGATTATCAGGCATAACACATAATTCTTTTTCATAGAGTTCATTATCAGAAATATTCAAATCATCTTCAGGTAATCCCACAGATTCAGCAGCAAGCTTACAAAGACCCTGTCCCCTAACAATTTTGGCTGGTTTTATTTCTAAATCAAATTCCTGTAGGGCTGTCATCCAGTGTGCCCTCTTTTCTCCCAGTTCTTTTTGGACTAAAAGGTTTCTGACTGCAGTATAAGGTACAATGACTTTGGTTTTGGATTTTATCAGATATGCTCTAAAGTATTTGACATCCTTGAATACTGCAAAAGCTTGCTTATCTATCTCAGAATAATTCAATTCTGAATTTTTGAAAGTTGAACTCAAAAAATAAATCGGTACCTCACATCCTTCATCATTTTTCTGTGTAAGGACTGCTGCATAAGAATTTTCAATAGCGAAAGTGTACAGTATGAAATCTTTGGTGAAATTGGGACTCATTAATGCAGATGCTTGAGAGATTGCTTCCTTAATGTTGGAAAAGGCTTGTTTTTCTATATCTCCCCACTTGTAGATGAAATCCTTTTTTATCATGTTCTGAAGTGGTTTGACAATCTCAGAAAAACTGGAAACAAATTTTTTGACAAAGTTGATCTGTCCTAGGAAAGACTGCATTTTCTTCTTAGATATAGGAAACGGTATCTGATTGATGGTTTGTGTTCTCTCAGGATCAATCATGATTCCTTCCTTAGAAATAATGAAACCTAACAGTTTTCCACGGGTCACAGCAAAGATTGACTTCTTTGGATTAAGGGATATTCCATATTTCCTGCATCTCTCAAAAATTTTCCTTAAGTGAGAGATGTGATCTTCTCTCTTTCGAGAGTAGACAGTGACATCATCTAGGTATACAACAACTGATTCATTGATTAACCCTCTGAAAGCAATATCCATTTCTCTCTGGAAGGTTGCTCCAGCATTGATCAAACCGAATGGCATTTTCCTATAGGCAAAAGTGCCCCAAGGAGTTCGGAATGTAGTTCTCAGTTGATGTTCCTTGGAAACAAGAACTTGGTTGTAACCAGAGAAACCATCTAATAAAGATAGCATCTCTGATCCTGAGACTTTCTGTATAATATGTTCCATAGAAGGAACTGGGTAATTGTCTTTGTCAGATGCTTTATTTAGGTTACGAAAATCTATACAGATTCGTATGTCTCCATTTTTCTTTCTTACCGGGACTAAGTTTGCAACCCACTGAGCATGCCTAACAGGAAAGATGATCCTAGCAGCTAGAAGTTTATTCAGTTCCTTCTTAATTGAAGGTTCCAAATTCGGATGTATCTTTCTAAGCTTCTGCTGAAAAGGTTTTATGTTAGGATCTATAGGAATAGTGTGTTGCATTATATTTGGATTAAAGGTTTTCAAATCATCGTACGTCCAGGCAAAAATATCTTTGAACTTTTTAAATAACCTAATAAAAGCATCTCTTTCATCTTTTGTACAGTCAGTCCCTAAATTAACATTCTGAGGATTCTTTTCTGTTCCAAGATTAATTACTTCATAGTTCATGGAAGAACTGTGCGTTTTACAATTTACAGCACTTCTAAATTTATCTTGAAAGTCATAGAATTTTTCCATCCTCATAACAGATTTGGGAGTTGCTTGTACCTTTTCAAATAGCTGTTCTTGCAATTTATCCAGCTCTTTTGAATCAGTCTCGTTCAATTCTCGTTCATGTTGAATTTCATCGATTGCCACATCCTGGAATGTTTCCTTCATGTGTAAAAAGTCGATAATCTGTTGGTCATCATCAAACACACGCCAGTTAGTAATATTGTCAGGGACAGATGGTCTGAAAATTAACTCAACAGAAAAAGCATTTTTCATGAAACCCTCTACAGGAATTAATTTCGAAGCTACATTAGCTAATAAATCAGCTTCTTGATTTTTAGCTCTCGGAATAGGATTTATTATGAATTCTTCAAAATTTGAAATCAAATTCCTAACTTCAGTTTGATAACTTTTCAAATGAGGAGAAGCGCAATGTATAGTATTATTTACCTGTCTGATGACAATTTCAGAATCACCATAAGCAAACAAATACTTAACCTTTAAGTCAATGGCCTTCCTCAATCCCTGCAGCAAAGCTTCATATTCCGCAATATTGTTTGTACATTCGAATTCTAATCTACAAGAAATAAACATTTTGTTTCCAGATGGATCTACTAAAATACAACCGGCACCTGCACCCTCTTGACATTTAGATCCATCGAAAAATAAAAACCAAAAATCAGAATTTACATCATTATTTACAATGTTCTCAGAAATTATTTCACTCTCAGGGGTGACCATATGTGAACAGGACAAAATTTCAGATTGCTGTTCTGTTTCAGAAAATGCAGATTTTTCAGCCTGAAAATTACCAAAATAAGTGTCAAAACCATAATTTCCCAAAATATCATCATTTTGTAAAACAGGTTGATTTGGATCATTTATCTGTGTAACAGTATGCTTCATGTAATTTTCTCTATCAATCCTGATTTTATTGGGAAAACCTTCATATGGCAGCCATAAATGTGACCAGTCAGTAGCGAAATATCAATTTAGTTTCTTAGACCAGTCTCTGCTTAGAAACAGTCCGTATACTTCTGGAATATCAGCTACAATGATATCTATAATCTGATGTACCCTAGGATCTGATGACAGTCTGATCAGCACTTCTTTTAACTCTCCCAAAACCTTGACATTTGATCTATCCAATTGCACAATCTGTGTGGAGCAGGGCATGATTTTAGCATTCAGCTTTTTGCAAACAGAGTAAGGCATTACATTCGAAGATGCTCCTGAATCAATCATGCAATTATGTACATTTTGATTAAAGATTTCAAATGTCAAAAGAAAAGGTGGAGCTTTTGAATTAGACTTCTTTCCAGTTAAGGCATTGTTAGAATTGTTCTTATGGGCAGATTTCACAGTAGAGATCTCAGTGGAAATATCAGAACTTCCTTTCCCTGAGTTAAGATTCTGCAAAATTTTCTGCCTAATAGATGGCAGTTTGAACAATTCATAAATTGAGATGTTAGCTTTGACTTTCTTAAGATCCTCAATTGGATCATAATTTAATTCAGACACTTGCGAATTTTTTTGACTGTTATCTACTGTTTTAGATCCAGATGTTTGGTCCTTTTGTTTTGTGGCTGTATCTTTGGATTTAGAAGGGGGATCTGTACTTTGGCTTGTAGAAGCAGTTTTCCCTCCATCCCTACTACGAGTGTTGTAAGGATGTTGGTTTACATGCACAGATTCTACTTCAAGATCTAAGTCCTCTCCATGCTCAGCAGCAGCAAAGTGACTGATCATTTCAGGTGGTTTGTCCTCTTCATCATCTAAAGCATCACCTGATTCAGACTCAAGTTTATTCTCTTGTCTATCCTCAGATTCTGTTCCAGCTAAGAGAGCTGTTAGAATCTCTTTTAATTCTTCAGCATTAAGGCCTTCCGTAGGGGGATTCTGATTATTACCAGAATTTTGAAAAGGTCTCCTAAATGGAGGTTTATAGTACCCTCTATTTGAATTCGAGGGTCCTTCTTCAGATTTCCTCTTCAAGTCTACTATTTCATTTGACAGTTTCTTAATAACAGTTTTCAGGCTATCAAAATCATAAGGATCTTGTTCCTTTTTGTCTGCATTTGATCTAGTAGATGTTTCTGGTTTCTTTCTAGCAGGGTCTGACCTTTTTGCTTCAGAACTTGATGAATCCTTTAAGCTATACTGATCTTTCTCAACTTGGATTGCTTCAGCAAAATTTTCATTCAAAGTGAGTTGAGCAGCTCGTTTGACCCACATGGCCATTGAAGATGGTAAAGCTGCAGCATAAAACTCAATAATTATACTTTCTGCAGGGCGAGAAGCAGTAGGAATTTTATTTCTCAAGTTGAGAAATCTTTGATTGAACTTCTTAATAGGTTCATTAGGCTCGGCTCTGATTCTAGACAAATCTCTTACTAAAGCAGCAGGGGTTTTATCCTCTCCAAACTTGGCTAAAAACAAAGTCTCAAAGTCTTCCCAACTTACTATTGATCCTTGATCTAAGGAGAAATACCAAGTGGCAGCTTCTCCAAGGAATGTGATCGGGAATAATCTGCATACAACATCCTCATGCTGCACATTCTTGAATCGAATAGCCAGCATAAATTTCTTTATGTGATCTTCTGCAGATTCAATATTGCTTGGGTCGAATTTGGGAAGAAACTTTTCAGGATTCCTTGGTAAATTATGCTGTACTCCAGGGACTGCAACAGCATCTTGGTCCAGCCAAGGTCTGTTTGCCATGTTTGGATTGTGTGGTGGAACGGGAGGGGGACCCTGTGGAGAAACTGGTCTACGAGGTGAAACTGGGGGAGTGTGATGTGGAGTGGAATTGGTGGATGTGGAGGAAGAGTGACTCCTTGATGAATGAGAAGAGTGATGACTCCCTGAGTTGTGAGGACTGTCAGGTGGGGAATCCGGAGGTGATGGTGGTGCACCAGATCCGAATTGTGTCAGAAGTTGTTGTCTTACAGTCCCTCCAGTCAAAATTGCTTCTAACCGGTAATTGGGAGTTTGAACAGCTTGTGTTGGAGTTTCTATGGGCTCTTCTATCCTAAGAGTATGTAATCTGTTGATGGGATGTTCGAAAGGTTGTCGACCAGTGAGTCTAGATTGGTATCTGGTTAGGATTCTGTGAGAATTATCAAGTGCCCTCTGTACTTCCTCAGAAAGAGGAGTATTAGGTCGTGCTCGACTGGTAGAGGGAAAAGATGCAGGTGTAGCAAGTGCTAGCTCAGCTCTAGAATCTATCAACTGGTCTACAATGGCTTGTATGATCTCAGGTGAAGGTTGTGTTGTAGTAGTTGTTACCGTTCGTTCATGAGCCATGAATTTTACAATTCACGCCCTCCTTCTAGCGCCATTTGTTGGCGAGCAAATCTGACTTGCTCGTAACACGGAGAAACAACCCAGTCCAAGATCCTTTAAATGATCCCAGCTGTTTGGTATGGCTGCCCTCGACGGGTTTAGTGGCTCCGTTAGCCAGGGAACTAATCTAAAATGGAAAATAAAACTAAATCTAACAACTAAAACTAAACTAACTAACTCTAATTCTAATAAAAATCTAAATAAGCTAACTAATGGAAAACATGAAATTTATACAGCATCAGATCTTAAAACCAAATACTGTCTGATAAGAGATGAAACTTTTTATGACTTTTTCGATATTTTCTAAATCAAGAAAAGATTTAACTTATTATAAATCTGATTTCCACTAGCAAATAGAATCATCCTTTACTAGATCATCAGAGCAAAAGTAATCTAGCTTCTAAATAAACAAAAAAACTTGATCAAGATAAAATTCTAACTCTACTTTTTTCCTTATCTTTATGATTATAAATAGAAATTCCTAATCTACAAATCAGAAGTCATTCAGATTTATAAACTTAAAACAGGAATTTCATTTATGAATTTTATCATTAAAGAAAAAGCATCAATATTAATATTCCAGTATGAATGAGATCTAGAAAACATGTATGGCATGGAAGTCATTCATAAACATAATGTTATCAGATCCAGAAACAAATCATTGTTCATTTAACATTCAATATGAAATACTAACATTAAGTAGCTGAAGACAAAGCCTTATCAACTTCAAATGACAAAGAAGAAATCATTCCATTTGTATTCAAAAGTGAAAAGAAAAACACAGTAACATCATGTTAATGAACGACAAAAAGGTAGAACATCAAGCCTCGAAATCATTCGATGGCTGTTTGCTCAAAATATACTCCCACAGATGAAGACTGTACTCGTTCCAATGTGCTATCAGCTATCAAAAGAGAAGTGTCCTGGCTCCTGGCTGAGTAGAAAGAACAGCTCCAGCCTCTAATACAAGAACCCTCATCTCTAAAAAATCATTCTCAGAAATAACAAAGAGTTACATGCAGTAAACCAAAATCGTTTGGTTTTTCCATACTAGACTCTCAGCAATCATGCATCTTGATCTTCCTCTTGAAGAAATCATTCTTCAAACAGAGCCGTCCTTCTTCCCATTCCCTCCAGGTCGCTCCTCTTCTCAGCTGCGCAGAGAAAGCTTCCTTAAGTCCTTGCAAAAAAAAAAAATGGCAATGAACAATGGTTTCCCCAAAAATTCATCACATTCGAAAACCAAAAAAAAAATCGAACTTCAATGCTCTGTCAGAAAAATAAAATCATCTGCTACCCCCCTTTCTACAGTGGCGGTAAGGTTCTCGTTAAGTAACCTGTCATGAAGACCAGGTGGCAAAGATATGATTTGCAAACATGACATCTAACAGCTCGAGTCATAATGAGTTTCAAAGGCGTGTCACAAATGAAGAGCTTCATTCAAATTCGTATTGTCAGAGCGAGATTTCGCATTAAGAACTGGATGTGTCGTATCAATGATGAGTCATGTCGTTTCATAAGTCCAAAAATCATATCATAAAAGGATCATCGAATGATTAAAAGTTTTAAAACCATGGAAACTGAGCTAACAATTCGAAAGATCAAAGACATTATAAAACCCATGTAAAGCTTTAATCCCAAACTTTGGTAAGTCACAAATGAAAAATCATGAAGCTCAAAATATCAAGACTTAGCCAATAGTTTAATCAAGGTGATGAATCGATCATGGACTGATTTTTGAGCTAACCATAACCTGACATTATGAATAAGTCAATCAAATTTTTCAGGAAATACACAAACTCAAGATTACCTCAGAATCTTTGTTACGAGAAGCAAAACATTTTTGGATTTTTATTCATCAAATAATTTAACCAAAATGAAAAAAAAAGAAAATCATAAAATCAAAAACCAAAAAGTTTATCTTTGGGGGCTCTCTTTCCATTGCAACTGGAAATGGATCTTGTTGGGGGGCCAACACCTACATTGGCCAGAATTGAAAGATGATTTGCAGAAGTATTTTAAAGGACCAAAAGCATCCCTAAAATACATATTTATGTTATAGCATCATCCATATACCTTCTCAGAATATTTTGGAGCAATTGGGGCAATTTTGGGACCTAGAGCTCAAAACTAGTCAAAGGTCTAACTAGGGGAAAAAGTGAAAAATTGTCATTTTAATAAAATCCTTAACAAGGGACATTACAGTGGTATCAGAGCATGGTCCTTGCACCTATGGATTAGGTACATACAATCAATAATAATTGGCAGACATGTCTTACTATTATGATGAATCATATGAGTACAATTCTTATGAGGAATATGCAGATGCTTATGAGCAATATGAAGTAGAATGTGAATGGTAGGAGGAAGAGGTGCCATCATGCAACACTTCTTACAATTTTAGGAGAAATGAAGATTATTCTTATGACTTTAAATATGATGAATATGAGTGTGTCACACCAACCAAGGATAATTCTATGAGTGAGTTCCAAAGATGGAGAGCAACATATAAAACCTTGCCCCAACAATATAAAAAATATCAAGAATATCTTGCTTTTAGCAAAAATACACAAAATGCCATGTCTTTTGAGTACTATGCTGAACATGTTTTTGAAAATAGGCCCAAAAATGAAGATGTGGAGTTCGTAAAGAAAGGTTTATGCCCTTCTTGTAAAGAACCTTGGAGTGAGTATCATACATGTGTGCATGAAATTATGTCCCACTTGAGGAGAGCTTTTGGGAATTCTTCAAAAAGAGATTCCAAAGATATTGATCCTAAGGAAAACAAGGGGAAAAATGCATCAGCTTGCTTGAAGGAGAAAAATGAAGAGACATCACAAGAGCATGAAGAAGATTCTATTGAAAATATGGAAGATCATTTTGAGACACCTTCTAGCTTAGACATGAACCAAAGAACATCTACTGATGGATGCTTAAACTATGAAGGAGTACATACTTATGGGTGCTCACACCTCTATGTTGGTGACATAGAGATCAATTTTGAAAGTGTTGTTGCAAGCCCAAGTTCCATTAAGCATGATAATGAATATCTTGTAGCAGTTGAAGAAGAACCAAGATCAACTTCCCCATCACCACTTGAGCTTCATGAAGTTGGTCCAAGCAAAAATGAATAAGATGATGAGGTTCATTTGCAAGAGCCTCATTTTCTTGAAGGGTCCTTAAATATGAATGAAAAGAAGATCCAAGAGTCCCTTAGAATTCTCCATGACACTCAAGCATTGGTGTCAAATTCTTGTTGGAGAGCTACTTCATTGGAGGAAACATCCTTCCTTGAAGACATGGAGAAGATTCAAAGAGCAATGTGCCACATCAAAGGTAATTTAATGTCTTTGATTTTTGATAGAAACCATTTGTTTGAGATTAATGAATTGTTACATGATGCATACTTGAAGAATAATGACGATATTCATAATCTCACAATTCAAAATGAGCAACTTCTTGAAAAGTTGCAAGATACTTGTTTTTCCTCCTATGTTTTAAATTATCAAATGGTAGATTGTTTGGAGGATTCTCATGACATGGTGGATCATGAGAAATGTGGAAATTTGAATGTGCTTAATGTGTTTGAAGATGAACTTGAAGAGATCCAAACACTTGATGTGGTGGAAGATGAACTTGAATTGCCTCTTAATGAAGGTTATGCAATTTTTAAAGAAGAGCATGATTCCTCTACATTGGAACCCATCTATGACAAAGGTTTCACACTTTTGAAGGAGCTGCATGATACTACCCATATGTATCATTCCCGTGATGAAACTTCTGCACTTTTTTATCATTTGGGTGAGTTAGTTCATTATCCTACATCCTACAATTCCATGTTTTGCAGCATTAGTCTCAATGAAGTATGGGTGAAAGGGTTCTTTTTTATGGTGCCACATGAGGAGTATGGAAATCCTAGATTTACCTTTTATGATGACATGGTTGGAGCACATTCTTATTTACATTTGCAGCAGCATCCTTTGTTACTTTATGATGATGCACATCTACACAGATGCACCTATGATATGCATTTGAGTCACTTGAAGACTCATGGTTTTCCTTGCTCAACACTTGATTCATTTGATGTTGGAGGAACTTCATCCAACACTTCGGTGAATAGATTTATGATTGGAGAAAATTTTGTTGCAAGCCAAATACTTTGTTATATCTTTATGATTCTCACATTCAGGGATGTGTGGGTGAGACTTCTTTGAGTCATTTGAAGTCTCCTTTTTTTTCTACTCATTATTTGGTTCAGATTTTAGTGGAGATTTTTCATTCACTTCTTGGATGAAAGAATACATGGATGAATATTTTGATGCATATCACATCCTTTTGGAGCAGCATTATAGGACATGGGATCCTCACCTATGTCATTGGAGCATATTTGATTGGTTACTTGAAGCTTGTATGCACTTGGAAAATGGTGGTCAACTTGCTTGGAGGTATAAGCACTTTCATGACTCTTTGATGAAGCATATCCTTGATGTACATTTTCATTATGCTGTTATGTACTTTGATGATATATGTTTGGTACTCATGATGTTTGGAAGGATGCATACAAGAAAATTGGATCCAGGAATCCTCTTATCTAATGGTGTGGGTTGGAGAGCACTCTTAATTGTTGGGCTACAATACAAGCAATGGGACCCTGGAATAATTTTTATCTCATTGGTTTCAAAATTTTTGGGGAAACAAGCAGTATGGGAGATGGATTTCCCACTTAATAAAGTGATTTTTATCAGAGTAGTGCAGCAGCAAGCATGGTGATTCCTCTCTAAAATCTTCATGGAAACTCAAAGACTCAATGGCAACTTCAAAGAACTATACAGAAAGCAGGTTCTTCAACACCCATGTTTGAAATTGCTTGAGGAAAAGAAATATTGGGAAGGGAGGATTTGTCATGTCCCAAATTTGGAATTGGGTCACAATGGCCTAATCACATTGGCCATATTCATTAGAGTTTGTAAAATTGATGTTAAGGGTCAAATAACTGCCAAGGAGGAAAATTACTAGTTTCTTAGGTTTGGGGTGGAAGCTTTGGGATTTGGAATAAGGGGGATAATAAATGATGTTTGAACATTAGAATGGAATAAATATTTAATAAAGAAGCTAAATAAATATATACAAGTGAAAATCAAAGTGGCATTTGATCATGAAGACACATAGAGGAAGTGGGACCCACATATGGCTAGATTTCCCCACTACACTTGGCATCATTCTCTCACCAATTCGAATTCAAGGTGAATGGTAACATACTTGGGGGAGTCCAAAAGGTATTAATGATGGCATTACTCATCCAAGGTCGAAATATAGAGGAAGAGTAACTCCCATGGAAGATGAAGAGGCAATTTGGAGCTAGTGAGACACTTGGGCTAGATTCCCTAGCTCTATGACAACAATGATGAAGATGCTATGACACCTATGACACAAATAAGACCTCAAGGCTGACATATGACATGTCAGGGTTAAAAATAGACTCCAAGAGGGCGCTCAAGGGTGTTAGGGAAGCTAAGATGCTTCCACATGTGATTTAGTGGAAGTGGGAGACTAAGAATTGTTGCACAAATGGTGTTCTTTGGAATCTCTTCCCAACTTGAGTTGGAATGAGTCTCTTGGAACGAATTCGACCCATGGAGGACATCAGAACTTTATAAATTTCAATAACAAAGAATGAAACCATCTTTTGATCATTTGTATAATTTGCAATTGCATTTGTGTAGAGGGAGAGCTAGTGGATGACTAGTTTCTTCCCTTGGCCAATTTCGAGGGTGAAAGATTCCCATCCAAGTTGGTAATTGGAAAAGCCATTCAGACCTTTCATTTGGAGATTTAATGGATTCTTTATTTGCAGGTGTAATCTACAGGGCAGCTCATGGTTTCTTCTATTGCAGCTCACTCTTTCAACCATTTCTAGTTTTGATGGCATATTCTTGATCCTTGAGGGAGGGCATTTTTGGTGAGCTATTGTACTCTTTGGGGGAGCTTATAATGCCCCATTTATTTTTTGATATGAATTAAATACTCTGTTCTTCATCTCCATAAAGTTTCAGGTCGAAATTCCAAGTAGAAATGTATAAATCTCATTTTTAATGAAAGAACAGTGCCATTTCCCCACTACCTTGTTGTGAATCAATGTAATGCTAATGATTTCGAATGAATGGGTGATTCTCTAATGCATTTGTGATTAATGGACTTCCATTTATTTATTTTATAAGTTTCATGTACTGTACTTGAGAATTTGAAGTATTTTTACTCAGTTTAATTGCATTGGGAGAAGAAATAGTGCCATTTCCCCAAGGGTCGAATTGGTGATTTTTGCAACTGAATGGGAGAGGGTTGGAACATATATAATAATAAATTATTGGTGCAAATGAGACCTTAATAAAATACTTAATACATTCCCTATCTTTTTTCAGAAATTTGAGTGGGTTTGGAGGCATTTGGGAAGCCATTTTCAGTACTTACCCCAGGGGAATTTGAACCCCAAATTACTAGTAAAATTTCATACTTGGTCCAGAATCTTAAGAGAGTTTGAAGAGGTATTTTGGTGGAAATATATCATCCCTGAACATCATATTCAAGTCCTAATATCATTAATACACCTTCCTTGAATATTTGAAAACATTTGGAGTCAATTTGAGACCTAGAGACCAATACTAGTCAAAGGGAAATTACTAGTAAAGTTCCCTACATTGGCCAGAATTGAAAGAGGATTTGCAGAAGTATTTTAAAGGTCCAAAAGCATCCTTGAAATACATATTTATTTTATAACATCATCCATATAACTTCTCAGAATATTTGGGAGCAATTGGGGCAATTTTGGGACCTAGATCTCAAAACTAGTCAAAGGTCTAACTAGGGGAAAAAGTGAAAAATTGCCATTTTAATAAAATCCTTAACAAGGGACATTACAGTGGATTGAAGTATCTGGGATATTTTTTGAATCTCAACCAGTATCTTAAAGAAGATTGTATATGGCTCTTGAATAAAGTAGAAAATAAATTGGATAAATGGGCTTATGAGTGGCTATATCTTGGTGGTAGAATTATACTTATTAAATATGTTCTGGAGAATATCCTTGTCTATTGGCTCTCTCCTGCTAAGACACTAAAATCCTCATTGGAAAAAATTAGGCATAAATTCTTCTCCTTTCTTTGGGATGGTAACATAAACAAATAAGTTTTTCATTTGGTGAGATGGGACAGGATAGTGACCCCAAAGATAGATGGAGGTTGGGGGATAAAGGATATATTCAAATTTTGACAAGCCTTATCAACAAAACTCTTGTGGAGGTGTCTTTTCTTAGGTGGTATGTGGGGTTAGATAATAAAATACAAGTACTTCAGTAAAAAGTCAATTAAAGAGTAGTGTAGAGCTAGCGGTCCCTTTAAGAAAAGGGCATCAAATATTTGGGGGTGGGTGTCTAAGGCTCTCCCTGTAATTGGAAATTGGCTAGTTTGGTGTGTTTGTAATGGCAAGAAAATTTTAGTGGGACAATATTCTTTTATTGGGTGGGGAAAAATTCTACAAAGTTTGAAATACTCTGGTGAATGTGCTCAAGGTCATTGGTATTCGATTATTACATCAGCTAAGGAAACAGGTTGATGAAATTTTTTCTCTTCGAGCTTGGTCTCCATCTAGTGACCTAGGGTTGCAGGGTGAGTTATAGGATGAATGGTCACAATTCATCAAGGGGTTGTAGAGGTCTAGAATATTTCTAGTTAATTAAGAGGATATTCTCGCTTGGACCTGAGATGCTTCAAATGGAGAAGTTATTCCTCTCTACATTCACACCAATATTCTTACTGAATTCCACAACCTCCTTCACTAACATAAAATAGATTGTAAAGAAACTATTTTCAACCTAACATTATATCATTAACATGCAACTTTTAGTAGATACATTCATATCAATACTTAATTTCGTTTCAACATAAATAAGGATTTAGCTACTATACAACTTTATTTCTTATTTAAAAATATTAACTTTAAAACAAAACCATTATAATCATCGACTAACTATAAATATGTTACTAAAAATTTACATATATACATGCTCAATAAAATTACAAATTAAAACCACATATATCCTACCTAAAATAATTACAACTCAAAATCACAGGTATCATACCAACCCATAATTATCCATGCCCATCTTAAAGATCAAAAAATAAAAAGACATCATTTAATACTAGAACCACCCACAACGAACAACGAAAAAGTTCGTTGAGGTAAGGTGTACCAAAATTTTACAACTCTTTTTGATGAACAATCAAACAAGAGCCACAAGGTGGCAATGTCCCCGACATCGCCACCTACTACTCGAAGAGCATCTAGAATTGATTTCGCATTTGAAAACAACTATAAACTATTTAGGATGAAATCGATCAAATAATAAAATAGCCATTCATCAATGCAAGCAACACAACAAAGTAGTGAAGCACATACATAATGCAAAGTATTCAAGAATCCAGAGGAAAAACAAATACAAAGTTTGTATAAATCAATAGAATGCCATGATTTATATATTTTCTTGTTTTGATCCATTAAAAAATAAGTAGATCTGTGAACATTGAAAACTATAAAGGCATCGATGTAACAAAAGCATATCTGCTTGAAAAATGCTTACATGTTTTGAAAAGTAAAGAAATTTATTTGCATTTTATGGACTATAAAGCATAAAGCATTATAAGATTTTTTGTGTGTATTCTATAACTGGATAGCCAAAAAGTTGAACTGGTACAATGAATTTGATGAGAGACACAATATTTAGAGTCAAAAGACATTGTCAATTGTTTATTAATCCAATAGCCGGAAACAAGAAAAGCGAATTGCATATATGGGAAATACAATATTCAACCAAGAATGGCACATAAGAAATGCAACAAAATATGTTTATAGTATGCAAAACTTGATGCAAAGTGGTAGAAAAACATTTCCAAGAATCATATCTTTAGAGATATTAAACAAAGGGTGTTTTTTTTGTATTGTAATCTATATAGAGACCATCTATGTGAAAACTAAAAAAACATGGAATGAAGCAAACGCATATGTATGCTATAGATTCAACAAGCCTCGTTGAAGACCAAAAAAACAGTATCTGTGTTGTAAATGTCATATGTTAAATAATTATGTATATTTCGAAAGGACAACCATATTTTGAAACTTGCATTAGAACCAATTTCATAGGTGGAGTCAATTGCTGTGCAAGTAGGACATATTGTCTGAAGTTGTGTGTCAATACTGCTATTTTTTACAATGCATAAGAAGGAAAATGAAATCTTTTGGCTGAGCCATAGCTTTTGTCATCAACAAAAAAGTATTTTGAAGGGTGTCCACTATCCAAACTCGCTTGATGTTGGAAAAAACAAAACTACACCATGTTGTATGTTTTTCCTTTTACTTTGTGCCAAAAATACTTCTTTTTTTGCGTGTTGCATAGTTTTTGTTGATGCCGCTAGTTGTTTCTGCACATTGTGCACATTATATAGTTTGTGTGATCAAGAAAATTTTAAATGGTCAATATATGTGCAAAGTTGTCTAATCTAGCAAGAAAGGAAATTAGACAAATGAAATCCCTATGTTGTGAGTTCCGTGAATGTGTTTGCAATTATGGTGAAAATAACTATTGTTGTTTGGACTAATGAATACACATCATACAATAGTATAAATAGGTCAAACCACAAATGTGCACAACAATAGCATAAATACATCCAACAAACAAAAAATGTGCACATCCATAGTACTCTGCATCCATAAAAAATGAAACCGACCACAAAAAATACCGACAAACCTGGCTCATTGCACAGTCCCATCGACGAAAAATAAACCTGAAACCAAACTTGCGTTCACCACAAAAAATGACCTCCAACTCAGCTAAAACCTCGAAATACATCACACAGAAACCAACCCGCCATACCATTGGCGTTCACATTTTCAAACTCTGAGAACACAAATCTCGACTTGTCGGGAGTACAACCAGGGTTGGTATGTATTCAGGATGGTCCAACATCACATGTTAACTGCTGTCATTCAAACCTCGTTCCCGTTCAACAGAAAGAATTGAGTGAGGAAGGAGGCTCACATCAACAATGACCGAGAGGAAGTTCCCCAATTTAGACCAGAAAGGAAAAATGTTCCCTGTAATAGATAGCATTAAAATGAAGTTCCATTTATAATTAAATTGCCCAACATGCAATATTGAGTTATCAAAAGCCTCAACAGGTTCGGTCGGGGCAGGGGGCACAAATAATTTTGGGACAATTGTTGATGTATATGTAACTTCGGAATGTATTTCATCTATGTATTTCATATATATTTATTGTACCCTTATAAGAGATGTGTTATTCCTCTATAAGGAAGTGTCGTCATGTGTATTGACAAGTGTCGCAAGTGTGTGTACTTGGAAAATGGTTATTAGACCACCATGTGTGGGGTCGGCCCTGAAATATATATATTATATGGTTGATATACCTAGCTAGACAAGTCGGCCCCATAAGGTCACTGGGCAAACAGATTAGTATAAATAGAGATCGGGAGATCTCTATTTGCATCACTCGGAAACTCATACTTCTCTAACTCAAAAAGTGGTGCAATAGTGAGTAGGAGGATCATCTACTACTAGGAGACTATCTCAGTGTATTTTGGTTGTACTTTGGTTGAGCCATTGCTCTCTCTATCTCTGAGGAAGTTGTGGGGTTTTTCACCTTAGGGTTTTCCCCACAGAAACTCTGTGTCTCTTGTCTCTCATGCTTTTGATTCTTGTGATGCTTGACATGCTTGATATGATTGTTATGCATTAATATACTATACATGTTATTCTCTCAGTAAAGATCCTAGAGTATTGTGAATTAATGCTCAAAATTTAACATGGTATCAGAGCTAACCTGAGAAGAAGGCATTGTGCAGTGACGAAAACTAGGGTTTCTTGTTTATTGGGTTTCTCTCCACAGATTTTGGAAGAGCAGTATAATAGATTGACTCTACTCATCAAGGAGAATCTATCTGTCCAATCAGAATTCAATTCTGAGCATTTTCAGATTTGGCCCTAAAATTTAGGGTTTCCACAAAAATAGGAATTTTTTAAATCTGAAGACACAGCTGGAAGCTCCTTGCAAAAATCAAAGTTTAGATCTTTGGATCGAGATTTTGGGCTGGGTAGATCTCCAGGAAACTCAAACCCTAATTCAGGGCTCTCCCTAGTGAACCCGGGAGGACAAAAAGGAAAATCTGAAGGGTAAAGCTTTGTTGATCTCAAATTCTGAATACACCAGGCTGATCAGCTCATCAAGGTGCATATTTCTATCCTTTCAGAAAGTTGAAATTCACATTTTGAATTATTAGGGTTTTCTGACAAACCCTAATCGAGGACCAGATCCAGTTTTTCAGCATTTCAAGTGGTAAGACCTAAATCTTTTCTATTTCCATTTGAAGTATTCTTTAAGATGTCTCACCACACCAAGCTTGAGGATAAGCTTGAAGGGGCTGATAAATTCCGAGCTTGGAAGTATAGGATTGGGTTAATCCTGGAAGAGAATGAGTTGGACTCATACATAAAAGAAGACATTCCTATCCCAGAGGATGAAGAGGCTAAGGTATTGCATAAGAAGAACTTGGTCAAGGCAAAGAGAATCATTGCTGATTCCATCAAAGACCATCTCATACCCCTTGTGTCTTCTCTAAAGACACCCAAGGCTATGTTTGACTCTTTGACCAAGTTATTTGAAGGGAAGAACATAAATCGGAAGATGACCCTACGGAATCAATTGAAAGGGGTCAAGATGTTGAATGGAGAAACCATTCAATCTTACTTCTCCAAGGTCTCTCAGATCAAGGAACAACTTGAAGCTGTGGATGAAGTAGTGGATAATGGTGAAGTTGTTATGACCACTCTGAATGGCCTTCCTAGGTCATGGGACTCCTTCATTCAAGGAATATGTGCAAGAAAGAAATTGATCTCTTTCAGTAAACTGTGGGAGGAATTCTCTCAAGAAGAAGCTAGGCTTGTAGCTTGTGAAGAAAAGATGGGAGGTGAAGATCAAGCTCTCGCAGTCCACACCAAAAGAAGTAAGCCCAAGAAGGAGCACTCTCACCATAAGAGATCCTATCACAACTAACAAAAGAATAAGAAGGATATAAGATGTTTCTCATGCAATGAGAAGGGTCACTTTGCTTCAGAATGTACCAAGAGCAAAAGGGATAACATCAACTCCAGCAAGAAGAAGAAGGGAAACAAAATAAAGTTCCATGCTCATGCTGCCGAAGATGATGAACCTCCAAAGAAGAAGGCTAGGGTAGAAAGTGATGATAGTGATGATGACTCATCAAGTGAAGAAGAGTATGTTTTAATCTCTGCTCTCACAGGTACTATCTCCCATGGTTGTAATGATTGGTTAATTGACAGTGGGGCTTCCAAACACATGACTGGGTTTAAGGAATCTTTTGTAAACCTATCTGAACATGAATCACCCCATAAGGTGAATCTTGGGGATGATTATCAATACCCAATCAAAGGAAGTGGTGAATCCTCCTACAACCTAGATTCTGGAAAATCTTTGAAGATGAAAGAAGTCCTTTATGTACTTGGGCTCAAGAAGAACTTACTCTCCATCTCTGCATTGGATGCAAAAGGTATGAGGGTTGCATTTGTGGATGGCCAAGTCCTAATGTGGCCAAAGGGAAAGACCATAAATGATGCAGTAGTGATTGGAGAGCAAGAGGGAGGTTTGTATAAATTGAAAGGACAACCTGAACATGCCATAGTGCATGAATCCATGGAGCCAAGTGAACTTTGGCATAGAAGACTTGCTCATATGCACTATAGGGAACTTCCAATTGCAAGCAAAGCTGTAGAGGGTCTTCCTGAAATCAAGACCAAACAAGTTGTTTGCAAAGGATGTGCAAAAGGTAAGAACATTAAGAAGGCTTTCCCAAGCAGTGAAAGCAAGGCAAAAGGTATCCTGGAAATCATCCACTCAGATGTATGTGGTCCTATGTCATCCATTTCTCTGAGTGAGTATGTTTACTATGTCTGATTTATTGATGACTTCTCCAGGAATACTTGGGTATACTTCTTGAAGAACAAAGATGAGCAGTTTGATAAGTTCAAGGAATTCAAAACTTTGATGGAGAATCAAACTGACAAGAAGATCAAAACATTCAGATCCGACAATGGTGGAGAATTCACCTCAGGTGACTTCAAGAAGCTTTGCAGTGACTCAAGGATTAAGAGGGAGTTGACTGCTCCTTACAATCCACAACAAAATGGAGTTGCAGAAAGAAAGAATAGAACAATCATGGAAGTAGCAAGGGCAATGCTGCATGACCAGGATCTACCTATGCATCTATGGGCAGAAGCAGCTAGAATAGTTGTATATGTGCAGAACAGAACACCCCACAAGATATTGGACAACAAAACACCAGAAGAGGTCTTTTCTGGTAAGAAACCTAAAGTCAGCCATCTCAGAATATTTGGTTGTCCAGTATACACACATGTCCCAAAGGAAAAGAGGACCAAGCTAGATCCTTCAGGAAAGAAGGGTATCTTTGTGGGTTACAGTGAAAGCTCGAAGGCTTACAGAATATACTTTCCAGGGTTCAAGAAGATTGATGTCAGCAAGGATGTAACATTTGATGAAAACTCAGCATTCATCAAATCAAGGAAGGCACCTATCAAAGTTTATGAAGAACCTAAGGAAACTAGATTTCAAGACACTACCATGACTGAAGCAATTCCAAAAGTTGTTCGTGAGTTTGAAGATCCGCAAGAACCTATAGATCCACCCCATGAGGATAACTCTCACAAGAGGAAACCTGCATGGGCTAGAGAGCTCATTCAAGATGCAGAAAGATTTGGCATTCCAGAAGAAGAACATAGAGCAAAGAAGAGAACCAGATCACATACCAGCTATGTTGCTTTACTCTATGAAATTATGAACAAAGAACCTTCCAGCTATGAAGAAGCAGCGGAAAAGAAAGAATGGAAGGATGCCATGGTCGAGGAATACCAATCAATAATGAAAAATGATGTTTGGGATGTTGTCCCAAGACCTAAAGAGAAGTCTATGTGACTTCCAAATGGATCTACAAAATCAAGCATGTTGCAGATGGCAGTATAGAGAAATACAAGGAAAGATTCATAGCTCATGGCTTCTCTCAGAAAGAGGGAATAGATTATGAAGAAAATTTTGCACCTATAGCCAGGTATACTTCCATCATATCAGTACTTGCCTTGGCTGCAGCAATGAAATGGAAAACACACTAGATGGATGTCAAGACTACCTTCTTGAATGGTGTAGTTGAAGAGGAAGTATATGTGGAACAACCACTCGATTTTGAAATACATGACAGGGAGTCATATGTGTGTAGATTGAAGAAAGCCTTGTATGGCTTGAAGCAAGCTTCCAAAACTTGGTATGGTAGGATGGACAGTTTCCTATCTAGTTTGGGCTTTACCAAGAGTAAAGTGGATTCCAACCTTTACTACAAGGTTGAGGAAGGGAATCCTGTGATTCTGCTCCTATATGTGGATGACTTATTTGTAACAGGAGATGATAGATTGATTGAAAATACTAAGAGGAATCTTGCTATTGAGTTCGATATGAAAGATTTGGGAATGATGCATTATTTCCTAGGTATGGAGGTGTGGCAGAGTGCAGGTGGGATCTTCCTTGGTCAAGGGAAGTACACAGTAGATATCCTGAAGAGATTCAAGATGATGGATTGCAAGGCCATGGCCACACCTATGGCATTGAATCTGAAGCTTATATGTGATGCTTCATCTGATCCAGTTGATGTCTCTTTGTATCGTCAGATGACTGGGTCCTTCATGTACCTGACGAACACGAGACCAGATATTTGCTTTGCGGTGAACACATTGAGCCAGTTCCTGACAGATCTGAGGAGTGTTCACCTGGTTGCTGTAAAGCATGTTCTGAGGTACCTGAAGGGTACAGTAGATTATGGTCTCAAGTATGAAGCGAATCAAAAGTTTAACCTGCAGGGTTATGTTGATTCAGATTGGGCTGGCAGTGCTGCAGATAGGAAGAGCACATCTGGGTGCTGCTTCAGTATGGGATCATGTGTGATCTCTTGGTTCAGCAGGAAGCAGTCCTGCGTAGCACTGAGTACAACTGAGGCATAGTATGTTGCAGCCTGTTCAGCTAGTTGTGAGGCAGTATGGCTACGGAAGCTACTATCTGAGTTATTTGATCTCCCGTTGGATGCTACTGGTATCTTCTATGATAACCAGAGTTGTGTGAAGCTGTCTGAGAACCCAGTGTTTCATGACAGGTTGAAACACATAGAGATCAAATATCACTATATCAGGGATATGATGCAGAGAGGAGCTGTGAAGCTCCTGTACATTGCGACGGATGAGCAGATTGCACATGTGCTGACGAAGCCACTAGCGAGGGTGAAGTTCGAGTACTTCAAGGAGAGGCTTGGTGTTCTTCAGATTGATGACACTTCGAGGAAGAAGTGATGGACACATTTGCAGAAGCCATTCCAAGCATGTTGGAAGGAGGATCCTTCACATGGCTGTGGATGTAAGCGCTGGATGATGAGCATCAGAACGACGCTCCAGTTACTGCTCTGTATACGCATCATGTTGGATGTTGGATATGATCAGTTGGATCATTTATATGTATATGTATGTACGCATCATGTTGGATGCTGGATATGATCAGTAGGATCATTTGTATATGTTTTGTATATGCATCATGTTGGATGCTTGGACCATGTATATGTATATGTATCAGGTGGATACTGTGTATGATCAGGTAGATCATGTATGTTCATATGTATCAGGTATGATCAGGTGGATCATGTTTTTGTATTTGTATCAGGTGGATGCATTGAATGATCAGGTGGATCATGTATGATGATATGTATTAGGTAGATACTTGGTATGCATTAGGTAGATGCATTATATGATCAGGATGATCATGGATGACGAGCTTCAGGATGTTGCTCCAGATGACACGCAGCAAGATGTTTCAGTGATGATGATCAGGATGATCATGTATACATCAGGATGATGTATGGTGAGTGTTAGGATAATACTCTATGGCCATGGATCAGGTTGTGCAGATGAGCATATAATTTGGCCCTGGGAGATTTGCAGATAGTATTTCAAGGTTTTTCCCATGGCATGTAATCTGGCCCTAGGATATATGACAAATGCTCTTTCGACGTTTTGCTCTGGGAGGACATATAATTTGGCCCTGGGAGATCTACAGATAGTCTTGCAAGGTTTTTCCTATGGCATATAATTTGACCCTGGGATATCTGGCAGATGCTCTTTCAAGGTTTTGTCCTATGGCATATAATTCAGCCCTAGGAGATCCGATAGGTTGAGCTGTGTGCTCGTAATAAGTCCTGGGATTCTCTTGCAAGGTTTTGCCATGACCACATGTAATATCACTCTAGGGGATCCGATAGGTTCGGATGTGTTCCCGTAATAAGTCCTGGGATGCTCTTGCAAGGTTTTGTGGTGACCACATATAATAGTGCCCTGGGAGATCCGATAGGTTGAGCTGTGTGCTCGTAATCAGTCCCGGGATTCTCTTTCGAGGTTTTGTGGTAGGGTCACATGTAATAGCTGTTGAATATTGTAACTTCTAAGAATATTATATTTGTACATTATTATTACGGACATGTTCCATCCCTCCGAGGTGACTCTAATATATATCCAGAGATGTTTATTCCTCCGAGGAGTTGTGGTAACTAGGGTTATTAGACCCACCATGTGGGGGTCGGCCCTAATATTATATTTTTAGGGTTATTAGACTTCTCCAGGAGAGGTCGGCTCCATTAGGGATTTTAGTCAGTTGAGGATTAGTATAAATAGAGGAGGAGAGCTCCTCATTTGATACACTGACTCACAACTCAGAAAAGTAGCGCACTTGTCTGAGAGGTCTGCACAGGAGTTGGAGAAGGAGGTTAAGTCTTGGAGCACATCTTGTATTTTGGTTGATCATCTTATTGAGGAAAGCTTTGCTGGGTTTTCTACCCTATGAGGGTTTCCCAGGGTATATTCTGTGTCTATCTTGTGATTATGTTTCTTTCAATGATCTTGCTAGTCTATTTGGTTTAAACTTAACATGGTATCAGAGCTAGACTGAATAGGACATCTTTCACAAGGTAAGAATCTCTCTCTCTCTCCGGTGAAGTTTATGGTTTCAGCAAAAAGTTGGTATTATTGAATTCTGATTACATGGCTGGATAGCCCTTCTCAAGACAAATCTTTTGAGCCCTAAATCGAACTTTTTGGTTGGGTAGAACTCCGGGAAAGTCAAACCCTAATCCTACCAAAAGTGCGATAAACCAGAAATTGGTTTCAGCAAAAAGTTGGTATTGTTGAATTCTGATTACATGGCTGGATAGCCCTTCTCAAGACCAATCTTTTGAGCCCTAGATCGAACTTTTTGGTTGGGTAGAACTCCGAGAAAGTCAAACCCTAATTCTACCAAAAGTGCGATAAACCAGAAATTCTGTCCCAGGATCCGGAAAAGTAAAAAGGTAATATTTCCAGGTAAGTACTGCTCTATCTCTTGGACTCCCCCAAGAGAAGATGGCTCCAAACACTAAGCTTGAAGACAAGCTAGAAGGTATAGAGAATTTATAGGCATGGAAATACAGAATTGGTCTCATTCTTGAAGAGAATGATCTTGCTCATTATATCAAGGATGAAGTTGCAGAACCGGAAGGAGATGAAGCCAAAGAGAAGCATATGAAGGATTTGATTAGGGCAAAGAGAATCATAGCTGATTCTATTAAAGACCACTTGATTCCCCAAGTGGCCTCCAAGAAGACTCCAAAGGAAATGTATGATGCCCTAGGAAGAATGTATGAAGGAAAGAACATCAATAGGAAGATGAATCTAAAGACTCAGTTGAAGAATACCAAGATGCACAAAGGAGAGTCCATTCAAGACTACTTCTCAAGGGTCTCTCTAATCAAGGAGAAACTAGATGCCATTGGTGATACTCTTGATGAAGAAGAACTTGTGATGACTGCTCTAAATGGTCTCACTAGACCTTGGGAATCATTCATACAAACTATTTGTGCCAGAAAAGAAAGCATGAAGTTTGATATAGTATGGGAGGATTGTGTTCAAGAAGAATCTAGGGTAGCCAACAAAGAAGCTCTTCTCAAAGAGGATGACCAAGCTTTGGCCACCCACACTAAAAGAGGAAAAAGGGGTCACTTCAGGAAAGTGAGCCACAAAAGGCCTCAACCCTCTCATAGATTCAAAAGAAAAGGAGGATCAAACTCAGAAAGAGACATCTCCACAGTCCAATGTTTTAATTGTCTTAAGCTAGGACACTATGCTAGAGACTGTACTCTACCATAAAAGAAGAAGAAAAGGTTTGTCCACAAAAGAAATCATGCACATATGGCAGAAGATGATAGTGAAGAAGAAGAAGAAGAAGTAGAGGAAAGGCCTCAAAAGAAAAGATCTAAAGTGAAGAAAGAAGATCCAGAAGAATATGTTCTATTTTTGCACTCTCTGGATCTGTGTCTCCTGGTGAAGGCACATGGCTCATTGACAGTGGTGCTTCAAAGCACATGACAAGTCATAAGGAAACTCTCTCCAGGATCGAAGAAAAGTCTTCACCTCAAAAGGTATCTATAGGAGATGATTATCAATACCCCATCAAGGGAATTGGTGAAGCAAGCTACAAGCTTGATTCTGGAACACCCTTGAAAATGAAAGAAATCTTATATGTACCAGGTTTAAAGAAGAACCTACTCTCTATCTCAGCTCTAGATAAGAAAGGTTTTAGAGTGGCTTTCATAGATGGACAAGTACTCATGTGGTCCAAAGGAAAATTAATTAAAGATGAAGTTATCATTGGTGAAGAAGAAGGAGGTCTCTATAAACTCAAGGGTCATCCAGAAGCTGCCCTTGCTCATGAAGTTTCTAGCCCCAGTGAGCTATGGCATAGAAGATTAGCTCACATTAACTATAAAGCCTTACCCTATGTAAGCAAGGTGGTCATAGGATTACCAAATTTGAAAGCTGATCATGATGGCTCATGTAAAGGATGTAAGAAAGGGAAGAATGTCAAGAATTCCTTTCCAAAGAGTGAAACAAAGACTAAGAACATTTTGGAGCTTATACACTCAGATGTATGTGGACCTATGCCCACCACTTCTCTAAGTGGTTTTGAATACTATCTTTCATTCATTGATGACTATTCAAGAAAAAATTGGATATACTTCCTAAAAGGTAAGAATGAAGTCTTTGGAAAATTCAAAGAGTTCAAGGCTCTAATAGAAAATCTCTCAGAAAAGAGAATCAAGATTCTCAGAACAGATAATGGCGGAGAATATACTTCAAAGGACTTTGAAGACTTTTGCAAAGAAGATGGAATTAAAAGGGAACTAACCACTCCCTATAATCCCCAACAAAATGGGGTGGCTGAAAGGAAAAATAGAACTATCATGGAATCTATAAAGACTATGATACATGACCAAGATCTTCCCATGTATCTATGGGCTGAAGCAGCCAAGACAGTAGTATATGTACAAAATAGACTATCTCATAGTGCTCTTGATTTCAAGACTCTAGAAGAAGTGTTTACAGGAAAGAAGCCTGAGGTAAGTCATCTTAAAATATTTGGGTGTCCTGTGTACATCCACATTCCAAAAGAAAAGAGAACCAAGTTGGATCCTTCTGGTAAGAAGGGAATATTTGTTGGTTATTGTGAATCATCCAAAGCCTTCATAATTTACATACCAGGTTTTCATCATATAGAAATAAGTAGAGACGTAACATTTGATGAAGAAGCAGCTCTCAAGAAATCCAGGAAGTGCCAACTTGAAGAAATCTATGAAGAAGATACATCTCCCAGAATCATAGAGGCTGTGCACATCCCTGAAGATGATTCACCAGAGGATCATGACATGCTGGAACCACAAGAACCTCCTATTACAGATTTATCTAAGAAAAGAAGGCCAGCATGGGCTAGAGATATTATTCAAGGAGCTGAAAGAAATGGAGCTCCTGAAGGCTCCACTAGAGAAAGGAAGAAGCCAAAGCTAGTGTCCAACTATATGGCCTTGATGTGTGATCTTGTGGATCAACAACCTACTAGCTATGAAGAAGCAGCTTAGAAGAAATAATGGATAGAAGCAATGACAGAAGAATATCAGTCAATAATGAAAAATGATGTTTGGGATATAGTTCCCAAACCAAAAGAGAAAAGTGTGGTTTCTTCCAAATGGGTTTTCAAGATAAAACATGTTGCAGATGGTAGCATTGAAAAATACAAGGCAAGATTTGTTTCCAGAGGATTCTCTCAGAAGGAGGGAATTGACTATGAAGAAACATTTGCACTAGTTGCTAGGTATACTTCAATTAGAACTATCATGGCACTTGCATCTATGATGAAGTGGAAATTACAACAAATGGATGTTAAGACAGCTTTTCTGAATGGTGTAATTGAAGAAGAAGTGTACATAGAACAACCACAAGGATTTGAGGTTAAAGACGGAAGAACTCATGTATGCAAACTGAAAAAGGCATTATATGGGTTGAAGCAATCTCCCAGAGCTTGGTACGGAAGGATTGACAATTTCTTAACTAGCATGGGTTTTACCTGTTAAAATTCAATATGCTAAGACAGAAAATAGCAGCATTACATTCCATTTCACAATAATAGAATATACAGGATCACTGAAGAAACAACAAGCATAGCATAAACACAAGAGACACAGATTTATCCTGGGAAACCCTCATGGGGTAGAAAACCCAGTAAAGCTTCCTCAATATAGATGACCAGCAATATACAAAGATGCAAACCAAAGACATGATCTCCTTCTCCACCGTAGCAGACCTCTCCTCCAAAAGTGCGCCTCCCTTGAATGAGTGAGTGTGTCAAATGAGGAACACACCTCCTCTATTTATACACTTCACTGATATGTATTTTACACAAGTACACGTAGGCTCGTATTTAACCAATGGATTAAATACCCCACTACAACTAACTGGGCCGACCCCTCTAGGGTGGTCTAATAACCCTTTGACCCACATAACACATAAAGGGCCGACCTCCACTAGGGAAGTCTAATAGCCCGAGTTACCACATTCTGACGGAGGAATAAACATCTCCGGATATACAATAAGATCTTTTACGGAGGAATGAAACATCTCCGGAATAATAAAGTACAATTATAATATTCTTTGAAGTTACAATATCTCAACACTCCCCCTTAACAAGAAGGATATTATAACAGCACCTGCACGAGCAAGGAGTCATCAACATCATACACGATACATCTATAAATCATTGGAAGCTTTCTCAACATCATCAGTAACTCAACCAGTTACTGGAACATCTTCAATACTGGAACATCAACATCATCAAAGTTGATAGTACTCAATCATCAGCATCGTTAACACACGATCAACAACATCGTCATCATACGATCATCAGCATCACGATCAACATCATCATCACACGATCAACAGCATCATGATCAACATCGTCATCACATGATCATCAGCATCATCATCACACGATTATCAACATCGTCATCAGCATCACGATCAACATCATCATCACACAATCATCAGCATCGTCATCGCACGATCATCAGCATCGTCATCACACGATCATCAGCATCATCATCACACGATCTTCGGCATCGTCATCACACGATCATCAGCATCATCATCATACGATCATCAGCATCATCATCATACGATCATCAGCATCGTCATCACACGATCATCAGCATCGTCATCACACGATCATCAGCATCGTCAAGGAATGATGTAAACCAGTCATGTACCTTTTGAACCGAAGTCCAGGGACGATCCAGTCCCATCATTATCGAAGACATACGTCTACGGCTCTTCTTTCGGACTGAGGTCCAGGAATGATCCAATCCCTTCTTTCTCGAAGACATACGTCTACGGCTCTTCTTTCAGACTGAAGTCCAGGAATGATCCCAATCCCTTCATTATCGGAGACATACGTCTACGACTCTTCTTTCGGACTGAAGTCCAGGAATGATCCCAATCCCTTCATTATCGGAGACATACGTCTACGGCTCTTCTTTCGGACTGAAGTCCAGGAATGATTCCAATCCCTTCATTATCGGAGACATACGTCTACGGCTCTTCTTTCGGACTGAAGTCCAGGAATGATCCCAATCCCTTCATTATCGGAGACATACGTCTACGGCTCTTCTTTCGGACTGAAGTCCAGGAATGATCCCAATCCCTTCATTATCGGAGACATACGTCTACGGCTCTTCTTTCAGACTGAAGTCCAGGAATGATCCCAATCCCTTCATTATCGGAGACATACGTCTACGGCTCTTCTTTCGGACTGAAGTCCAGGAATGATCCCAATCCCTTCATTATCGGAGACATACGTCTACGGCTCTTCTTTCGGACTGAAGTCCAGGAATGATCCCAATCCCTTCATTATCGGAGACATACGTCTACGGCTCTTTTTAGGACTGAAAGTCCAGGGATGATCCCAATCCCTTCATTCTCGAAGACCTCACATCTACGGCTCTCTTTAGGACTGAAAGTCCATGGATGATCCCAATCCCCTCAACTGTCCACTAAGGACTTCATTCTCGGAGACCTCACGTCTACGGCTCTCTTTAGGACTGAAAGTCCAGGGATGATCCAATCCCCTCAACTGTCCACTAAGGACTTCATTATCGGATACCTCACGTCTACGGCTCTCTTTAGGACTGAAAGTCCAGGGATGATCCAATCCCCTCAACTGTCCACTAAGGACTTCATTCTCGGAGACCTCACGTCTACGGCTCTCTTTAGGACTGAAAGTCCAGGGATGATCCAATCCCCTCAACTGTCCACTAAGGACTTCATTCTCGGAGACCTCACGTCTACGGCTCTCTTTAGGACTGAAAGTCCAGGGATGATCCAATCCCCTCAACTGTTCATCAAGAACATGTATCCTCATCATCATAACATGTATCACCACAACATGTATCATCAATATCAAAACATGTATAACCACAACATGTATTATCATCATCAAGACATGTATAACCACAACATGTATCATCAACATTACAACATGTATCATCATCATCAAAACATGTATAACCATAACATGTATCATCAACATCAAAACATGTATAACCACAACATGTATCATCAACATCAAAACATATGTAATCACAACATGTATCATCATCATCAAAAACATGTATACATTTATCATCAAAAGCATGTATACATCTAACATCAAAAGAATGTATACAACTACTAACATCAAAAGAATGTATACATCTACTAACATCAAAAGAATGTATACATCTATCATCAGAAACTAATATCAAAAGCATGTATACATCTATCATCAGAAACTAATATCAAAAGCATGTATACATCTATCATCAGAAACTAATATCAAAAGCATGTATATATCTATTATCAAAAGAAAGAATATAAGAGTCCTAAATCTAAATAATTCTAAGTGCAGTAAATAGGTAACCTCATCATTGATGAGATAGACTTGTTATCGGATACTGTGCTACTCCCCCTTTCGAGGAGGGTCCTAAACCAAGCTTGACTTGGAAGTGTTCGAACTTTACTCGAGACAGAGGTTTAGGCAAGATATCAGCAATCTGATCCTTAGTGCTTATATATACAAGCTTGATAGCTCCTCTTTGCACCATATCTCGTATATAGAAGTACCGGATCTCTATGTGTTTTGACTTACCGTGGAACACAAGATTTTCAGTCACATAATCACAGTGGGATCCATTTCTAAGTCAAACACTCCAAAGCTTCTGAAGCCACACTGCTTCACAGCTGGCAGAGCAGACAGCTATATATTCTGTTTCAGTAGTACTGAGAGCCATACTAGATTGTTTCTTGCTGAACCATGCGATCATGACAGATTCAAGACTATAACATCCACCTGATGTACTCTTTCTGTCTGAGGCACTTCCTGCCCAATCAGAATCTGAGTAACCATGTAAACGGAGTTCATGACCTTCAAGATAATATGGACCAAAATCTATGGTACTTTTTAGGTTCCTCACTACATGCTTTGTAGTTATTAAGTGAACCTTTCTAGATTCTACTAGATACTGACTTAGGGTAATTGCAGCAAGGCATATATCTAACCTAGTATTCGTTTAGACACATCAATGACTCAATAATTTGTCTATAAAGGGTTAGGTCCACTAAATACGATGAGTCAATAACTAATAACTTCAAGTTGGAGTCCATGGGAGTGGCCATGGCTTTATACTCCAACATATCAAATCTTTTTAGAAACTTCACAGCATACTTACCTTGATTTAAAAGATTCCTTTTGGATGTTGCCATACTTCTAGACCTAAGAAGTAGTGCATTAATCCGAGATATTTCATTTTTATTTCTGCAGCCATTTTCATGACCTGTTTCTCATTCCTTGTTAGAAAGAGATCATCGTCATGCAATAATGGTATGTTAGGTTCATAATCCACAACCTTAAGGTAAAGGTTAGGGACAACTTTACTTCTGGTAAAGCCCAAGCTTTGTCATGAAGCTGTCAATTGTCCATTATTCACACTCTGCATTGAGTGATCTTCTGCATATCTATCTGTGCCATCTCTCGTCAGATGGGTCTACTAATATGAGCCTCAAAGTCATTCAAACTCTATGGTGAGTTTCTTCTTGCATCCATGTCATATGTGTATAGAAGCCATATTCAACCTTGTAGCAAGGGTTGAGATCCACATCACCCATGATGATCATTAAGCTCATCAATTGACTACCGATCCTGGGAACCCATACAGAACCTGATTACATTATTAAGAGAATGGTCAATCTCATCATGATTCTCTTCCTCTTTCTAAGAGAATCTCTTAACCATAAGCTTTCTATAGTGTGTTTTATTTGTAAATCCTTTTGTTGAACATCCATCGCTTGTTCATCATTCATCATGATTTTTCCTACAAATCAAAATTAGGTACATGATTAGTAATACTTCATAATCATGTAATCATGATAACCTATTATGCATACAGATATCATTTACATAGTTATGCAACTATTTTGACCAGTACTTTGGTACAACACTTTCCCATATCTTGTATGCATACAGTGGCTATCTAGATGCCTTCCATCTCTACCAGAACATACTATCGAGAGTGTGCACAACTCTCAGCATGTCAGCAAAGAGGTTTCATTCTAGACAAGCAACAATGGAATGTTTGTCCAACTTACCAATCATATGCATATTGGTAGTATACTGTTCAATGTTCTATGAATATTTACACTTATCATGATATATTATAGGAATACAAATATGCATACAACCTATTACAGGCAATATCATTTACTATTTCAAATAACAACTCAAATACTTATCTTTTATGTTTGTGTGGTTGCCTCCCGCTTGATCTTCTGTATGTCTTTTGAACTTCTATTCATTATGTACCACTGTGCATGTTCAAGTGTCATCCTCATGATCTCATGCACAAACATACACTTGTTAGTATATTCTGAATGCTATCAAAACATTATAGTACTAAATAATCTTGAAAATGTATAGTCATGATTATAGTTAATAAACATTAGTATTCAAGATTTCAGGGAAGTCTTCTTTTACTCATGCATATCATCAATCAAGATAAAAGATATAATATGCATAATCCCTTGATTACTAACTTTATGAACAAGCATAACCAATCATTCCAAGTATACTTATATAAGGGATCCTAACACAAGGTAAGATTCATGGGAAACATACCTGGATTAGTATACCTACTTGGTTATGTACAACATACCTCGTGAGTCTTTGTCTTCATGTTGTCATGGTCATGGAACTTGATTTGTCTTTTGTAGTGTACCTGTCGAGACTTTTTGTAGTCTTCTTATGTAAGGTCTTAGCCTCAACTCCCCCTGAAACTTGATCTGGAGCTTGATTAGTGTTTGCTAGCGAAACTCTAAAAATTCAATATTTGACTTTCACACTTCTGAATGGATGGAAGGATGTGTCTTGCTGAGCTGATCAAACTAGCATACTTCAGTTTTGAAATCTCCAAAGTTTGACCCCTCAAAATTGTCTTTGAAACTTACGGATTCACTGGACGTGACCCTGAACTGGGGTTTGATGAAGCCCACTCTTCTACCCAATCAAAATGTATGATCCAAAGCTCTAAGCTTCTATTCTTCTGAGGAGCTTCCAGCCGTGGTCACAGATTTCAAAAATTCCCATTTTTACAGAAGCCCTAATTTTCCACTTTTCTGATCAAAGTCCCGAACTAGGGTCTAATCAAGCCCGGCCTTCTGCCCAACCAAGAATTCTGATCTTGGCCTCTAAATTTCTATTTTGATGAGTAGCATCCAGCCGTGGTCTCCGATTACAAAAATTCTAACTTTCTTCAAAGCCCTAAATTCCGGAAGCCATGAATGAAGGAACCAAAAAATAATTCTGTTTTGACAGAAATATGTACCTGATTGTTTCTGGTGTAACTCCGAAATTTTTGATCCGCAGGGTCTGAAAAGGTTTCCTGAGATAGCCTGACCTGTTATCTTTCCATCCTGACAGGTCTGACCTCAATTGGATTCTCTGAGAGAGAGTTATGCCAAATGTCGCAACGTGACCTGTTTTGGGATAAAATAGGAGAGCGAACTTGTACGGCGTGCCACGTGTCACTGTTTTAACTTAGGCCTTTGAAAAAGTTTTCTGAGATAGCCCGTCCTGTTACCTTTCCATCCTAACAGGTCTGACCTCAATTGGATTCTCTGAGAGAGAGTTATGCCAAATGTCGCAACATGACCTGTTTATGGGATAATACAGGAGAGCGCACTTGTACGGAGTTCCACGTGTCACTGGTTCAACTTCGGCCTCTAAAAAAGTTTTCTGAGATAGTACAGACTGTGTACTACCTGTCACTTTTTACGAAATTTCATTTGGAGCTTCCTAGCCCAAGATATGACCTTTTTCCCAAGGTCACCTGATTTTGACTCAGATCTGGAAGAGGCAGAAACCCTATATTGTACAGATCATAAATCACAAAGTACAACGAATTAGAGGTTGTCCTTTGGACACAAGGTACCTGGAGATTTAATCTTCGTCCTGTAACAATTTCAGATCCGAAAACTTCGCCAAAACGGATTTATAGCGAAAGTGATACGATGACTGGTTGTTTCTATATAAAACCCTAGCCTTCAAATTGTCGTAAGTAAAGCAAGTGTTGTTAGTGCCATACCTTGTCTTCCTTCAGGTTAGCTCTGATACCATGTTAAAATTCAATATGCTAAAACAGAAAATAGCAGCATTACATTCCATTTCACAATAATATCATATACAGGATCACTGAAGAAACAACAAGCATAGCATAAACACAAGAGACACAGATTTATCCTAGGAAACCCTCATGGGGTAGAAAACCCAGTAAAGCTTCCTCAATATAGATGACCAGCAATATACAAAGATGCAAACCAAAGACATGATCTCCTTCTCCACCGTAGCAGACCTCTCCTCCAAAAGTGCGCCTCCCTTGAATGAGTGAGTGTGTCAAATGAGGAACACACCTCCTCTATTTATACACTTCACTGATATGTATTTTACACAAGTACACGTAGGCTCGTATTTAACCAATGGATTAAATACCCCACTACAACTAACTGGGCCGACCCCTCTAGGGTGGTCTAATAACCCTTTGACCCACATAACACATAAAGGGCCGACCTCCACTAGGGAAGTCTAATAACCCGAGTTACCACATTCTGACGGAGGAATAAACATCTCCGGATATACAATAAGATCTTTTATGGAGGAATGAAACATCTCCGGAATAATAAAGTACAATTATAATATTCTTTGAAGTTACAATATCTCAACATTACCAAGAGTAAAGCTGATCCAAATCTTTATCTCAAAGTAATGGATGATGAACCAGTTATACTGTTGTTATATGTAGACGATCTATTTCTAACCAGAAATGAGAAACAAATTATTGAAAGCAAGAAGAAGATTTCTTCATAATTCGAGATGAAAGATCTTGGATTAATGCACTACTTCTTAGGTCTAGAAGTATGGCAAGAACCAAAAGGAATCTTTCTAAATCAAGGTAAGTATGCTGTAGAGATTATGAAAAGGTTTGATATGTTGGAGTGTAAACCCATGGCCACTCCCATTGACTCCAACTTGAAGATTTTAGTTAATGACTCATCAGAATTAGTGGACCTAACTCTATATAGACAAATCATTGGGTCATTAATGTATTTAACAAATACTAGGCCAGATATATGCTTTGCTGTAAATACCCTAAGTCAGTATCTAGTAGAACCTAGAAAGGTTCATTTAATAGCTGCAAAGCATGTAATGAGGTACCTAAACGCTACATTAGATTTTGGTCTACATTGTCATGGAGGTCATGAACTCAGGTTACATGGTTACTCAGACTCTGACTGGGCAGGAAATGTCTCAGACAGAAAGAGTACTTCAGGTGGATGTTATGGTCTTGGATCTGCCATGATCTCATGGTTCAGCAAGAAACAATCTAGTGTGGCCCTCAGTACTGCTGAAGCAGAATATATAGTTGCCTGCTCTGCCAGCTGTGAAGTAGTATGGCTTTGAAAACTATTATCTGGAGTGTTTGACTTAGAAATGGATCCCACTGTGATTATGTGTGATAATCAATGCTGTATCAAGATGACAGAAAATCCTGTGTTCCATGATAAGTCAAAACACATAGAGATCTGATACTTCTATATACGAGATATGGTGCAGAGAGGAGCTATCGAGCTCGAGTATGTGAGCACTGAGGATCAAATTGCTGACATCTTGACCAAGCCCCTGTCGCGAGTGAAATTTGAATACTTTCGAGACAAGCTTGGTGTAGTTCAAAAGGACCCTCCTCGAAAGGGGGAGTAGTATGATCTCTGATGACAAGCTTGTCTCATCAATGATGAGTTTACCTGGTTACTACACCTAGTTACTTAGAAACATTTAGATTTAGGACTCTTATACTTAGAATACTCAGTTTTAATTATACATGCTTTTGATGATAGATGTATTAGTGAGAATACATGCTTTTGATGATAGATGTATTGGTGAGAATACATGCTTTTGATGATAGATGTATTGGTGAGAATACATGCTTTTGATGATACATGTATGTACTTGTATGATGAAGGATACTTGTATTGATAAGAATGCATGTGAGGATTGCATCATCCTTGAACACATGTTCTAAAGTGAGCCATAGACAGGTGTCTCCGAGAAAGAAGAGGGATTGCATCATCCTTGAACACATGTTCTAAAGTGAGCCGTAGATAGGTGTCTCCGAGAAAGAGGAGGGATTGCATCATCCTTGAACACATGTTCTAAAGTGAGCCGTAGACATGATGTCTCTGATAATAAAGTCCTGAATGAACAAGTAGGGGATTGTATCTTCCCCGGACTGAGGTCCCAGAATTGAGCCGTAGACATGATGTCTCCGATAATAAAGTCTTGAATGAACAGGTAGGGGATTGTATCTTCCCCAGACTGAGGTCCCAGAATTGAACTGTAGACTGGGTCTCCGATAATGAAGTCCTGAATGAACAGGTAGGGGATTGTATCTTCCCCGGACTGAGGTCGCAGAATTGAGCCGTAGACTGGGTCTTCGATAATGAAGTCCTGAATGAATAGGTAGAGGATTGTATCTTCCCCAGACTGAGGTCCCAGAATTGAGCCGTAGACTGGGTCTCCGATAATGAAGTCCTGAATGAATAGGTAGGGGATTGTATCTTCCCCGGACTTCGGTCCTAGAATTGAGTCGTAGACTGATGTCTCCAAAAACTAAAGATAGGATTGCATCATCCATGAACTGGGTTCAAAATGTACATGATGGATTACATCATCCCTAGACATGAGACTTGTCTTAAAGTGATGAGGATTGATCATCCTGGAACTTGATCGGATTGTATCATCCATGGACCTATGTCCTAAAGAGAGAAAGATTGATCATCCTGTAATATGATCATGTGATGACGATGCTGATGACGATGACGATGCTGATGATTGTATGATGATGATGCTGATGATCGTGTGATGACGATGCTGATGATCGTATGATGACGATGCTGATGATTGTATGATGACGATGCTGATGATCGTGTGATGATGATGCTGATGATCGTATGATGATGATGTTGATGATCGTGATGCTGATGATCATGTGATGACGATGCTAATGATCGTATGATGACGATGCTGATGATCGTGATGCTGATGATTGTGTGATGATGATGCTGATGACGATGATAATGATCGTATGATGACGATGCTGATGATCGTATGATGACGATGCTGATGATCGTGTGATGACAATGTTGATGATCGTATGATGACGATGCTGATGATCGTGATGCTGATGATTGTGTGATGATGATGCTGATGATCATGTGATGACGATGCTGATAATGATGCTGATGATCATGTGATGACGATGCTGATGATGTTGATGTTCCAGTAACTGGTTGAGTTACTGATAATGATGAATTGAAGAAAGATTCCGATGATTTATAGATGTATCATGTATGATGTAGTTGATGACTCCTTGCTCCTACAGATGTTGTTATAATATCCTTCTCATTAACGGGGAGTGTTGAATATTGTAACTTCTAAGAATATTATATTTGTACATTATTATTCCGGAGATGTTCCATCCCTCCGAGGTGACTCTAATATATATCCGTAGATGTTTATTCCTCCGAGGAGTTGTGGTAACTAGGGTTATTAGACCCACCATGTGGGGGTCAGCCCTAATATTATATTTTTAGGGTTATTAGACTTCTCCAGGAGAGGTCGGCCCCATTAGGGATTTTAGTCATTTGAGGATTAGTATAAATAGAGGAGGAGAGCTCCTCATTTGATACACTGACTCACAACTCAGAAAAGTAGCACACTTGTCTGAGAGGTCTGCACAGGAGTTGGAGAAGGAGATTAAGTCTTGGAGCACATCTTGTATTTTGGTTGATCATCTTATTGAGGAAAGCTTTGCTGGGTTTTCTACCCCATGAGGATTTCCCAGGGTATATTCTGTGTCTATCTTGTGATTATGTTTCTTTCAGTGATCTTGCTAGTCTATTTGGTTTAAACTTAACAATAGATCCCTGGGAGATCTGATAGGTTGGGCTGTGTGCCCGTAATAAGTCTTGGGATGTTCTTGCAAGGTTTTGTGATGCACGTAATAAGTCCTGAGGATTCCACAGTATGGCCAGTGATGACGAAGACCTGCAGGTGGTGGGCCTACATCCAGTATGAAAAAGGACTGGCTCTGTAGAACTTCCTATGATGAGTAGAGTCAGAGATTGGTTGATATAGCAGTAGCAGTGACGATGATGATGATGATGCATCGATGGCGATGATCCCGAGAAGAAGACTTTTCTAGCAGAACTATGTCGAGAAATACCTTCCTAGTTAAGAGGGAGTGTTAATGTATATGTAACTTTGGAATTTATTTCATCTATGTATTTCATATATATTTATTGTACCCTTATAAGAGATGTGTTATTCCTCTATAAGGAAGTGTCGTCATGTGTATTGACAAGTGTCGCAAGTGTGTGTACTTGGAAAAGGGTTATTAGACCACCATGCGTGGGGTCGGCCCTGAAATATATATATTATATGGTTGATATACCTAGCTAGACAAGTGGGACCCATAATGTCACTGGGCAAACAGATTAGTATAAATAGAGATCGGGAGATCTCTATTTGCATCACTCGGAAACTCATACTTCTCTCACTCAGAAAGTGGCGCACTAGTGAGGAGGAGGATCATATGCTACTAGGAGACTATCTCAATGTATTTTGGTTGTACTTTGGTTGAGCCATTGCTCTCTTTATCTCTGAGGAAGTTGTGGGGTTTTTCACCTTAGGGTTTTCCCCATGAAAACTCTGTGTCTCTTGTCTCTCATGCTTTTGATTCTTGTGATGCTTGACATGCTTGATATGATTGTTATTCATTAATATACTGTACATGTTATTCTATCAGTAAAGATCCTAGAGTATTGTGAATTAATGCTCAAAATTTAACAACAATATGACAACTTCTTCCAATTCGATGTTGTTGCTCAATAAAGCCTCACCCTCATACCTCGAATGAGGGAAAACTAAAACCCCCGACTGGTCGAAGAAGCAACATGGATGGATGGGCCACTAGGCTTATTTACTCAACTACTCTACTAATCAACTGGGCTTGGGTACTCGGCTTAGCTCCCTGGACTGGTTGGGCTTACTAGCTGGGATACTTGACTTGGATACTTGGATTTACTCCCAATTATAGAAAATGGCCTTAGTCGCCATTTTTTATAATTAAATCAATATTTTTGAGGGTGGAGCCACTCGACCGTGAGGGAGAGGTTTTGGCATACTTCCTCAAGAGAGGTTTAGATCCCGCTACTCAATGGCAGGTGCTAAGCAAAGGAATAGAGCAATAAAAACCTGCTTATTTAATGGCACCATCCATGACTTAGAAACAAATCAGGAGACATACCTCAGCACCTCCCCACCAATGAAAACGTGACAAAATTGCCTCTTTGCCATAATACAAATAAAAACAACAAAGCAGAGCTTACATGCATTTGTTATGAAAACGTAAAAAGCACAGTAATCACTTCAACGAGCTAACCTGGGGAAAAAGCACAAGATAGCGGAAAACAACAAGAAAAGGGTGTTATGCATTTTTATGAAAGCCACGATGAAGCACGAACCACCAAAGCTCAACCCTGTTTTCAGTAGGGTATGTGCATAAGTAACAACAATGCCCAGTTTCTGTGGAGCCTTTGTGCTCAAAATCAACACAGCAAACAAGAGGAAAAGAAAAGGAAAAAGCTTCATTTAAGTTGGGACGAATTTAACACAGTTCAAACAACCACAGGAAAATTTAGGTATTTTTTTATATAGAAGTTGCAAAGAACCTGCAAGGCATACCTGGTCAACCGCGACAATGAAATCCAACAATCCACAAGCCATTGCGCTTCGAAACAAAATGTGATATGGGGAGACCACAAACCAGCAACTGCACTCGAAGCCGGCAGAAAGCAACAACAACAGCAACCATGACCTCCGAAATAAGCTGCAGAGACCATCGAAACTAGCTGGATAGTGAAATGACTGGGAAAATACTGAAGCAAGCAGGCTGATAAAACCACCAAGATGCCACCATGAATGACAATCGACCATGCCAAGAAGCCGTTTGAAGAGACATACCAAAATATCATGAAATATGCAAAGGAAAACCTTTATTTTAGGGATTTTGTTTGCTACATGAGTAGATGCCTAAACCAGGCCTGGACCAGACGAAGACGAGTAGCAGTAAAAACCGACGTCAATACCATTGCAATGAGAACTCATTTATGAAGAGCCTCAACACTGTCAAGAACACGAAATAACCTTTGATGCAACATAGACCGACATTGCACCCACAAAGAATGAACAAAGAACCAGAGATGTATCTGAGATAACAAAAATTAACATAACCTCACGAATTCCAAAGCAACAACTAGAAACATCCGAAATGATATCCATCGTCGGTCCATCCCATCGACAAAACCTGCATTGAATAGTGGTATGGCCTTCCTTGATCAACCAAGAACTAGTGTTAATGGCCCCTGCAGCATGGTACACTGAATCAGATTCATTTGCAATTAAACCAGCTAATGCCAACACGCCGTCGAGCCTAGAGCACAAAGCCCTAGGCCTACGTCACGACCTATGGAGCCAATGAAAACCAAGAAAATTTGTTTTTAAATAAATCCTCATAAATGAAAATTGCTCTCACTATACCAAAACCTTAGTGAACTCAAAAAATTTTGACATAGCCCTCTCGACTAATGCCCCCGACCGAAAAATATATGTCAGGGACATAATAACACAAGAACAAATTCAAAGTACTATAAATAAAATAATTATATATAAAGAAAAAAAATATATGTGAGATTATTTATAAAATATATATGATTTAATCTCACATAATATGTTAGTTACATAATTGTACCGAAAATAGTGAGATGCTTTATAATTCAATGTGGAAGAGTTGTTATTATACATATAACAAAAAATAAAATAAAATAAAGTTATTTGATAGTATATGTTAACTTAATTTTAAATTTTAAACAAAAGTTACAAAATTAAAACCAGCATACATTGATATTAAACATGAATCTATTATAACACTTACAAGAATCAAATTTTCTTGAGATATAAATTTTTTATCTTAAAATTTTTATGCATAGAAAAAAATGTAAACATCAAATATCTTTTATATTTGATCGCTCTTGATGCTTGTAAATCTAGGTTTAAGATGGATTTATTCTAATTATAGTAAAGATACAATAGATAAACATAAACAAACATTATAATACATTAAACCTATGTCTCACAAAAAAAATTAAAATTAAACTGGTTGTCAATTTTGTTAGAACAGAATAAAAATTATTTAAAGTGTTACAATGTTTTTTGAAACTACATCAATAAATTACAATAAATATTGATTAAAATGTAGTTTATTATTTGTTGTTGATTAAATTTAGTTTATAAGTTTTAATGAATATATTATTATTAGTTTTGAACCTTAAAAAAAATATTTTAAATACATCCTTAAAATAATGAGAAATATATTATACACATGATAAAGAACATGATAACTTTTTATAAAAAACAAAAATATAAAAATAAATAGTTAATTTACAATTTAATGACTCTAACAACAAAACTAGATTCAGAAATTGTACTAGAACTATAGTAAATGAACTTACAACATTGGTCGAGGAAGGATACGCAAATACAAATAAAGAGAATAACTTGGAACATTTTTACCAAATGAAGAATGTTTTACACCTAGTATTATTGGAAATTCCTACAATATTTATTTAGATGGTATATTGATTGAATTGAAATGTGAAAAGAAAAAGGAAACCAGGCATCCCATCCTATATTTATCCCACCATGATTAGGTTGACCCTTAACCATTTATGTAAAACAACTAAATGGTACGTGGCTTCTAGTAAATAAATATATAATAATTAATCTTTTAGAATAGATATTTAATTCTAAATTTAGTTTAATCTTAATATTATAGAGATCAAATTATAAAATATTTATGAATCAGAAACTAATATTAAAAATAATTAATATATATATAAATAAATAAATAGATAATTAATTTTATTTTTTAATATTTTGTTTTCTATTTAATTTTTTTTTTCAAATTAATATACAAAAGTTACACTACTTTTTATGAGATTATCTAACCTTATTAAATAATACATATTAAAGATTCACCATATTTATAGCTACTTTTATTATTTAGGAGCTTGAAAATATCTTTATATAGACAACATAGGGTAATCATGACAATTATGACTTATTGTATGCTTAATAATACTAGCATACCCCCAAAGTGGGGGAAATGAAACGTGAGAAGAAATTCAATATGTTGTAAAAGGAAAGAAAGTTGTGTGTACGTAGACAATATAATTTTATGTGTTTGAAACCAAGTCTAGCTAATTTATGGTAGGAATAGTAGATGAAATTGAAAGGAAAAAATTGTTGCATGTACTAATAAGCAATAAATATAAACCCATGTAATCGATGGCAAGTAAAATGAATTGTACATTAATTTGTTATACAAAAAGGTATAAATATGTGAATAAAACATTAAAGGGTAAGGTAGTGATCAATTTTGACTCTAAATATATTGGAAATCAACATTGGTATTTTCATTTGGTAGGGGGGGGTTTTAAGTGTGAAAGGGACAGAGAATGAAGGTGTGCCTCTTGTTGCTTTTTTCGAAGTGAAACATATGAAATGTCTTTCATCTTTGTATAACATTTGAAGGAGAACGATGGTGTAAATCAGATACCTTATAATGTTGTAGTATATGACATTGTTTTCAAGGCCAATCCTTGGCGTTCATTGTTACCAATGTCAATGGTTGACCTTGTTAATGTCAATTCTTGGGATTTATAGATAGTCAATCCATTAGCCATCTTGAAGGGGATTTGTTTCTTGTTACTTCAATTTATGGGTGGAGTTGGTATGTGCTTTGGTTGAGATTGGTCCCATGGAGGGCCAATGTAATTATCAAATGCCATGACAACATAGGTTGGTAACTTAAGAGGGCTAGATCTAGGTGTGTATATAATTTATATGACCAATCCAAGTGCACCATTTACTAATCCTGGTTGGACCCATAAATTGTAGGATAACATTACTCGCTTCCCTACACATAGCAATATTTGTTTTTCTAGTTGATGGTCATAATCTTGTTGTGCATCTAAATCTTGTTTTTAATAAAATTATAAATAAAAATAAAAAATACATAGGCATAACAGGACAACTTAAAAACAAAGGTCTAACCACACAGGCAATGTAAGGTGACTATACTTCTTTGATGAGACAAAATCAAGGCCTGAATCAATTGATGTCCAACATAGGACAAGGTTTAAAGACCTATAATCGCTGAAACACTGAAATAGCTTAGCAACATTGGCATCTATTTAAAAAAAAAATTCATCATTATAGAAAATGGTTTCTAAGGCTCATGAACAACGTTGGAATAATTTCTACAAATGAATCGAGGAAAGAAAATTTGAGCCTTCTTTGAATATCTACATTTATGAATGCACTTAGAATCATGGAGCCTACCTTTGTCTCATTTAAAAATATAGGTCTCCCGATATTTACCTTGGTAGAGTGTACACTATATAATGTTGGTTGTTTTGATTATGAAAAATAACACCAATATATATTATCATATTTGTTGTAGATTGTTTTCATTCTGAAAAAGTGAAGAAGGGTGGTAGTAGTTGTAGGCCATACAAGCATGTACATGACTGGGTAGAATAAACTTTCCTTCAAAAACTCCATTGTCAGTTCATTGTCAGTTCCAAACTTCAAACTTATTCATCAAATTAATTTTGTTTTCAATTTGATATAGCTTTATGTATAAAAGGTAAATATGTATTTGTTTATTTAGGAGTAATTAAAGAGTTAAACTCAAACTTATAATGAGCTATAATTTTAGTACTAATGTTGGTCCACTTGGTGCTTATAGTACACTATTTGAGTCCATGTTTAGCAGTGTTGTGTTGCTTAGAAGTTGGTGTAATTTGATTGCCTATAGAAATATGGCCATGAACTGGGCACACAATTATATTATCCATAATTTGTGCAAGGTTACTTTCTTGTTTCAAGGTTACTCTACAGTAGCTATGTTTGTTTTTGTGTTGGGGTAGGTCATTGTAGGCGACGAAGGAAAATTTGTAAAATCCTGCAAGTAAGGGACCCCTACCATCAAATCTCTATCCAATTCTATGGAATATGAAAAAGAAGGTGGGGGTTGGGGGAATTGAATATAATGTCTCAGCGTGACTGCAATCTCTATTCAACAATGAGATCCTTCAATTGTATTTTTTCTAAAATGTTTCATAATATTATTGCTCCTTTGTCTCCTTATGCATCTTTTGAGGAGGATATTGTGGATAAGCACCAGAAAATCGATTTACTTGCACTAGAGTTGAATTTGAATCTTCTTGAAGGAATCCATCACTTTGGAATTGGATTGGTCAATAATAATTAAGAATATTAAATCTAACGTCTTTATCATATCCAACTCCTATTCTATTCTTGTTGTAGCTCACTTCTTCTCAGGTTCTAATGATGGGATTAGAAAGATGATTATGAATTGGTTGATTCATTATCTATGAAGGTTTATCTATTGTACCATTAAAAATGTTTTCTTCGGTGAACACAAAAGAAAACTCTTGAAATGTAGGTTCATGAATAGCTTCATATTCATTTTAAAATGCATATGAATTTGTAGTTGCATCACTATGTTGATCATATGCTGAATGTTGATTAGAATAATTATCGACCTCAAAAAGTGGGTTGTTCTAAATAAGGAGTACTTCAGAGTTTTGAAGCGAACGTTGATTCATTAGTTGTATTTCATCATGAACAAGTTATGATTGAATTTGTAGCATGTCTACCTTTCTCTACATGACTCACAAACAAGTAAGAACATTCTTCAAAGTTTTTTTTCCCATTGTGATTGAAGTGTCATCAGTTGTATTAATCAATGTGTCCAACAAGGAATACAATTTTTTTATTCTAGCCATTAATTCTTCTACGCTCACTTGCTTTGTTGTGCTCGCTTGCTTACAATATGAGGGTTTTGGGAACTACAAAAAACACACCCTAATGTTTTCTTCCTCTTGGAAACAATTACAGTGAGTTGATCGCTTCTATGTAAAGCATACTCTTAATTTTGAGAAAAAAACTATTAACTCATTTCAATGTAAGGCATACTCTTAAATTTGAGAAAACAACTATTTCTCAATAACTTGACAAGTTAAGTGCTCCTTATTCAATTTCAAGTAGGTCCTTTGAACAATTCAATGGCTCTTCATAACATATAAAATTACTATTTGCATACGAGAAAGCTCTTCATAACATATAAAATGACTATTTGCATACCATAAAGCTCTCCAAATAATAGTACTCACCTACATATGTCTCACATGGAATTTTATTTTAAGCAATGGAAATATTGAATATGACATTGTATGTGGGATTACTTGGTCATGCCAAAAAAAAAGAAATCATATTACCCTCTTTTGTCTTTACCTCAACCTTTTGACAGTTTGTTTCAATATTCGAGTACACAATTTAATTGGCTTGCTTATTTCAAACTATGGCATCCCTTCCATTGGTTTAGCATGCATCTTACTTAATACTTGTATTCTTCATAATTCCTTCAAACAAGAGTTTTCATTCCCAAAAAACCAAGTGCATCATGAGGAGATAGGATGAATACAATCTAGAACTTTCATCAATCCATGAGAATATTCTATTGAATATGCTGTCAAAAAATTCATCCTGGGACATGATACCATGCAGCTTATCTTTGTTATCTTAATGCATTGAAATGTTTTGTTATCTTTCAAACTTGCATGTCTGCAAACATTTTCTACAAAATTAAAGTCTCATTGTTCCCGATAAATCAAAACATGTTGAGATTTGTGGTAAATGAAACAATGACCATGGTATTCATTGCATAACCTTTGCATTATTCATGAAAATGATCATGACATATGATGAATCAAAGGTGAAAGAGAGAATAAAGTGTATAGCTAGGAAATCTCCTCTAGAACAAGGGTATTTATGAATGCTTACTCATGAAAAATGGCATGAGATTCAAAAAGTAATCCCCGGGATGCCATTCGAGTCTATAATTGCACAACCCAATGCTCTCTTTAGGATAGGTAATTCTATACACTTGGATGATGTTAAAGACTAGAGCATTTACGTGCATGCATCATAACACTGTGAATGTTGAGCACCCATGCCAACAAAAGATTCATTTGGTCCTTTGAAAATAATGGGAACATAAATTTTACCTACAGACAGACATATAATATGTTAAAATATACATAAGAAACTTGATGGTTTAGATATTGATACATCAATGAAGAGGCTCTATTTCTAGTCGACATGTGGGTTTTATTTATCAATGCTACACATGTCAGTCTCTACCCATATAATTTGATTCCCTTACCAGTTGTGCATGCAAGTGAGTGAAAATAAATAAAAAAGGGGATGTTGGGTTCTTCTCTAATGGTGAATTCTTCTTGTGCCTATGGATATCATAAAAAGGGCCCGTGGGGCTTCTCTAATGGTGAATGTGATCCTTTTTTTCTCTGGAATTGAAAGAACATGTAGAACTAGATTTGTTTACATCTTCATTCAAGGGTATGCACAACAATACCTATGTTTGCATCTGCATCTTCCTATATCTTCATCCTTTCTTTCTGCATATTTCTATTCATCATCCACATCTACATGTTTAGCAAAGACAGTCTGTAGTGTTTGCAATTATAAAAGCAAAGTGCTTGCAAAATCCTCAGTTTGCAATCGTGGTGAATTGGAATTTGAATTTGTCTAGGCATCTCTAGGTATTATTTTGATAACATCTTTGGATTGGTTTCTTCCTACTACAGTTGGAACGCATAATTCAACGCTACTTTTGTGACATCTGTGAGCAATTCATTCAGGTCGCGCTTCTAAAATGACATTACCTGCATTTTAAATAACTATATTAATAGGCATTTTGATGCATTTTAAATTTACTGTTGGTGTGATAGGGGGCAGATCCTCATAGGTCTTCGAAAGATGACAAAGCCTATAGAGGAACCATCCCCTTAAACAACGCCTTCGACATAATAAATCAACAAAACTTGTGGATTATTAATGTTAGAGCAGTGTGCTTTGGAGAATGAGAGAACTTCGATATGTTGTAAAAATGAGAGAAAGTTGTGTGTATGTGGATAACATAATTTTATGTGTTGAAAGCACGCCTAGAGAGACTATGGTAGGCATAGTAGTCGATGAAATTGAAAGGAAAATTTTGTTGCAAGGACTAATAAGCATTTAGTACTAAAATCACAAGTTCCAAAATGATTACAATGGTAAAGTCTGTCCAAAAACACTTCTCCATAATTTATCCTGCATATATAGGTTTGTCCATCACAGATGGTAGTTGGCCCAAATCACCGACAATAATTATTGCCTGGTTATTGTATGACTATTTTTTTTTTATTGGAAAACACTTACGTCAACAACTCTCAATTTGCAAGAACACTAATAGGGCTTGTCCATGTAAAGGCTTCATGTCCATTATAGGAATTTGAATCCCAATGAAAAACTATCTTTGAATTATCACTCTCTTTATACCAATGAAAAAAGGAAAAAAATAGTATAATGTAATTTTATCCATTCGCCACTTGAAAGTATTACATCCACTCTATTAATATATTATTTTTTTCAAAAATTATATTGGTAGGTTTTCCTAATATTCTTCAAACCAAATGGCATTCTTGGTAAGTTTTCCTAATATTCTTAGGTCCAAATCGCATGCTTTGTAATAAATGCTTCATGATGCTATAAAGAGGACCAAGAGTAAAGGTGTGGCTGAGGATTTTTATCCACATCTCGCGCACATCCGTTAAACTAAAGAATAAAGAAAAATGGAAAACAAGGGCTAGAGATGATTGTTCTGCTAAGTTAACTTCACATTTATACAACTCTATTTAAGATGTGAAGATGTTCCTTGCCCTTCCTTCCATCAAGCGATATTACAACAAATGAAAATATTTATCTTTAGCGTAGATGACCTAGTTTCAATAGGAACTAAAGAGAGAACCAATATAAATACAAGGGGATCAAGCAATCTCATACATGGCTCATTTGAAAGGTCACATTTTGGAATTGAGGAGCTTTAGGTACTCGAATTTTTGATAGGGTGATCCTCGACCGAAAGGTCATTTATGCAGTAGGTTGAATGAGAGGGCAGAGAGGATTCACACAAAGAGAAGTATGAGTAACTAGAGGAAGGTAGTGGATCAAGGAGAAACAAAGGAATGCACTTATACCCATTGCATGACATGCCATAAGAAAAGTCTATTGTCCTATAATCTGAAAATCCAAATACATCAGTGCTTTCACTTTGGGAAACATACTCAACAAACAACCATAAGCTTCAGGAATGTTGAAAACAATAATATATATGATTTGACAGAATTTATATTGGAAGCAAATGTGATCAGAACATCCTCGAGTTCACCAATGACCTTTACATCTGACCTATCCAATTGAATAATGTATGTGGATCATTTGGTGGGTGTTTGCAATTTGCGAAGTGAAATTTGTGATAATTTAGATCGTCCTTTCGACAAAACGATATTGCTTTGCGCATGACATCCTTCATTCAGAGCATGGAAATTATTTTTATCCCTTCTATAATGAACAAAATGGTGTGCTTGTCCTGAAATTCGATACCTGGATGATCAAACAATATTTTTCCCAAAAATGCAATGAATATGATATTTGTTGGGCCAAGGATTTACTTCTTCATTTTCAAATACAAGACAATGGTAGTGGAAAAATAATTATTTTGAGAAATCAGGAAACCAATTAAACTACTATTATCAATGGTGTCTGATTTCCACATTGTCATTCATGTATAATATTTTCGGGAGAATTTTTCTAGAAAAAAATATGTAAAAAGAGAGGAGCATTTTAATTTTGGGGCACAAGCTAATGCCTCTTCACCCATCCAAGAAATCGTTATGGACCATAGCTATGAGGTTTGGCTGGATCTTTCTCTAGTTATGTTGAATCCATGAAGTTGTTGGATTAGTTGAACCAGTCCAAAGTCCTGACCAAGCCTCCAAACCTTTCTTAGTGGTTGTTGAAAATAGTTTAAGCGGATGACCTTAAATTAGAATGCTTACATTACAGGCTTACTTATGTTTAATGCCAGTCATCCTCTGCGTTTGTGTGCATCCATTTCAAAGGTATGTGTGTGTGTGTTGATCGGCTAGAGGCGGCTTGCTGACTTGGAACTATGAATGATCCTTGCTTTGTCGTTTCTTAAAAATGAAAAGTGGTAATGTAAAGGGAGGACTCATATTGTTCCTCAAGTTCTCCACCGGTCAAGGGCCTATCTAGGTCGTCCTGTTGGCTCTTTTCCAAAATGGTATTTTCAGAAGTGTGCTAGACTGGAGAGATAAGTCAGTGAAGAGGGTGTCCACGGTTAGGTAATAATCTTGTTCTTTAGAATCTCCTTACTTTATTTCAATGTACTGGATTATATTATGGTCCAGTTCTAAATCAATGTGGGTAGTCACAGGGAGGATCTGTCGAACTTGCTATAGCACTCTTCAGCGGTTACATGCATTCTGCAGAACTTGAAAGCAATTCTCAAGTAAGATCCCCCTGTTTGTGGACCACGTGGAGGGTACTCTGATACACATGTCATGTGTTGATAAGCTACAAACATATGACAGGGGATGGCTCATCATAGGCCCGTGACAGATGACGAAGGCCTAAGAGGAATCACTCCCTTAAAATATGCCTTATGCGTAATTATGCTACAGGGAAAATGAATAACCCTTTGAAATATATTCTAGAAAACTAGATATGAAAAGATAGAACCTGCATCTGTGATAATCCTATTGGTACTCCTCAAAATTAAAGTCTACAAGGACATAGGTAGATTGGTTATTGGCATGACTAGTTCATGCATGTTGGTCCTTTGGTGCTTCATTCACAACCATTACCTAGGCCTTTATCCAACATCACATCTTTTGTCCAGAAAATCAAACTTATCCATAACTTCCTTCTATCAGATCCACCTCTCCTCTTCCATATGGGAAATGAATATTTTGTTAAACCAATATATCCCACCATCCTAAATATTTTTGTGTCTCAAATTCACGAGAATCTTGTGTTTGGCATGAAGTGAAGCAACTCCACATCAATCTCCTTATTTGAGATCCTACTTCTCTTTTCCGTAACTTTATTTTCAATTTCCTCCACTTCTACCCTGACCTCCTAAAAAAACTTCTTATGGTAATGGTTAGCCACCTCTATGGCTTCCTTCTTGGATCTAGTCATTCTTTAATACCCCCTCATCTCAAGCATACTTTTATAGGATTTGTGTTAGATCCTCTTGGTAGCCCTACTCATTTCTATAGCATCCTCCTTCACATACCAGTTTCCACCATTTTCCATTAATAATATTTCTACCTTACTACCTTTCCAAGCCTTGGGAAACAGAGGCTAAGACAAATGGTAGTCTCATGCACTACCACCAATACTCTATTGCAAACACCAATTCTCACCAATTACTATTCCATGAAATCCTACATCAAGGAAGATTGACATCCTTGCTTTGTTAGACGTGATGAGACCCAAATTCATTCCCCAATGATTCTTACAACTACCAAGTATTCCCCACAAGATCGGTTCCGATGTTTCCAACCCTCTAGTTATGCAAAGAAAATAGAATATGTAGAGATAGATCTCTAGCACCACTAACCTTATTCTGAGTGATAGTTGCGCTGCAACAATTTGACTACTTAGTTTACAAAGGTGTAGATACCCTACCCCCTCCGAGTTAGATGTTAAATTTTCAGAATTTACTTCAATCTGATCTAGGATCTTAACTGAGAGAACAACATGTACAACAAATCTACAGTATATCAATCATGGACACAATAATGCAAGCACACAAGAGACACAGAGTTTACTTGGCGAAAACCATAAAGGTGAAAAACCCCAATAACTTCCTCAGAGATAGATAGAGCAATGATACAACCAGAATACAAGAGATAGTCTTCTCCTAGCAGCAGAGCCTCCTCCTCCACAAGTGTGCCACTCTCCCAAGTGTGAGTGATAGAATAGAATGTGTAAAATGAGAGAGACACACTCTCTATTTATACACTAACTTGACTTGACCTTTACTCAACTAGGTCAGCCTCAACTTAACCACTTAACATAATGCTGACTGGGCCGACCCCCACTAGGGTGGTCTAATAACCCTTTGACCCACATGACTTATACAGGGCCGACCCCAACAAGGTGGTCTAATAACCCATCAAGTATAAGTTACGACACTTACAATATAAATTACGACACTTCTGTATAGAGAAATAATAACATCTCTATAGGAATACAACCACTTCCGTATAGAGGAATAATAACATCTCTACAGAAATACAATATACATATATGTGAAATACATTCCGAAGTTACATATACATCAACACTCCCTCTTAACTAGGAAGGTATTTCTCGACATAGGTCTGCTAGTACAAGTCTTCTTCTCGGGATCATCGTCATCGATGCATCGTCATCATCATCGTCACTACTGTTGCTATCTCAACCAATCTCTAAATCTACTCGTCATAGGAAGTTCTACAAAGCCAGTAATTTTTCATACTGGATGTAGGCCCACCACCTGCAGGTCTTCATCATCACTCGTCATACTGTGGAATCCTTAGGACTTATTACGTGCGTTACAAAACCTGGCTATAGCATCCCATCCTATTACGAGCACACAGCTCTACCTATCAGATCTCCCAAGAGCACATTACATGTGACCCATCACAAAACCTGGCTAAAGCATCCCAGGCTGTTACGAGCACACAGCTCTACCTGTCGGATCTCCTAGGAGCACATTACATGTGATCTCACCACAAAACCTGGCTGAAGCATTTGAGGCCTTTTTCATCCTGTCCAGATCTCCCAGGAGCAAATTACATGTGGTCATGGAAAAACCTGGCTGAAGCATCTGAGGCCTTTTTTATCCTATCCAGATCTCCCAGGAGCAAATTACATGCCATAAGAAAAAACCTCGCAAGAGCATCTCAGGATGTTACAGGTACACAACTACGACTTGAAGATCTCCTAGGGCACAAATTACATGTCCTCCTAGAGCAATGTCTCGAAAGAGCATCCCAGGCTGTTACGGGTACACAACTCTGACCTATAGGATCTCCCAGACATGCTCATTTGCACAACCTGATCCACGGCCACAAAGTATCATCCTGATACTCACCATACATCATCTTGATGTACACATGATCATCCTGATCATCATCACTGCATTGTCTTGATGCATGTCATCTGGAGAAGCTCGTCATCCACGATCATCCATATCATACAATGCATCCACCTAATGCATACCAAGTATCTACCTGATACATATCATCATATACAATGTATCTACCTGATACATACATAGATACATGATCCACGCAATGTATCCATCAACATACATGATCTACCTGATCATACCTGATACATATATAGATACATGGTCCAAGCATCCAACATGATGCATACATACATATAAATGATCCAACTGATCATATCCAGCATCCAACATGATGCATATACAGAGCAGTAACTGGAGCATCGTCCTAATGCTCATCATCCAGCGCTTACATCCATAGCCATGTGAAGGATCCTCCTTCCAACATGCTTGGAATGGCTTCTGCAAATGTGTCCATCACTTCTTCCTCGAAGTGTCATCAATCTGAAGAACACCAAGCCTCTCCCTGAAGTACTCGAACTTCACCCTGGCTAGTGGCTTCGTCAGCACATCTATAATCTGCTCGTCCGTCGCAATATACAGGAGCTTCACAGCTCCTCTCTGCACCATATCCCTAATATAGTGATATTTGATCTCTATGTGTTTCGACCTATCATGAAACACTGGGTTCTCGGACAGCTTCACACAACTCTGGTTATCACAAAAGATACCAGTAGCATCCAACGGGAGATCAAATAACTCAGACAGTAGCTTCCGTAGCCATACTGCATCACAACTAGATGAACAAGCTGCAACATACTCTACCTCAGCTGTACTCAGTGCTATGTAGGACTGCTTCCTGCTAAACCAAGAGACCACACCTGATCCCATACTGAAGCAGCATCCAGATGTGCTCTTCCTATCTGCAGCATTTCCAGCCCAATCTAAATCATATAAACCTACAGGTTAAACTTTTGATTCACTTCATACTTGAGCCCATAATCCACTATACCCTTCAGGTACCTCGGAACATGCTTTACAACAACAAGGTGAACACTCCTCGGATCCGTCAGGAATTGGCTCAATGTCTTTACCACAAAGAAAATATCTGGTCTTGTGTTCGTCAGGTACATCAAGGACCCAATCATCTGACGATACATAGTGATATCAACTGGATCAGATGAAGCATCACACAGAAGCTTCAGGTTCGATGCCATAGGTGTGGCCATAGCCTTGCAGTCCATCATCCCGAACCTCTTCAGGATCTCTACTGCATACTTCCCTTGTCCAAGGAAGATTCCATCACTCTGCCACACCTCTATGCCAAAAACAAATAGTGCATCATCCCCAAGTTCTTCAACTCGAACTCGGCAGCAAGCTTCCGCTGTGTGTCGGAAATCATGTCATCTCCTATTACAAACAGGTCATCCACATACAGGAGTAGAATCACAGGATTCCCTTCCTCAACCTTGTAGTAAAGGTTGGAATCCGCTTCACTCTTGGTAAAGCCCAAACTGGATAGAAAGATGTCTATCCTACCAAGTTCTGCACACATATATGACTACACCATTCAAGAAGGCTATCTTGAAATGCACCTGGTGTATCTTCTATTTCATCACTTTTATATTTCTCTATGCTGCCATCTGCAACATGCTTGATCCGATAGTTCCATTTAGAAGTCACAACAGACTTCCCTTCAGCTCTTGGGACCGCATCCCAAACATTGTTCTTCATGATCGACGGATCATGGCATTCTTCCCATATCCTGGGAACTTCAATATCTTCAATAGATAATTTTGTTGCTTGAACAAAAGTTGTAGTCCTTCTTTTGTAGGTGAAGGTATACGGTCTTTTCTACAAAACAAGTTAAATTGCATTTTTAGAAACATCTCATAATTTTCAGACAAATTCTTACACATAAAGAAATATGTCATACAGTCATGCAATTATCTTAGCCAATGCTTCAATACAACATTTATCAATGTTCCACAACTTTCTAGATGCCTTCCAGTCTCTACCAGAACATTGTTAAGAGTTTGCACTACTCCCAACATGTCAGCAAAGAGGTTTCATTCTAGATAATTAGCACTGGAATGTTGTACAGTGCCATAGGCCACTTACCCATCACATGCATATTAGTAGTATACTATTCATTAATGCAATCATTCTAATATGCACAATACATATCCTAAGTCTAGGAACATGAGCATATACATCATTGAACAATTTTATTTAAACAAACAAATATGCAAGAAATGATAATTAAAGATACTTATCTTTGTTTGGTTGCTAGGTGGACTCCCTCCGAGTCTTTGCTTCCTTGCAGGAGTTGTTTAAGTAGCTTCTTCTACACCTTTCTGTTGTGGAATGTAGAAAGATGGTCAACTCCCTCTGAATATATGCATCCTTGCAGAAACTACTGAAGTGTGCTCCTTTGCTTTCTTGCAGGAACAACTGGAGTGTGCTCCCTCTTGATCTTTGCTTCCTGGATTACCTGTCCTTGAACTTACATCCATCCTTAATCACTATGCATGCTTATTAGTATCATCATTTTGTTATCCTTGAGGTCTCATACATAATCACACATTTATTAGTATAATCTTAATACTATCAAAACACAATAATCTTAAACATGTATAGTCATGATCATTCACGGATAATAAACATTAGTATTCAAGGTTTCAGGGAATTCTTCTTTTACTCATGCATATTCTTATTTGATCATAGGACTCTTCTGATTAGTTAAATCATTAATGCATAAACCCGTGATTACTCAAACCTATACCTTCATGATTCTTCTGGTTAGTCATATCATCAATTATGGTAAGAAACATAATATACATACAACCATGACTATTCAAACCTATGACTTCATGAATAATCATTATCAATAACACAACAGTATAAGATCCTAACACAAGGTAGGATTCTAGCTTGATATAGGAAAAACATACCTGGATTAGCATGCTAGCTAGTTATGTATAACATACCCGCATAATGTCTTCTGGTTCTCTTCAGTGACTTGTGCTAGTAACCTGCATGTCTCATAGGTTAACCATTGTAGGACCAAGTTATACATACCTCGAAAGTAGATCTTCTATGTGATCCATGACAATGGATGAATCTTTGTCTTCATGTCACCATGATCATATTTTCTTGAAGGAGAACATGATTTGTCTTTCTTGGTGTACCTTTTATGTTAGCGAACAACATAAACCTCATACAACATCACAATGCATTAGTACATTCATAAGTGTCAAAATCTTAATCAATGAATATCTTCTATTAAGGTGATACGACAAGTCTAGTAATTAATCAAGATTGTACTGTAATGATATGAAGACAAACATATGATAAAATTAACCATGAAACATACCTGTAAGCCATACCTGTCAAGATTGCTTGTAATCTTCTTATGGAAGGCCTTAGCCTCATCTCCCTCTAAGACATGAACTTCTTCACTTATGCAGGTGACCAATCCATCTTCTTCTAGGATTAACCCAATCCACTTGATTTGTAAGAACTGGACCTGGAGATGGATTAGGGTTTGTCAAGGAAAACCCAAAAATTCAAACTTTGAATTTCAAGCTTCTGAAAGGATAGAAATATGCGCCTTGATGAGCTGATCAAGTTGGTATATTCAAAATTTGAAAACTGCAAAGTTTCACCCCTCAAAATTGCCTTTTAGATTTCTGGATTCACTAGGGAGGACCCTGAATTAGGGTTTGAGTTTCCCGGAGCTTCACCCAACCAGAATATTTGATTCAAATCTCTAAGCTTTGATTTTTCTGAGGAGCTTCCATCCATGGTCACAGATTTCCAAAATTCCAAGTTTTGCAGAAGCCCTAATTTTCCATCTTTCTGATGAAAGTCCCGAACTGGGGTTTGATCAAGCCTCGCCTTCTGCCCAACTAAAAAATATGATCTTGGTCTCTAAATTTCGATTTTGATGAGTAACATCTATCCATGGTCTTCGATTAGATAAATTCCAACTTTCTCCGAAGCCCTAAATTCCGGAAGCCATGAATGAAGGTGCTAAAAAATAATTATGTTTTGACAGAAATATGTACCTGATTGTTTCTGGTGTAAATCCAAACTTTTTGATCCACAGGGTCTGAAAATTTTTCCTGAGATAGCCCGACCTGTTATCTTTTCTATCCCGACAGGTCTGACCGCAATTGGATTCTCTGAGAGAGATTTATGCCAAGTGTCGCAACGTGACCTATTTATGTGATAATACAGGAGAGCGAACTTATACGGAGTGTCACGTGTCACTAGTTCAACTTCGGCCTCGGAAAATTTTTCCTAAGATATCCCGACCTGTTGGATTTCCATCCCGATAGGTCTGACCGCAATTGGATTCTCTGAGAGACAGTTATGTCAAGTGTCGTAATGTGACCTGTTTATGGGATAATACAGGAGAGCGAACTTGTACGGCATGCCACGTGTCACTGCTTCAACTTTTGCCTCTTAAGAATTTTCCTGAGATAGTACAATCTGTGTACTACCTATCACATTTTATGAAATTTCATTTGGAGCTTCCTAGCCCAAGTTATGACCTTTTTCCCAAGGTCACCTAATTTTGACTTAGATCTGGAAGAGGCAGAAACCCTATATTGTACAGATCATAAATCACAAAGTACAATGAATTAGAGGTTGGCCTTGGGACATAAGGTACATGGGGATCTGATCTTCGACCTGTAAAAGTTTCAGATCCAAAAACTTCGCCAAAATGGATTTATAGCGAATGTTCTATGATGACTGGTTTTTGCTATATCAAGCCCTAGCATCGTAAGTGCAACAAGTGTCATACATGCCATATCATGCCTTCTTTCAGGCTAGCTCTGATACCATGTTAAATTTTCAGAATTTACTTCAATCTGATCTAGGATCTTAACTGAGAGAACAACATGTACAACAAATCTACAGCATATCAATCATGGACACAATAATGCAAGCACACAAGAGACACAGAGTTTACTTGGGGAAAACCATAAAGGTGAAAAACCCCAATAACTTTCTCAAAGATAGATAGAGCAATGTTACAACCAGAATACAAGAGATATTCTTCTCCTAGCAGCAGAGCCTCCTCCTCCAAAAGTGCGCCACTCTCCCAAGTGTGAGTGAAAGAATATAATGTGTAAAATGAGAGAGACACACTCTCTATTTATACACTAACTTGACTTGACCTTTATTCAACTAGGTCGGCCTCAACTTAACCACTTAACATAATACTGACTGGGTCGACCCCCACTAGGGTGGTCTAATAACCCTTTGACCCACATGGCCGACCTCCAATAGGGTGGTCTAATAACCCTTTGACCCACATGACTTATACAGGGACGACCCCAACAAGGTGGTCTAATAACCCATCAAGTATAAGTTACGACACTTACAATATAAATGACGACACTTCCGTATAGAGGAATAATAACATCTCTATAGGAATACAACCACTTCCGTATAGAGAAATAATAACATCTCTACAGGAATACAATATACATATATGTGAAATACATTCCGAAGTTACATATACATCAACATTAGAACCTATAACCTCTAAAGAAAAAATACATGTTTCTAACTATTAAACCCATTCAAAATATAGGATACTATATGTACCACTTTTTTATAAATTAAAAGAATAAATGAAGGATACTAATAACCCTTTGACCCACATAGGGTAGATCTTTCCAAATAAGATTAAAGGAACACATAGCCGACATTAAACACAACAGAGTTAAGAAATCAGCTTTGGCAGAGCACTACCACCACACGGGACACCATCTATGCATAGAGGACACCAAATTCATAGCAAAAATCGATCATTATGAGAAAAGAAAAATATGGGAAGCTCTCGAAATAGAGCTACAGAAAAATAACTTAAATAGAGATGATGGACTGCAAATTAGTGAAGCTTGGAAACCTGTACTCAATAAAATTAAAAAGGATTAAATTTAAAGAATAAAAGAATTCTAAAAGTTGATTGAAGTCGGCTCCAAAAGCTAATTTCTCACCTTTGATCAACATAAATAGACAATGAGGATCGATCGCTTTATTTGGGCTGATTTAGTCTCCTGAGGATGGTCCTAGATTGAGGACCGAAACGTTGAGGACATTCTCTCCCAACACAACACAGTATCCGTCCGCCATTTTAAAGAATAAATGAAGATTAAAATAAAACTTAAAATCTCAATCTTATGTAAATATAAATTGATTAGAGATTTTTTTTTCATATTTAAATTATACTAATAAAAATTCATAATTTATAATTAGCATTTAATCAATAATAAATTTATATACCACTTGTTTTAAATAATTTAAAAATAATAATAAACACTAACATTTTATTTAATATCTAGGACATTTAAAAAAGCAAAATAAAAGCAAACAATTGTAAGTGAAGTGCATATATGTAAAGATATATACCCATTTCATTTATAGTGCAAAAGCACTCATGATTTGGATATTCCATATTCCATGGCAAAATTTCCTGTGATGATGATGGTAACACATAACTGATAATGGGATCCTAGGGAAAACAACTCAACAATAATTAGTATTTACCTTTCCTAGTTCTTTTATATTACAAAGGAAAGTAACCTTGGTGTGAATGTAAAATATCCCATGGCACCACTTTGTTTGGATAACAATTCACCAGAGTTGATAATGATTGATAATGAGAACCATAATTACTATTTACCACCCCAAGCAAGACATCCATTTTGATTATGTAAAACAATAAAGCATTTTAAAATATTAAAAAAAAATTGATATTTATTTAATTTTAGAAAAAAATTGAATCATAATTACTATATACCACCCAAGCAAAACATTCATTCTCACTTAGTATTAAATTTTGTCTTTAAAATATGATAGTTATTTAACTTTAAGAAATGAAATATAAAATATTTTAGTTCAAAATTTTACCTTTTAGTTATGATGCGATACAATTGTTGGATCTGGTAACACTTTGATATGTAAGCAAGTCTTTTGAATTTATTGATATTGTGTTTTAAGGTGGTTGGTTGCTACATGATGGAGGAAAAACTATTTTACTAATTTTAGATTCTAATTATTTATATAAATAAATTATTATAATTTTCTTTACGTATCGATAAAAATATGAAATTTTTAAAAATTGATTATAAATAATAACTTTTTAATTATTTTACTAATTTTAGATTCCAATTATTTATATAAATTATTGTAATTCTCTTAACATATTGATAAAAATATGAAGTCTTTAGAAATTGATTATAAATAATAACATTTTCATAATGTGTGCATCTTATTGTTTGTTTCTTTAGATGTGATATCTAATCTACTTCATCTTCTCATTAATGATTAAATATTTCTATCGAAAATGATTAAAATAAATTTTGTGTTGAGATCATTATTATCTTCATAAGAATTAACATTAATAGGCTAACCCTTAAACACTTATGTAAAACAACTAAATGATATGTACTCTCCAATTTTATAAAATCAAATTAAAAATTAAAAATCCAGATCAAAATAAAAATATTGAATAAAAGAAAAAAATTAGCAATTATTTATGATAAAACATATTACAAATTAATTATAATAATAATATTTCATATATATATGAAATAATGTTGTTTTGTGTTTTAATATTTTGAATGGTAGTTATGTTTTTTTATATAAAATATTAAAAGAATAGTATTATTAATTTTTAAAATTAAATGAATAATTAAAAAATATGAAAATTTTATTATTGATTTTTTTTTATATATTCTAGTTTTATTTTTTCAATATAAATTAATTAGATATTAAATTGATATATAATATTTTTATGTTTATGTAATAATAATTTTTTTTTAAAGAATTAATTACTTAATTTATAAATAAATACGTATTTTAGGTTTTTTCAAATTCGAACTTATAGCCAAAACACATGTGTTTGATCATTAAATCCACTCAAACTCTATCCTATCATATGCACAATTTTTTATCATAATAATAAACTTAAATACTCTATCCTATTATATGCATAATTTTTTATAATAATAATAAAACTAAATATGAATATAGATGGATTAAAAATCATTTATGATGTGGATTGTTATTGGTTGATGGTTTTTTATGATAGTTTTGTAATATATATGATGTATCAAATGATGTTATATTTTGTTTCGTTGATTCTAATTAGTATAGATTTATTTTAAAAGGGGATCTACCAAGCGTCAAGAGGGATCAAATCTCTCTAGGTGCAAACCGCTTTTTAGAGTGTAAATGTTGAGGAAGGGTTTTAATTTATCTAAATTGTGTAGTTTTATATCTATTGTAAAATGTTTTAAATCTACTTTGAGTCGGCATGTTAATTTTTATAATATTTTATTATTTTTCAAAATGACATGTGTCAGTTCTAGGATGAGTACAAAAGGAGTTATACATTCCCTATATATGCCATAAAATGTTTTAAATCTACTTTGAGCCAACATGTTATTTTTTATAATATTTTTTTTTTTAAATAACATGTGTCGGCTTTAGAATGAGTATAGAAAGAATTACACATCTCCCTATTGAGTTATAGAATGCGCCTCTTCAACACAATAAATATCAAAAAACTATTTTTTTCCTGTTTAAAAAAATCATTTATTTTTATATTAAAATCGATATTTAAATTACATAAATATAAATTTTAAAATCATAATTAAAGACTCTTATTTAACAAAATTTATATATCACCTTTTTATACCTTTTTATAAATACAAACATTTGATTTTTTTATATATTAAACTATAATTATAAAGTTTATATTATATCACATAGTTCCTTTATATCATATTTCATATTACAAAGAGCCCTTTGGTATGGGTATAACATATTTCATGGCATCATTTTGCTTGGATAACCGTTCAACATAGGTGATAATGAAAACTTACTTTAAAAAAATTGAACAATAATCATTACTTACCACCCAAAACTTAAGTACTATCCATTTTAATTGTGTATTCGTGCATTGTCCACGGCAGAGTTTTGTTATATATATATGTGTCGGGTATATATGGGTAAGTACGATGGAGGGTGAGATCTTCGGCAACTGGCTGTAGGTGGGGGAATCACAGAAACCTGGGCGAATTGGCCAAGAAGTATGGCGAGATCTTTCTGTTGAAGATGGGGCAGAGGAATCTGGTTGTGGTGACGTCGGCGGAGCTCGCGAAGGAAGTCCTGCACCCAGGGCGTGGGCAGATTTGCGTGGGAGGACGAGATCGGCCGGGCGGTGGAATATCAAGAAACGGCCCGAGGCTTCCACCACTAGTATGTGATCAGGAGGCGTCTGCAGCTTGTGATGTATAATATCATGTACAGGATGATGTTTGACAGGAGATTTGAGAGCGAGGACGACCCGCTGTTTCTTCGCCTCAAGGCTCTCAATGGCGAGAGGAGCCGCCTGGCCCAGAGCTTCCTGTTCTCAGGCCGTTTCTCAGAGGGTACTTGAAGATCTGCAAGGAAGTGAAGGAAAGCAGGCTGTCGCTGTTCAAGGATTATTTCATTGATGAGCGAAAGTTGGGATATGGATTGTCTCGATCGAATGCGGTTCTTGGAGCGAAATCCTTGCATAGTACATTTTCTTGCAGGATTCCAACTACGGCGTGCGGTGGAGGCAGCGCAGGGATTCTGGCGGCAGACTAATGGCGGTCTTCTATGCGGCTTGTTGCAAAGATCACAGGCGGAGCAGTGCTGATGCGTTGGGTCCTGGTGGTCGGTGTCGGTGGAGGCGTCTAGGGCTTTTTGCCTGGCCATTTTCTTCATCAGGAGTTGCTGGCTGAGTTCGCTGGTTTGGGAGATCCATTGAGTTTGCTGCTCGTCCACAGACTTGGATCTACTGTTTCTCCTGTTGAGGGTTTCGGTTCTGATGGAAGCTGAAGACGTCTTGCTAATCTTGATGGCCGGCGAGGGTTTTGTGGCACATTGCTCAGGGTCCTGTTCTTCTTCTTGTGGCAATGTTTGGGTTTCTCTTTGTTGTTCAAGATTCATCTTCTTGTGGCGAAGATTTTCTTTGGGTTATTTTGGTTCAGCTCCTTATAAGCTGTTGTTTCTGCTTATATGGGACAGAAATATGTGAAAATGTAGGGATCCTTGTGATTCTACTACATGTGCAGAATGTAATTTTAATCATCTTTTTGAAATAAAATTACGGACTTTTTCCAAGGAAAAAAAAATATGGGTAAGTATTTAATTTTAAGAAATGAAACATAAATATCTATGTCTACTTTATTTCATTTCACGATCATATTTTTTATTTGATGCAAGAGAGGTTAAAAAAGTGTACATCGATATTCTTTGTAATGTTTAAATTATGTTTACAGGAGATTGGTTTTTGTTGGCATAATGAGATTTTAATTTATAATAAGTTAAGGAAAAGCTCTTGGGACATTGCTATGTTAGGAAGTGTTAATGGATGTTTTGTAATGTTTAAATTGTATTGATAGGAGATTGGTTTTTAATGTGGTAATAAGATTTAATTGAATTTTATGAGGAATGGTTATATCCTGAACTTCTTTGATTTATGTACTATTTTGGGAGTCATGGAATGGACTTGGTATTTTGATGGATCTCTATGAATGTATTGTTGGTTTTTTTCTGTTCATTGTACTATTTATACTTTTAAATAAAGTATAGTTTTTTTCTTGTGAAAAAAAAGATTTCAATTCATAATAAGTTAAAGAAAAGTTCTTGAGACATTGCTATGTTAGGAAGTGTTAATGGATGTTAACAATTAGATGAAGTTTTTGGATATTACAACATTTTAATATGTAAGTAAGTTTTTAAACTTATCAATATTTTGTTTTGAGTTGGTTGATTATTATATTTATGGAGAAAGGATTAGTTTACTAGTGTAAAGTTTTAATTACTTTTATAAACTATTTTAATTCTTGATAGATTGTTAAAAACATTTAAGATCTAATGATTGGCAAAGAATAATAACATTTACATAATTTATTGTATCTTATTATCTAAATATGATATCTAATAAATTTCATCTTCTCATTAATAATGGATTAGTAATTTGGTCTCAATAAAAAACTTTTCTATTATTTTTTATCCTTAAACTCTAATAAGTTAATTTGAGCAACCATTATTGTTTTCCCATTTCTTAAAGCTAATTAAAATTAAATAATTAAATAAATAACAAAAGACAAATAAATGATTATGAAACCAACCTAACTTTTAAAATTACCTACCACCTACCAAGTTTTGTCTTTTTTGGGTTAAATAAACAAGTACATACTTAGCCAGCAAAACCAATATTATAAATCAAGTTTTATCTGAACCTAACCATCCATCACACTCAATAGTTACTATAAAATTAATTAAAAAATAATATTCTTCTTAATAAGAAGACAATGTATCTATGTTTAAAGTAGACGTTGAAATCTACTTCAAACTAAATGTGCTTTCATAACTATGTTTGATTTATGTTTGAAAAATGAACTTGTCATAACTTTCATGCTAATCCACTTAAATATCTTTTATAAAAGCAAAAACAAAGACAACCTTTCACATTGGATGGCAAACATTATTTTTTACCAAGATAGTAGAGCATTGATTGAGCCCCTCATAAACCTTATAATAAAGCATTCCCAGTTATGATTGCACTGTTTTCTGTCTACCTAATATTATATTTGTCAATATTATCATTCTTGGTATTTAAAGGGACAGATTCCACCTTACATGAATGGAATGAGAGGTCACAATAGTTTACAATTGTAGTAAATCGTGTATTCATAATTGCCCTTTATTTAATAGCTCTATCAAAAGTTATATTTCTCTTTCGGTTAAAGGGCATTTCATTACGCAACCTACAACATTTCCAAGTTGAACCAAAATCAAGTGTCTACGGGTCACATAACTTACCCATTGTATATGGTTTCAATGTTCTAACTTGATTTGATATTGTCAAAATAAAATTAAAAATCTAAACCTAAAGCAAAGTTGGTTAAGAGTATTTGTCGATTATTATATCAATTTAAAATAAAAATATTTTAATAATATAACAAATTAATTATTTTAAAAATAATCTTTTTATAATATCTTAAAGGTTATTTTCTACATGTGATTGTGAAGGGAAATGTAAAATGGTTATTCCTTGACAGATGGTGTTTGATATTAGCATCGTTTTAAGTGAGAGTAGAACCACTTATTGGCTTTCACCCTTCATGAAAATAAGTGTACAATACAAACTGTACTCATGGTGGCTATGTGGGGTGGTCCCAAGTTATAGATTATTTAACTAGAATGAGGCAATAGCACCAATCATAGTTTGGGGGTTTTAATGTAAGTGTACTAAAAGGAAATTATCAAAATATGGGGGCTCAACACTCTACTTTGTAAGGAAACTTAGTGTGATATGTTTGTTATCTTCATCCATGTGAAAGTTTTGGTTTAACATATGATCTTATACGTCTGATCACAAAGGAAATAATGAAGCTAAGAGGAGCAACCTACAATTATTTTCCCTTCAAGTTATGCAATGCAACTCAAACCGAATGCATGGGTAAAGTCTTGGTTGCGACATTTGCATCTTCTTCATTTGCATCTTCTGTGTGCTCATCCTCAAGTTTTACAATGCATTTCTAGTTGTGGTTCACATACCCATGAACCATCTCAATGTAAGCATCCATAGCTTCAAAGACATTTGTGTTTTCCTTCAACCTCGCTCTGATACCAGTTGTTAGAACAGGACTGTAGAGCAATAAAAAAAATGAATTGGGAAATAAAACATAGTAGAGAACAATACAAGAGAAGAAGATTTTTAATGTAGAAACCCAAAACCAGGAAAACCACCAACAATGTATAGATTCCATCTTTGACTATTTTACCAAGTTAACCTAACATAAGGAAATGGAATAACAAATTGCTAGAATTTGGAAAAAAATGAATGTAAACCAAGATATCTAGAAACGTTATGTAGGCGAGAGCATAGTGCATAGAGAATTCAATGTTGCAGATCATGTTTTCCTCAAAGTAAAGCCTAAGAATGCTTCCTTGAATCTTGGACGTTGTGCTAAGATAGAACCTAGATATTGTTCTTTTTTTTATGTACTTAATAGGATATGGTTAGTTGCATATAAACTTGCATTGCTTGCTAACATTAGAACTCAAAATATTATCTAGTTTTCCTTGCTTACGAAATATGTACATGATGCTACCCATGTGATTGAGTGGGTTGTGATCTAGGTGGAACTGAAGCGAGATTTCTAAACAAAGTCATTATGCATCATCAATAGGAAAGTAACATTGCCTTTGAACTTAACCATCACACATGTAAATGTGCAATGGGAGCACTTTCATCTCGATGATGCTACATGAGAGTTGGACAATGCCATGAAGAAGGCATGCCCATTTTGTTTTGATCTTGAGTTACATTAAATCCATTGTTGATCTAAGGGGGTAGGGAATGCAATACCCTTTTTTTAACCATTGGAATGTACTAGATCAAACTATGTATAATTGCAAATGTGTGGTTATAATGATGAGAATTGAGCATGACCCCATTTGTAAATGATGTAAATATGCTAGTATGGGTTCCTAGTGTAGATCTAAAGGCCAAGGCCCAACTATATAATACCCCCAGTTTTGACTTGGAATGTATTAAATCAAATTATATAAATGATGTAAATATGCTAGTATGGATTCCTAATGCAGAGTTGAAGGCCAAGTCCAAGTAGTGAAAGGCTAGGCATGTATAATGTAAATATCTATAGATGGACCATGTGGTTGGCTTGTCATGCTAATTCAAAATCTATGCAAATATTATTTTGGAAAAATAATAAAATGGTCGAAGATGGTGGTTGTAACGACCCGTCAAGACCATTTTTTTTAAACATTATCCAATGCAACAATATGATTCGATTATGATTGTCAATAAAAATATAAACATAAACTTGACGCACCAAAATTTTCATGATAACATAACTATACATGATTCCTTATATCATCAATTCTAGAACACTATCTATTAAATGCAATTTAAATTAATTAATAATAGTACTTAAACCAATAAATTCTAATCTTACATGGCATCATACAATCTAGCTTTTATCATACTTCTCTCTCTTTTTCATGAACATATAATTATATCACACTTAATATAACTTAACTCAATCTTTAGAGCCATGTAAAAAAACAATTTATAAAATGTTAAAGTATCATAAACTCAACTGGACTAACTTAAATGGTATTATGTAACTATCCCAAATTACAAATTCGATGTAAATTATTAGCTATTTGATTCAAATATATAAATATATGTACATAAGATTACTTTAATAAGAATAAGCACTTACCCAAAAGCATAACTTAACTTATTTTATTAAAGCATTTCAAGTAAAGTTTTTTTTACATATATAGCAACTTCAATGTATAAACTATCTACAAGATAATGCATAAGATTACATTCACTTTCTTTTACAATTTGATTTAAGCATGTACACATAGCATTTATAATATATATAGATTTTTATGGTAATAATTGCAATTTGATTTAAACATGTACACATAGCATTTATAATATATATATATATATATATATATATATATATATTTATGGTAATAAAATATGCGATATAATAACATTCATCAACCAATTTCTTTCATATTATTAATAGTAAATATATACAATATATATATATATATATATATATATATATATATATATAAACTCTAAATTAGGTATTTTAAAAGAAAAATGAATAGAAGCTAATTAATAGAACAAGAGAATTTGCATAGTTTATCTTTTCTTTTTCTCACTCATCTAAACAATTATAGAAATAATAAATGAAAACAGATGCCATAAGTGATATTCAACATTTACCACATTCTTTTACTATGCATAGTATTTAGTCATGATCATATAATGCATTAATAAATTATTTACTTCTTGGTATGACTTGATCTTCAGCATATGAAAATTTTTTTTCAAAGGAAAAAAAACGTACTATTGCTATTCTTCAGAATCAAATAATACAAAGATATATCAAGTCTCATATTCTCAAGACTTTCCTTCATAACCAAAGCACGTAGGCTCGTACAAAATAACAAAAAACCATAATAGTTCTGTGATTTAACAATCAACCATCAAAATAAGACTATTCATTCTCAGAAATCCCCAAAAATGTAATGAGGTGGTAATGAGCCCCATTTTCCAAGACTTTTTGCTCATACCATTCTTCCCAAATTAGATACCCTTCGATTCCATCGAAGGCTTGCTTAGATAACTTATCTGCCAAATCATTATGTTCTCTGTAAATATGTTCAAATGTGATCTTCTCACATTTGTCAATCTCAGCCCTAGTGCACCAGCACCAATGTTGAAGTGCCAGAACATGTAAACTGTGTTCCTTTGAAGCCCACTTAATTGTAACCCGGGAGTCACCATATACCTTTAAGTCCAGAAGTCCAAAGATATTTGCAGTCTTCAATACACACCACAAGGTCAACAATTCCGCCTTCATGTTTGTCCCAGATCCACAATTGAGTCGAAGTGTAAAATAGTGATCTTTGTTTAAAAAAATCACACCACGTGCAACACACAAACCATGCTGAGCTGCCCCATCAAAAAAAAGTACTAGTTGATTAACAGTGAAGGAGAACAAACTGATCTGATTAGTACCAGGCATCATCTTATCATTATTATAGATCTGTTCCATCTTCAGAACAGTTATCCCACAAGCCTTAACCTCAAGAACTATGCCTTTGAAAGTAGCACAATTTCTAGCATACCATATTACCCATGACACAAAGATTGGTAATAGAAAATGTGACTTTGCAATCCTGTACCAATTAAGAAGACATAAACCAAATTCACTAACATCCCATATATCATTTATATGTAAATCTGCACATACAATATCCCAGATATCCTTCCCAAAACTACAATCAACAAATAGATGACTGACAGATTCCAAATTTTGTTTGCAGAGACTGCACTAGTTGGGGCCACACCAGCCACGTCTTAACAGATTGTCCCAAGTTTTAAGTGTTCCCTGTAGTGCTTGCCAAAGGAAACATTTAATTTTCAATGGAAATTCCCATTTCCAAATTTTTTTATACCACCAATTCTGCGGAAATATATATTTGTTTTGAAGAATTCTAATATAAGTTGCTTTAGCAGTCACCATACCAGATTTCTCATCACCTGTCTAGACAATTTTATCATCTTCAACATTTAGTCGTACACTCGCAGCACATAAGTTACGAACATAACCGTCCCATTCAAATGCATCATAGGCATGAAGCCCCAGATCTTTAGAGCTGAGCCAGTATTTGCCTTCACCACTAAACCGTACTCCATTTCTTACCCTGTTCAATGTGGATAGACCATAAAATTTTAAATATCCCAACAAAATTTATATAAAAGAAACAATTTACAAAACCCCTAAAAATTAATAAATAGTAACATTTAACAATTTCTAATATTAAGGTAATTTATTCTAAACTTACATACCATTTAAAAACTAATAAATAGTAACATTTAACATATTCTAATATTCCTGTAAATCATCCTAAAAGTTACACACCATTTAAAAACTAATAAATAGTATCATTTAACATATTCTAATATTAATGTAAATCATCCTAAAATTTATATACCCTAAACATAGAGCAATTTTCCTCTAATTATTTATCAACGATTTGATTTGAGCACATGTATATGTAAAGCAACTCCATTGTATAAAGCGGTTAATTTTATAAAATTAAGATAATCTACATATGCATTATATTCACATTTTTTTTAAACAATTTTGAATTGAAGCAAAAATACAGAGCTTTAATGATAAAGTCATGCAAGCTTTCATCATACGATTTGGTTTAAGTTACTGCATATATAAGAGTATAAAAGCAGAGTATAAAAAGATAAAAGCTTGTTTTATTTTAAGGATATATACAAACATGTTTTTGAAATATTTAAAACAATTATGTAAATTTTAAATCTATCAAGTTTGGATTGTCTATAGCTATGTATTAAGTTGATGTATCTCCAATGTTGTGTGCTGCCATTCAACTGTTCTACGCAAATATAGTAGTCCCTTGTAACCAACTATAAAAATTATTAAATAATTCTTGTTCGCTTTTGGCTAGATTTGGGAGCTGCGCCCTTCTTCATTGGGTTGCCAACTAATAATATATGTGTCTAAGGAAATATGAGAGAGTTGTAATCTTTGCAATGGTTTATAAAATTTATGAAAAAATTATGTAGAGTTCATCAGATTGGGCGCTGCACCCTTCTTTATTTAGTGGCCACTTTACAATTACTAATTTACAAGGCTAAGATAGAACAGTAAATCTGGTAATAATTTATAAAATTATGATTAAATTTTTGAGTATCTTCCTTTTTATTCTTTTTTTTTTCCTTTTTTTTTAGATTTCTCTATGTTTTTCTTCTTTTCTTCTTTTTATCTGAACCTAACCATCCATCACACTCAATAGTTAGTATAAAATTAATTAAAAAATAATATTCTTCTTAATAAGAAGACAATGTATCTATGTTTAAAGTAGACGTTGAAATCGACTTCAAACTAAATGTGCTTTCATAACTATGTTTGATTTATGTTTGAAAAATGAACTTGTCATAACTTTCATGCTAATCCACTTAAATATCTTTTATAAAAGCAAAAACAAAGACAACCTTTCACATTGGATGGCAAACATTATTTTTTACCAAGATAGCAGAGCATTGATTGAGCCCCTCATAAACCTTATAATAAAGCATTCCCAGTTATGATTGCACTGTTTTGTTTCCTGTCTACCTAATATTATATTTGTCAATATTATCATTCTTGGTATTTACAGGGACAGATTCCAACTTACATGAATGAAATGAGGGGTCACAATATTTTACAATTGCAGTAAATCGTGTATTCATAATTGCCCTTTATTTAATAGCTCTATCAAAAGTTATATTTCCCTTTCGGTTAAAGGGCACTTCATCATGCAACCTACAACATTTCCAAGTTGAACCAAACCCAAGTGACTACGGGTCACATAACTTACCCATTGTATATGGTTTCAATGTTCTAACTTGATTTGATATTGTCAAAATAAAATTAAAAATCTAAACCTAAAGCAAAGTTGGTTAAGAGTATTTGTCGATTATTATATCAATCTAAAATAAAAATATTTTAATAATATAACAAATTAATTATTTTAAAAATAATGTTTTTATAATATCTTAAAGGTTATTTTCTACATGTGATTGTGAAGGGAAATGTAAAATGGTTATTCCTTGATAGATGGGCGTTTGATATTAGCATCGTCTTGAGCAAGTGAGAGTAGGACCACTTACTGGCTTTCACCTTTCATTAAAACAAGTGTGCAATACAAACTAAACTCATGGCTATTTAGGATGGTCCCAAGCCATAGATTATTTGACTAAAATGAGGTAATAGCACCAACTATAGTTTGGGAGTTTTAATGTAAGTGTACTAAAAGGAAATTATTAAAACATGGGACTCAACACTCTACTTTGTAAGGAAACTTAGTGTAATATGTTTGTCATCTTCATCCATGTGAAAGTTTTTGTTTAACATATTATCTTCTTATGCGTATGATCACAAAGGAAATAATGAGGCTAAGAGGAGCAACCTACAATTATTTTCCCTTCAACTTATGCAATGCAACTCAAACCAAATGCATGGGTAAAGTCTTGGTTGCGACATTTGAACTTAATGCCTATTAGTGCAAGTGCAATGGCATTCGTTGCTAGTGACTTGGGAGAGAGATAGGCTCCCTAGGAGGAAGCAAGACCCTATAGCAATAAAAAAGATGGGGCTAAGATCCTTAGAAAGGGGCCCCCATATGAGCAAGTGGGCATGTTGTAGGGTCAATAACAACATTTGCTACATCCAAAATGAAAATGAAAAGTAATAACAATGGATTTTGTTATTGAATTGCTAAGAATTGTGAGTCAACATGGTTTATCATGGTTGTAGCAGGGTAATTAACCAAGGTAGTTCATTTTTTTCCTCTTAATTCTACTCATAAGGATGTTGACATTACAAAAATATTCATGAATAATATTTTTTGATTGCATGGAGTATCTAGGGAAATTGTATTTAGTAAGGATACAAAGCTTACTTGTAGTTTTTGGAATAATCTCTTTGAAGACTTGGATACCAAGCTAAATTTTAGTATTGCCTACCATTCTCAAATATTTAAGCAAACTAAAAGAGTAAATCAATTGATTGAAAACATACTTAACATGTATGTGATTGATAAACAATGCAAGTGGGAAGATTATATACACTTGGTGGAGTTTGCATGTAACAATGGGCATGATGTGTCATTGGGGATGAGTTCATTTGAGGTTCTATATTACTGAGGATGCAATACTCCAGTAAGTTGGGATAACCTAATGAACATTATTGTACTTGGGCCAAAAATGTTCAAGGTGTTAGGAATAATATAAAACACATAATACATATAAGAAAAAAACACACACACTGAAGAAGAATGTTTTTACCATGGAAACCCAAAACCAGGAAAACCACCAACAAAAGATATATTCCACTTGACCACTCCATCCAAGGCATGGCCAATCCAGCCATCACTGGCCACTCCCGGACCAACACCGACCCCTGTAGGAACTACAATGGAGTTCCTCAAGCCCTTAAGTACGCTTCATCACATGCAATACCATGGGAAAATACCATGGGCACACCCAAAACCATGGCCTTGTAAACAACTAATGGTATAACCATATTTTACTCTTTTACCAAGTCAAGTTTAACCTAACGTTTCCCCCTTTAAACTTGACTTGGGTAATCACCAAATCCCCTAAAAATTTTAACCAGTTGTCTAGGATTACAACATGTCCTAAATATACCTTTATAGTTTTCATAGGTGACTCACTAAGCCAGGGGTATGCTTGCCTAACCAGGTCTTACAGCCGTATGCCCATTTACATTGTAATAAAATTGCAACTCCACAAAAGCTTATAATACAATTAGTCGATCACTTCTTCATTTGCATCTTCCTTGTGCTCATCCTCAATTTTTACCATGCATTTCTAGTTGCAGTTCACATACCCATGAACCATCTCAATGTAAGAATCCATAGCTTCAAAGACATTTGTGTTTTCCTTCAACCTCGCTTTGATACCAGTTGTTAGAAACAGGACCGTAGAGCAATAAAAAAAATGAATGGGGAAATAAAATATAGTAGAGAACAATACAAGAGAAGAAGATTTTTAATGTAGAAACCCAAAACTGGGAAATCCACCAACAATATATAGATTCCATCTTTGACTATTTTACCAAGTTAACCTAACATAAGGAAATGGAATAAAAAATTGCTAGAATTTGGAAAAAATTGAATGTAACCCAAGATAGCTAGAAACGTTATGTAGGCAAGAGCATAGTGCATAGAGAATTCAATGTTGTAGATCATGTTTTCCTCAAAGTAAAGCCTAAGAACACTTCCTTGAATCTTGGACGTTGTGCTAAGCTAGAACCTAGATATTGTTCTTGTTTTTGATGTACTTAATAGGATATGGTTAGTTGCATATAAACTCGCATTTCTTGCTAACATTAGAACTCAAAATATTATCTAGTTTTCCTTGCTTACAAAATATATTGTACATGATGCTACCCATGTGATTGAGTGGGTTGTGATCTAGGTGGAACTGAAGCAAGAGTTCTAAGCAAAGTCATTATGCATCCTCAATATGAAAGTAACATTGTGTTTGAACTTAACCATCAAACATGTAAATGTGCAATGGGAGCACTTTCATCTCGATGATGCTACATGAGAGTTGGACAATGCCATGAAGAAGGCATGCCCATTTTGTTTTGATCTTGAGTTGCATTAAATCCATTGTTGATCTAAGGGGGTAGGGAATGCAATACCTTTTTTTTACCATTGGAATGTACTAGATCAAACTATGTATAATTGAAAATGTGTGGTTATAATGATGAGATTCGAGCATGACCCCATTTGTAAATGATGTAAATATGCTAGTATGGGTTCCTAGTGTAGATCTAAAGGCCAAGGCCCAACTATATAATACCCCCAGTTTTGACTTGGAATGTATTAAATCAAATTATATAAATGATGTAAATATGCTAGTATGGATTCCTAGTGCAGAGTTGAAGGCCAAGTCCCAACTAGTGAAAGGCTAGGCATGTATAATGTAAATATCTATATATGGACCATGTGGTTGGCTTGCCATGCTAATTCAAAATCTATGCAAATATTATTTTGGAAAAATAATAAAATGGTCCAAGATGGTTGTGTAAAGAGCACTAGATGGGCTATGACTCAACTAGAGAGGAAGGGGAAAGGGCGAATATGGGAGATTAAATCCTTTATTACAAAGTGTCAACCTTATAACTCATCCATTTGATTCCATGTTCCTTAAATGAGCCAATTACTTCATTTTGACTTTTAAATACAATCATTGAATGCATGTGTGAGGTTGGTGGAGAAGGTATTCTCATGTAGTTATGGAAGCATGGGATGAATATACTTCTATGACTATTGTAAGAGTCCTCTCTTATATGGTTAGAAGTTATGTCAGTTGTATATTCACCATTCCCTCACCTCTTTTGAAGTCTACCAATTTTTCTCATGCAGATTTTTACAGCAAATTTTACACTAATTAAGAAAATAGGAAACTATCTTTTTGAATAATGAGCTCCCCAATCGGTTTCGATCCTCGAGCTAGGATCATTATCAAGAGGAAGAAAGTTGAGAGAAAAATATGAAAAAGTATCATATACATACAAATATTACACTAGCATATTTTGATATCTTGATGTTAATTTTACATTTCCATTACCATTATTAGACTGAAAACTAACCATAAATTTGAATTGTGAACAAAGAATTGCATACATTAGAGTAAATAGATTATTGTAGGTGATCATAGAGGTTGGGCCATATAGGAACCTTTACCCATTATTTTTTTCTACTTCTGCATGCTTAAGAAGACATGAATTGATGTTGTAGGAGGTTCTCCAATAACATACAATAGGTTGGACTCTTTCTGTACACATTGGTAAAAATTGAAAGGGTTGGATTCCCTAGGGGAACTGTGGAGTAGTGAAGGGAAATTATGTCCTTATGTTGTGTGGGGAAGTAGAAAAGAGCGGCATGGCTAGGATGGTTGAATGAGGTCCATGTAAAGGCTCAGATATGGGAATTTTGGCTAAGCATGAGAGCAAATGGGTTGTGGGATAAGAGAGGGAAGCCTGGAGGCATTTCCTTCACCCTACTGGCATCATAGCCTAATGTGGGGATGGTATCTGCATCTGAAACCTACAGTTGGGTGGAAAATTATTCTTACACTATCAATTGCTTGGATCTTCTTGTTAAAAGATAAGTATTATCTTTCTATATGGATGTGGAATGATTTTATTCTCTTCCTTTGATGAATATGCATGTTTATTCATGGTGTGTGTGTGGATAGAGTTGTATTTCGGTTGCATTGTGTATTATACATCTACACATACAATTTTTATTTATGAATTCCTATCATGTCCATGGGATGGAATTTAGGAACTTGTAATTCATAAATACCCCCTTTTCTTGGTCGGAATGGTAGATGGGGACATGATAGAGTGGTATCATATCTATTGGTTATAGTATCAGGGTTGTGTGGGTTGGAATCCACAATTATAGGTAGAAATCAGAGCTTGCAAAGGAAGTATTGATAAACACTTCTATTAAAATCATAGTTTTAGTTAGAATATGGTGTTTTAATGGAGCCCAAGTTCTCAACAATAAGACTGCATGGGATGAATAAATTAAACCATGTTGTGGTTGCACAGTCAGGTTTGTTGATGAAAATTGTCATTCCATCAAAATATGAGAAAATTTCCATTGGAGGAAATTTAAATTTTTTTGAAGATTTGGCATGGGTCCCACAATTGCCATGTGGACAAAAATTGTTACATGGACCAACCATGTGAGACGAATGCATAAGCGGGGAGACCAGAAAAGGGGTCAAAAGAATCTTATCAAGTGATAAAGTTCCCAGTGTTAACTCATGAGTCTGGCATGATGCATCCGACAAGGATCATCTAATGTGATGAACCTAATGGGAATAGTCTAATGAGATGAGCCTGAGTCGATGGAAGTAACCTAATGGATAGGTGTTCGATATTGTGAGGTAGGAACATCAGGGTCGAAATCTCGGAAGAGCCTAGTCAAAGGTAAAGCATCAAAAAATTATCCCAAAAGAATATTTCAGGAGTCATAATGGATAGGAACTTGATGGATCGAGAAGAATTCAGAAGAGGTAGGCCATCAGGAAATTATCCCGAAAGTGTATGTGGGAAGTTTCAATGGGTCGAAACCCAATTTTTTGAGAAGACCTCATTGGAGGAGGACTATCGAGAAGTAATATCGATAGAGAATGCGAGGGATTCTGATGGATCGGAGTTTCAAAAGGTCCAGTATAAAAGTAATTTGTTATTGTAGGCTTTTGACGCGACCGGACATCGACCATTGGAGTTTTAAAAAAGCAAGGTTAAAGAAAATTCTGACAATGATCCTTTGATGTGATGGATTCCTACCAAAATAAAAAGGAATGATGTTATCGATTGAATAAATTCAATTATAGCACACAACATTGGGAAATGTAAAACAGGTTTGATGGAGTAAGTTCATCTCGATGAGCCTGTTGTGATTGTTGTATTCCAAAAAAGCTATAAAAAATGTTTGGAGCTTGAAACTTTTTTTGGCCATAACAAGAGAAATTGTGTTTAAAATCCAATGAGACATATGACATTCCAATTCCATTGAGGAAGACTACAGAACATCTAGTGATATGCATGGGCCCATTCTACTCCAGTTTTACAAAAAATTCTAAATAATGGTTTTTAAATATAAGTACCTAATGACTCGATAGGGGCCCTATCGAGGCCAAAACTATTACAGTGTAGTCATGGTCTAGGAACACTGATAAATCTTGTGTATTATGGCCAAATTCCAAAAGGTGTGAATCCTAGGAGCAAAAAATGGACAAAATCCATTATTCTGAGGCACTTTTTAGGGATTTCGAAAAAAATTGAGGTAAAAGTGACCCTAGATGTCGAGACCAAAAATATATATGAACTCGACATTTTACCTACTCATCAAAATGAACAATTTTGGTTAGAGTATTTTTTTCCAGAAATTTTCAGCTTGGGAGATTGTAGTTTTTGTAAAATAAATTAAGTTTGTAACAGGTGCAAGAGACAAAAGTAGTCAATTCCAAAAATTTATGGAAACTGACTGGAGCATCGGATCATAAATATGAAAGCTTATGATTAATCATTGTTATGAGTATTATAAATAGCTCATAGAAAAAAAAATTATGGTTCGCCCTATATTGTCTCCTACAAGTGGTTGAACTTGATCTTTGAAGCTAAATGCACTTGCAGGAAAAGTGCAAAATTGGGAAAATTAACAATTTTGAAAAGTTGTAACTTTCAACTACGAGGTTGCAATGAAGCATGAATATATTCATTGGAAATATTATACATATGGGGGGATTGTGCATAATCATATTATGAAAGAATGATTCAAATGTTTCTAAAAATTGAACAAAAAAGTGCCAGTAACTACAAATTGAAAAAAATGTCATTATGGGTAGTTTCCCGAATGCATGAAAATTAATGTTATTAATTTATAAGAATCTATTGAAGCTAACAAGTGTTCTAATATGAGAAATTTTACAGATATAATATTGCATTAGGGGCATTTAAGGGTCAACATTCAATATAGTGCCATTCTGAAATCATTTGTCTTGGTTGGGCTTAGAAAACCATCATCGTGGATTATGCACATGATCCTTATGCAGTTGAAAAAAATGCATGGGAGAACATATACATGTTGATAATGTAGATGCATAATCTAATGGATGAATAAATCAAGGAACTCCCCTAGATATTGCAGAAACCATGAGAAGCCTGAGTGGAATTACAAAGTTGTAGAGTAAATAATGAGAGCTTGATCAGAGATCAAGAGGAATACAACTAGCTAAATGCGTCCATGCACCAATCTTAACAGACATTCATAGGAAGATTCACCATGGGAAGAACTTAAAAAATGAGAAAAAGAGTGGGAGTAGCTCAAGGAATCATTCTTATAAGATGTCACGTCCCCTCCCATTATACTAGTGCAATGGAGAGGATCGTGATCCCAAACTGCGCATCTAGCCCCATGTACTTATGAAGTAAGCATGCAAGGCATATGAGGATGCATGAGTATTTGTTTATACACAGCAGAAGTAATTTCAGTTACTCATTCATTTTACATTCAAGATATTCATCCATTATACAATTGAAAGATAGCACCAGAGGATACTTATCTTAATGAAGTAGTCCCAAGCAACCAGCTACGCTTCTGCAACGTTCCACCTAACCGTAGGCCAGTGTGCTCCTTAATCTCTCAGCACCATTGCCACCCCCGAGCTGAGCATGATCTCCACAAGGAACTAGGGAACAACAGGGTCTCACATAACCATAGATACACCAGAATCAGCCATACCAACCAGCAGTTGGGTTTCTGAGGCTGCTAGGAGAGGGATGCATATAACAGCAAAAGTGTAAGTGCTGGGCATGAGAAAAACGTTTCAACAGTGGAATGCATGAGATGGGGTTTCTTGAGCTTTAGAAAAACGTGGGTAGACTCAAAACGAATTGGCAAACTGGGTAAATTCGACTGGGAGAGCAACCCATTCCAGAAAAAATGCCCCAAGGGCAAAAACGACCTCTCCCTCATCCCAAAATCGCGTCCCTCCTTTCCCAGCTACTGCACAATACCAAAAATGAGTTCCTGGACAGGGAAAAACGCAGGGTTATGGTGAAAATGTGAGGATCAACTCTAGTAAGCTCAGTCTGCGTGAGAGAGGAAGAATGCCATGGGTGAAGAATGGCTTTGGGCCAATTTCGTGGGGGTTTTCTTGCCCAGCAAGCCAAAACTCGATTTCCCAGGTTGTTGTCTTGCCCATACACGAAAATTGACAGCCATACCTCTCCCATCCCAAGGCATTAATTGTCTCAACCAATTCTTGGAAGAATTAAATGATTGGGTGCATGAGACCAAATGGGTAGTTGAGAGTTCATGGGTTTCCTCAATGAGATGGCTTAACACCATGGCTCAAGGGTTTGGTTATTTTCCCTCCCTATTCCTTGTAAAGATCATGCCCCCATCTCTTTGTTGCATTGTGTAGTTGGTTGTGGGTTTTTCATTAAAATTGCATATTTACATGATGTCCGATTTTACATTGTGCACTGCTAGCACAAGAACTCTATGCATCTATTCTAATTGCCGATACATAGAACGATAATCAATGGTGGGGCCTTGGCCTTGAGCTCCTCACCATGACTAAATAACAATATTTACATCATTTACAATTTAATGCAAAGGGGGTCAAAATGGGGACGTGACATAAGAGGTCCGAAAGATCAAGAAGGGTTTCTAGAGATTTGACATATATACTCCATAGTTCTCTTCTAGTGAGTCATATGCTTTAAAGACTCCAATGGATATTCAATCTCTCCATCTCATAGAAATAAGAGGAATAGGATTATCCAAAACAACTCACATGGGGACTTTATTAAGGCCAAAGCTCCCACTTGTGATTGTGAAGTAAAATCTAGTCACAGAGCTGAAGCTTGGATTCTTGGGGTGAGGAAGTATTTCCAAGTCCATGACTACTCCATGAACATGAAGGAAAGGGTGGCTACATTTAATTTGAATGGAAGATAATTTATATGGTGGGATCACCTTAGACAAGTCAAGAATATCAATGAAAGGAATATTGTGTGGAAGCAATTCAAGAAGTACTTCAAGGAAAAGCACCTCTCTAGTAGGTAATATGATGACAAAATTAAAGAGTTCCATGGGTTGAAATTGGGACATATAACCATGGAAGAATATGCCAATAAATTCTTGGATATGTTGAGGTATGTTAAGTATATCATAAATGATAAGGTCAAGATTCATTTTTTTCTAAGTGGAATACCTCAGTCATACATGGAAAAAATTGAGTTTGATGAATCTCAAACTCTAGATGAAACCATAAGGAAGGAAAAGTAATTGTATGATAAAAAAAAAGTAAGCTATAATTTCGTAAGGCATAGAAAGACAAGAATAAGGAGAATTTTGACCAAACAAAGAGAGGATTCAAGCCTACTCATTTTAGAAATTAGTAAAAGAAGCCACCATAGGGTGTGAGTAAGCTAACTAGGATGATGGGAGACAAGCCAAGAGAGCCACTTCATTGTTGGGGATGTGGAGAGGACCATTTGCTTAGAAACCATCCACATCAAAATGGGAGTTCTAATCATGTTCACAACATACAAGAGGTTGAAATTGTGGGTGACATGACAAGAACCGTCCCTAGAATCCATGCTGCAGTACATGACTTCCAAATAGACCATCAATCAACAATGGTTGAATTTTAAGGTAAGATTGCTAAGAAACTATTTCTATTTTAATTGACCCTGGAGCTACTCATAATTGTGTCACTCATAAAGTTGTTGAGATATGTTCTTTTAAGAAAACAAAGCATAGAAAATCATGGCTAGTCTAACTAGCCATTGGAACCAAGAGGAAAGTTAGTGAAGTGGTGGAGAAATGTCCATTAGAAATTAATAGACTCTTCACATGGGAAAATATGAATACTTTTCCACTTGGTTCCTATGATGTTCTCATTGGAATGGATTGGAAGGAAGCACATAAATTTAAAATTGATTGCTACAACAATACCTTTAAATTTATTGGTGAAGAAGGAACTATATAATAGTAAAATGAATTCCAAAGGTAGTTTCAATTAGAAAATTTTCAACCTTGCAATTGAAGAAGTTATTTAGAAAGGGTTGTCAATTGTATGCAACCAATGTATTGGATAGAAAAAAAAATCAAGTTCCCAAGATGGTGGACTATAAAGTCTTACATGAATTCAGGGATGTGTTTCCCAATGAAGTCCTAGTACTACCTCTAAAGAGGGATATTGATTTCATAATTGATATTGTGTCAATAGTTCTACCAGTTCCCAAGAAACCCTACAGAATAAGTATAGTAGAATTCCTAGAGATCAAAATTCAATTACAAGAGTTATTGGAAAAGAAGTACATTTGAACAAGTGTGTCTCCATGGGGAGCACTAGTGCTATTTGTGGAAAAGAAAGATGGAACATTCAGGTTATGTATTGATTACAGGCGGCTAAATAATGTTACAGTGAAGAACAAGTACCTTTTACCTTGAATTGATGATTTCTTTGATCTAATAAGAGGGGCAGAGGTATTTCCAAATATTGATTTGAGGCTCGAATACCATCAAGAAAGAATAAGAGAAAGAGACATCCATGAAACAAGCTTTAGAACAAGGTATGGACACTATGAGTTTGTTATGGCATCATTTGGTATCACTGATGCACCAACTACATTCATGTGTCTCATTAACAACTTTTTTAGCAAGTATTTAGACAAGTTTGTTCTTATGTTTCTATATGAAATTCTTATTTATTCCAAGAATAAAGAGTAGCATGAAGAACATTTAAGAATGACTTTACAAGTGCTAATAGAGCATAAGTTGTATTCAAAGCTAAGAAAATGTGATTTCTACCAAAAGAAAATTAATTATTTGGGTCACATTATTTCAAAGGAAGGAATATAAATGGATCCCAAAAATATTGAGGCCATTATGAATTGGCCAACTCCAAAGAATGTGATAGATGTGAGATCATTTATGAGTCTCGTTGATTATTACAGAAGGTTCATTGAAGGATTCTCCAAGGTTGCACACCCCCGTTACTTCTTTACAAAAGAAGGAAATAAAATTTGAGTGGACACAAAATGTGAAGAAAGCTTCTAGTTGTTGAGGAAGCTTCTTAAAAGTGCTCCAATTTTAAAAATTGAAAACCCTGAAAAGGATTTTGTAGTGTGTACCAATGCATATAAACAGGGAATTGGAAGAGTTCTTATGCAAGATAGCCATGTGGTATGTTATGAGTCAAGAAAGCTAAAAGAACATGAAAATAATTATGCTACCCATGATTTAGAGCTTGCTTCCATAGTGCACGCTTTAAAAATGTGGAGGCACTATTTGATGGGTAGTAAATTTGAGCTTAGGATAGACCATTATAGCCTGAAATATTTGTTTGAACAACCAACACTAAATTCCATACAAGAAAGATAGATAGATGTTTTATGTGAGTTTGATTTGAGACCAAACACATAAAGGGGAAAGAAAATAAAGTGGTTGGTGCACTTAGCATAAAATTGCATGTGGTAGCCATTAACGTTTTCCAAACCGATTTGAGGAAAAAGATTGTTGAATCTCTTGCTGAAAATGAGCAGTATGTGCAAATTTGTAGCAACAAAATTTGTAGCAATAGAATTTGTAAAATAGGTATGTAGGTTATATTTTGGAGAATGGTGGTCTTCTTATAAAAGTAGAGTGTATATTCCTAATGCGACATATTTGAGGAGAATTATAATGGATGAAATCCACAAAATTCCATATTCTAGCCACCCATGATACCACAAAACAATTGCTACAACAAGGAAGCAATATCTTTCATTGGGAATGAAGAAAGACATTGATGAGTATATTTCTAGATGCATGAAATGGAATCAAGTGAAGATTGGACATCAACACCCATCAGGTTTATTGTGGCCTTTTCTAATTCTAGAATGGAAATGGGAAGTGGTAACTATGGGTTTTATTATCGGATTGCCAATTACTTCAAGAAAGCATGAGTCGTCCATCATGGTTGTGGTGGGTAAATTGTCTAAGGAAGTGCATATTGTTCTATTTAAATCTACATACAAGTTTGATGATATAGCTAGAATATTCATGAAAAAAATATTCAAATTGCATGGGTTACCCAAAGCAATTGTATCTGATCGTGATACAAAATTTACTTCTATTTCTAGATTTTTTTTTGTAGATTTGAGTATACAGTTGCACTTTACCACTTCCTACCATCCACAAATAGATAGACAAACAAAAAGAGTAAATCAATTGCTTGAATATATGCTTCACATGCATATGGTGGACAAACCATCCACGTGGGAAGAGTATATACACTTGGTAGAGTTTTTATATAACAATGGGAAACAAGCATCTTTGGGAATGAGTCCATTTGAAGCTTTGTATGAAAAAAGGTGTAGGAAACCAATGAGTTGGAATAATCTAGTGAACATAATTGTGCTTGGGCTAGAAATTCTTACGGAAATGAAACAAGAGGTTGCGATGATTAGGAAGAATTTAAAGGTATCCCAATATATACATAAAAGCTATGTAGATATGAATTTATTGCATAGAGAATTCAATGTTGGGGATCATGTACTTTACCTCCGAGTGAGGCCAAGGAAGAGTTACTTCAAGCTTGGAAATTGTGTCAAGATATCACCAATATATTGTGAATCATTTTAAGTGCTTGAGAGGATAGGGTTAGTTGCATATAGAATTTCATTGTCTACAAACACTAGAGATCATAATGTTTTCCATCTACCTTTTCTTCAGAAATATGTACATGATCCCAACCATGTGATTAACTAGGATGTGATCTAGGTGGAACCCAAGGGAGAGTTCCAAATAGATCCCCTATGCATCCTTGACAAGAAAGTAATATTTCTCTTAAACCAAGCCATCGGATAGGTAAAGGAGAAATGGAAAAAAATGGTCCCAATGAGGCTACATTGGAGTTGGAGGATGTCATGGGAGAGGCATATCCATTCCATTTCTTATTTTGAGAAAACACCAAAGACATTGTTATTCCAAGGGGGAGGGGATTGTAATACCCCTAGTTTTGACTGGGAATGTATTGAGTCAAATTATGTAAATGATGTAAATATGTTAGTATGTATTCCTAGTGCAGAGCTCAAACGCAAGGCCCAACTTGTGAATGGGTAGGCATGTATAATGTAAATATATCTATATGTACCATGTGGTTGGCTTGTCATGCTAACATGAAAGCTATGCAAATATTATGTTGGAAAAATAATAAAATGGTCCAATATGGTTGTGTAAATAACACTAGAGGAGCTATGATTCTACTAGATGGGAAGAGGAAATGGGACCTATGCAAGATTAAATCCTCTATTTCCAAGTGTCAACCTTAGAATTATGCATCTATTTGCTAAAATGTGCCTTAAATGAGACAATTACTTCCTTTTGACCATTAAATCCAATCATTGAATGCATGTGTGAGGTTCATGGGGAAGGTATTCTCATGTAGTTATGGAAACATGTGATGAACATACTTGTATGAGTGTTGTAAGCATCCTCTCTTCTATGGTTAGAAGCTATGTCAATTGTCTCTTCACCTTTCTCTCATCTCTTTTGAAGTATACCAATTGTGCTCATGAATATTTTTTAAACAAATTTTACACTAGCATATTTTGATCTCTCATTATTCATTTCCCATTTCCATACCAATTGTGCTCATGAATATTTTTTAAACAAATTTTACACTAGCATATTTTGATCTCTCATTATTCATTTCCCATTTCCATTTCCATTACCAAACTGAAAAATAACTAGAAATTTGAATTATGAATAGAGAACTGAAAAAATTAGAGACAATAGATAATTGTAGGTGAGCATAGAGGTTGGTCAAAATGGGAACCTTTAGTCAATATGGTTTTCTTCTTTTGCATGCTTGAGAAGCCATGAATTGATGTTATAAGAAGTTTTCCAATAACATAGAGTAGGTTAGACTATTTATGCAAACATTGGTAGGAACTATAAGGGTTTTATTTCCCGAGTGAATTGTGGAGTAGTGAAAGGAAATGCCCTCCTTGTGTTGTGTGGGCCAGTATAAAAGAGTGCCATGGCCGTGATGGCTGAGTGAGATACATGTAAAGGCTTAGAGGTGGGACGTTTGGCTAAGCATTTGAGCAAATGAGTTGTGGAATGAAAGAGACATAAACTTGTAGGTGTTTCCTTCACCCTAGTGGCCTCATAGCCCGGAGTGGAGGTGGTATCTGCAATTGATACCTAGGGTTGGGTGGAAAATCGCTCTTACACACCCAGTTTCTTGGATCTTCAAGTTAAAAGATAAGTATTCTCTTTGTATATGAATATGGAATGATTTTATTATTTTCATGTGATGAATATTCATATTTATGCATGATGTGTGTGTGTGTATAGTTTAATTTATGTTGTTTTTTTATTATGCATCTACACATACAATTTTTATATATGAAATCATATGATGGCCATGAGGCAAAATTTAGAAACCTATAATTTGTAAATACCCCCTTTTCTTAGACAGAATGATGCATAGGGACATGAAAAACTAGTGAATTGATAGGGATGTATATGCAATAAATATACTCTCTACGAGCCTATCATAAGCTTTCCATGATGTTTCCATGATGCAATCAAACTATATAACTATTATTTTTTAATGTTGAAATGTAATAGATATTGTGTAGTGCTCTGGTTTTACAGCAGAGCACTATGTAAAATTTCAGGGTTAATTTTCTACGTTTTAAACTTTATCAGTTTATGGAAGTAAATTTCTAAGAATTACTATGTGCCTAAATAAATATTTAGTGTACTGTCGTGTTTTCACTAACCTTACATTGATAATTTAAGATAAACAAACATATCGTTATTTTATTTTCTGTAATCATGTTCCAGCATAAGAATAGGTTTCACAACTTAGTAAATCAGAAAATAGGTTTCACAACTTAGTAAATCAGTAAATAGGTTTCACAACTTAGTAAATCAGAAAATAGGTTTCACAACTTAGTAAATCAGTAAATAGGTTTCACAACTTATTAAATCAGTAAATAGCAAGTTATGCATGTTTACAGTAAGATTTTAGCATAATAATCAAATAACGTAAATGACAAGGAAATTACCTGATGCTGATGCTAACCGTAGGTTGTAGTAGGTTGTATAACCTCTTAGACAGCCAAATTGAAGTGTCCACCCTACCGACCAGCTATTATCTTGCTGGCCCTTGGAAATCAAAGGATTTCCAAGCCCCCGAGCCCACAATCTGATAATCCCGAGAGCAGTGTTTCCTTCCGTTCTCAAAATTTTTCTGTTCTCCAATCAAACTTTCTGTTCTCCCAACTTCTGTTCTCAAAACTTCTTTTCTTCCCCAATCAAAAAAACCTCCCCTTTCTCCAAGCTCTCCCCCTCTATATAATTTCCCTTCCTCGAGAATATCTTGGGCTTACTCCACCGCCCCAAAATCCCCCTCTCGAGCCCCTCAACATTTACTCCTATCACCAGTTCGTTCATACACGGTTCTTTATAAAAATGTATAATTAATTACTCTCCTGGAAAAATTAGTTGGTTTTGGATTGACGGTCATAAGTATTTATTACGGTGGGGATTATCACCCAAAGGTTATCCATTCGAAACAAGCTTCATTGAATACAAGTCTATCCGCCATCCTTGATATTTTAATGTTATTAATGTAATTAATAAAATATTATATAATTAGTTGCCCCTTTTCAACTTGGACATGATGTGTCTTAATGGTCCACCTTATCCGTCGAGACCACTTAGCTTGAGGTTTAAATTCCAAGATTAACATTGAATAATTAAATAACCATTTTCCATCACATCACGTTCATTCCAAAAATGATTATCCTATTATGGCTAACTTTTGAAATGGAAATAATTACACAATATTAATTTATAAATCAATATTTTAAATCTTACTTATATTGCAATTGTTACGATAGGGATATAAATGTTGCTGGAATATTATTAATTAAGTAATAATAATAATTAGATCACCATTTATTAAATAATAATTAAATCACCATTTAACAATAATAAAAGGTGAATTAATCATAGTATTCTTAATTATTTGTTTATCACATGAGTACCCTATCATCAACATAGCATCCTTGTTCTTATAAACAAAGCACTTGTGAGGGCTTAAACAATTTTACTAATTAATTAGACACTATCATTACCCTATTCACAACAGTTCTTCTATGACAATGTTAACTGACGACACTTGTCTTAGTTTATTTTTACAATGTTTTCATATAATTACTAATTCACTTATTTACACATTGACAACCTAACCATTCATTACCTAAGTTGATTGATGTATCCTTAACTGAGTTATCTATGCCATTTATACTACTATTCAAGCATGACAAGTATGTTATACACCAGTAATATTGTACACGTACAAGGTGTGCATGCATGGCCAGTGTATGCACATGTCGGATATGTACTATAAACAAACCCCATTCTGCCTATGCATACTTGCTAACTAATAATAGTATCTACCCCCATGCAGAAGAGCAAGCATAATATATAGTATAATTACTTTAACATCCTCGGTTATTTTAACAGTTAACCCTTTACGATTTAACATCATTGTCTTTATGTTTACATTAGTTTAATCAATCAAGTACAGGAAGGGTGCCTACTTCCACTAACTCGGAATCAAGGAATACTAAACCCCCAACAGTACTAACCAACACATCCTCCCATCATAACCTACGTCCAGCATCCTCCCTATCCTCCCTCTGCTAGTACAACTGTGGATGTCGGACTCACCGATCTGACCAAATAGAACTTGAGAGCGATAGCGTCGGCTGAACAGCGGACCTATCCTCCCCTAGCAGGCATCCGACCATCGTCATCACAACAACATGGGGAGCGTGTCTCAGCACGGCCCTCCCACGACCTCGGGTCTCATGGAACCATAGGGTGGGAAATACATCCATCCCTCTCAACATACTGGGCCTACGCCATTATCAACTCATACTTGCTGCTATCGGGATTATCAGTTTGTGTTATCGTATCCTCATTTTGGCTGCTAAGGTTTGCTGTATGAACATGTTTTTCCTTTCCAATATATATCAGATCAAGTAACTGGCTATCCCATAGCCCTTGTGTCCTGTAGGTTAGTGTTTTGCAAAATACAATTTATAGAAAGCATTTTCCATTGATCACCAATTGATCCATGTTATCATTTTATTTCATGTAACCTTTCAGCTCATCATAGATACATATAACATTTCAATAATTCACATAAGAAGATGGTATCCACGTACCGAATCATATATTTCACATTTCATTAATGAAAACATATAAACATATACTGCAATCGTAAAATAAGGAAATCATATGATAATCATGACATCATAATCGCATAACATAGTAACATCATAATTATGGTGAAATCATAAAACAGAGTAACATCATATAACGAGGTCCAATATAGTTTACTCAGTCGAGCTGAGTTCAACATAATATATAAGAAAATAAAGTATGGTGTATCTAACTAATAAATATGCCGAATCAAAAATATGGGCGTTACATATTGGTCAAAGATGGTTGTGGAAGAGCATGAGAGGGGCTATGATTCCACTAGAGTGGAAAATGATAGGGGGGATATGGGAAATTAATCTTATATCCCCAAGTGTCAATGTACGAACTCATATATTTTCCATCATGTGCCTTAAATGAATCCATTCACCTCTTTGACTTAAAGAGCCAAGGATGAAACTAGGTAGAGGTTAGTGATAAAGTATATCCCATGTAGTTATTGAGAAATGGGATGAGTACAATGATTATGGAGAAATGTAAGAGTACTTAGTTCTCCTATCAAAAAGGAAATAAATAATCTCTTTATTATTCATTTTATTCACATTTGCACATTCATGCTCTCTACTCCTTATGATGCATTCTCTATTGTTACCCAAGATCCAAATATCAAGGTGATGGAATCAATGTTACAGAAGAAGGAATTGCAAACATTGGATGATAAATAGATGGTTGTAGGTGATCATAGATGTTAGGAAAGTTAGGAACCATTCATCCATTATCTATTTTCTATTCATTGTTCTTAAGATCCAAGTTGTATTCTTCCAAGTTAACCTTAGAAATTATTCAAGGGATTGAACTCTTCTTTGTACCTACATTGAAGAGTGTTGTAAGGGGAAAATACCTTTGAGAAATTGTTGAGCATAAATGGAATATCTCCCTTGTGTTGTGTAGGGAAAGTGGAAGAGAGTTCCATGCCTATTTGATGGCAAGATCAGGTGCCTAGAGTTTTATGTAATGAGAAGGTTCGCTAAGCCATGATAACAATTAGTTGAGTTAAGTGAGCTACAAGCTTGTAACTTCTTATCTTTAGCTTGGTGACCTCATAGCTTGGCTTGGGGGTTGCATATCCCTTGGATACCTATGGTTGGTTGTAAAATTGGACTATTTTCTAATAAAAGATAAGTGTTTTTTCTTTGTTTGTATCTTTACAATTAAATGTCATTTTCAACTATGGAAATGTATGTATTTTGCATGCTATGTGTATAGATGTGATACTCTAGGAATAGGGACATTTGTTTCCATAATTCCCTATTATTCCATAATCAAATATATTTTTTAATTTTTATTATTTAAAACCATACATTCATTTAAAAAATTATAGGCCTCCATAGGAAACCTTCTCTCTTGAGATTATGGTGAAATGATGTCTTGAGGATTGAAATTCTAAGGACTTAAATGTGTCTACCTACCACATGGTTGGGAATGTAGCATGAGTATGTTACATCATCAAGCTTCAATAAATAATTTTTTTAGGAGATGAATCCAATATCCAAATCTCCAATATTCTTGATGTACAATTCTTGACTAGGCCCACATACAATTTGTATGCGCCAGGCGTGTCAGGGGATTGTTAGGGACTCTACTCTTAGGTGGTTTGGAGGTGTCATGTCCCCTTTCCATCAATCCAATGCAAGGGAGGAAACATGACCAAACATATCGGGCTTTACTTGAAGATCTCGGCCCCATACATTGCTAAGAAATTCATAATAAATAAAAACTTATGTGTGCAAGTTCATACTCCATATAAACACAGTGGAATTAAATCATATTTGCACACACACAATTATAATGCATCAACATATTTATCACAAGTGGATGATGATTCAATATGCAGAGAATCAATCCCCTCCTCAGGCTATGCACATACTTCATATCAATTCCATTAACATGAATAATTATCATTTAGAATTAACACATTGTAAAACACAGAATGCATATAATTTAAACACAGAGAACACTTATCTATGAGATGAAGTTGTCCAAACAACTGGATATGTGAGAGAAACGTTACACCCAACCATAGATTATGTCCAGCCTGTATCCTTTCAGCTGAGAGATCACCCCTGAGCTGGGTTGTGTATCCATTAAGGAGGAACTAGATGGGCTCACTCACAGCCATGGTTTCACTCAACAACTATGCTAAGCCAACACACAGTTGGGTTTATCAAGCATACAAAAGACAAAGGAGGGAAATGTTATGATAATGAGATCAACCACAGAGCTAGATGCATCTCAAGATAATTCAAACAGTCAAGGCACCCACAATATTTACCACACCCAACACAAGGAAGGTCCCCTTCTCTGCTGCATAGTCCCTCAGGCATCCCTTCCCTCCAGTGCTATTCGGGATGGGCATAGAAAGGTCCAATATACTAAATCATTGAGATTCCATCCTTCACTGGGTTTATCAAGCATTCCCAACCTCTGCTCAGTCATTCACACTTGGATTTCTCACAATGCTGTCATCAAATAACTCAATCCCGTCACTGGATTTCTAGGCTATGAAAACTGGGTTTTCCAATGGATTTCGGGATATCTAATACTCTCAATTTTTCCCCAAGGTTCATATCTATGAATTCCGCATTGGATTTTACTATCAATACCAAATTTTGGGCATTTATGGCTCTTCAAAATGTGGGTTCTTGCAAAGTTGTGATTTCTGGTTTTTCTCATTGTTGGGCATGTGTAATGGATGTAAACTGATGCTAGGATGTTCAACAATGGAATGGGAATGAGGAAGAAACCATTCCCATGAGGTAGAGTGACTTGTGGTACAAGAAAAATAGAGCCCATACCTGCCATACGAATTTATGGGTTGCCCATGCTCCATTGAATCCATGGACTAAATTATTCAACAACTTCCTTACAACAGAATTAAATGTCAGCAAGGAAAGTCAAATGGGTTCATAAGATGACATTTGGAAGCATATGGTTCATCCCCACAACCCCCTCACCACTCCCTATTGGAATACACATGGCCCCTTCTCATTCGTTGCTTCCATAGCCAGTTTTGGTATTTTATTGCAATATCAAATATTTACATCATCTACATTATTCCATGGCTTAATAGCTCATGGGTAATAAAATATCAAATACTTGTCCATTTTAAATAAAAATATGAACATACACTAGTGGGGACTTGGCCTTGAGCTCCATGCTAGGGAAACATACATCGCATGTATACAATATTTGCATAAAAGCCTATATATCACAAGGGCCAAAATTAGGGTATTGCAAGATGCGTATCCCCTGAGGTGAAAAATGATATACCCTTCTAGTGTATCTATGTTCCATATGGAACCCTCACATGTATTGTATAAAATGGGAGTGACCCCCTAACATTGTAATATAAGAGAGATAGAAGAAAGCATTGCAATTTTTTTGTCGAGTAATAATAAAGGATCAAACCTGCAATTGGCTCAATTTTTTACTTTTGTACAATAGGGTTTCCATGTAAATATTGTTTTCCATTATGTTTACTTCTAGTTGCTATATTTTTCTAATATCTGTTATTAGAGCCTGAAAAAATCACAGGAATAGGGTTTTATGCAAGTGGAAGTTACAACAATGATTGTTGGTTAATTCACCAAGTTTGACATTGAGAAGTTTGATGGAAAGGATGTCTCCCTGTGAAATATGAAGTTGGAGGATTTTTTAGTTCAAAATGACCAAGCCCTAGTTTTGAAAGGGTTTGTGAAAAAATCGATCATCATGACATATTAGGACTAGATATAGTTGGACATAAAGGTTGTTTATACAATTCATCTTTTCCTAGAAGACTCTTTCTTGTTTAATGTTGCTAAAGAAAATACCATGGAAGCTCTTTGGGAGAAACTTGAGAATTTTTATGAGACTAGATTGGAAACAAATAAGGAGTTTCTGAAAAACAAATCTATCATCTAAGGATGAAGGAGTCTTCAACTATGGTATATCATCTAAATAACTTTAGTACTCTAATCAACAAACTGCTCTCAGTTGGTGTAAAAGTGGAGGATGAGGACAAAGTGATCATTTTACTATGTTCCTTCCTAGATACCTGAGTTCATATGGTGGTGACCATCGCCAATTCATTATCAAGAAGTATGAAATTTGATGATGTGGTATGTTCTTTGTTGGGAGAAGTGTTGAGGTGAAAATCATATCTGCATCCCTTTGCTAGTGATGCCCCATCTGTGAGAGGGTGATCTAGAGAAAGGGGGAAATAAGGGAAATCATAGTCTAGATCCAAGTCCAAAGGACAGAAGAAAGGGAAGCGATGGAACTATGGGAAACCATGGCACTAAAGGAAGGGTTGTTGGTATTTGAAGGAAAAGAAGGATGAAAAACTAGATCAATCATCAACTGAAGCCAATACAGTAGATTCAGAAGATATGGAAACATGTGAGGATTTTTGTCTCAATAACAATAAATCTCTATTATATGCATGGTTTTGGACTCAAGTGCATATTTCAACACATCTCCACATAGAGACTGGTTTGTCAAATATTAGCCCTATAGTGGTGGAATGGTCTACTTGGATGATGAACATCGTTTAAAAATTGATGGAAGAGGGGAGATTAAGATCAATTTGGATGATGGAAGAGAAAAGAAGTTGTGTGATGTACATCATGTACCAAATCTAAGGAATAATTTCTATGAATAAAGATGATGGATAAGATGGGGTATTCTACTACCTTTTTTGACAATTTATGAAAAACTACCAAAGGATCCCTGGTGATAGCAAAAGGAGAATCTTATAGGATCCTGTATCATTTTTTCAGTGATATAGTAACAAATCATGCATCACCAACATACTCATGGAATGTTATGGATGCATTAATTTTATGGCATCAACGACTTGGACATATGAGCTAAAAAGGTTTGAAAACTCTACATGATTGAGGTATGCTTTATGGGCATAAGCCTTGTGATTTAGAATTGTGTGAGAACTGTATTTTTGGTAAACAAAAAAGAGTTAAATTTATTGCAAGCTCAAGTAAAATTTCCGATCTTTTGAAACTTATTCATTATGATATATTTGGACCAATCCCCACTCTGTTTATAAATGGTGCTAGATAATTTCTGACTTTTATAGATGATTATTCTAGAATAGTATGCCTATATTTTCTGAAAAATAAGTCAGAAGCCTTTGAGAATTTTAAAAATCTCAAGGCATGAGTAGATACAATTTTTGGAAAGTCTATTTTATGCATTAGATCTAATAATGGAGGAGAATATTGCTCCAAGGAATTTTATCAATGTTGCATGCATGAAAGAATTAATTAAGCACTAGAAGACTAATGCATATACTCCATAATAAAATGGTGTGGTTGAGCGAATGAATCGCATAATCATGGGACACGCAAAAAGCATGCTTAGTGCATCTTTATAGGATAATGGAATATGGGAATAGGTTGTTAATACAATTATATATATGCTTAACAAATCACCTATAGTTTCATTGGATGGAAAGATTGCATAGGATATTTGGTGTGGTAAGCTAGTTGATTATTCTCATTTGTTTATTTTTGGTTGTGATGCATTTTCCCATGTGCCTAAAGAAAATACATCCAATCTTGACCCAAATTCAAGGAAATGTGTTTTTCTCAATTATCACAATATAGTAAAGGGGTATAGATTGTGGGATCATATTGACCACAAGGTAATTGTTAGCCGAGATGTTTTTTTTAATGTAAATACCATGCAAAGGAAGGAGGTACAACAAATACCTAATATTGTATTAGTTGAAATAGAAATGAGTGAAGATGAAAATGAGGCTTCTAGTTAGCTTGAAGAACAATGAGTTTAGGAAGCACAACATAGAATATCTACACATCCCAGGAGACATCCAGAAAATTTTTCTCTTGATTTTCAATATTTTTTTGTTTTGTTAATTGATTATGGTGAACCTAGTTCATTTCAGGAGGCTAGAGAATCTAAGAATGTAGATAAATGGAGTAATGACATGAACGAATAAATTAAAACATTACACAAGAATGAAACATGGGAACTTATGGATCTCCCACCAAGAAGAAAATCATTAGAAATAAGTGGTTGTATAAAGTAAAGAAGAACAATGATGGGTTGTTGGAGAATTATAAAGCTCACTTGTTAGAAAAAGGCTATATTTTGAATTTAGGTATAGATTTTAATGAAATATTTTCTTCGGTTGTGAAGTTTACTACTATAAGGGTTTTACTTGCACTTGTAGTGGCACAAGATTTAGAGTTGGAACAACTAGATGTAAAAAGTTGATTTCCTACATGGTGATCTTGACGAAGAAAATTATATGGTTTAGCCTAAGGTCTATAAATAAAGAGGAAGAGAGAATTCGGTTTGTATACTCGAGAAATCTATATATGGATTGAAATAGGTGCCAAGGATGTGGTACAAAAAAATTGACCCCTTCATGGAAAGCCAAGGTTTCAGTAAAAGTGAAGTTGACCATTGTGCATATTATAAGAGGTTTAATGATGGAAGTTTTATTATCTCGATGTTTTGTGTTGATGACATGTTGGTTGTAGGCTCCAACACGAATAAAATCACTAATCTCAAGGATCTGTTGTCTAGGAAATTTGAAATGAAGGATTTAGGAGAAACAAATCAAATTATATGGAGAAGATACATAGCGACAAAAGAGGTAGGAAGATGTGGTTAAGTCAAAATTCATATATAGAAAAAGATTCTATAATGCTTCAATATGAATAATGAAAAAAAAATTAGCACCCCACTTCCTACACACTTCAAGTTGTCTTCCGAACAATGTCCTAACATATAATCAGAGAAGAAAAGCATGTCTCATGTATGGTATGCATCAACAATAGGGAGCCTCATGTTGGCCATGATGAGCATTAGACCAAATATTGCTCATGTAGTGGGAGTTGTTAGTCGATTCATGGTGAATCCTAGAAAGGACCATTGGAATGTTGGGAAGTGGATACTCAAATATTCAAGGGGAACTTCAGATGTTTCTGTTTTCTATAGATCGACATATTTACAAATTAAAGGTTTTTATAATTCTCATTTTAGTGGAGATAGCAATGGATGAAAGTATACTACATGATATTCTTTCACTCTTATTGGTGGAGATATAAGTTGGACATATAAGTTGTGGCTAATGGTGGCTTTATCAACCACTAAAGTAGAATATGTGGCAGCAACTAAGGCTAGTAAAGAGACAATATGGATAGAATGATTGATGGATGAATTCAAGATGATATGGGGGAAGATCACTTTGCAATGTGACAATTAAAGTATTATTCACTTAGTGAAGAATCCAGCATTTCATGATCATATTAAGCATATTGATATTAAGTACCATTTCATAAATAAAATGGTGGAAGAAGGTGGGATCTTGTTGGAGAAAATCGATACTGACTATAATACTACATAGATCCTTACAAAACTAGTTAGGACATAGTAGTTTGAATGGTGCAAAAATTCTCTAGGATTGATGAAAATCATGTGATGAAGGAAACATTGGGCAATGGGGGTGGAAAACATTGGAAAGGAACTTCCTGTATATTGATTTAAAGTGGGAGAATTTTAAGAGATGAATCCAATATTCAAATCTCCAATATTCTTGTAGGGCCTCCAAGGAGAAAATTTCTAGACCCTTCTAGTGTATTTCAGTTCCTTCTGGAACCTTCATATGTATTGTATAAAAGAGGAGTGACCCCTTGGAATTGTAATACAAGAGATATACAAGAAAGCATTGTAATTTTTCTATCAAGTAATAATAACAGATCAAAGATGCCATTGTTTCTAGGACTAGTCTACAAATGTAGACATAAGCTGACCTCCCTAGTTTAATTAGTAAACTAGAACAAAGCAAGCAATCATACATAAATTTCACTAACTTGATACAATCACAAATTGAAAGATATAAGACATACTTTTGGTTGTGATTTGTCTTCAATGATCCGATGCTCCAACAGGCTTGCTCATCCACTTATAAGAAGCACCTACAAGACATGTAAGCCAAGCAATGCAAGAACAAGACTAGATCTAGGATTATATTAAGTTATATATATGACCAAGTAGATATACAATAAATGAATAAAAAACCATTTATGGGAAATGAAATGTAGTATTGTATAAATAGAAATGGTAAAGAGTACAACCACTTAAGCCTTGATGTCACATCTCTTCTCCAATGGATTCTTCTTTGCTCCAAGATGTCACTTAAATGAAGGAAGGATAAGGATCTAAAGTCTATCAATCCTAGTGTAATTTCTCCAGCATAAACCTATTACCAGTTCCTCCCCCCCCTCTCACCCATGGCCAAGCCTTAGATTTATAGGACAATATGGATAGGGAAGAGATGAGATATTTTGGGATAATGGATGATATGTGATCCGAACAAGTGAGGAATTCGAGTGAGATCCTAGAAAATAGGGATGGGATCTCATCTATATAATATTTCATTCTAGAGACTTCTCGAAAACCCATTTTTCTGCTCGTACAGACATCGATGCGACTTGGAAGTAGAGCAATGTGCGCCAAATGAGCTCGACACGAGTTGATGTGAAGGAAATCTGTGTCATCCACGTGGGTTGACAGTAGAGAAAGCTGCGTCGATGGACATCGACGCATGTTGCTAATGAAGCAAAGTGCGTCGAAGTCACAAAAAAGGTTGATTGCATGACAAAAAGAATTAAGGACCATTCCTCATGGATGTAGCTTTAGGGATTATGGCAACATGTGGTCACATGGTCTTATGAAACTGATGAAAATTCCATGTAACAACCATTGCGCCATGATTTTACTTATGTACAAAAAGGTTTCCATGTAAATCTCTTAGTTTATTGTTATTGTTCTTTTCTTCTACCTTTTATATTTTTCTAACAATATTCTTATCTAGGATACACTTAGCTTGGAGGGCCATGAATATAAGCAAGATAATATTGGGCTATCAGTAGAAAAACTCCCATATGAATTCATGTTATTATGTATTAAATAATGAGTTTTGGAGGAGCCTAGTTGACCAATTGACTAGGTCCTCTCAACTGACCACTGATTAGTCAGCCTAGTGTAGTCAAGTCAGTTAGGCCAACCCGCAAAATGTTAGGTAGTTACAACAGTTTAACCAGTTGTATGATCAATATATATAGGTTGTTTAGCCAGATTATATACATATGTTTATCCATATTTTTTACATTATGGCATGATATTAATATAAAGACTTGTTGTTGGTGTTGTCATTACCTTAGTTTTGTCTTGTTCCCTTTATGTATGCATGTTCTCGTACTTGATATCTGATTTAATGTGTTACAGGTAACTCAATGTAATCCCATCGATTGCAACATTGGTTCCATTGTCGGTAGAACTAACTAGGAACATGAAATGATCATGCATACATAAATGGTGATCGAGGATAAAATCATAGAGTGGTGGAATAGAAAAATCATAGACTACATCCAAAATTATGCTAGAAGAAACAAGCTAACTTGCATGATGTCCATAGAAAAATTATTCATATAATCTCATGAACGATTCATAGAGATTGTCTACAATATCCTGATTTTGACCCATTGCATTAAACATGTAAATGATGTAATATCGTTATAAAATCATTGTGAGGAGCTCAAGGCAAGGGCCCGCCATCAATTTATCATTCTTGTATCAACAATTAAAAAAAATCAATGCATGTGGATCGCATGCTAGCCTGGCATGATGGAAATTATAGATATGATGTAAATATATATTTTGATAAAACAAATACCCACAAATAGCTATGCAATGCAATAAGAGTATGGGGGCATGATTTTTACAACGATAGGGGGGGATATTCAAACCCATGAAGCCAATAATTTCAAGCCAAGTGTCAATGAGAAAACCCATGAACCATTAACTACCCATGTTGACTTATGCATCCAACCATTTAATTCTTCCAAGAGGTGGTTGAAGTAGTTACTATTTTGGGGAAATGGAAGGTATGGTTGTCCAAAAAAAAAATGTGTATGAGCAAGCCACCATTTTGGAAAATCGTGTTTTTTCTTCGTGGGCAAGAAAAGACCCACTAAATTGCTCCCAATCCATCATTCAACCATTAGTTTTTTTCCCCTCATGTCCCTCTTGCTTGCTGGGAATTTTCCTCCACGAATTTACTGTGTTTTCCCTCATTTTCTAGTTGGGAAATCCATTTTTGGTGTTGTAGAATGGTGGGGAAGAAGGGAAATCATGTTGGGAGTCTATATAGAATCAATTTTTTTCTATCTAAATGCTAGTGTACCTATTGGATTTTGATTTGTAACTTCCAGTTGTTTTTTCCCCTTCTAAAAAATTCCCTTTTGGTGTGCCACAATTTGGAAAACCCATGGAAATAGTGTTTGGTGAATCCCATAGCTAAAATGTTTTACCATGCCCAAAAATTGTGCCTCGTTGCGTGTGGGGAGATTGCTATGGTTTGGGGTTAGATGCATCCCTTGTGTTAGCTTAAAATTGTGTGTAAGCAGCTAGGAGTATACATGGATTTGAAATTGGCTTGATAAACCTAGTGAAGGAGGTAACCCTACTGAAGATGATAGGGCTTTGGTTACCTTTCTATGCACACCTTGAAGAGCACTAGAAGGGAAGGTATGGCTTGAGGGACTGTAGAGCAGTGAAGGGGATACCTTCCCTATGTTGGGTGTGTAGGTATTGTGGGTGATAAGCTAGCTAATCTTGTAGAGGTTCTGGTAGCTCTATGGATTGAGCTCACTATCTTAGCAATTCATTTCCTTCTACTACCTTGACAACCTAATAAACCTAGTTGTGGGCTGGATTGGATAGTTTATGATGTTCATTTGGCTTTGCATAAGTTTGTAGCTTCCCTTTCCTTATGTAAATCATGCCCAACTCGGGGGTGGCTTCTTAAGAGAAAGATTATATGCTATATAGAGTGCCTACGGTTGGGTGGAATGTTGTTATTGCATAGCCATGTGCTTGGGACAACTTCATTTCAAGATAAGTATTCTCTTGTATTTAATTATGCAACGTCTTTAATTGATGTCTACTATAATTATGACGGTAATTGCATTCTAGATGTGTGTAGTAGAGTTTATTTGTATTATGCATGTGCACACTTGTTTCTTTTGTTATGAATTCATAAAATGATGATGGGGCTAAATTTGGAATTCCAAATCTAGTTCACGTTCCCTCCCTTAAGTCGTACTGATGGAAGGGGACATGACACCATCCCACATGAAATAAATAAGTTTCTCGATAGTATTCATGAGCAGACTAGACACCCATAATGAAATATTGTTAATGCACAAGCTCTGTAACGGTGTATGAACACCTTACATGAGTGGGTCGAGAAGATATGTGATTAATTCTGCGAAGAACAAGCCATAGAGGAAAGGAATTCATTGGACGATGTCAAGTCTAGGTTTTATAACGAATTTCACAACAATTTTTTATGTACAATTGTTAAAATTCAATATGCTAAGACAGAAAATAGCAGCATTACATTCCATTTCACAATAATAGCATATACAGGATCACTGAAGAAACAACAAGCACAGCATAAACACAAGAGACAGAGATTTATCCTGGGAAACCCTCATGGGGTAGAAAACCCAGCAAAGCTTCCTCAATATAGATGACCAACAATATACAAAGATGAAACCCTGAGACATGATCTCCTCCTCCACAATAGCAAACCTCTCCTCCACAAGTGCGCTATCCTCAAGTGTGTGAGTGTATCAAATGAGGAACACACCTCCTCTATTTATACACTACTCTGATATGTATTTTACACAAGTACATGTAGGCTCGTATTTAACCATTAGGTTAAATACCCCATTATAACTGACTGGGCTGACCCCCACATGGTGGGTCTAATAACCCTAGTTACCACACCCAACTCGGAGGAATAAACATATCCGGATTTATAGTATAATCACATCGGAGGTATGGAACATCTCCAGAATAAATAATATACAAATATAATATTCTTTGAAGTTACAATATTTCAACACTCCCCCTTAACGAGAAGGATATTATAACAGTATCTGCACGAGCAAGGAGTCATCAACATCATACATGATACATCTATAAATCATTGGAAGCTTTCTCAACATCATCAGTAACTCAAGCAGTTACTGGAACATCTTCAATACTGTACAGATCATAATGCTGAATATTCTAAAGCAGTTACAAACATACATCTTCAGTTACTGGAACATCTTCCTAGAATATATAATGCTGAGTGTAAACATTCATAGAGCATTGAACAGTATACAACTAATGTGCATATGATTGGTAAGTTGGACAAACATTCCATTGTTGCTTGTCTAGAATGAAACCTCTTTGCTGACATGCTGAGAGTTGTGCACACTCTCGATAGTATGTTTTGGTAGAGATGGAAGGCATCTAGATAGCCACTGTATGCATACAGGATATGGGAAAGTGTTGTGCCAAAGTATTGGTCAAAATAGTTGCATCACTATGTAAATGATATCTGTATGCATAATAGGTTATCATGTCAATATGATTTGATGATTATGAAGTATTACTAATCATGTACTTAATTTTGATTTGTAGGAAAGGTCATGAAGAATGATGGACACCGTACAAGTGGTGGATGTTCAAACAAGAAGATTTACAAATCAAACAAAATATAGAAGGCTCATGGCTAGAAGATTCTCTTAGAAAGGGGAAGAGAATCACGACAAGATGTTTGCTCCAAGTATGGTGTAATTAAAGAAGAAGTGTGAATCAGGTTCTGTATAGGTACCTAGGATCGATAATAAATTGATAAGCTTAATGATCACCATGGGTGATGTGGATCTCAACCTTTGCTACAAGGTTGAATATGAGTTCTATACACATATGACATGGATGCAAGAAGGAACTCACCACAGAGTTCGAATGATATTGAGGCTCATATCAGCAGACCCATCTAACGAGAGATGGCACAGATAGATATGCAGAAGATCATTCAATGCAGAAATGAAAATGAAAGATCTCAAATTGATGCTTTACTTCCTAGGTATGGAAGTATGGCAAGGCTCAGAAGGAATATTTCTCAACCAGGGAAAGTATGATGAGAAATATGACTTGAAATGTTGGAATGGCCACTTTTATGGATTCCAACTTGAAGCTGTTAGGGGATAACTCATCAGAGTTAGTGGATATAACTCTGTACAGTCAAATTATTGGGTCATTGATGTATCTAACATATACTAGATTAGATATATGCTTTGTTGTGAATACCTTGAGTCAGTATCTAGTGGAAACTAGATGTTTTCACTTGATAGTTGCAAAGCATGTGATGAGGCACCTAAAGGATACATATACACTCATTAGTATATGTAGGCTCATGAGGTAATGCTATCAAAACATTATAGTACTAAATAATCTTGAAAATGTATATTCATGATTATAGTTAATAAACATTAGTATTCAAGATTCAGGGAAGTCTTCTTTTACTCATGCATATCATCAATCAAGATAAAAGATATAATATGCATAATCCCTTGATTACTAACTTTATGAATAAGCATAACCAATCATTCCAAGTATACTTATATAAGGGATCCTAACACAAGGTAAGATTCATGGGAAACATACCTGGATTAGTATACCTACTTGGTTATGTACAACATACCTAAACAATCTCTTCAATGATTTAGAGATCCTGAGCTAGAACCTACATGTCTCATAGGTTAAGCATAATATAACAAAGTCATACATACCTCGTAAGTAGAACAAAGATTATGGATGAGTCTTTGTCTTCATGTTTTCATGGTCATGGAGCTTGATTTGTCTTTTGTGATGTACCTGTATCTTGTTAGCAGACAACATCAACCTCACACAACATCATAATGCATTAGTACAATCATAAGTGTCAACACCCTAACCAATGAATATCTTCTATCATGCATTCATAATTTTGTTAAGGTGATACAACAAATCTAAAATCAAGATTGTACTAACCGCAATAACATGAAGACAAACATACCATAAACTTAATCATGAACAAATCTCAAAACATACCTCGATGAGTCATACCTGTCGAGATCGCTTGTAATCTCCTTATGTAAAGCCTTAGCCTCATCTCCCTCTGAAACAGGAACTCCTTCACTTATGCAGGTGACCAATCCATCTTCTTCTAGGATTAACCCTATCCACTTGATTTGCAAGAACTGGACCTGAAGGGATTCACTGGACGTGACCCTAAACTGGGGTTTGATGAATCCCACTCTTCTACCCAATAAAAATGTTTGATCCAAAGCTCTAATCTTCTATTTTTCTGAGGAGCTTCCAGCCATGGTCATAGATTTCAAAAATTCCCATTTTTACAGAAGCCCTAATTTTCCACTTTTCTGATCAAAGTCCCGAACTAGGGTTTGATCAAGCCCGGCCTTCTTCCCAACCAAAAAAAACTGATCTTGGTATCTAAATTTCTATTTTGATGAGTAGCATTCAGCCGTGGTCTCCGTTTACAAAAATTCCAACTTTCTTCAAAGCCCTAAATTCCGGAAGCCATGAATGAAGGTACTCAAAAGTAATTCTATTTTGACAGAAATATGTACCTGATTGTTTCTGGTGTAAATCCAAAATTTTCAATCCACAGGGTCTGAAAAAGTTTCCTGAGATAGCCTGACCTATTATCTTTCCATCCTGACAGGTCTGACCTCAATTGGATTCTCTGAGAGAGAGTTATGTCAAATGTCGCAACGTGACGTGTTTTGGGATAAAACAGAAGAGCGAACTTGTACGGTGTGCCACGTGTCACTTTTTGAACTTCGGCCTCTGAAAAACTTTCCTGGGGTAGCTCGGCCTGTTATCTTTCCATCCTGATAGGTCAGACCTCAATTGGACTCTCTGAGAGAGAGTTATGCCAAGTGTCGCAACATGACCTGTTTATGGGTTAATACAGAAGGTCTAACTTGTACGGCGTGCCACGTGTCCCTGGTTCAACTTCGGCCTCTAAAAAAGTTTTCTGAGATAGTACAGACTGTGTACTACCTTCCAATTTTTACGAAATTTCATTTGGAGCTTCCTATCCCAAGATATGACCTTTTTCCCAAGGTCACCTGATTTTGACTCAGATCTGGAAGAGGCAGAAACCCTATATTGTACAGATCATAAATCACAAAGTATAACGAATTAGAGGTTGTCCTTTGGCCAAAAGGTACCTGGAGATTTAATCTTCGTCCTGTAACAATTTCAGATCCGAAAACTTTGCCAAAACAGATTTATAGAGAAAGTGCTACGATGACTGGATTTTGCTATGTAAAACCCTAACCTTCAAATTGTCGTAAGTAAAGGAAGTGTCGTTAGTGCCATACCTTGTCTTCCTTCAGGTTAGCTCTGATACCATGTTAAAATTCAATATGCTAAGACAGAAAATAGCAGCATTACATTCCATTTCACAATAATAGCATATACAGGATCACTGAAGAAACAACAAGCACAGCATAAACACAAGAGACAGAGATTTATCCTGGGAAACCCTCATGGGGTAGAAAACCCAGCAAAGCTTCCTCAATATAGATGACCAGCAATATACAAAGATGAAACCCTGAGACATGATCTCCTCCTCCACAGTAGCAGACCTCTCCTCCACAAGTGCGCTATCCTCAAGTGTGTGAGTGTATCAAATGAGGAACACACCTCCTCTATTTATACACTACTCTGATATGTATTTTACACAAGTACATGTAGGCTCGTATTTAACCATTAGGTTAAATACCCCATTATAACTGACTGGGCCGACCCCCACATGGTGGGTCTAATAACCCTAGTTACCACACCCAACTCGGAGGAATAAACATCTCCGGATTTATAGTATAATCACATCGGAGGTATGGAACATCTCCGGAATAAATAATATACAAATATAATATTCTTTGAAGTTACAATATTTCAACAACAATTCACTTTGCTTTACATGTTTTTAATTGAAAAAGGAGTCAACCATATAGTTGAACCTTAACCTCCTTTGGGCTCTAGTGCTAGCTCAAACTATGAACAAAGACAAAAAGACTGGGAGTGTTTCATTTGTGAATGAGAGTGGGAATACTTTCTCAGTTAAAAAATGAATACCATTGTTGAACCCACAATCATCGCCTATTAGTAGTCAGAATGGAAATGGGGGATCATCGACCACGTGGAACAAATTAATATATGATGGAAGTCGACAAAATTAACATGGAATGAATCTATAAGCACCCGAACAACCCCCCTTAAAATTCCCATAAATTTACGGGGCCCCCATTCATAATTTTGTAAATACACTTCTTGTTTGCTTTTGATTTGTTTTTTATGGTTTTACGAGTGTGATTAGATGGCTTCTTTTACTAGAACTTATACTTTTTCTTCTGCTTGGCTTTTTGAGATAGAAGTTTTGGTTATTCAATCAATCTATGTCATGTTGGTCTCCTTGCTTCTTAATATGTTCAATCACGCTTACATATCTTTATTTGAGCCCAATTCACTTGATTTTATGCTTCGATTTGCCTTACTTAGAATGACTTTGCCATTGATATTTTGATCTAAGATTTTCTTATACTCTTTATCATGAATATTTTTTTATTATCAAACATAACATTCTTGGAAATATCTTTATTGTGAATAAATCTTAATGATTTAATTCAATTTGTGAAAAAAAAAATCTAGCATTCTTTCATATTTCTTTTATTTTGAATACTTTGTATTAAAATAAGCAAATATAGAAACAAATAAATGACTTTAATTTTGTAACTAAGTTTTAAAGTTTCATTCTTTAAAATATATATTTATAACTTTTTTACAAAGTTAAAACATTTAAATTAAAATTTAATATGTTTCCATTTATTTAACCTAAACAAAGGGATATTGCAAGTTGAACAAAATCATCAAAAGTTCTCTAAGAAAACATTTTGACCATGCAAATATTTTCCCACATGAGCATATATTTTGGCATATATATTATAAGGAGAAGAAGTATGTTATGAAAAGAAAAGTTGAGTCACTTTAATCTTTTATTTGGTGAAGTTATTTGATTTTTATAATTACAATGTTGTAAACTGATTCACATATTTTATTATATTAAAAGATACCAATTTTATAACTTCATCAAATTATCTTTAGTACAAATATTGTGATCGTGCTCCTTTGTGCTAGATTATACGTTTTTATATTGATTTTAGGTATATGTTCCCAAAGGATTATTATTACATTGGGATACTACTTTTGTAAAGCTAATATGTTAACAACCCATGTTTATAAAAGAGTGCTACCAAGTGAACAGAAATCATGGCAGAGCGAAATCAAAAGTTCCATTAAAAAATTAAGAGCACTTATTTATTGATGTCATGGAATTAATTTAATACAAAAGTCATGCCAAAACTGATTTTTGTTTGCCTCTATTATTATAATGCAGTGCCATGAAGCCATAACGTTAATTGTATAGAACAGATCAAAATAGCAGTTGATCTATCAAGCAAAACAATCAAAAGGGGCGAGACTTCATAAACAAACACCAACGAAAGAATGGTTACAATAGACAAGGTGGTTATAACGGTAGTGAAAGGTATAAAAATAATCAACGTAATTGTCCTCAAGGTCGAGGTAAGTCTAGAAGTTTTAGAGGTAAGTCTAGAAGTTTTATTTGTTATAGTGAAGAAAATTTCTGTTGCTACTACCTTTGGAAGGACAACATGGACCTTCAATTTTGTACAAAATGTGGGGTTGGGGAGAATTCACTAAACTATTGCTACATCATACTTGAAAATATTATAAATAAAAATAATGTTAATCTCTTGTCCGGTGTAGCTAAGCATGAAGCACTAAATTCTAAAAATTTGCACATCATTACCAGACAAGGCACGAAGACTGGAGCTGACAATCTGCACATCACAAAAGTGCAAAGTAAAGATAACTATCCTAATCCTCATAAGAAGAGAGAAATTTTTAATAATGCTACAATAATTTTTGAGGAATTAGCATCTAAAGAAGACACTCCAAAATCGTGAAATAAAACACTTAATGAATTACTCCAACTTCTTATAAAAGAAGATGTTGTCACTCGACTAATTGATTTAATGCATATGATAAGAAATAATCCAGGGAATGAAATTTTTTCTAAAAACCTTTTCCATCTAAACTAAAACAAAAATTCAACATCGACCCATTGGTCAATCTTGAAGTTGAGGGATATTGCATCTCATATGTCATCCTCAACTTTGGCTCTCACGAAAACATAATGACCAGGGCTACTTGGGAAAGACTCATCGACCGCAATTATTCAAGTCGGCTATATATCATAAGCTCACCGGCGATGGATTAATTGAACCCATAGAAGTATGGAATAATGTTAATACTTCAATAATGGGCATTGACACTCAAATTAATTTTGAAGTGATAGATCCAAAATAAGGTTCTAAGTCATTTCCCGCATTAGTAGGTCAACCATGGGGAAGAAATATGAATGGTTCTATATCATTACCGAAAGATAGAATAAAATTAAAAGAAGAAGAAAAAAAGGTCATTGTACCTATCTATCCATGCCAAGGAATACTTTGGGTTGAGCTTGATGACCACGATGCATATAAGACAATTGTACCAAGTTGTGCAAAATAATAAAGACTTAGTAAAACCTAATGAAAATGGGGAGATCCACTTGATCGCCCATGACAATTGGGAAAAATTATGACTCAGATCTATACAATTGGAAAATTGAAAATTACGAAACACATGCAAGAGAATGTTAGACGGTCAAATTCATTCGTCAACATTTGTTACAAAAATTATTTGCAATATCTATAATTCTGTAAGTCTTTGAGAAGAAAGCAAGGGAGTATCTGACTCTAGTACCAATGAAAACTAAATTGACCAACTTACCTTCGGTCTAGTACAAGGAACGTGATTCATCGTCAACACATGTAAAATAAATATCTAAAAATGTTGGAAAACAAGGTCAACTAAAAAGTTTAAGAAACATTGATGGGTCAAGATGCTAGGTGGTGGGACACCCATCAGTCTCACATTCATACTTAGATGATGGCCTCAACCTACATAATCAACCAATTTGGGGGAAATAAATTATCATCATGAGCCGAAATTCAGAGGTTCACCCAAGGGCATGATCCAATCAAGAATGATTACCATTTGTGAGAAAGAATGGAAAATGATTGGCTATTGTGATGAACGTGTATGGCCACATATGTTCCCGAGCACCTTAGATGAATTTCCCAATAAATGGTACAATATTGAAGAAAGAGGAGAAACAATTAACTGGCAGTCCTTAAAATAAAATTTTATCATAGATTTCTCATTTACTCCCACAGAGGAATGCCTTAGGGAAGAAGTACAAGAACTTCAACAATTTATCAAACCAATAGAACAACCAATTAGTGTAGTCAACACTACACCTACTTGTCAACCAATATTAACTTGTAATATTGTCAAAACCGACCAGAAGCAGTCGGTCTGCCTTCTACCCCGCTTGGATTTATAAAGTGATAATACACTAAAAAAAGGCTTCAGATGGAAGACATATCAACCTCATATATTCCACTTGGTTAAATCAAACCTGAAAATTTCTACTAAAGAAAAAGAAGGTGATGGGGAACTCAGATATTTATCCCCATTCTATACTGAATTTAAAGAAGGCGAGTGAAGATCAACGAATATAAAGAACCTAAGTGGATGGATGTATAAATAAAAATGAAAGAAGTTAATATGTCCATCGATGAAAAACCTAAAATGGAAAAAATAGGAGATTACTTGTCAAAACAACAAATGGTAGAAATATAAAATATTCTCAAAGAATACCAGGATGTATTTTCCATAGATTACAAGGATTTAAAGGGATCGGTACTGGAAATGAGAGAAATGAAGATTAACATCATGCCAAATGCAAATCTTGTTAAGAAACGACCATATAAATTAGCTCATAATTACAAAGACATTGTAAGGAAGGAAATTGAAAATATGCTAGCTGCTGGAATTATATATCCAGTCGATCAGTTAGAGTGGGACAGCCCTATGCTTTTCCAGCTGAAGAAACATGACCCGAACAACTATAGATATTTTTCAACTTCAGAGGATTAAATAAAGTAACATTCACAGACTCATTTTCGGCACCCTTTGCAGACAAAATAATTAATTAAGTAACAAGTCATGAATGTTATTCTTTCATTGATGGATTTTCAAGGTACAATCAGGTACCCATAGCAAAATAATATCAGCACAAGACTATATTTGTATGCAAGTTTGGGTCATCCGCATATAAATTTATGCCATTTGGGCTTAAATATTCCCTAGTGGTATTTTCCATAATTGTTATAAAGTCTTTCCAAGAATTTTTTTACAAAACCATGGTTTTTTATTTTGACAAATGTACCATTTATACCATGCTCAAATACCATTTCCAGTGGCCTCAATTGATGCTGGAGAGATGCCAACATATTTAGCTCTCATTAAATATAATGAAATGTATTTTTTCCATGCATATTGGTATACTTTTAGAACATGTTCTTTTCAAAGAAGGTATCAAAATTGACCTGGCCAAAATCAAAGTTATCCTCGACCTGAAACCACCAATGAATCCCAAGCAAATCAAAATAGTGTTGGTCCATACAAGATACTATAGAAATTTTATTCATAACTACTCAGACATGACAGTCCCCCTAGAGGAATTACTCAAGATAAATGTTTAATTTGTATGGACACTAGAATGTGCATAATCATTTGAATTACTCAAAAGAAAACTAGTCGAAGCCGCAATCCTCAAATTTCCTAACTGGTCCATTAACATTCATGTTCACATCGACACATTAGGTATTGTAGTTGGTGCAATATCAACCCATCCTGACAATGTCAGGATCGACTATCCCAATAATATGCTAGTCAAAACCTCAATAAATTCAAGTGGAATTATCCAATGACTAAAAGAGAAGGGTTAGGTATGATTTTATCTCTCCAAAAGTATCGTCACTATTTTCTAGATAACCCATTTGTATTTTTCACAGATCATCTGGATCTAAAATACTTAGTCAATAAACCACTACATCATAGACGAATCTACCAATGGATCTTGTTGTAAAATTTAGACAGAGTCTTATCTGTGATCAAAGTCATGCTTTTCGATGCGTTTCAAACCCTCCAACTAGGGTTCTTCATTAGGACAAAATCGTTGTCGAGGCTCATGTAACAATCTCTCTTCTTGAGGATCTAGTGCACAAATAGGGGTGATTGGTTCTAATGTTTTTCAAAAAAATTGCAACGTCCCATAGTTTAGTCAGTTGTTGTAGCCAAGGCGACCAAGGCCTCATTGACCATTCAATCGACAACTCACTCAAGCCTCTAGTCAAATGCTCTGCTAGTCGATTGTTGTCTATCGAAAGATTGTCCCTAGAAAATCTAGTGGTGTGATGGACCTACATAATGTTAGGTTCAAACACCCCCACCCATCAACACATTGCATTGGAGATTCTAGAGATGAAATTTGTAATATCTGTATTTGGATATTCTCATCATGTGATCGTGTCTGAATCACAATAAGACTATTCAAGTGAATAGTCAATGAATAGAAAATAACTCCATTTGGAAAGAATAAATAATATTGAATATATACTGATGAGAGATGATTACATTACAATTTGATGGACCATTTAAATATGGTATTATGTGCATTTTCAATGGAAAGGTATGCCTCAATCTATTCGATTAATTACATATCATTTTTATTTAATATTTGTTTGATTATTTTTTTTAATTATTTCTTTTTTGATATGTTTATATATTATTTTATTTGTTACATGGCCTTCCTCTTCAGAATGCTTTGTCCTCAAAGCATTAGTGATGTAGGATGCATCTTTCTTTGTATATACCTTATAAATTTTATTTATAATTTTAATATACTAAGTAAAACCATGTGCAGTTTCATAAAACCATGTGTGGTTTCATAAAACCATGTGTGGTTTTATGAATGCCATTCTTTAACTTTTTTTTTTACTCCTTTTTTTTCCTTTATCTTGCGGTAATTTTTTTTTCCCACTTCTTCTTTGTAATATTTTTTTCTTACTTTTTGTTTTGTTCTTCCTATTTTCAATGGAAATAATTACTTCTTTTATCTTTTTGTATTTCCCTTCTCGTGTTCTTGGATTCCTTGATTTACGGTTGTCTTTGAATTTTGAAGCGGAATAATATTTTTTTTATTAAATTGATTTGCTTCAACGTTGTGATTGAATCTTCTTTGGGCCAAAATCCTACATTTGGACAAGGTCCTAGACTTTTGGGAAACCCAAAAATGATGGCCAAAAGACAATGTGGATCAAAGATCCTTAATTAGAGAATCTCTCAGAATGGTTTGTAGCGAAAGGCCAGAATCAAGCACAAGAAGGGTATCTAATACCAATGTAATATCCATATCTAGATATTCTCATCATGTGATCATGTACGAATCACAATAAGCCTATTCAAGTGAATAGTCAACGAATAGAAAATAACTCCATTTGGAAAGAATAAATAATATTGATCATATATTGATAGGATATTATTGCATTACAATTTGATGGACCATTTAAATATGGTCTTATGTGCCTTTTCAATATAAAGGTACGTCTCTATCTATTTAATTAATTACATATCAATTTTATTTAATATTTGTTTAATTACTTTTCTTTTATTATTTAATTATTTGTTTATTGATATGCTTATATATTATTTTATTTGTTACAAAATTATGTTCTATGAACATCCCTCATAATTGCCGTTTCTTGAATCCCAGCATAGCCAAAAGTTTCACAAACTTATCTTCTAGTAAAAGATTCGTAAATATATCAACAATATGATCATTTATCCTATAATAAACAACTGAGACAACATTGTCTTGTACCAAATGTCTCAAATAGTGAGCATGAAGTTCAACATGTTTCATTTTGTTGTGAGCAATATGATTATCGACAACATATATTGTACTCTGATTATCACAATAAATAACAGTCGAGGCCTAAATAGGAGAAGCAAGCTATTCTAAAATCTTGCAAATTCAAACTGCCTCTGTGCCTGTATTGACAGTGCCACGATACTTTGTTTTTGTAGTCGAAAGTGAGAATACCTTATGTTTCTCACATGACCATACCAAGGGCCTAGAACTTAGTCAAAACACATAGAAAGAAGTGGAATTTCTATTGTTAATGTCACCTCCCCAGTCGAAATTAGTAAAGCCAACCAGTGGTTCTATATTGCGACAATACTAAGTAATACCATACTAATAAGTTCCTTTGATATAGTGAACATGTCTCTTTGCAGATTTCTAATGACTTTCTATAGGATCATGCATGAACCAGGAGACCAAACTAACAACAAAGGAGATACCAAGTCAGCTATGATTTAATTAAATTAGAATACCAACCAACTGTTGATAAAGAGTGGCATCAACTCATGGAGAGTCACTGTCTTTTGAAAGTTTTACACTCGACTGATAAGGTGTAGCACAAGATTTACAGCTGTACAAAATATCAAAGCATATTTTTGTTGATAAATAAATATACCATCATCAGTTTGCAAATTTTTCATCGCCATAAAGAAATGCAACAGACCAAGATCACTCATTTCAAATGTATTTGCAAGTTTTTTCTTCAAATAAAAAATGAGATTGACATTATTTCCAGTTATGACTAATTCATCAACATACAATGCCACAATCAAAGTGTCACCATGAACATGTAATACGCAAAAGTTATGATCAGATTCATAATGTTTGAAGCTAAGATTGAAAAAGAACCAATCAATCTTCTCATACCAAGCACAAGGTGCTTGTTTCAAACCATAAAATGACATCTTGAGTCGACAGATAAATCCATAATCTGTCACAAAAGCAAGAGGTTGTTCCATATAAATTTCTTCAGAAAATTGTCCAAGAATAAAGGAACTTTTAACATCCATTTGATGAAGTTCTCATTCAAAATGAGTATCAAGGGAAAGGATCAGTCGAACAGATATCATATTTTCAATAGGGGCAATGGTTTTGATGTAGTTGATGCCTTCTTGCTGAGAGAAGCCCTTGGAAACCAAACAAGCCCTGTGGCATTCAACAACACCGTCATAAGTAAACTTGGTCTTATAGACCCATCGACACTTCACAACATTCTTTCCTTGCGGTTGAGGAACAAGTTCCCAAGTATCATCCCTCTTCAAAGAAAAAAATTTAGAATCCACAACATTTTCCCATTCAAGGACTCCCTGAGAATAAACATAAGTTTCAGGACCATAGGTTTCAAGAACATGTGCCATCAATGCAACACTACCATGTTATTTCATACTACAAGTCTTCCAACCTGGATATTAGCATATCCAATATCTGGTCCAACAACTTCAATTGTTTTAGCATCCCACCAAGGTAGACAAGTTGGCGGTGATTTAGGTCAGTGATGGTCACTTAAATGATTCGATGTATCAACATCTTCAATAAAGGTAGACCGAATACTAGTCAACTCGGAAGTAGAATTCATCATTCTGGTCGAAATTCCATAGGAGGGTATAGTCAATCCAGATTCTTCATGGATATCAAATGGATCACTGTGCAATAGACCAGGGAGGAATCTAACAACTTATTACCTGAAATATTTTAATCAAAGATCACATTTCTATTCAAAATGATATGTTGTTTGACAGGGTCAGATAATCGATAGGATTTTGATTCATCAAAATAGCCCATGATGATGCAAGTATAACTCCTTGCATCCAATTTATTTATGCAGTTATCACGGATATGAACCCAAGCAACACATCCAAATTTTATGAGGTGTCTAACAAAGGGTTTCCTTCCATTCCACTTCTCAAATGGAGTCATGTCGCTAACATATCTAGTCGAAACAAGATTAAGAAGATAGTTTGAGTAGTAAACAAATTATGCCCAAAATTCCGTTGGGATATCTTTGGTCTACAGTAGGAACCGATCCATTTCTACCAAAGTACGATTCTTTCTCTTTGCAACTCCATTTTACTGAGGGGTGTCATGGATTGATATCTTCCAAGAAATATTGTTTTTCAAGATATATTCTTCAAACTGTTGACTCACATATTCACCATCATTATCTGATCACAAAAATTTGATGGTTCAACTACATTGCTTTTCATCTAATGCCTTAAATTCCTTGAATATTTCAAATGTACGAGACTCTTATTCTTCAAGAAATATACCCATGTAAACCTAGAGAAATCATCAATGAAGGTCAAAATATACTTTGCACCTACTAATGAAGGTTTTTTCATGCAACAGAGATCATTGTGAACAATTTCCAGTCAGTCCTATGCTCACCAAGATTTCTTGGAATCAAAGGGTGCCTGATGATGCTTTCCAAGCACACATCCTCTACAAACTCCATCAAGTGGAATAGTATTTGGGAAACTGGTAACAATTTTATTTGTTACCATTCTTTTAAAACTCTAAAATTTTAGGTGTCCAATTCGTTCATGCCATATTTGACTTATGTCATCTATCTAAGCAATGACTGTAGTCGACCGAGTCGGTCTGGGAGAATCACAGAAATTTGTAAAGTCCATATTTAGGATCTAGAAATACTAAAGCAACAATCACCCCCCTAAGCCTCAAATCCTTTACAATAAAGTGATCTGACCAAAACTAAACAGTCTTCTTAGTCTGTGTAAGTTGAGCAACCAACAAAAAATTAGTGATCAATCTAGGCACATGATAGACACTGGATATTTGACCATGCTGGAATTCAACATCATCATTTCCATTAAACATGAGAGCATAATCATCGACTACATAAATATTCTATTCTAGAGCTCCACTTAAGGAAGATAATAGAAAAGCATCCTTATCCATATGATGAGTACAACCAGGATCGACTATCCATTCGGACTAAGTGGTATGGGCATGTAATTCCTAGGAAGTGCTAACATAGACAGAATAGATTTCAGCAAGTTTATTGATTTAAAAATTGATCGATGCACTATACTCAAGGTGGTTGACCTTTCCTTCCAAGTCCTTCATCTTATTCTAGCAGGTTTTCTCAACATGTCCCACTTTTCCACAATACAAATAGGTTTTATTCTTTTGATCCTTCTTTTTTGATGATGACTCTTCAGTATTTCCTTTAGTAGGTTTGTAGATTCATTTTGATTGATGATCTGGTCGACCACATTCTTTATAGTTTTTCTTGAACTTGATTTTGAGCAAGTGAGACTAGTGTTTTCTACCAAGCTTCCCTTATTCAAGAAAATTTTGTTGGTATTTAATCAACAAATCGCATATATTATCAAAGGTGAATTCCTTACCATCTTTCTTGAGTCACATCCAACTAGAATGAAAGGAAAAGTAGAAGACATCATAAGGTGTCCTCAAATTCATCAGGACCGGATCAATGAGATATCCATTCTTCTTAGGAAAATCCTTTCCACATTCACCCAATTTCAACTATAGCTCCTTGATGTGAGTGAAATAGTTCTCAATCCTTTCAAAGGAATGGGGTTCCATAGAGATAAACTGTTTCTCTATCTGCATTACTTGAATTTCACTAACCTTCTTGAGTAGTGGATTCAGCTTATTCCATACAACATGAGGATAGTCGATCCCACTTGCATGAAATTCAATCTCCCTCGAAACGTAGGTCGTAATGACCCCAAAATCCTCATCCTTATTTCCATCGATGATAAACTTAGCATCAGAATCCATCATATATACAATAGCAATCTTAGTATATTTCCACAGTCGTTTACTTTTCAACAAAGTCTCCATATCTAGTGCCTAGAGTGCATAATTGTGTCTTTTTAGAACAATAGGTTCTATCTTGGAAGTCATCCTTCTATCCAAACAAATTTGATCCAAGTTCAAAGAAGAGGTACCAGTCGACAAATATCCATCCAGGATTCGATCAACTGTATATCTGACTTAGAACAATTCATAAACAACAGGCTAGGTCAAAACCAATAGCTCTGATACCATGTTGGGGAACCTTTTCATATGAACTATATAATATAAAACAAAATAGTAGAAAGGAACAATATTCCAAGAATATGGGTGGTGTCTAAAGACACCATTGTAGCACTTAATCACAACACGTTATGATCAAAACAATATTGACAATGCATTATTGATATATAATTCGAACATACTACATAGCCCATAGGTCTATTCTTTTATAGTCTCTAGATATAAAAACTCCCTTGAAGTGAGGAGGATCTAGTCCAAAAATAGGGTTCATTGGTTCTAATGGTTTCCCAATAATCCACAATGTCTGATAGTTTAATCAATTGTTGTAATCAATCCGACCACGGTCTCATCGACCATCCAATCGGTGAATCAATAGAGCATACAGTCAACTAATCCTCTAGTCGATTTTTTTCTATCAACTGATTTCCTCTAGAAGATCCATAGGTGTGATGAACTTGCATAACGTTAGGTTCCAACATGCTTAACCCCAAACCTGTTATAGAACTAAGCAATCTTGTTGGAAATAAAGGCTAGGCCATTATCAGACACAATTCCTAATGGGACCCCAAATCTGAAAAAGATGGTGGATTCAAGAAAATTTATTACTTGATCATCGATAGAATTCTTGACGAGGGGATTTCCTCTGACCACCTATTAAAAAAGTCTATAGAAATTATAATGAACATATGCTTGATTGAGGAAGGTGAATTTATGGAACCAATGAATTCCAGGACCCACTTTGCAAAAGGATAAAAGGTAAAAACAAATTTCATAGGAATAGCATATAGTTTCAACTTGCCTATTGCACGTTGATAGGAATCACATGACTACACCAACTTAAATGCATTTGTGAAAATTTTGGTCCAATAGTAACATGTTCTCAAAATCTTGGTAGAATTGGTTTAGGCTGCAAAATATCCCCCAATATAAATTTCTTCATCAGAGGATCCATGAAGAGTTATGAGAATTATATTAGCCATATTTTTTTGAATGCAACACTGCAAGATATCACCAGGATACTTGTGGAATAGAAAGTTTCCATGGATAATATACTTTGAAGCTTCTAGCATTAACCTTATGCCTTCATTGTATTTGATGGAAATAGGGAAACATTGTTAGGCGAGGTAGTAGACGATGTTCTTATACCATAGGTGATTAGCTAACTCTATTTCTTCAACATCTACACATAGCATATTTGGATGAGATTCTTCATCAAATTCAGACTCTAGAGAAGTATAATGGTACATTGATAGAGGTAAAGGGCCAAATCCATTCCGTTAATGGTGTTGGTTGTGGAGATGGTGTTATACCAAAATATTGTCATCATGAGCCATGTATCAACTCAGTGCCTTAATCCCTAAAGTTTCCCTGGATATAACATTATTGAGCAAGTTGTTGACCTTGTTTTCCACCTTTCCTAGTGATGTTGGCGCACCTTGCTTCCTATCAAGGGGCGCCAAACCTGGCTGGTTCCTGATGTACACTAGAATCCTGCGCCATTGGCTCTTTATATCCTCATGCATGCTGCACCAACCCTTCTTGGCGCCTATTGTCTTCATGCAGAGTGCGCCAAGGTTGGTTAGAGTGGATGAGACGGGGCTTCGAGCGAATTCTCAAAGCTGGGTGACATGGATACCTATCCCTAATTGGTATGGACAACTGGTATTTGGTTCCTAACCTAATGGGAAGATCCCTTAGACCTCTCCCCCTAATCCTCAACCTACTCTATCCTCTTAGCCTTATAAATAAGACCTCTCTCTCCATTGAGAAGGAAGGACTATAGCACTTACATGATGTTGGAATTACCCTAGGTGATCCCTATTCATCTCTTGGGAGGCACACCCACCCTTTGGAGGATTGGCTTGGATTGTTGGAGGAAGGTTACAACGTTAAGTGTTGGGTTGTAATTATCACTCTTCTATGTATTTCCCATTTATTTACAGTAATATAATCTCTTTCCATAAATGTATTTGTGTCAATGATATTTAGATCTTTCTTCCTTAACTGTTAGCTTAGATCAGTTAGTGTTTAGATGTGCTTTTACTGTTTTTTTGTCTATATATGCCTGGCAGGTTTTTGTAGCTCTAGATATGAAGACCATGGATTTTGGAGTGACAAAGAGGAGAAGGATTCGTGAATCTGAAGGTAAGACGTCTATCTACTTTAATCTCTAATTGATATAGGAAAGTAGATCTATATTCTGTATTCATTTGTTCTAGATCCACCTGGACTAGGGAGATCACGCTCGCGTTTGCTCGAGTAGATTATCCATAAACAAATATGGCGACTCCACTGGGGACAGAACGTATTTTTTATTTCAATTTGATTTTTTTTCATTGGTTTCTTTTGATTCATTTTCTAGCCTCCTAAGCCCCTCCCATCTTTGAATTTTTGTTATTTCAGAGTCTGTTGGCTTCCCCTTACTTTGTCTGGGATCAAGACTGGACCTATTTATTTTTATTTTTGGATATATTTGCTTTCTTTCTACCTACTATTTTCCTGACACACCTGGGGTATACATTCCCTGCGCTACTGGGAATCTACTGCTCACTGTCCATGAGCATCCTGCGCCTCTGCTGCCTTTATCCTGAGCACAGTCTGTGCCCTTAGCCTTCATAGAGTCGGGTCCTACCACTCTGGTGTACAAGAACAGAGTGTGCCAGCACCTGTTGCTTGGTTATTAGCATGATTTCTCCATTTTTATCATTTGGTGTGATTGATTGAGATATGTATGTTTTGATTCAGCCACAGAACCCCTAGGCCCTACTTGTTTGTGTCTGAGTTTGATTTGGTTGATTTTGGGTCTTAATCTAGTCAAGTGAGCAATTTGGTAGTGGTGGGAAATTTCAATCCCCCATATATCCACTTGGTCTTGCGATCCCTGATCCCATTTCTAGATCTATTCAGTTTGTTAGGTCTGATTCCTAACCCTTCCTACATTCAGTCATTGAGTTTCGATTCGGATTTTTGTTGTTTTATTTCGCGTGTGTGTGTTTTTTGAGTTTTGGGTGATCTCTTTTCTTTGGGAATTTCTAGTTTTCTATAGCTGGTCGAGACATCATCTTTGATTTTATGAATGGTAGATCTAAAGAGCGTTATGATTCTCATATCCATTGTGAACATTTGAGTAGGGAAAACAAACTTTTATCATCTTCATTTCAAGTCTTATTCTTGGAATTGCTGGGAAGAATTTTCATAACTTCAAGATAAAAATCTTTGGAAAGCTTGAAAGATAAATCTTGTAGTTTCTTGGTTTTGACAACTTGTTCATTTCTTATAAAGTTATAAGCATATTTGAGTTTTTGCAAAGCATATTTGAAGATTTAAACTTCCCATTCTTTGATTTTCCTTCGTCTTTTAGGTCATTATTTCGAAAGTTAGAGATTGTTACATTTGAAAGCTAAATTCTTCTTTCCATGTTTTGTAGGTTCGATTAAATTGAAAAGAGAAAAAAGAAAAGCATTTACATTTTGGTGCTTTTTTGTTACTTACTGATTTTTTTTGGCATAGTGAAAAGAGTACTTCGTTGTCTTTTTCATTGATTTTGAGTTATAGGGGTACTTATTTATTTTTCTCATAACAACAACAAAGGAATTTCTCCCTACCTTAGATATATTTCATTGAATCGGAAAAGATTTTTTTTTTCCATTTTGCATATAGATTAAGTTGCATTTGTTTAAATTCTTGTCTACACTCCATGCATTCACCTAACCGCTCAAGATAAAATTAGCGGTAGTGTCGGGTTAAAACTTGCTCGTAACTTGTGTGATAAGTTAGTGATGTGTTCCGGCATCATTAAGCGTGGCAGCTATCATTATCTGCCTGCATTGCATTTCGGGGGCCTGCAGTTATTCCACGTACCAACTGGTATACTGAATGTTATTTCACGTACCCTTGGGTATATCGAAAGGTACTTCACGTACTCGGTAGTATATCAGAAGGCTCTTGTCATACAGTTGTGCATTAGACAACACCACTATGGATTTGAGATCCCACGTACCTTGCGTATATAAGGAGACCCTTCTAGGATTCCTATACCAACTAAGTTAACCTATTGGTCATCTTGGAGTGGAAATACACTGAGAACACCACTCGGGGAGCTACTACGCACAGGCTTTAGGTAGTCGGGTTATACAGTCAGGGGTATGGTCCTAATCCTCCTTGGTTAGTGCTATGAAAAATTGGGCCAAGTATAACTGTTGGACCTTGTGGTATCTCACGAGTTGCACCACCTTGACAATCCTGTGAGGTTCCATAATTTTGAATCCCCAGCGGCTTTAGCTTGTGTAGATATTGGATTTATTTTTTCTTTTTATAGGTTACACTTAGGATAAATTTTTATCTGGTCACACTGGCCGATCAACCTTTGAGAAGATCCCGAAGGATTTTGAATTTGCCACCTGAATATCCCCTTAACTAGGAGGAGAACTCGGGAGCACGAATGGATCAACCTACAATGTCCATGTCACGTGAGGAAGAGACCTCTACTTTAGATTTGGGAACGAACTACTCGTCTCCTACCAACCCACCTATCATTGATCCCGCGGGACCTTCTATGGCAGAACAACCTACCTCATATGACACATCCTTCCATCATTCACTGAAGGGATATCCCAAAGCTGCTAATTGGATTTTCAGTCAACCCCAGGATGAATTGGTATCAACAACATTTGGTTTGTCCGCATCTTTTTGGGACACGTCTCTAGGTCAACATGTTGTCGATTTTGGGTCAATTCCCATGGAAGAAACCATGCCTCGTCGTTGGATTCCTAACAATGAATTATGTGCACCACTCTATGAACAGATGCATCATCTGCGCATGACTGGAGAAAAAATTAGAAGCTAAAGTCTCACACGATGAGCAAACATCCCGAATACACCCATTTTTCAATATACCTCTGTATGCTCTTTATCATTCGCTTCACCAGATACAACTACACCTAGATTGAACACTTACGAACCAAGTCAACCCTCGTTCCCTACAAGTACACCTCCAATACAGGTGACCAATTCTATACCTACTGTGACTCCCATCACGACATCCTCTGAAGAGAAACCTTCAACATCAGTTAACTTTGGGAAATTAACTCCACCTCCCACACCTCAAAATTTGAGGGGAGGATATCATTTGCATGTTAGTATACTATTAGGATAAAGTAATCCTTTTTTTAGCACTCAACCCTTGGTCATGAGTCCACCTAGCATTAGTGGTCAACATTCGGTCACCTGGCATATTCCATTTTGTGGACAACTTTAAATTGGGGGAAAACCCCTAGTTAGTGGACCTAACCTAACTAGGGGCAATAACCCATCCAGCAGTCATACCATGAGTGGAGGATACATTTTTCATCTGAGTTTTAGTATGGTTGGTATCCCACTTCCAACCATCGGAAAGCCCATGTGGACACATCATGTGGGGGGTCCATCCATTTGGACCCAACCCCCATGGGGACACATTATTCCAAGACATCATAACATCAATATTGGACAAAACTATCTGGGAAACCTTTTTCCTAGATTACCCTACCCTGGAAACCCTAATACCCCATGGGGGCACCATAATGTCCCACCGACTGGACCTCCGGCAGGCGGGGCACCCCCACCACCTCCACCACCATATGGTCCACCACCACCACCTCCACCCCATTCTAGAGGAGGAGGACCCCCGCCTCATGGCGGTGGACCTCCTCATTCTGGAGGAGGCAGATCCCCACCTTACGGAGACGGCCCACCCCACTTTGGAGGAGTTGGACCCCCACCTTCCAAAGGAGGAACACCTTACTCCGGAGGGGGAGGAACCCCACCCTCTGAAAAAGGACCACCCCACTCTGGAGGAGGAGGACCCCCATAGTCCGATGGAGGCCCACCTTACTCCGGTGGGGGAGAACCTCCACCCTTCGGTGGGGGACCACCACATTCTGGCGGAGGCGGACCCCCACCTTATGGTGGAGGACCACATTACCCTGGAGGGCCTCCATATTTTGGTGGAGGGCCACCTCCTTCTGGTCCCCCTCCTAACCCCAGTGACCCACCTCCATATGGCCAATTTCCTATGGGAGGACCTTACAACCAATCGATCCATGGTCCTACTGATTCAACGATGCCATATCAATACTACTAGTATCCATAATCCAACCAACAATTACCCTTTCTGGCTACTCTTGATCTTCCAGATTTATCACGATTGACCAACGATCCCATCTATCATGGAACCAATTGGCCGACTATTCCAGTGAGGTTACCTTCCGACATTCCGAAGTTTGACGGAAAACTGAGTGAGGATCCCAAAAAACATGTGATGACATATCATTTAGGGTGTTTGTCTAATTCCCTAATGGATGATTCCATTTGTTTATGGTTGTTCCAGCGAACCCTCACCGTCCTTGCCACCAAGTGGTATATCGAAATACCACCACACTCTTTTCATGACTTTCGATCCTTGGCCATCTCCTTTTTGACACATTTTCAGTTACCAATCTGGTACGAAATTGGTATGGATCTTTTGACCTCTCTCCGACAAACTATCACCACTCACATTTCTGATCATATTCATGAGTGGAGACGGAGACGACGTTTGATAAAATCTCCCATTCTGGACCAACGCCTTGTGGATTGGTTTACTACATTTCTCTTACCCATCGTGTCCAGAGATGTCGCTATGGGTGGGACTGTCACCGAAGAGAATGCTATAGCACATGTGTAGTACTTAGACTTAGTCTATGCTCAATCTGGCACTCTATATGATTTTTTCCCCGACACACCCTGATCTACCTACGACCCAGCAAAAACACCTTAGGGACCTCATGTCGACAGCATCATAGGTTTCGTTCAAAAGTAGATTGTTTCTTAATCTAGTACCCATGCTGGTCCCACTCCATACCCATCACAGTTTGGGAATAACACCAATAGATCACCCATCCCTGCTTCCATTGAAGAAGTGAATTCAGTCTAGTCTGCTTCACCTCAAAAATCCGGTGGTAAAAAGAAGAACAAGGGGAAAAACAAAAAACCTTCTAATCAGCAGGAACCAAAACAGAACAATCCTGATACCAAAAAACCTAAGCGGAAGGATAAGTTTCCATGTTTACTATGCAGTGACGACCGCTTTACCAAAGAGTGTCCACATCGGGATTAGGTCCAAAAGTTCCTAAAAGGGAACCAAACACCCACAGTTTTAACCGATCCCTTCCCCACGCAACAACAATAGATGGTCGCGTAAGACCTGTGATGATGATCCAGAGAAGAAGACTTGTGCTAGAAGACCTGTGCTGAGAAATACCTTCCTAGTTAAGAGGGAGTGTTGATGTATATGTAACTTCGAAATGTATTTCATATATGTATGTTATATGTACTCCTATAGAGATGGTATTATTCCTCTATACGAAAGTGTCGTCATTTATATTGTAAATGTCGTAACTTATACTTGATGGGTTATTAGACCACCTTGTTGGGGTCGGCCCTGTATAAGTCATGTGGGTCAAAGGGTTATTAGACCACCCTATTGGGGGCCTGCCATGTGGGTCTAAGGGTTATTAGACCACCCTATTGGGGGTCGGCCCAATCAGCATTATGTTATGTGGTTAAGTTCGAGCCTACATGATTTATGTAAAAGGCAAGTCAAGTCAAGTATAAATAGAGTGCTGGAGGCACTCTATTTGATCACTCACTTTTCACTCATGCACTCAAGGAGGAGTGGCGCACTTATGGAGGAGGAGGATCTGCTGCTAGGATATGTCTATCTCTTGGGTTGTATCATTTCTCTATCTATCTCTGAGGAAGTTATTGGGGTTTTTCACCTTTATGGTTTTCCCCAAGTAAATCTTTGTGTCTCTTGTGTGCTTTCTTTGTTGTCTCCATGATTGATATGCTGTAGATATGCTATACATGTTGTTCTCTCAGCTAAGATCCTAGATCAGATTGAAGTAAATTCTGAAAATTTAACATGGTATCATAGCTAGCCTAAAAGAAGGCATGATATGGCATGTATGACACTTGTTGCACTTACAATGCTAGGGCTTGATATTGCAAAAACCAGTCATCGTAGAACTTTTGCTATAAATCCGTTTTGGTGAAGTTTTCGGATCTGAAATATTTCCAAGTCTAAGATTAAATCCCCATGTACCTTGCGTCCAAAGGACAACCTCTAATTAATTGTACTTTGTGATTTATGATCTGTACAATATAGGGTTTCTGCCTCTTCTAGATCTGAGTCAAAATCAGGTGACCTTGGGAAAAAGATCATACTTGGGCTAGGAAGCTCCAAATGAAATTTCGTAAAAAGTGACAGGCAGTACACAGACTGTACTATCGCAAGAAAAGTTTTCAGAGGCCAAAGTTGAAACAGTGACACGTGGAACGCCGTACAAGTTCGCTCTCTTGTATTATCCCATAAAAAGGTCATGTTGCGACACTTGGCATAACTCTCTCTCAGAGAATCCAATTGAGGTTAGACCTACCAGGATGGAAAGATAACAGGTCAAGCTATCTGAGGAAACCTTTTCAGACCCTGTGGATCGAAAAGTTCGTAGTTACACCAGAAACAATCAGGTACATATTTCTGTCAAAACAGAATTATTTTTGAGTACCTTCATTCATGGCTTTCGGAATTTAGGGCTTCGGAGAAAGTTGGAATTTTTGTAATCGGAGACCACGGATGGATGCTACTCATAAAAATAGAAATTTAGATACCAAGATCAGAATTTTTGGTTGGGCAGAAGGTCGGGCTTGATCAGACCCTAGTTTGGGACTTTGATCAGAAAAGTGGAAAATTAGGGCTTCTGTAAAAATGAGAATTTTTGAAATCTGTGACCACGGCTAGAAGCTCCTCAGAAAAATAGAAGCTTAGAGCTTTGGATCAAACCTTTTTATGGGGAAGAAGAGTGGGCTTCATCAAACCCCAGTTCAGGGTCATGTCCAATGAATCTGGAAGTTTCAAAGGAAAAATTGAGGAGTGAAACTTTGCAGTTTTCAAATTTTGAATATACCAGCTTGATCAGCTCATCAAGGCGCATATTTCTATCCTTTCAGAAGTTTGAAATTCAAAGTTTGAATTTTTTGGGTTTCTCTGACAAACCCATATCCAGCTCCAGGTCCAGTTCTTGCCAATCAAGTGGATTGGGTTAATCCTAGAAGAAGATGGATTGATCATCTGTATGAGTGAAGAAGTTTCTGTTTCAGAGGGAGATGAGGCTAAGGCCTTACAGAAGAATATTTCAAGCGATCTCGATAGGTATGACTCATCGAGGTATGTTTCGATATGTGTTCTTGATTAAGTTTATGGTATGATTGTCTTCATGTTATTATGGTTATTACAATCTTGATTTTAGATTTGTCGTATCACCTTAACAAATTTATGAATGCATGATAGAAAATATTCATTGATTAGGGTGTTGACACTTATGATTGTACTAATGCATTGAGGTGTTGTATGAGGTTTATGTTGTCTACTAACATGAAAGGTACACCAAGAAAGACAAATCATGTTCTGGTTCAAGAACATATGATCATGATGACAAAGATTCATCCATTGTCATGGATCTCATAGAAGATCCATTTACGAGGTATGTATAACTTGGTTTTATAATGGTTAACCTAAGAGATATACAGGTTACTAGCACAAGTCATTGAAGAAGAACAAGAAGACATCATGTGAGTATGTTAGACATAACTAGCTAGCATGCTAATCTAGGTATGTTTTTCCTATATCAAGATAGAATCCTACCTTGGGTTAGGATCTTATACTGTTGTGTTGTTGATAATGATTATTCATGAAGTCATAAGTTTGAATAATCATGGGTATATGCATATTATGTGTCTTACCTTAATTAATGATATGACTAACCTTGAATACTAATGTTTATTATCTATGTTTGAATTGATCCTGACTATACATGCTTGAGATTATTGTGTTTTGATAAATTATACTAATGAATTATGTATGAGACCTAGAGGATAACACAATGATGATACTAACAAGCATGCATAGCGATCGAGAATGTATATAAGTTCAAGGACAGGTAATCCAGGAAGCAAAGATCAAGAGGGAGAACACTGCAGTAGTTTCTGCAAGGATGCAGATATTCTGAGGGAGTTGACCACTTCTCACAATCCACATAAGAATGGAGTTGCAGAAAAGAAGCAAAGACTGAGAGGGAGTCAACCCAACAAACACACAAAGATAAGTATTTGAATTATCATTACTTGCATATTTTATTGTTTAAATAATACTGTTCAAATAATGTATATAATGATGTTCCTAGAATTAGTTTGTGTATTATGCATAATTAGAATAGTTGCATTGATGAACAATATACTACTAATATGCATGGGTAAGTGGCCTATGGCACTGTACAACATTCCATTGCTACTTATCTAGAATGAAACCTCTTTGCTGACATGTTGGGAGTTGTGCACACTCTTAACAATGTTCTGGAAGAGATTGGAAGGCATATAGAAAGTTATGGGATATGGATAAATGTTGTATTGAAGCATTGGCTAAGATAATTGCATGACTGTATGACATATTTCCTTATGTGTAACAATTTGTTCTGAAAACTATGAGATGTTTTCTAATCATGCAATTTAACTTGTTGTGTAGGAAAGATCGTATGCCATCACCTACAAAAGAACTACAACATTTGTTCAGCGACAAAATTATCTACTGAAGATATTGAAGTTCCCAGGATACGGGAAGAATGCCATGATCCGTCGATCATGAAGAACGATGTTTGGAATGCGGTCCCAAGAGCTGAAGGGAAGTCTGTTGTGACTTCCAAATGGAACTATCAGATCAAGCATGCTGCAGATGACAACATAGAGAAATATAAAAGTGATGAAATAGAAGATACACCAAATGGATTTCAAGACAGCCTTCTTGAATGGTGTAGTCATATATGTGTGCAAAACTTGGTAGGATAGACAGCTTTCTATCCAGTTTGGGCTTTACCAAGAGTAAAGCGGATTCCAACCTTTACTACAAGATTGAGAAAGGCAATCCAGTGATACTACTTTTGTATGCGGATAACCTGTTTGTTACAGGTGAAGATAGATTGATTGCCGACACATAGCGGAAGCTTACTGCCGAGTTCGAGATGAAGAACTTGGGGATGATGCACTATTTGTTTTTGGCATGGAGCTGTGGCAGAGTGCAGATGGAATCTTCCTTGGACAAGGGAAGTATACAGTAGAGATCCTGAAGAGGTTCGGGATGATGGATTGCAAGGCCATGGCCACACTTATGGCATCGAATCTGAAGCTTCTATATGATGCTTCATCTGAGCCGGTTGATGTCTCTATGTATCGTCAGATGATTGGGTCCTTGATGTACCTGAAGAACACGAGACCAAACATTTGCTTTGCTGTGAACACATTGAGTCAGTTCCTGACAGATACGAGGAGTGTTCACCTGGTTTTTGTAAAGCATGTTCTGAGGTACCTGAAGGGTACAGTGGATTATGGGCTCAAGTATAAGGCGAATCAAAAGTTTAACCTCCAAGGTTATGTTGATTCAGATTGGGATGGCAGTGCTACAGATAGGAAGAGCACATCTGGGTGCTGCTTCAGTATGGGATCAGGTGTGATCTCTTGATTTAGCAGGAAGCAGTCCTGCATAGCACTGAGTACAGTTGAGGCAGAGTATGTTGCAGCCTATTCAGCTAGTTGTGAGGCAGTATGGCTATGGAAGCTACTGTCTGAGTTATTTGATCTCCCGTTGGATGCTACTGATATCTTCTGTGATAACCAGAGTTGTGTGAAGCTATCCGAGAATCCAGTGTTTCATGACATGTCGAAACACATAGAGATCAAATATCACTATATCATGGATATGGTGCAGAGAGGAGCTGTGAAGCTCCTGTATGTTGCGACGGATGAGCAGATTGCAGATGTGCTGATGAAGCCACTGGCCAGGGTGAAGTTCGAGTACTTCAGAGAGAGGCTTGGCATTCTTCAGATCGAGGACACTTCGAGGAAGAAGTGATGGACACATCTACTGAAGCCAATCAAAGCATGTTGGAAGGAGGATCCTTCACATGGCTGTGGATGTAAGCGCTGGATGATGAGCATCAGGATTATGTTGTGGTTTCTGCTGGATATGATCAGTTGGATCATTTTTTATGTATGTATGTATGCATCATGTTGGATGCTGGATATGATCAGTTGGATCATTTATATGTATGTATGCATCATGTTGGATGCTGGATATGATCGGTTGGATCATGTGTATGTATTTTTGTATATGCATCATGTTGGATGCTTGGACCATGTATTTGTATATGTATCAGGTGGATACATTGTATGATCAGGTGGATCATGTATGGTGATATGTATCATGTATTTGTATTTGTATCAGGTGGATACATTGTATGATCAGGTGGATCATGTAAGATGATATGTATCAGGTAGATACTTGGTATGCATCAGGTAGATGCATTGTATGATCAGGATGATCATTGATGACGAGCTTCAGGATGTTGCTCCAGATGACATGCAGCAGGATGTTGCAGTGATGATGATCAGGATGATCATGTGTACATCAGGATGATGTATGGTGAGTATCAGGTTGATACTCTATGGCCATGGATCAGGTTGTGCAGATGAGCATATAATTCGTTGCCCTAGGAGATTTGAATATAGTCTTTCGAGGTTTTTCCTATGGCATGTAATTCGGTGCCCTCGGATATATGGCAAATGCTCTTTCGAGGTTTTGCTCTGGGAGGACATATAATTCGTTTCCCTGGGAGATCTGCAGATAGTCTTATGAGGTTTTTCCTATGGCATGTAATTCGTTGCCCTGGGATATCTGGAAGATGATCTTTCGAGGTTTTGTCCTATGGCATATAATTTGTGTCCCTGGGAGATCCGATAGGTTGGGATGTGTGCCCGTAATCAGTCCTGGGATGCTCTTGCGAGGTTTTTCCATGACCACATGTAATTCGTGCCCTGGGAGATCCTATAGGTAGAGCTGTGTGCTCGTAATAGCTTGGGATGCTCTTGCGAGGTTTTGTGGTGACCACATGTAATTCGTGCCCTGGGATATCCTATAGGTAGAGCTGTGTGCTCGTAACATCCTGGGATTCTCTTGCGAGGTTTTGTGGTGAGGTCACATATAATATGGCCCTGGGAGATCTGCAGATAGTCTTTCCAAGTTTTTCCTATGGCATGTAATTCGTTGCCCTGGGATATCTGGAAGATGCTCTTTCGAGGTTTTGTGACACACGTAATAAGTCCTGAGGATTCCACAGTATGGCCAGTGATGATGAATACCTGCACGTGGTGGGCCTACATCCAGTATGAAAAAGGACTGGCTCTGTAGAACTTCCTATGACGAGTATATTCAGAGATTGATTGAGATAGCAGCGGCAGTGACGATAATGATGACTCGATGATGATTATCTAGTGATGATGATCCAGAGAAGAAGACTTGTGCTAGAAGACCTGTGTTGAGAAATATCTTCCTAGTTAAGAGGGAGTGTTGATGTATATGTAAATTTGAAATGTATTTCATACATGTATGTTGTATGTACTCCTATAGAGATGGTATTATTCCTCTATACGGAAGTGTCGTCATTTATATTGCAAATGTCATAACTTATACTTGATGGGTTATTAGACCACCTTGTTGGGGTCGGCCCTGTATAAGTCATGTGGGTCAAAGGGTTATTAGACCACCCTATTGGGGGTCGTCCATGCAGGTTGAAGGGTTATTAGACCACCCTATTGGGGGTCGTCCATGCGGGTTGTAGGGTTATTAGACCACCCTATTGGGGGTCGGCCTAGCCATCATTATGTTATGTGGTTATGTTCGAGCCTACATGATTTATGTAAAAGGCAAGTCAAGTCAAGTATAAATAGAGTGTGGGAGGCACTCTATTTGATCACTCACTTCTCACTCATGCACTCAAGGAGGAGTGGCACACTTATGGAGGAGGAGGATCTGCTGCTAGGATATGTCTACCTCTTGGGTTGTATCATTGCTCTATCTATCTCTGAGGAAGTTATTGGGGGTTTTCACCTTTATGGTTTTCCCCAAGTAAATCTTTGTGTCTCTTGTGTGCTTGCTTTATTGTCTCCATGATTGATATGCTGTAGATATGCTGTACATGTTGTTCTCTCAATTAAGATCCTAGATCATATTGAAGTAAATTATGAAAATTTAACAGCTACAACTCAAAAGATATTACGCGTTGGATACTATTGGCCTTCTATATTTAAAGATTGTAATGAATTCATCAAGAAGTGTCCTCCCTGGCAGCTTTTTCATTATAAAAAGTGCTTGTATCCAACCCCACTACATCCCGTTGTTGCCGTCGACCCCTTTGCAAAATGGGGCATAGATTTCATGCATTGTAATCCTACCTAGGCCAGGGGGCATGGTTACATCATCGTTGTCGTTGACTATTTTACCAAGTGGGGCGAGGCTATTCCTACATACAATGAAGATGACAAAAATTCCGCACTATTCATGTTTAACCATATTATTGCACGATTCAAAGTCCCACAAGCCATTGTTACTGATCATGGATCCCATTTTCAAAACAAGATCGTGGATAAATTGAGCGTCAGATTGGGTTTTCGCCATGAGAACTTAACTCCATATTACCCATAGTGAAATGGACAAATAGAGGCCATCAACAAGGTCTTGAAAACCATGATCCAACGGATGGTGGGGACACACAAGTCTAGCTGGCACAACATGCTTTTCTCATCCCTTTGGGCATACTGGACTTCCAAGAAAACTGCCACTGGTTTCACACCCTTTCAATTGGTCTATGGACTAGAGGCAGTGCTACCGATAGAGTGCGAGATTCCATCGTTAAAACTCATTGTCGAACTCCTTCCCAATACCGTCGTCGAGGAAGAACGTTTCCTCCACCTTGCAAAACTCAACGAAACCCATCGTGATGCTACCATGGATAATGAAGCATATAAGAAGCGCGTCAAGGCCAAGTATGACAGATCCGTCAAGCCTCCGACTTTCAACGAGGGTGATCTGGTCCTCACATACAACCAGAAACACGATAAGCTGGGGGAAGGAAAGATCGAGTCCATGTGGCATGGTCCATATGTGGTAAAATGAGTGTTGGAGAAAGGAGCATATGAGCTCGAAGATTATGATGGGATTTCTTTAGGGGAGCCTCAAAATGGGATCTTCCTGAAACGGTACTATGCTTAGATTTTTATGCATCAGTACTATGTATATATTGTACAAGATGTGTGTTTTGTGTGGTGTGACACTTTGATTGAGTGTGCTAGGATCTTGTTTCTACACGTATACCATGTTCTTCCTGGATGTGTAGATGGAAACACGTGTTGGATTTGTGGATAGCGCCAGTTGGCACACCTGTAACCTCGCTTCGGCAGCTTGGGTGCTTTACTCTCCTATCGGTGAGCTTATTAGTTCAGGAGGTATTTGTCTAGGGTACATAACCAATAACATCGTTGAGTATCACATGTTGATTGGAGTCTTAACCGACGCTCTTTCCTTGGGTTTGGACCATGTTGTGATTCACCTTGATTCGCAACTAGTATTCTCTCACCTTAACTGTATCTACGCTATCCGCGACCCCACCCTACTCTGTCTATTTCGATGAGTACGTCTCCTAGAGAGGTCTTTTGAGTCTATTCAATACCTACATATTCCTAGAGAGATGAACACTATTGTTGATTCACTGGCCAATTTTATTCTAGATTGGTACATCACACATACATAAAACATCCAAAAGATATGAAAACAGACACAACATGTATATAATCAAACATGTACAAGATCCCATAATCATCCATAGAAGACTGTATATAGAGCCGCAAATAGAGATTTATATATATCATGTCTGTATAAATACAAAAGGTGGTGCGGATACAAAAATATGAAGCTCATGAACTTTTAGTAAGATTCCTCTCTACAAAAATATGAAGTCCATGATTTTCAGTACAATACATATATGCATGATCCTAATCCATAGGACGCTCATGATAGTAGACAATGTCTCTCGCTACTTTCTGAAGCAGCGCACCAAAACGCTTGGATACACCCACTATATGCCGCTGATAGCGACGAGGTAGCTCATGTACACGTGGATCTGGGATGTCAAGAGTCATCCGCTATAGGTTCTCCTTCATCTCATCCAGATCCTCCATGGCATCACGGTCTGTATCCTCCATCTCCCATACTGCTCCTCTTCGCGCAATCAAAGAACCGCCCACTGGATGGGATGGACCAACATTTGCATAAACATGTACAAATCATCAATACTACACCAAAAGCATCAAAAAGTAATAAAATGAAAAACACAATAGAGTTGTCATTCTTACCTATGTCTCCCCACTGCACACCCTCAGGAAGCACCAAGTTTGGGTCTCCTCTAAAATCGACACCCTCATAGGGGTAGTCCTCCACCATGAGGAGATGTCCCCTCAAGTAGTTGAAGAAAGAAGGACTATAACTAATGAAGGGTCCCCCACCACCATGACAGGCCATCACCTCAGACCATAGTACCATGTGTGGATCCCTCGGATCCAACTCATCTAGATCAAGCTGTGGGCACATATGTTTAACCCACTCTAGGAAGAACGAGACCACCACCAATCCATATCCAAATTGTTTCAGCTCACCACACCGACATTTGGTGAGATGCTCTCTGAGAGATACAAGGAGTCCCTTGCACCAGTTGAAAATAGTGGGAGCCATGCAATCATCTACGTATAGCATATGGGCCTTGCAGTCCAGGTGAGGTGCTCTACTCTTGGCCACCCTCTCAATAGTGAACAAAACTATAAGTAGAGGACAGTCTCTCACATCTTTGATGGGGATCTTCCCACCAACTGTCCATGTTCTAGGGGTGCACCATTGTAGTCCGATCACTCCCTCGTGATCCCATCAGAGACACGGGATCCCCCCGTCGGGATAAACCCATCAGAAAATACATATCCTTGATATCTATGGTTAGTGTATGCACACCAACCCAAAAATACTGCTTCTCTGGGTCCAAGCATCAGATCAAGTACTCTAGTGACGACACTTGGTCCCTCATGCCTTGGATGTAAAATTATTTCAGTATCCCACAATTCCGCAATTCATTCATGCATTGGGGGTCATTTTCCACTTGGCCATCATCCAATTCATGCTCTTTTTCACACTATTAGAACATCTTTACCACCTAAACATATCCAAATATCAACAAAACACCCATTCGAAGTAGTTCCAACACTCCAACTTCTCAATTTTTCATATAGTCTTGAGTTCATGGGGGCATTCGGCATCGGCGCACCCCGTCCGTATGGACAGGGCACCATCAGCACACGACATCCCCACAGGGATGGCACCAAGAATCCCTCGGTGCACATCCCAAAAGGGAGAAGTGCGTCGGGATGAAGGAGCAATTTCCCCCATTCACACAAGTCAAAAACTGGGAAATTGGAAGTAAAAAGCAAATCTACTCCACTGGATATGTAATGGGAAGAGTTTAGGATTACTTGACACTGACGAGACTGCAAATGGTTGACCGGATCTCCCGCAATCGACACTTGAAAAATGGCTTCAAATGGTATTTTCACTTCCCAATTTGGTAAAAAACAAATAGTAACTAGTTTTTACTATTTACCCATATTTTATATATTGGAAAAGGAATATTCCCTTTTGATTCATCCCTTTTGTGGGTTATTTTTCTTAGTTGGGATTATTTTTATGTCTATATACCTAATTGATGATTCTGGCATAGTTTTTGAATTCTACAGGTGAAGTAAAGTGCCGTGTTTAACTTTTGGTCATGATTGTGGTTATTCTGCACATGTTACTAGGTGTGAATGACTCTTCGAGCATTTTTGTGTTATTATTCCGCTCATGAAAACTTAACATTAATGACACCTTGCGTACTCTTTGTTCCTTCTCGTGCTCATAAAAAGATGAGAATAAGTTACCGAGTTATCTTTTATCACTTTTTTGGGCTCGTAAAACTCCTACGAAAAAGCGACCCCACAGGAGTTTTCCTTTAAGCTCTTTTTAGGCTCCCTAAATACAAAAGGATCACCAAGCGAACTTGATGCTTTCACGCTTGTAAAAGTATTTGAATGATCATCTTTCTGGTGATAGTTTACCCCTTTTTCAGTTCAAGATGTACTATTTATGAAAAAGGAGCACTCCATCCAGTCATGACTAGAAGAGTTCTCTCTCACATTGTTTTATCCTTTTTTCGGGTGAGGAGAATAAATTTTATGAAAAATAAATTTTGGAGTCTTCTTTAGTTCTTTTCATACTCTCTAAACATGAAATGATGTCGAGTTTACCTTCTTTGGACTCGTTAAAAGCTAACATATAAGGGCCCGTTTTGGGATAAACCCCTTCTACCCTAGGTTCGTAAAACATTTGGGATTGGACTCGTCCGAAGGATGAGCTATAGCGAGCATTTGTTACCCTCCTCAATCTCGTTAAAAATAAAAGAGGTACTCATCAATCATGATGGGTAAAAGGAACAAGTTTGTATTACACTATAATTTACAATAGTACATAATCACTCTTGAACATGGCACTTATTTGCATATGCATTCAGTACTTGGATAATCTGTTTTTTCTTCAAGTCACACCGAATCTGTGATTCTTGTTACTCCTTCAGGTCATCCAGAGAATGATTTCATCATCAGTTGCATTAGGGGGTTGGTATCATTCTCGTCGTGTTAATACTGCCAAGTCATTCCATGCTCGTCTTCAAGAGACATTTGTCATTCACTATCTACAGTCATATTTACCTTCCATCATGTCGGTCATCCTTGAGTCATTCTCACACATTACTGTCCAATTCACTCCAAACATCTGTGATCACGTTTCGTGTCGATGATGGGGGATTCATCATGGACCTCCTTCGACGAATTCATCCTTTTCGACTTCAACTCATCATCCAGGGATTGAATCTAGAAACCAATCAAGTACCTTGGGCCTGTATGCCTCTGTGAAGCACCTACAACAATTAATTAATAAGAATATGCGAAATAACAGAGATGACAGAACTCAGAATCACTTTTATATTGATCATAGGCCACTTCGAGGGGGCAACCTCCTATGAGCAAGCTCAATACAAATAACTTCACGGTGCCTTCATAGGTCTCAACACACACTTATATACTAAGTCTAGGCGCCAATACTATGGGTCAAAACCATGGGCCACTACAAACTATGGATCAACAATACTACTAGAGACTTACAAAGCATATGCGCCAACAACAATAACACAAACTATTGATCAACAAATACTACGAGACGAATTACAAAGCATATGCGTCCAACAACAATATACTAACAAAGTAAAAACATGGGTTCCTAACATCCCCTCCCCCTTAAAAAAAGCTTTGTCCTCAAAGCTTTAGATGTGGAAATTGTTGTTGAATCTGAAGGAGTGGTTCCCATGTAGCATCCTCTGGTTGCATGTCATGCCACTGGATTAAGACCTCTGTGATAGAGCGAGAGCGAAGGTGACGAGTGCACCGATTGAGGATGGCCTCCGGCTCCAAAAGGATGGATCCTTCATTATCCATTTCGGGTAAAATCATTTTTCCACTGATGTTGGTGCCAAGAACTTTCTTCAGACAAGAGACATGAAAGACTGGATGAATGCAGGAAGAAGGAGGAAGTTCCAATTTATAAGCAACAGACCCAATCTTCTGAAGAATCCAAAATGGCCCATAGAACTTTGGAGCGAGCTTATGACTCCCTTTGATTTTCAGGGAGGATTGCTTGTACGGCTGGAGACGAAGAAAAACCATATTGCCTACTTGAAAAGTGCACTCAGAATAGTGTTGATCAGCTTGTTGTTTCATGCGATTTCTTGCCATGTGAAGATTGTCCCGCAAAATGCGAAGAATCTAATCGCGGTTTCGAAGGACCGTGTCAACTTCCTGAACTGGTGAAATGTTGGGGGTGTATGGAAGAAGAACTAGAGGTGCCTGACCATAGACTGCTTCATATAGGGTCATTTTAGAGGCAGTGTGGTAAGAGGTATTGTACCACCATTCAGCGAGAGGGAGCCACTTTACCCACTGATGTTGTTGTTCAGAGGTGAAGCAACGAAGATATGTTTCCAAGCATTTATTGATAATTTCAGTCTCACCATCTGTTTGTGGATGATACCCTGAACTCTTCTTCAGTTTGGTGCTAGTGTGGTGAAATAGTTCTATCCAAAAATGACTGGTAAAAGTCACATCACGATCTGATACAATGGAAGAAGGGATGCCATGAAGACGAAAGATCTGGTCCAGGAAAATTTGAGCGACTGAGGAGGCTATATAGGGATGGCTGAGAGCAGAAAAATGACTATATTTGGAGAGGCGATCAACCACAACAAGAATCACTATCTTCCCTCTAGATTTAGGGAGCCCGTCAATGAAATCCATAGAAATATCTATCCAAATCTGTGTAGGTATGGGAAAGGGTTCGAGTAATCCTGGAAGGAGTGTTGTTTCACCCTTATTGCACTGGAAGGTATCACATTCGGCCACCATCTATTGAATTGTCCTTTTCATGCCCTTCCAAAAGAAGTTACGCCATGCCCGTTCATACGTTTTGAGGAACCCAAAGTGCCCTGCCGATGGAGAAGCATGGAGTTCATAGAAGACAGCCTGTTGAAGATCCGTGCTCTGGGGAAGCACCAGACGACCCTTGTATCTCAGAGAAGCACCATCCCAAGAGTAATGTGGTAGAGAAGAAGGGTTGTTGGTCAAGCGTTGGATGATTTGAGATAAGGAAGAGTCATTGACATAACCCTGTTGAACATATTGCAACCAATTTGGAACAGGCATAGAAATAGCTGAAAGTGAAACTTGGGCATCAAATGTGCGAGAAAGAGCATTTGCCACAATATTGTCTTTACCCTTCTTGTAAGTGATCTCATAGTCATAACCCATGAGTTTGCTAACCCATTTCTATTGTGCCGGGGAGGAGACAAGCTATTCCAAGAAAGATTTCAGACTCTAGTGATCAGTCTTGATGCAGAAACGATTCCCTAATAGGTATGGGTGCCACTTCTGTACTGCATGCAAAATAGCCATCATTTCCTTCTCATAGGTAGAGGCAGCTAAATTCTTACCTAAAAGAGCTTTGCTGGTGAACGCAATGGGATGTTCATCTTGAAGGAGAACAACACCAAGTCCATTGCCGCAAGCATCACTCTCAATAGTCAAGGGATTGGAAAAATCGGGCATAGCTAGAATAGGTGTAGTACACATAGCTTGTTTTAGTTTGTCAAATGCACACTGAGCAGCATGTGTCCATGTAAAAGCATCCTTTTTCAATAGAGCAGTTAATGGAGCTGCAATCTTTCCATAATCCTTGACAAACTTGAGGTAGTAGCCAATCAACCCCAAAAAACCACGAAGGCTCTTGAGTGTCTGGGGATGCAGCCAATTGTTCATGGCATCGATTTTGGCATGATCCACACGAACCCCTTGTGCTGAGATAATGTTCCCAAGATACTCAACTTCCTTCTGTCCAAAAATACATTTAGACTGCTTGGCATGGAGATGATGGTCAGAGAAAAGTTGCATGACAAGATCCAAATGCTGGAGATGTTCATCCCATGTTTTACTGTAGATGAGGATATCATCAAAGAATACTAGAATGAATTTCCGCAAGTAGGGTCGAAATATTTTATTCATTAAGGCCTGGAATGTGGAAGGAGCATTAGTGAGGCCAAAGGGCATGACCAAAAACTCATAATGGCCATCATGTGTGCGGAAAGCTGTTTTAGGGATATCATCCTCATGAACCTGAATTTGATGATACCCAGAACGAAGATCCAACTTGGAGAAAAAGTGAGCCCCATGAAGCTCATCAACAATAGGAATTGGAAACTTATCCTTGATGGTGAGGTGATTAAGTGCTCAGAAGTCAATGCAGAGGCGCCATGACCCATCTTTTTTGCGGACAAGAAGAACTGGAGAAGAAAAGGAACTAGTGCTTGGGCAAATAATACCTTGCTTCAATAAGTCCCGAACGAGCATTTCAATCTCTGTTTTTTGGTCAAATGGGTAGCGATAGGGCCTGATGTTGGGAGGAACGCTGCTAGGAAGGAGCTGAATACGATGGTCTTATGGCCTGGAAGGTGGAAATCCCACTGGTTCAGCAAAGACACTTGTATATCGATCCATAATTTGTTGTAGATCCAAAGGAGTAGTGGAGACTGTTGATTGTTGCATCTGAATGGAATGGATCTGAGCGATGACACCATGTGAATTCTTCTTGAGGAGTTTTTCCATGCGATGTGAACTGATGATGTTGAGAGAACCTGGTTGTAATCCTGTCAATGTGTGTTTTTGTCCATTGAGAGAAAACTGCATCCAAAGTTCAGCAAAATCCCATAAGATAGGGCCAAGTGTGTGTAGCCATTGAGGGCCCAAAACCACATCACATCCGCCTAAGGTCAAGGAAAACATGTTAGATCACAAGGTATAATCTCCCATAGAGATATGCACATTTCGACACTTCCCTTTGCAAGGTAAGGTGCCCCCATTGGCAACCATGACTTCAAAGTTGGAGCAAGGATGGATAAAACAATCAGCTTGTTTGGCGATCCGAGGGTCAATGAAATTATGAGTGCCACCAGAATCAATGAGTATTGTAAGAGGAAGCTTCTTGAAGTAAGCCCTGACCCGCATTGTTCAGGGGGTGGTGATTCTAGCTAAAGCATGGAGAGATATATCTGGCTGGTCATCCTGAGATGGAGGGTCAATAGGCGGTTCCTGAATGTCGACCGGAGCATCCAATGTTTCTGGATCTTCGTCACCAATTTCAAAGGTAGGAGGAGAATCCACATCCAAGAGATAGAGCTTTTGCTGAACACATCTATGTCCCCGAGTGAATTTCTCATCACAATTATAGCAAATCCCCTTTTCTCTGCGTGCTTGCATCTCTGTTTCAGACAAACGCTTGATAGGAGTTGGCCGAGGAGCCTGTGGTATAGGTGGTCGTTGAGAACCCATATTTCGAAAGGGAACAAAAGTGGGTTTGGAGCATTGTTGGGTTGCAATCTTGTCTTTTTTCAACTTAGCCAACCCTAGGGCTTCCATCATTGTGTTGGGACAGAACATTTTAACCTCAGAGTGGATGGCCTTTAGATCACTGATAAAACAACTCCGGTAAAAGTCATCAGACAATCCTTCGGTGTGGTTGGCTAGTTTCTCAAATTTGGTTTGATACTCTGTCACAGTGCCAATTTGGTGAAGTTTAGTGAGGGCTCCTGTGAAGTCATCAAAAGCACTAGGACCAAATCGTTGCAAAAGGAGCTGGCAAAAGTCTGGCCATTTTGGCTCTTCATGAGCCTTGATGTACCAACGGTACCATTGAAGAGCTTCCTGTTCCAAATGAAAGGATGTCAGGGGAACTTTGTTGACATCAAAAGTATTATGCAGGCTGAAACACTGTTCTACACGATAGATCCATCCAGTTGGATCAGTACCATTGAAGCGAGGAAAATCAAGCTTCGGACCATAGAAATTGCTGGAAGAAGAGAACCCATTGTCTGATGAAGACTCGGTCTGCCATTTGTTGTTCACAGCTGAATGTTCAAGATGGAGGCCGAGAAATTTTTCATCCAGATCCAGGAGTTTGGCTTGGATGGTTGCAAGTGTGTCTTCCATGGTTTTTGCTCCTACACGGGTGACAACCATAACCAAGAGTTTTTTTTTTTGGTTGACTGGGTAGGAAAACAAAAACAGAAACTGCTTCAGTAAAAGAAAATCTGGACTTGGGAAAAAATATGAAGGGTAATTGGGGTTTGACTAGGTTTTGGACACTGTCGAATAGACAGGGAAGCAAAAATGAAGATTTCAGAAGCGGGGTGAAAGAATGGGAAAATTTGGCAGAGGGGGACAAAGAAGCAGAATTCAGAAAGGAACTCTATGGTAAAATTTGAAGGTGATTGGGTGAAATCTGAGGAAGTTATGGCAAATTCTAAAAATAGACAAATATGGGATTTTGGGCTTTGGGAAGGGGAATTGGGGATAGGGTCCTCAGGAATGAAATATGTAGAATGGGATGACAGGGGTTCCCCAAAAATTTCAAGAGAAAGAGAGTGAAAACAAGGAAGATATGGAGAAAAAACTGGAGCGGCTATGGCTACGGCTTCGAAGGGATCTAGAATAGATAAATCTACAACGACCTAGAAGTGAGTGGAAATAGAGGGATCTGAAATGGCGCCGAATGGATTGAAAACGGCTGGATCTGGAACGGCTTTTAGAATGGATCTGAATGGCTAGATCTGAAACGACGCAGCAGTGATCGACAACAGTTCAGCTGAAAATAGATATGGACCCCAGGTATGTACGACTTCCTAAGAGTTCAGGGGTTTCACTCGGCCACCAATGTTATCTGACGGCTTGCGTATTGGGGCAGTACCCCTCACTCCACGACTCAGGTAAAACTAATAACCGCTTTGCCACAAATGACAACTCTTGGTTTACCTCACGGGTGGGAACTAGTCAATCAGGTAGGGGTCGTTGCCCTTTTTGCTGGCAGGTCCTCTCAATGGGCCAGATACTTCAGGGTTCCTGTGGTACTCCTCACAATGAGTTTTAGGGCTTATGCCCAAGTACTTCCCATAGTTAAGCGGATAGGGATTATTCCCAAATCCGAACCTGCAACAAATGCGAAAAAAAAATTGACAGAAATTTCACCCAGCGAGCCTAAGAAAGTGCTCTGATACCAGATGTGAAGCACTTGCAACAATTAATTAATAAGAATATGCAAAATAGCAGAAATGACAGAACTCAGAATCACTTTTATATTGATCACAGGCCACTTCGAGGGGGCAACCTCCTATGAGCAAGCTCAATACAAATAACTTCACGGTGTCTTCATAGGTCTCAACACACACTTATATACTAAGTCTAGGCGCCAATACTATGGGTCAAAACCATGGGCCACTACAAACTATGGATCAACAATACTATGGGGGACTTACAAAGCATATGCACCAACAACAATAACACAAACTATTGATCAACAAATACTACGGGATGACTTACAAATCATATGCGTCCAACAACAATATACTAACAAAGTAAAGACATGGGTTCCTAACAGCCTCAATGGCAAGTTACCTTGCTTTCAACATGAGTTCACATCATTGGCTCTTGATTGAAAGATTCCATCGATTGTTCAACCTCATCTCATTGATTTACATTCGATGGTATGTACTGTGATACCTTGGGAATCATTGACATCAATGGTGATTTCCCTCGCTGGTAATCAAGTGGTTTCTACCATGCTCGACTCCAAGGCATTTGTAATCACATGGTTAGATTCATATCATTGCGGGTTCAACTTGAAGACCCTGGGGAAATCAGATCTTACTCACGTTGTGATGGATATTGTTTGAGTCATAATACACGGATCCACATTGTATTGGTCGTGGTTGTGTTATCATATCATCATGGATCTACGATTATGTCCAGTATCCATGATTGTGTTTAGTCAGTCCCTACTACCATGGATCTACAATGTATTGGCCAGAAGCCATGTTATGAGTCATGTGAGACTAGTATCTTAGATTTAGTTGTATTGCGGTATCTTCTTCCGTCCAACAAATCCTTGTCGTCAATCCTTACAAATCATTTCACTTGTCTTATTTTACCAGTTTCATGCTTTTGGGGGCATTCTGTTATACCAAACTCTCGTCATCATTAGCCATGTATCAACTCAGTTCCTTAATCCCTGAATTTTCCCTAGCTAGAACATCATTTAGCAAGTTGTTCACCTTGTTTTCCACCTTTCCTAGTGATGTTGGCGCACCCAGCTTCCTAGCAAGGGGTGCCAAACCTGGCTGGCGCCTAATGTACACTAGCATCATGCTCCATTGGCTCTTTATGTCCTCATGCAAGCTGCACCAAACCTTCTTGGCGCCTGTTGTCTTCATGCAGAGTGCTCCAAGGTTGGTTAGAGTAAATGACAAGGGGATTTGAGCGAATTCTCGAAGCTGGGTGACATGGATACCTATCCCTAATTGGTAGGGACAACTGGTATTTAGTTCCTAACCTAATGTGAAGATCCCTTAGACCTCTCCCCGTAATCCTCAACCTAATCTATCCTCTTAGTCTTATAAATAAGACCTATCTCTCCATTGAGAAGGGAGGAAGGAATATAGCACTTACATGCTGGTGGAATTACTCTAGGTGATCCCTATTCATCTCTTGGGAGGCACACACACCCGTTGGAGGCTTGGCTTGGACTATTGGAGGAAGGTTACAACGTTAAGGATTGGGTTGTAATCATCACTCTTCTATGTATTTCCCATTTATTTACAGTAATATAATATCTTTCTATAAATGTATTTGTGTCAATGATATTTAGAGCTTTATTCCTTAATTGTTAGCTTAGATCAGTTAGTGTTTAGATGTGCTTTTACTATTTGTTTGTCTCTATATGCTTGATAGGGTTTTGCAGCTATAGATTTGAAGACCACAGAGCTTGGACCGACAAAGAGGAGAAAGATTCACGAATATGAAGGTAAGACATCTATCTAATTTAATCTATGATTGATCTAGGAAAGTAGATATATATTCTATATTCATTTGTTCTAGATCCACCTGGACTAGGGAGATGACGCTCACGTCTACTCGCGTTCCCTCAAGTAGATTATCCATAAATAGGTGGTGATATCATGTTTTTGAATCTTAGTGAGCCAATGAGAAAGCTTACATGAAAGGTGTGAAAATGCTCATAGTAGATCCAAGAGATGATGTAAACCTCACAATGAAACAATTTAGGAATAATAGAAGAAGAATAGAGCAGTAGAAAATAGACCCAAAGGAGCTCCGATAGAGGCAGAATAATTACACATGTTACATTAATCTGAATAGTAAAACAGTAATTATACAATGCTCAGGATTCGAATACACTAGGTGTGATTTGAATTAGCCTGCATGGATAGATCCAAAATCAGTGGAGTGTCATCAAAGCACAACTAGAAGTCTATCTCATTATCGGTGGAGTCATCAATGCACAAGTAACTGTCAACCATCAATCAAACTGAGTCTAACTGAGTGTGGTAGGTGTAACTGGCACATGGAGGCACTAACTAAATGAAGGAGGCTCAGTGGAGAGTGCATGAGGAGCTATATGGAGTCAGAATGGGAAGTTTAGTCTCATCGGAGGTCCATCGGAGTGATACAGTTGGTTGAGAGTCAGTCTATCCTTAAATCAAGGAGAGAACTAAGGATAACTCAACTAACTAAAGTGCAACTGGAGTGGTAGGTGAGAAAAGGTGCCCTTCTCAAGTGGTGGGTGAGAAGTGGGCACCTCCCTGCATAGGAGGGATAAAACTGATCTGAGAGAAGTTCTCGGGGCTAGCTAACTGAGGGATAGGTGCTGGGACTGATGACTGGGATGCATGCAATGGCATGCATGCATGCAGAATGCATGCTGCATGTAGAAATGCATGCAAGACTGATAATGAAAATAACTGAAATGCTGGTAGGACTAGGATGAGGTATAGGAATATACTAACACCCCCCCTTTATCCATCCTGGGCCCTAGTAACTAGGACCAAAGGTCACCCATACAATCAAAACAAATGATAGAAAAATAAAGAATTGTCCATAAATTGAGGAAATGGGGAAAAACTCATGGGAAAAATACCCCCCCTAAAAAGAGCAGTAAAATAACTCAAAGAACCATCATACTAAGCAGAAAAGAAAGAAGCTTTCATCAGTGAAAAATTTTGCAAAAAACTTGGTATGTTGTTCCTCTGTAGGATGCCAAAAAAGGTGCTAGATCTGGATCTGGTCTTCTGATGTGCCTCCCACTGTGTAGGGTATGTAATGGACAAAGAAAGTCTTTCAGAAATTCTTTCTGTAACTGGAACGAATGGTTCATTATGAGTCTTCCCAAGGGATTGAAGAGTGAACCCCACCATCATGCTGTATCTATCATGGAGAGGTAGATGGCATAATTCAAGGTTGGCATGGTGCTGAAATCTAGTAGTTCTGTGAGCAGATGGATCCTCAATTGTGTTCTCGGTAGCTGCAAGGACTATGTAAGCCCATGTTGGCCTTGTCTCTGGATTGAGAATATGTGTTGGTTCTGGATATGAATTTGAATGTTATTGAACTTTGATCTCAACATCAAGATCTTCATCTTCATCAGAAGAAGAGTCACTTGAATCTTCATCAGATTCCGAAGGAGTAGGAAGAGAGAAGGGCAGAAAATGAGAGAACTCATATGCCTTGGAGGCATGATTTGCAAACCCTTTTGCTATAGTCTTCCCAGTAGAGATTTCTATGATCTCAACTGTGTCGAGACCAAAAGTCACCTTCTTAGGTGATCTGGTGTGAGTCATTTGATATACAGACAACAAATTTGTTGTAAAGGAGGGAACGAATAGAACATTCTTGAACATGCCATGCTCCATATGTACTGTACCCGATCCTTTGGAAGAGATCTGAGAGTTGTCTCCCATGTGGATAGTAGGCCCATCTTTGAGATCTAAAGAAGAAAATGATTCTTCAGAGGAAACCATGTGGTTGGAGGCTCCAGAATCTATGAGAAGGGCCTTTGATTTTGAAAAACCAGCCATCAATGCATGGAAATCCTCATGACCATCAAATCCACTTCTAAAATCAGGCATCTTTGCATCTTTTGGAATAACAATTTTGTTCTGTTCAAGAAGCTTGGTTAGTAGGTCTATTTTCTTGTGCATGCAAGCTTTCTTAGGATGGTTTCCTCTCTCGCAGTAGGGACATGTAGATCTCTTATGTTTGTCCTTCTTGGAGCTGGAGGATCCTTTTGATGGACTTGACTTATCATTCAACTTGGATTTAGATGGCTTCTTATCCTTGTCTTTTTGCCTCCCTTTTACATTCGTCCCACTTGCTCCTCCAGCTAGAAGAGCTTGATATTTGGAGGCCTTTATGGCACCCATTTGAATCAATTTGTCCTCTTCTTGAATGAGAACTTTAGTGAAGACTTCTAAGGTTGGAAACTTCCATCCAGGGATTGGCATTCGTCCAGAATGGAAGATAGATACAAACACTGAAAACTGAGATCCTAGTTTGCTTGGAATGGAGAGCACCAATTGTTCATAAGTTTTAGTGATGCCACAATGCTTGCATTGCAAAACCAAGCTCTTAAATTTTGAGAAGAATTCTTGAATGCTCTCAAAAACTGCTAGGTTGAAGGGCAACCAATTCATTTTCGAGAATGTGGCCTCTTAGCCCATCTTGTTTGCCAAAATGACTCTCCAATTTTGTCCATAACTCATTTGGAGACTTCAATCCTTCAACATGAAACAATAGATCTTTAGACATATGAAGGCATATGTAACCAAAGGCTTCATCCATTTTATTTAGATGCTTGGTTTTCTCCACAACTACATGTGGTATGGGATCTTTTTCAAATACCAATCTGGATAGCTGTCTATTCCACAAGTGTAATTTCATCTCACTCTTCCAATCAAAGTAATTGAAGGGAGTGAGGATCATAGGAGAGAAAGGATCATTTGAATTGCTCATCTTGACTGTTGGAACAAGTGCAAAGTGAAATTGCTACTACAACTGCTGGAACTTCAAAATACCTGCAAAAAACTCTCAAGAAAGGAGGTAGAATATACTCTCAAATGGCTCTGATACCATGTGAAAATTCTCACAGTAGATCCAAGATATGATGTAAACCTCATAATGAAATAATTTAGGAAGAATAGAAGAAGAATAGAGCAGTAGGACATAGATCCAAAGGATCTTAGATAGAATAATTACACATGTTACATTAATAAGAATAGTAAAACACTAATTATACAATGCTCAGGGTTCGATTACACTAGGTGTGATTCGAATTAGCCTGCATGGATAGATCCAAAATCACTGGAGTGTCATCAAAGCACAACTAGAAGTCTATCTCATCATCGCTGGAGTCATCAATGCATAAGTAGCTATCAACCATCAGTCAAAATGAGTCTAATTGAGTGTGGTAGGTGTAACTGGCACATGGAGGCACTAACTGAATGAAGGAGGCTCAGTGGAGGGCGCATGAGGAGCTATCTGAAGTCAGAATGGGCAGTCTAGTCTCATCAGAGGTCCATCAGAGTGATACATTCAGTTGAGAGTCAGTCTATCCTTAAATTAAGGAGAGAACTAAGGATAACTCAACTAACTGAAGTGGAACTGGAGTGTTAGGTGAGAAAAGGCGCCCTTCTCAAGTGGTGGGTGAGAAGTGGGAACCTCCCTGTCTAGGAGGGATAAAACTGATCTGAGAGAAGCTCCCGGGGCTAGCTAACTGAGGGCTAGGTGATGGGACTGATGAATGGGATGCTTGCATGCATAATGCATGCTGCATGCAGAAATGCATGCAAGGCTGATACTTAAAATAACTGAAATGTTGGTAGGACTAGGATGGAGTATAGGAATATACTAACAAAAGGATCATTTGCGATGATAGGAACTTAATAGCGGGTAAAAGCACTTTTACCTCTATGTGCTTATCGAGAATGAGATGCCTAAATTTATCAATTTCCTTGACTAGAGAGTATGTGTGTTGTTCAATCAAGGAATATTTTGCAGGAGAATAGCCAATATGGATTCTTCAATAAAATTTGTATAAATAATGAAGTCCTTTGTAAAATCGGGCATAACAAGAATAGGGGTAGAACAAATAGCTTTATTGATCTTAGTGAATGCATTTGTAGCGTTCTTATCCAACAGAATGTTTGGTCGCCCTTGAGCAAGTTGTGCACAGGTTTAACTATGTGGGAAAACTCAGGAATAAATATATGTACAAAGTTAATCTCTCCCATGAAAGCTTGAATCCATTTCTTGGAGGATGGAGTTGAAAGGATTTGGATAGCTTTCACTCTTGTGGGATCAATGTTGATCCTTTCATCGGAAACTATATGACCAAGTATTTTCCATAAAGTAGTGCCAAAAATAGATTTGGTTGGGCTTAGTGATATGCCATTTTTACGGTAGAATGAAAAAATGTGCCTAATATGTTTGAAGTTATATTTTCTAAACTTGAAGTGGATAGTGAGGTCATCTAAGTAGACTGTTTATAAATCCAATGAAATCAACAAAGGGAATATGCATGGCCCATTGGAAGGTAGCACTGGCATTAATTAGGTCGAAAGACATGCATTCATATGCGAAGGTGCCCCATATGGCGGTGAAGGTAATTTTATATCTATTAGATCGTTTAAGGTAGATCTGATGGTACCCATGAAAATCCATCAAGAAAGGAAATCATTTGGAACCCAGTGACCTGCTGTAAAATCGGTTCCAATTTAGGTATGGGGAAGTTCTCTTTAACAATTGCCTTGTTGAGGGCATGGAAATCAAAACATTGGTGTATGTCACCATTGTTTTTTTGAAATGGTTCCAAGTTCAATACCCATTTTGAGTATTTGACTGGAAATATTATGTGGGAAGAAAACATTTTGTCTAACTCCTTTCATATAGTGGCTTCCAAGGCTAGGTTGACAGGTCTCTACCTTTAACAAATTGGAGTGGCATCCTCCCTAATTGGAATGGCATGATGAATGATGCCAAGATAAAAGCCTCACAAGTCAAAATAGGACTAGGAAAAGATATCATGAAACTCAAGGAAAATACCAATCAGCTTCTCCTTTTATTCTTGAGATCGGGTAATTTCTATGTATAGAAATTTTGGTTATTCATCAGACCCTATTTTCACAAGCATCATATCATTGATCTTTCTATTAGACTCTTCCTTTTTAGTGTGATGATTTTTAGCTTAGCTTGAAGATAATGAATTTTCTAAAGGTGTTAACCCCTTTGAGAACTTATTCTTCTCTAAATCGATGATCCGAGTAAACTCATTTGGCTCATTGGTGAGAACACATGTAATCTTTCATAACTAGCAAATACTTGTCAGTATTCTTCGTTGTCAAGAAGATGTGGTTTGTAAAGGGACACCAGAGGACACTCTGGTTTCTCTTGAAATATGTTCCTATCTGATCGGGCTACATAAGAAACTAGATTGTCAACAATAGCATTCAATCCTATATGGATATGCGTGATATTAAAACATGAGACCTTTTTTATCACCTCTGAGGCCATACTGGTGTATATATTCATGAGTTTGATGGATGGTGTGTATATATTTTTCTCCATATTTATAATACATTTTGAGTAACCAAACATAGTTAAGCTATGGCGTACTAAGGCTAGAGCATTCTCAACACCCAATAACAAGGATTCAAATTCGGCTACGTTGTTTCTTCATGCAGAGTTCAAGCGGTATGCAAACTATTGAACCTTCCTAAGAGTGGTATAAGGATGATCCTTGCTCCATTTCCCTCAATTGAAGAGGCACCATTGAAGTGCATATTCCATATTTGATCATGAGGACCATCAAGGGAAATGGGTTTACGATTCTCAATCTCTTCTTCTGAAAAGATAGAGTAGACCCCAGGATCTGTCTCTACGAAATTGATTGTTGGTTGCAAAAGTGTTTCGATGTAAGGGACTATTTGATATTCAAAAAAAAAACAGTGATGTTTATAATACCTTTGGGGACTATTAAGTGTGAACCATCCATTGAATAGTATCCTCTAGTTGGGGATTTCCAATCTCTTTCAAGAATGAGTGAATATATACTCACACCCATATCCATAACTTGGATATTATAAGTAGTATGTATCTCAGGGTGAGAACACATGAGTAGAGTAATGTCCTTGACTTCACCTATGGTATTCTATTGTTGTTTATTAAAGGCAGGCATATTATGTGGATTTTCATTGATACACGTAAGTACTAACTCCTCCATGATAGTTTTTGACATAACATTTGAGCCTGAACCTCCATGTTTAAAGCAACAGTGGGAAACTTTGTTATAGATATTCATTGATACGTGGAATGGAGGATTTTGCACAAAAATAGAACCTACATTATAATTTTTAGATGCCTTTTTTTTATTTCAACAATCATATTGGTGCTTAGGAATTGAGGGAGAGATATAACACTGTTGGAGGAGTCTTCAACCATGATTTTTTTAAGGTTTTCTGTTTGCTCAAGAATTCATGCAATATCTAGTAATGTGATGTTGTATTTAACCTTATACAAATCCTCGATTATGTTGTACTATTCAATTTTCCAGATGATTAAGCAGCTAAATGTTGCTAGGAAGTTTGAGGTTGACTACCACTTTTAAAGGTACTAGTAGCAGGATGTTTTTTAGCAAAATTGTTGAAATTTCTGTTGAAATTAACGACTTTATTCATGTTATTGAAGGTATGACTTCTCATAATAGAAAATACATCTTTCTCATCTACCCAATCTTAATTTTTTGTCGCTTGGTCAATTCTTTTATTGAAAATATACTCCGTAGTGGTTTTCATTGACTCCCAAGTGTTGGGATCATGATGTTCATTGCAAAAGTTACTCCATGGATGGTTTAAAATGGTTTTGTTTTGGACATTTGGGGGTGTATTTTGATGAAGAGGGGGGAGTGTTAGACCAGTACTCGGTTGAGCGATCATATATGGTACCTTTATGTAATGTCCCCTCCCTAAGGACCCCATGATAATTCTACTACCTTAGCAACCCCTATAGGCTATGGAAAAATTTAATAAGTGAAGGGGTTAAATTTGAGGCATTAATTATCAATTTTAATTAATGTTTAGACTTAGGATAGTATGCCATGCTTAAATTGTAAATATATTTTATTTTGGTTATGAGTGGATGTTATTAGGTGGCCAAGGAGGGTGCACAAGTGATATTGTGGAACCTATGAGTTGTCATCCATAATGGAAACTAGAAGAAAATCAAGAAAGCCACTAAAAAGATGGATGGCCGCCCAAAAGTAGGAAACTCGGAAAAGTAGAAAGCATGCAGAAAGGAAGGAAAGTCCATAAAAGTAGAAAGAAGAGGAAAAGTGGGAAAAAGCACTGGAAAAGTAGGAAATAAGAGAAAATCCAGGAAAACCAAGAAAACCAAGAAAACCAAGATGTTTCCAAAAGCAAAAAAACAGTCCAAAGCAGAAAGGAAACAAAGCAAGGAAAAAATAAGATAAAAGCATTCAATGAGGGCACATTAGTGATATGGATGACCACACTCAATCTATCCATAGATAATTTCATGATTATAAACGCAGGTGGTGTGCCCCCTATCATATCTTTTTCCATTTTGGATATTTGTCTTGAGAGCTTTGCTTCTTAGAGGCTTGGGACACATTCTCCTACCTAGCTTTGTGTGATGTGCCCGATTGCAACTTTGTTCCTCTCATATTTAAAGTATCATTGCAGCCATTAAATTCTAAATTGCAGGTCTGATACAATTCACATCTTTAAGGATTCAAATCTTCAGATTTGGTGCAAAGATTGATGCATGTTTATTGTGATTGCAATAAGATTTATCCATAGAAGAGAGCAGTTGGATCAATTGCCCCGCATGAGAGTTATATTAGTTTTTCTTGTTCCTAACATGAGCTTACATATGATACTTTCCTTCCCAAGTCTGTGATCTAGTAGTTCCATCCTTTCTTCTCATTCTCCTACTCAAGATCCCTGCTTCTATATTGTCAAATCTTAAAGGTTTAAAACTCTATGTATGTTTGGTTACAGAATGCTATCAATTTATACTATAAAATTATAATGGAAGCTTGTTGTTGGTAATTTACATTTATTTGAACTCATATATCAGTTTCGTGGGTGAATTAGTTAGCCTTTGAGGCTGTTTGAATTTCTTTATTTCAATGCTTACTCCATAACATATTAAATTTGACTAGTTTCACAGAATTTGTAATAAGTTGGTTTTTGTAATTCCAATTGTCAGTATGTGAGTCATTTTAGGTTTATAAGCTTCTTATAAACCCATCCCAATCATTGGTTCTAAAATTTGTGACCCTCTAAGGTCATTTGGAATTGTCTGGAACTTGACTAGCTGAGCAGTCTTATGTAGGGCACTTATCTTTTTGGCCTCCAAATCTCTATAAAATTGCTTCTAAACCTCTATATAATTTATGTATCATGGTGGGGAAAATACATTTATGCTACCCTAGGTCTTATTACTTCTAGTTAAGAAACAAAATCCTTGGGTTTCCATACAAGTCCTAGGGATATTGCCTCAGATTCTTTGGCTTTGCGAAAGGGTCATCCCAGTCGTGAAGCACCCATAAATGTACCATTGTCGATTAATTGGCCTTGTAGTCATTTTATTAGCATCCTAGCAAGTCTAAATTTCATCTTGCCATAAATTGGTAGTGTCTAGTGTTGTTTGGGTTTTTCCTCCAGAATTCTAGTCAAACTAGCTAGTCAATTGTTCCAAGTAACCCACTGTTTGTTTATTTTTTTTGCAAATTTTGAGTTAATGTCCCTGTGATCATATTAGGTACATTACAGTGGTATCATAGCTTGTTACTATGAACCTTATCTTGAGTTCCTTTTATTATTCCCAAGATAAAACCATCCCTAGAGAAGAAGGACCCTGAAGAGTCCCCTGCAAAAGAAGAAATTAGTTCCACCCATGCCGAGATTCGAGAAGGATAATAAAGTATGGGGGAGAGTGGTAAGAGTAGATAAGATAAGGAGGACATGTTTTCACAAAGCATGTTTAACGTCATGGAGAACTTCACCCAAGTGAAAACAGAAACCAAATACAGCTTGTCCAAACTTGTAGACAAGCAAGATGGAGATTGCAATAGCAGTGGTTCTCATCAGGAGGACAAGAAGAATTTCAAAGAGCATATATTTTCCAATGCTGGGCCACACAATCGGCCACATAAAATAAGGGATTTTCCAAGTCCCACTAATCCCAAGTTCCTTGAGCATAGAATGGAAGAGCCTAAAATGTAGTTTGAATTAGTTACACCCTTGGAGGTTCATCTTGCAGAATACATGGCCTTGGATGAGGAGTGTAAAAGTCATTTGACCTTCAGAGAATATTGTGACTCTAAATACAAGTTCAAATAAAGAGGAGGTAACAGAATGGCCACTCAAAATTTTGAGTTGCAAATAACCATTGGTAAGATCTCCCTCCCCTACTTTAATGGATCTTCTAAATGCACTACTAGCTCTTGGGTACATAAGCTAGATACTTACTTTCAATTGAATCCTATGGCTGAAAGGGATTCCATTAAAATGGATACCTTGCATTTAGAAGGATAAACTAATGATTGGTGCTTTCATGGTTTGATAAATTTGGGGCATGATACTGTAACCACCTATGAGGAGTTCACAAGAAGGTTGGTGAATATGTTTGATAGGAGAGATGCTGAAATGTCATTCAGAGATCTTTCCCAATTGAGGAAATCTAGAACTCCTGAGGCATACATTTCATAATTTCAAAAGTTTATATTCATGGTGAATTATATATCTGAATCTTCTTAGTTATTTTTTTTACAGAAGGACTAGCAGAGCCAATTCAGGGACTAGTTAAATCTCATCAACCTACAACATTGCAGGATGCCATGAACAAGACTAGAAATCTTCAAGATGTTATTCCAAGAACTCGATTCCCACCTAAGAGTATTTTTCCTCCTAAGGTCAAGGATAAGAGATCCTCTCAAAAGGTTCCTTGTGGAAATTTCAAGAAATATAGTTTTTCTAGAGACCAAGATGAGCTAAGGAGAAATAAGTTGTGCTTTTGATGCTAGGATCCATGGGTTCGAGGCCATAAATGTGCTAAGGGGAAAGCGCACTACATAGAGGTATTTTTTGAAAGTGAATAGGAACAAGATAATGAGGGGCACCCAATCCTTCCAAAATAATATTATGAATCATCAAAAGAAGAGCATCCAAAACCGGAGTCCGAAAAGATTGTTGTTATGTCCAGAGTACCAAGGTTCCATACTATTCAATTCAAGGGAGTAGTCCAAGGCCAAAGGGATACTATTTTGGTGTATGGAGGATCCACTCATAATTTTATTGATCTTGCAATGGTGGAAAGAATAAATATTCCCACCCAATCTTTTGATGGATTCACTTCCATGATCCCTGGGAACAATTCCATGGATTGCACAAAATGGAGTCCCAAGCTGTAAGTGACTATTGGGGATTATACAGTGACTGATAATTTCTACGTTGTGAATGTGGCTGACAAAAACATAGTGTTGGGAGTTCAATGGTTGTTCTCAATTGGTGATCATACTATGAACTACAAAATTATGGAAATGAGATTCGAAAGTTTTGATGGAAAGTGAGTAGTTCTGAAAGGTATGAACACCTATCCAAATCAAGTGGTGTCTTCCCATAACATGAGGTCTATACTAAGGCATGGGTACATAGAGTGGGATGATGAATGCTTCATTTCCTCAAAAGTATCATCCCTTGACTTTTCACAACATCCATATGATATCAAGAAGTTGCTTAAGAAGTATGAGAATTTTTTTGGAGACCTCCCTTCTGGCAAGCTATCGAATAGAGGAGTTGAGATTTTGATAGAGCTAGAGGTAGGAACACTTCCTATCATGAAATTACCCTATAATAATCCCAAGAATATGAAAGATGAAATTTAAACGGCTATAAAATACCTTCTTGAGCTATGATTGATCAGGCCAAGCTCAAGTCCACTTGCTTCCTTAGTAGTTTTAGTGAATAAGAAATATAGTACACTGAGGATGTGCATATCCTACCGAGATCTGAACAAGAAAACCATAAAGAACCTATACCCAATCCCAAGAATTGATGATTTGATGGATGAGATACATGGTGCCAATTTCTTCTCCAATATGGACCTTCGATCTATGTACCATCAAATCAAAATGAGGGAAGAAGAAATACAAAAGACAACTTTTGACTATCACTCTGGGAATTTTGAATTCTTTGTCATGCCATTTGGATTGACTAATGCACTTGAAAATTTTCAACCTTGCATGAATAGAGTGTTCAGTAAGGAGATCCATAAGTATGTATTAGTTTTTTTTTTATTATATATTGATTTATAGCAAAACTTGGGAAGAACACTTGCAACATTTGAAAGCAGTACTAAATATTCTTGCAGATCAATCATTGTATGCCAACCTGCCCAAATGTGAGTTTGGAATGACTAATTTGTTGTATCTTATCCATGTGATTGGACAAGAGAGGGTGAAATTCCACATAGAAAATATCCAGGCCTTTCTTGATTGGCCAAGCCCCAAAAATGTCACAGAATTGAGAGGATTCCTTGGTTTCTGCACTTCCTATAGAATTGTTTTAAAGGGTTCTCTCAACTGGAATTGCCCTTGACTGATCTTACCAAGAAGGAATATTTATGTTGGTTAGAGTAAGATGAAAGAGTTTTCAAGAAGATGAAGGAATTAATGAGTAGTTTCTCGGCCCTTTCTCTACCTGATTTCACTCAGCCCTTTGTGCTTCAGTGTGATGCCTCGGGAGAAGGCATTGGAGCTATTCTGATGCAAAATAAGCACCCAATTTATTTTGAGAGCATAAAATTATAGCCACATGAAAGACACTATTCCATATATGATAAATAAATGTTGGCCATTATGCATGCTTTGGCCAAGTTCTAACAGTGTCTGGTGGGTAGCAAGTTTGTGCTCAAAACTGATCACAACTATTTGAGTCATTTGTTGACTCAAAAAGAGCTCAACGATAGGCAGAAAAAATGGATGATTAAAGTCCAAGCCTATGATTTTGATCTAGATTACAAGAAAGGAACAATGAATATAGTTTCATATGCTCTTTTAATAAAACCATCCCTTTCTTTAATGGAGGTTCCCATTGGTTGGAAAGATCAGCTAACCATTGAGTACGCTAAAAATCAATTTGCATGTGAACTGTTAGATGGATTTATTAAACATTATTTGTATAAAGTGTTACATGGAGCCATCTATTAAAAATATAGAATTTATTTGGTACCAGGATTAATATTGAACTAGAGGGTTTTTGAAGTTTCCCATGATTCCCCTTTGGAAGTACATCCTGGTTACTTGAATACTTACAGGAAAATTAGAGAGAGGTTCTCATGGAAGGGCCTCAAGAATGATGTTATGAATGTTAGAATATATAATGATGACTTATGTGATATATTGGTAAAATATCATTTAAATGCATAAAAAACTCTAATGTTATAAAATAGAGTTATCCCACATGCATCATTTTAATTATATCCTTTGTCACCATTCTCTATATAAAGAGGATGAAATTCATTTATCCCATATGTATTATGGGATGTATTGTAATCCAAACCTCTTGGTATATAATAGAGGTGAAGGAGACCCTTTTGGATATATGTGTTGATTGTAATTCATCACACATCACATGTTGTATATGTAATTTGTACACACATTGATTGATGGAAGATGCAACCCTTCTCGTGGACGTAGCCCAATTTGGTGAACTACGTATATCTGGTGTTCTCCTTTTCTTTGTCTTTTTATGTTCATGTTGATATGTTATTGTTGCTTAGATAGGTAAGCTAGTTTATCTAGATCTTAATCTCTGACATGGTATCAGAGCTAGTTTCTATGATCTAGCACCTTCTATAGCTTTCATCAATAACTATTATCATTTGGGCATGTTTCTGCAGCTTTTTACTTCTAACCCTAACTATGTTGTGTAGTTTTTTGCATAAATGTTTCAAGGGTTTCTTGATGTTATTTTTGTAGATCTATATGTTTTTTAGATTTTCCTCAAGGAGATCTATCTTTCAGTTATTAGATCGGTATTTTTCGTCCAAGTTTGGTAGTCTTTGTGCAAGTTTCTTTGCTGCGAACTCACAAGTATACTACAAACCCATGACTTTCAGTGTACAGACCCACGTGTGCTATGGCATACTCGTGATTATTCTACTGCGAACTTGCGTTTGCTTCAATATAACCGTGACTTCACTATACAGGGACCCACGAGTGCTTTGACCTTACTGTATAGAGACCCGCAAATTTCTGGTCATAACTGTGTCTTTCTCCTTTACAGACCCACAAATCTGTGACTTCTCTATGCATAACCCGCAAGTACATGCAAGTTTACTTTGAAAGACCTGGGAGTGACATTATTTCACACCTGTTCTAAGGGCTGTAGGTAAAGTTTCTTTTTTTTTTTTATCTTGGAAAAGTTTCATCTCTTATCTTGAAATTCTTGTCATGAGCTTCTTGATCTCTTTGCATTAGGATTTTTGTTATGATTCATCATATTTATAGAGGTTGTCTCGTTCTTATGTGTCTAACCTTCCTTGTGTGGAAGATGTTTTGACATTTTCAGGAGCATGGATCTCTAGTATAGTAATGGTGGCATCAATCAATGACCCTATGCTTAGGACTTAGTTGTTTAATGACTATATTTTCATATCTATAAGTGATATTATTTTGGTCTCACTCTTATAATCATGATAATGAAGCTTTTATTTGTGTTATCTTTTGATCATTATTTGCTTTATTTATATTTTATTTCTGACCTTTGTGTAAAAGAAATTTCATTTTTTATAGGTAATATCTTTATGATCATTATATTTTTGGACTTGTCATAAGTTCTTTAATTGGGGTATAGTTTCTTTTCCATGTATTGTAGAGATTGTATCTAGTTCCTGTTTTTTTTGTCTCTAACGTTCATATATGGAAGCATTGACATTTCCAAGGAATTTCATCTCGTGTATATTTACATAGTGTTAACAAGAAATGAACCCATGATTAAGACCATTAGTGACTTGTCATTTCATAATTTTTTATAAGTGATATCATGAGTTAATCATAATTTTCTATATGTTGATCATATTAAACATTTTGATTTATTTTCATATATATCATGTCATGTTTATTTCGTTCATCTTTTACTCAATATTTATATGGATTTGGGAAATATTATAATCTTGAAATATTTATCGTGAGCACCTTGTTCTTGATGCAATGGGATTTCTATTCTTATGATTGCAGAGGTTACCCTGTTCCTACTTGTCTCTAATGTTCCTATATGAAAGCATTGACATGTTCTATTTGTCTCTAATGTTCCTATATTGAAGCATTGACATTTTCAGGGCATTCATCTCTTGCATATTAACATCATACTAATAATAAATGCACCTATGCTTAAGATTTGTTGCTTGATGACTAAATTTTCATATATTTAAGTGAAATCTTGGCTCATTATTCTATCTTGGTATCTATTATGCTCACTCATGTTTATGCTCCTCTCTCCTTTATCATAACTTATCCTGTCATTTTTTGATAATCTTTTGCTCAAATTTATATGGTCTTGCATAGAAGCAACATCATTTATTTATATGTTCTTGAGAAATGTCATTTTACCATATCTTATGTCTTTTGGGTTTATCATGTTTTTTATATGCTTTATTCTTGGAAGTTCCTTTGTGCAGATTCATTATCCCTGTTGTGGGATAGCTTGCTTATGTTATTCCTTCCTTGTTTAAGCATATGTTGGTTGCAGATCTTTGGTTCCTCTTAAGAAGGAATGTAATGTTTAATTTTTTTTATCATGTTCTATCATATTTCAATAATTTTTTATGATGGACATCCATCTTCTAGTGTTAAATTAATGATGTTCATCTGTATGATATCATTTTTGATGTATAGACCATTGGGATCTTGTTTCTTTGGACATCCATCTGTATGATATTGGAAGAATGTCTGATATCTACATGCATATTGGCCATCCGGGTATTTTGTACACTGTTGTGGTGTTCTTAGCCACATGTTATGTTGTATCAGCCATCAGAAGGTATCTGTAAAGTGGTGTGGATGTTATATCGGAGTTTTTCAGCTATCAGTTATGATTGTGGTGATTTAGGCATCTTGTGGATCTAGTAGCCATGATGGATTCTCTTTAGATCTGGGCATCTTGTTGGTGGATTGCGTCACATGCTTGTTTCATCGTACAACCTGGTTCATGTGCACTTTAATGATTCAGTGAGAAGCAGATGTTGTCTTCATCAAATCCATGAGGCGAAGTGTGTTTTATTCGCATCTTATGGAGCATTCTGGAAGTTGTCATCATGGGGGATGTTCGGGTGTTTCCACCTTCCTTCCATTTGTATTCTTTCTCCGAGTCATCATTAAGGGAGAGTGTTAGAATATATAATGATGACTTATGTGGTATATTGGTAAAATATCATTTAAAGGAATAAAATAACTCTAATGTTATAAAATAGAGTTATCCCACATGCATCATTGTAATTATATACTTTGTAACGATTCTCTATATAAAGAGGAGGAAATTCATTTGTCCCACATGTATTATGGGATGAATTGTAATCCAAACCTATTGGTATATAAGAAAGGTGAAGGAGACCCTTTTCGATATATGTGTTGATTGTAATTCTTCACACAACACATGTTGTGTATGTAATTTGTACACACATTGATTGATGGAGCTTGATGTGATGCATATGTGAGGATGCCATGTAGTATTTGAGACCTTTTTCATATTAATGGAAGATGCAACCCTTCCCATGGACGTAGCCCAATTTGGTGAACCACGTATATCTGGTGTTCTCCTTTTATTTGTCTCTTTATGTTCATGTTGATATGTTATTTTTGCTTAGATAGGTAAGCTAGTTTAGCTAGATCTTAATATCTGACAATGAATCATGTGAGAGAGTGTAGCACATGCCAACAAAACAAGATTAAGCACATACATCAATTCGGGATACTACAACCACTACCGATTCCGGAGCAAAAGTGTGAGAGCATTTCAATGGACTTCATCACGGGTATGCCCAAGGTAAAAAGGAAAAGACTGCATATTTGTTGTAGTAGATAGACTTACTAAATTTTCACATTTCTTTGTAATTCCATAAACTAGCTCAACAACCCAAATTGTTGAACTTTTCTTTAAAGAAGTGTTCAGATTACATGTATTTCCAAAAATAACAATCAGTGATAAAGATAGTAAGTTCACCAGTGTTTTTTGGAAATAGTTGCTTAAATTTGTGGGGATAGATTTGGATCTTAGTACAAGTTACCAACCCCAAACTGATGGGAAAATTGAGAGGTTCAATAAGTGGTTGCAAGGATATCTCATAAATTATGTTACAGGGAAGCAAAAGACATGGATTAGGTGGTTTCATATGGGTGTATTCTGCTACAACACTTGTTATCACATGTCTATTAGCATGTCCCCCTTCAAATCCTTGCATGGATATGAATCCTCCACCTATGTTGATCATTTTTTTGGAGAAGTAGAGAAAAAGCAAAATACTGGATCCAAGAAAGTCAAGATATATTGAGAGCACTCAAGGATAACTTGAAAACTACTCAAAATCAACAGAATATGTATGCAGATAGAAGCATAACAGAGCATAGATTTCAAGTGGATGAATTAGTCTACTTGAGGTTGCATCCATACACACAATCATCCTTGAAATGTAAAGGGGCATAAAAATTAAAACCAGTATTCTATGGTCCTTAAAGAGTTGTGAGGAAGGTAGGAGAAGCTGCCTATGAGTTGTACCTTCTAGAAGGAAGCAAAGTGCATAATGTATTTCATGTCTCATGCCTCAAGAAAGCAGTTGGGAAGTAGGTGACAGTATCATCAGAACTTCCACCATTAGATGATGAAGGGAAACTAATATTGGTACCAGAAAGAATTCTAGAAATAAGAGAGAGAATGGTAAGGAATAGGATCATCAAGGAATATCTTGTTTCAAGGAAAGGCATACCCAGTGAATATTCCACTTGGGAGAATGAGCAAGTATTGAAGCACCCTTAGTTACAATTTTTTGAGGACAAGAAATTTTTGGTGGGAGGAATGCAATATCCCCTCCCTAAGGACCCCATGGTCATTCTTCTACCTTAACAACCCCTATAGGTTTTGGAAAATTTTAATAGGTGAAGGGGTTAAATTTGGATGCATTAATTATCAAGTTTAATGATTTTTTAGACTTAGGATAGTATGGCATGCTTAAATTGTAAATATATTTTATTTTTATTTAATTTTGGTGATGATTGGATGTGCTTAGGTGGACAAGGAGGGTGCACAAGTGATCTTGTGGACCCTATGAGCTGTCATCCAAAATGGAAACTAGAATAAAATCAAAGAAAATCAACAAAGCCACTAAAAATATGGATGGCATCCCAAAAGGAGGAAACTCAGAAAAGCATAAAGCATGCAGAAAGGCAGGAAAGTCCATAAAAGAAGAAAGAAGAAGAAAATCATGAAAAAGCATTGGAAAAGTAGGAAAGAAGAGAAAATATAGGAAAAGCAAGATGTTTCCAAAAGCAGAAAAGCAATCCAAAGCAGAAAGGAAACAAAGCAAGGAAAAAAGAAGGTAAAGGTTGTAGATGCTAAAAGAAATCAATGAGGGCACATTTGTGGGATAGATGACCACATTCAATGTATCCAGATATCATTTCATGATTATAAATAAAGTGGTGCACGCCCTATCACATCTTTTTCCATTTTGGATATTTGTATTGATAGCTTTGCTTCTCAGAGGCTTAGGAGATGCACCCCTAGCCAGCTTTGGGTGATGTACCCCATTGCAAATTTGTTCTAGTCATCTTTATAGTATCAATGAATTCATTAAAGTTTGAATTTTAGGTCTGATACAGTTCACATATTGAAGGATCCGAATCTCCAGAATCGGTGTAGAGATTGATGCATGTTTATTGCGAGTGTGGTTAGATTTATCCAGAGAAGGGAGCAGTTGGAGAAATCTCCCCCCCTCCCCCGAGAGTTATATAATATGTTATTGTTCCTACCATGAGCTTCCATATGATCATTTCTTTCCCATGGCTCTAATCTAGTAGTGCCAACCCTTCTTCTCATTCTCTTACTCAAGATCCCTAGTTCTATATTGTCAAATCTTAAAGGTTGAGGACTCTATGTAAGTTCCGTTACATAATGCTATCAATTTCTACTATAAAATTATAATGGAAGCTTTCTTACATTTATTTGAACTCATATATCAGTTCTATGGGTGAATTTGTGAGCCTCTGGGGCTGTTTGAATTTCTTTGTTTCAATGCTTACTCCCTAGCATAGTAAATTTGACTAGTTTCACATAATTTGTAATAAGTTGGTTTTTGTATGTCCAATTGTCAGCAAGTGAGTTACTGAAAGTTTATAATTGTATGATAAATCCCTCCCAATCATTGGTCCTGAAATCCGTGACCCTCTAAGGTCATTTGGAATTGTCTGGAAGTTGAATAGTTGAGCATTCCTAGGTAGCGCACTTATCTTCTCAGCCTCCAAATACCTATCAAATTGATCCTAAACCTATGTATCATTGTTGTAGCAGGATGGGGAAAATCCATTTAGTCTAACCCATGTCCAATTAATTCTATTGAAGCACCAAAAGCCTTGGGTTTCCATAGAAGTCTTGTGGATATTGCCTCAGAGTCTTTGGCTTCACCAAAGGGCCGGCCAGGCGTGAAGCACCCATAAATGTGCTATTATCGAGGTATCGGACTTGTTGTCATATTATTTGCATCCTAGAAGGTATGAAATTCATCTTGGGATAAATTGAGAGTGTCTAGTTTTGTTTGGGTTTTTCCTCCAGAATTCTAGTCAAACTAGCTAGTCAATTGTTCCAAGTAACCCACTATTTGTTTATTTTTTTTGCAAATTTTGAGTTAATGCGCGAGTGATCAGATTAGGTACATTACACTTTCTTTCAAAATATATCATGGGGTTATTCATATCTTGCATCAATTGTAGCATGTAAGTGAGATCCAAATTTATGTCGAGATCAATCAAAGGTAGCCCAATTCTTTTAGCTTGTTCTTCATAATCAAGGAAAGTTTGTATGGGTGAGCCAAGGTTAGTAACCACTTTTCCCTCTAAGAGGTTGTGATATGATGGAGGCAAGGTGTTGTAGTAATGAATCAAGACGGCTTGGTTGTGAGGTCGAATAATCTTAGGCATCCCATTATACAGTTTGGTAAATTGTATATTGAAATATTTTACTGCTTCACCCTATTCATATATTAGATTGTTGTAGTCTCACAGCCAATTAGTTGGGTTTTATGGCTTCCCATACATTGATCTAAACTAGTCGCAATGTTCAATCCAATTTGAAAGGGGATAAGGGGGGAAGTCAAATAAGTTTGTTGTAGCTTTTCCTTCCATGGAATTAATAAACAAATGCATGCATATGTCATTATTGTTTGCCCCTAGGTTGTGTTGATGTATATGTAACTTCGGAATGTATTTCACATATATTTATATTGTATTCCTATAGAGATGGTATTATTCCTCTATAAGGAAGTGTCGTCATTTATATTGTAAGTGTCGTAACTTATACTTGATGGGTTATTAGACCACCTTATTTGGGGTCGGCCCTGTATAAGTCATGTGGGTCAAAGGGTTATTAGACCACCCTATTGGGGGTCGGCCATGTGGGTCAAAGGGTTATTAGACCACCCTATTGGGGGTCGGCCCACTCAGCATTATGTTATGTGGTTAAGTTCGAGCCGACATGAGTTAGGTAAAAAGGCAAGTCAAGTCAAGTATAAATAGAGTGCGGGAGGCACTCTATTTACACACTCACTTCTCACACATGCTCTCAAGGAGGAGAGGCGCACTTATGGAGGAGGAGGATTGCTGCTAGGTTATGGCTATCTCTATTGGTTGGTTGTATCATTGCTCTATCTATCTCTGAGGAAGTTATTGGGGTTTTTCACCTTTATGGTTTTCCCCAAGTAAATCTTTGTGTCTCTTGTGTGCTTGCATTATTGTCTCCATGATTGATATGCTGTAGATATGCTGTACATGTTGTTCTCTCAGTTAAGATCCTAGATCAGATTGAAGTAAATTCTGAAAATTTAACATGGTATCAGAGCTAGCCTGAAAGAAGGCATGATATGGCATGTATGACACTTGTTGCACTTACGATGCTAGGGCTTGATATAGCAAAAACCAGTCATCGTAGCACTTTCGCTATAAATCTGTTTTGGCGAAGTTTTCGGATCTGAAATTGTTACAGGCCGAAGCTAAGATCTCCAGGTATCTTGTATCCAAAGGACAACCTCTAATTCGTTGTACTTTGTGATTTATGATCTATACAATATAGGGTTTCTGCCTCTTCCAGATCTGAGTCAAAATCAGGTGACCTTGGGAAAAAGGTCATATCTTGGGCTAGGAAGCTCCAAATGAAATTTAGTAAAAAGTGACAGGTAGTACACAGTCTTTACTATCTCAGAAAACGTTTTCAGAGGCCGAAGTTGAACTAGTGACACGTGTCACGCCGTACAAGTGCGCTATCCTGTATTATCCCATAAACAGGTCACGTTGCGACATTTGGCATAACTCTCTCTCAGAGAGTCCAATTGAGGTCAGAACTATCAGGATGGAAAGGTAACAGGTAGAGCTATCTCAGAAAACTTTTTCAGAGGCCGAAGTTAAAACAGTGACACGTGGCACGCCGTACAAGTTCGCTCTCCTGTTTTATCCCAAAACAGGTTACGTTGCGACATTTGGCATAACTCTCTCTCAGAGAATCCAATTGAGGTCAGACCTGTCAGGATGGAAAGATAACAGGTCAGGCTATCTCAGAAAACTTTTTCAGACCCTGTGGATCAAAAATTTCGGAGTTACACCAGAAACAATCAGGTACATATTTCTGTCAAAACAGAATTATTTTTTGGTACCTTCATTCATGGCTTCCGGAATTTAGGGCTTTGGAGAAAGTTGAAATTTTTGTAATCGGAGACCACGGCTGGATGCTACTCATCAAAATAGAAATTTAGAGACCAAGATCAGAATTTTTGGTTGGGCAGAAGGCCGGGCTTGATTAGACCCTAGTTCGGGACTTTGATCAGAAAAGTGGAAAATTAGGGCTTCTGTAAAAATGGGAATTTTTGAAATCTGTGACCACGGCTGGAAGCTCCTTAGAAAAATAGAAGCTTATAGCTTTGGATCAAACACTTTGATTGGGAAGAAGAGTGGGATTCATCAAACCCCAGTTCAGGGTCACGTCCAGTGAATCCAGAAGTTTCAAAAGCAAAATTGAGGAGTGAAACTTTGCAGTTTTCAATTTCTGAATATACCAACTTGATAAGCTCATCAAGGCACATATTTCTATCCTGTCAGAAGTTTGAAATTCAAAGTTTGAATTTTTGGGGTTTCTCTGACAAACCCATATCCAGCTCAAGGTCCAGTTCTTGCAAATCAAGTGGATTGGGTTAATCCTAGAAGAAGATGGATTGATCATCTGCATGAGTGAAGAAGTTCCTGTTTCAGAGGGAGATGAGACTAAGGCCTTATATAAGAAGATTACAAGCGATCTCGACAGGTATGACTCATCGAGGTATGTTTCGATATTTTTCCATGATTAAGTTTATGGTATGTTTGTCTTCATGTTATTACGGTTAGTACAATTTAGATTTTAGATTTGTCGTATCACCTTAACAAAATTATGAATGCATGATGGAAAATATTCATTGATTAGGGTGTTGACACTTATGATTGTACAAATGCATTATGGTGTTGTATGAGGTTTATGTTGTATACTAACATGAAAGGTACACCGATAAAGACAAATCATGTTCTGGTCCAAGAACATATGATCATGATAACATGAGGACAAAGATTCATCCATTGTCATGGATCTCATAGAAGATCCATTTACGAGGTATGTATAACTTGGTTTTGTAATGGCTAACCTATGAGATATACAGGTTACTAGCACAAGTCATTGAAGAAGAACAAGAAGACATCTTGTGAGTATGTTAGACATAACTAACTAGCATGCTAATCCAGGTATGTTTTTCCTATATCAAGATAGAATCTTACCTTGGGTTAGGATCTTATACTGTTGTTGATAATGATTATTCATGAAGTCATAGGTTTGAATAATCATGATTGTATGCATATTATGTTTCTTACCATAATTGATGATATGACTAACCAGAAAAATCATGATGGTATAGGGTTGAATAATCATAGGTTTTATGCATTTTGTATCTCTTATCTTGATTGATGATTCAACGAACCTGAAGAGTCATAAGCTTGAGTAATTACAGGTTTAGACATGTTATGTTTCTTATGATTTGACTAACCATAAGAATCCTTGAATGCTCATGCTTATTATTTCTGTTTGAAATGATCATGACTATACATGCTTGAGATTATTGTGTTTTAATAGTATACTAATGAATGTATGATTTTATATGAGATCACAAGGATAACACATTCATGATACTAATAAGCATGCATAGGGACCAAGGATGAATATGAGTTCAATAACAGGTAATTCAGGAAGCAAAGATCAAGAGGGAGCACACTCCAGTTGCTCCTGCCAGAAAGCAAAGGAGCACACTCTAGTTGTTCCTGCAAGAAAGCAAAGGAGCACACTTCAGTAGTTTCTGCAAGGATGCAGATATTCAGAGGGAGTTGATCATCTCTCTACATTTCACAACAGAAAGGTGTAGAAGAAGCTACCTCAGATTAGGACTCCAGCAGCTCCTGCAAGGAAGCAAAGACTCAGAGGGAGTCCACCCAACGAACAAACAAAGATAAGTATTTGAATTGTCATTTCTTAAATAATACTGTTCAATAATGTATATACTGATGTTCCTAGAATTAGGTTGTGTATTATGCATATTAGAATAATTGCATTGATGAACAGTATACTACTAATATGCATGGGTAAGTAGCCTATGGCACTGTACAACATTCCATTGCTACTTATCTAGAATGAAACCTCTTTGTTGACATGTTGGGAGTTGTGCACACTCTTAACAATGTTCTGGTAGAGATTGGAAGGCATCTAGAAAGTTACGGGATATGGATAAATGTTGTATTGAAGCATTGGCTAAGATAATTGCATGACTGTATGGCATATTTCTTTATGTGTAAGAATTTGTTCTGAAAACTATAAGATGTTTTCTAATCATGCAATTTAACTTGTTGTGTAGGAAAGATCATATGCCATCTCCTACAAAAGGACTACAACATTTGTTCCAGCAAGAAAGATATCTATTGAAGATATTGAAGTTCCCAGGATCTGGGATGAAGAAATGGAATGCCATGATCCGTAGATCATGAAGAAGATGTTTGGGATGCAGTCCCAAGACCTGACAGGGAGTCATATGTATGCAGATTGAAGAAAGCCTTGTATGGCTTGAAGCAAGCTCCCAGAACTTGGTATGGTGAAGATAGATTGATTGCCGACACGCAGCGGAAGCTTACTACCGAGTTCGAGATGAAGAACTTGGGGATGATGCACTATTTGTTTTTGGCATGGAGGTGTGGCAAAGTGCAGATAGAATCTTCCTTGGACAAGGGAAGTATGCAGTAGAGATCCCAAAGAGGTTCGGGATGATGGATTGCAAGGCCATGGCCACACCTATGGCATCGAATCTGAAGCTTCTATGTGATGCTTCATCTGAGTCAGTTGATGTCTCTATGTATCGTCAGATGATTGGGTCCTTGATGTACCTGACGAACACAAGACCAGACATTTGCTTTGCTGTGAACACATTGAGCCAGTTCCTGACGGATCCGAGAAGTGTTCACCTGGTTACTGTAAAGCATGATTCTGAGGTACCTGAAGGGTACAGTGGATTATGGGCTCAGGTATGAGGCGAATCAAAAGTTTAACCTGGAAGGTTATGTTGATTCAGATTGGGCTGGCAGTGCTGCAGACAGGAAGAGCACATCTAGGTGCTGCTTCAGTATGGGATCAGGTGTGATCTCTTGGTTTAGCAGGAAGCAGTCCTGCGTAGCACTGAGTATAGCTGAGGCAGAGTATGTTGCAGCCTGTTCAGCTAGTTGTGAGGCAGTATGGCTACGGAAGCTACTGTCTGAGTTATTTGATCTCCCGTTGGAGGCTACTGGTATCTTTTGTGATAACCAGAGTTGTGTGAAGCTGTTCGAGAACCCAGTGTTTCATGACAGGTCGAAACACATAGAGATCAAATATCACTATATCAGGGATATGGTGCAGAGAGGAGCTGTGAAGCTCCTGTATGTTGCGACGGACGAGCAGATTGCAGATGTGCTGACGAAGCCACTAGCCAGGGTGAAGTTCGAGTACTTCAGAGAGAGGCTTGGCGTGCTTCAGATCAAGGATACTTCGAGGAAGAAGTGATGGACACATTTGCTGAAGCCATTCCAAGCATGTTGGAAGGAGGATCCTTCACATGGCTGTGGATGTAAGCGCTGGATGATGAGCATCAGGATGATGTTCTGGTTTCTGCTTCGATATGATCAGTTGGATCATTTTATGTATGTATGTATGCATCATGTTGGATGCTTGGACCATGTATCTGTATATGTATCAGGTGGATACATTGTATGATCAGGTGGATCATGTATGGTGATATGTATCATGTATTTGTATTTGTATCAGGTGGATACATTGATGATCAGGAGGATCATGTATGATGATATGTATCAGGTAGATACTTGGTATGCATCAGGTAGATGCATTGATGATCAGGAGGATCATGTATGATGATATGTATCATGTATTTGTATCAGGTGGATACATTGATGATCAGGAGGATCATGTATGATACTTGGTATGCATCAAGTAGATGCATTGATGATCAGGAGGATCATGTATGATGATATGTATCATGTATTTGTATCAGGTGGATACATTGATGATCAGGAGGATCATGTATGATACTTGGTATGCATCAGGTAGATGCATTGATGATCAGGTGGATCATGCAGCAGGATGTTGCAGTGATGATCAGGATGATCATAGATGACGAGCTTCAGGATGTTGCTCCAGATGACATGCAGCAGGACCTTGCAGTGATGATGATCAGGATGATCATGGATACATCAGGATGATGTATGGTGAGTATCAGGTTGATACTCTATGGCCGTGGATCAGGTTGTGCAGATGAGCATGTAATTCGTTGCCCTGGGAGATTTGCAGATGGTCTTTCGAGGTTTTGCCTATGGCATGTAATTCGGTGCCCTGGGACATCTGGCAAATGCTCTTTCGAGGTTTTTCTCTGGGAGGACATGTAATTCATTGCCCTGGGAGATCTGCAGATAGTCTTTCGAGGTTTTTCCTATGGCATATAATAGCGCCCTAGGATATCTGGCAGATGCTCTTGCGAGGTTTTGTCCTATGGCATGTAATTCGTTTCCCTGGGAGATCCGATAGGTTGGGCTGTGTGCCCGTAATCAGTCCTGGGATGCTCTTGCGAGGTTTTGCCATGACCACATGTAATTCGTTGCCCTGGGAGATTTCAGGTCGGAGTTGTGTACCCGTAACATCCTGAGATGCTCTTGCGAGGTTTTGTGGTGGACCACATGTAATTTGTGCCCTGGGAGATTTCAGGTCGGAGTTGTGTACCCGTAACATCCTGAGATGCTCTTGCGAGGTTTTGTGGTGGGGTCACATGTAATAGCGCCCTGGGAGATCCTACAGGTCGGAGTTGTGTACCCGTAACATCCTGGGATGCTCTTTCGAGGTTTTGTGACGCACGTAATAAGTCCTGAGGATTCCACAGTATGGCCAGTGATGACGAAGACCTGCAGGTGGTGGGCCTACATCCAGTATGAAAAAGGACTGGCTCTGTAGAACTTCTTATGACGAGTAGATTCAGAGATTGATTGAGATATCAGCAGCAGTGACGATGATGATGACTCGATGACGATTATCCAGAGAAGATGACTTGTGCTAGAAGAACTGTGCTGAGAAATACCTTCCTAGTTAAGAGGGAGTGTTGATGTATATGTAACTTCGGAATGTATTTCACATATATGTATATTGTATTCCTATAGAGATGGTATTATTCCTCTATAAGGAAGTGTCGTCATTTATATTGTAAGTGTCGTAACTTATACTTGATGGGTTATTAGACCACCTTATTTGGGGTCGGCCCTGTATAAGTCATGTGGGTCAAAGGGTTATTAGACCACCCTATTGGGGGTCGGCCATGTGGGTCAAAGGGTTATTAGACCACCCTATTGGGGGTCGGCCCACTCAGCATTATGTTATGTGGTTAAGTTCGAGCCGACATGAGTTAGGTAAAAAGGCAAGTCAAGTCAAGTATAAATAGAGTGCGGGAGGCACTCTATTTACACACTCACTTCTCACACATGCTCTCAAGGAGGAGAGGCGCACTTATGGAGGAGGAGGATTGCTGCTAGGTTATGGCTATCTCTATTGGTTGGTTGTATCATTGCTCTATCTATCTCTGAGGAAGTTATTGGGGTTTTTCACCTTTATGGTTTTCCCCAAGTAAATCTTTGTGTCTCTTGTGTGCTTGCATTATTGTCTCCATGATTGATATGCTGTAGATATGCTGTACATGTTGTTCTCTCAGTTAAGATCCTAGATCAGATTGAAGTAAATTCTGAAAATTTAACAGGTTGTGGCATGCATTTGAAAATGCATTTAAATGTTCGTCGACTGTGCAAGTTCCATTGGCCGAACATTTGGGAAAGTAATCCTTAAAATTCGAGAGCAAGGTAGTTGCAGGGGTGAGATTGAGGAGTGATTGTACATGCCATGGGATGTTTTTGACATCTTCCTCAAATTAAAAGAGACCATATTTTTGAATAACCTTACCCTGATTCGTGGTGGAAGTAGTAGGATTGCACCTGCTGTACATACTTTTGAGGGATTTTTAAGGTAATACAAACGAAGTATTTTTTCTCTTGATGGTAGGTGGATTTTTGAAAAGTGAGCTAGCGTGAGCCAATGGTTCACTTTCTGAATATGAAAAGGATGGGATTAATAGTTTGTGTAGGTTTTGGAGTTTCTCTTTCCTCTTCTTAACTTTCGATAACAAATTGAGCTTAGACATTTTACTCTAACTCAACATGACTGCTGAGAGGTTTGGGACATTAATGACTCAAGTATGGGAAAAGTAGTCAATATTCCTCCTAACATCAACTTCCGTTTTCTCATTTGTGACAATCTCTTTATTAATAACCTCCCAATAATTCTCTAACTATTCTCTAGTTCGAGTGGTATCTAAAAAAAAATTAAACCAGCCTGAAGTGACACTAGTTTGATCAAGAAAGCTAATTTAAAGGTCAGGTTGATGTCTTGATGACAAAGTCATAAATATAAGAGCATGGGTACACAATGATGCAAAGTACAATGAGCAGAAAGCATAATAGGTATGGAGAAATGGCAGAGTTTAGTCTACTTGTGGCAATGGAGGCAACCTTTCATACTAGAATTGAGATAGTAGGACAAAGAATGTCAATATTTCCAACTCATTAATTCTATATCTTCAATTGTCTCAACAAATTGTATTAGAAGTTGACCTACAATATGACCTTATACTAAAGCTTCGGGATGCAACAAAAAGGTCTTAGTCACTTAACCTCAAACATATAACGCATGCAGATTTGAACAAAAAAATTAAAGGAGATTGAACAGAAATAAATATAGACGAGTAAATAATTAAAACAACACAAAAGAAAAGAAAAAAAGAACATAAAACCAAACTGCAAGACACTAAAGAATGTAGGCCCTTGGGCACGTTGTTTGTTCTACCAAAGGATTATTAATCTGAATCCCCAATATGGTCACCATAAAATGTTGAACCAAGAAAATGAAGGTCCCTATGCCAAATTTTCAACCTCTTTGCAGCTGGATAAACCAAGAAGAGATGAAAATGATCACCCTAATTTTATATCTTGAAAGTAACCTAAACCTAATCTCATCCTTCATGGTATTTGGCAAGAATGTTTGAATATATTAAAACCAAAGAGATAGTTGCATATCTACATGTGTTAAGTTAATAACAACACACACACACACACACACACACACATAATGTAAAAGAGACATGAATAAAATCTATTCAAAATCCAAGAACATCAAAATAAATATAAATATGGAAAAATAATGATTTCTTATTGAGATATTTATTTTCATCAATACACCAGATTTGCTGCCATAAAGTTCTTTCAGACTCCTATGAGAGTCTGGACGAAAAACATGTTCTAGCAAGAGAAACTAGCATTTACAAGACCACTTGGTTGTCATGTCAATGACAGACAATGATTTAAGATTGAAAAAAGGCGCAATAAGCTTCAGTGAATACTTTTGAGAGCTGTTATTATTCTCTATAAATAATTATACAAGCTAATGGAAAATAAATAAACCTTATTACTTCAACAAACAAACATTAAAATATAACTCATGCAAACAAAATCAAAACTCAACCTCCCATCTTTCCATTTAATCAGAACTCCTTCTATCTACAGAACTATTAGACTCTAACATTCTAGAGAAACATAAAAAAAGGTCTAAAAAATCTAAGAAATCTGCTTAAAGCATACCATAGCAAGTGTAATATTGGAACCCTTCTTCCTGAGGCTTGATTCCATTAAGTAAGCTACCACCAGCATGGTTAAAAACTTTCCTTCTTCATATTAGCGCAAAAATATAATTGATTGTCAACATGTGGTCCTTAGGAATAACCACTATAGTTTATGACTCCAAATAGACTCAGAAAGATACATAAAAGACTCAAACGAAACAAACTTTTTAAACATGGCCAAACAAAGTAAAAAACGGGGTCCTTCCCTTTCCATTTAATCAATCACTTGGGGATGAATTCAAAGGAGCTTGCTTAAACACCTTGTAATTCGCTTTATGTGTCATCTACCAAAAAATAGTCTTAACCCGATTCACCATTATTTCAGCACAAGCATTGAAGCATCACAATGCATAATATATGAGACTATATCATCCCACATAAAAATGACAACATGCATATGTACAAACAGAAATATTTTAGAATTGGATTTCATATTGTCTATCAAAAATTCAAAATTTAAAGTGTTCCAGTAGTCTCAAAACATGTACTCCCATATCCATCAAAACCATAAAAATAACTAAAATTTAAACACATAATTATAAAAATTCTAGGTGAAGGTCCTCAAAATAAATTTATAGCCTTGCTAAGGCCCATTGTGTGTTTCAATGACCATTTCCACTAGCCTTAGCAGCTACAACTTTCACTTATCTTATATCTTCTTTCCCCTTGGCCTTGTCAGGAGGAGGTGGCTCATTGGATCGATACTCAAGGTCATTGGGGTTCTTCAGGATGTTTAGAGATTTTGGGTCTTTGGATTACTTCCAGAAAAAGAACAACTAGCATATGGCTTTATTGAAGGTTGTGGGATATGGGATTCCCAACCAATTCCTTGATTCTGAGGAGAAAGAGGCTTGAAATCACATCCATCATTGTGAATAGGTAGGTCCTGAGGAATCTACACTATGCTTGGATGAGTATGAAATTTGAATTGAGGATGTGACAAAGGAGGTTGCAAAGGAAGGGCTCCCAGGAATAAGTGGCCAATTTGGGTGAGATGAGAAAACTCATTAGAATTAGCATTAAAATGCACAAAGAATCGTATTATCTTTCTTTTACTTTTTTTCCAAACACATTACTCTTTGTTTCCTCCTCCCTCGTAAGATCTTCTGGAAACTTGTTGTAGTCATAACAGATTCCATCTAATCTAGGTAAGATGGGAGCCCCATTTTTCAGTTTCATTTGCAATTAGTTGTTTGATTTCCTTTGATTTTCAAATATTGTTCAAGACTTGTTTAAATACAGCTTAATCATGCTTTTGCAGACCTTAATTGAAGCAAATCAAGTTTTACACACTTAAACAAGGTGTTGATCCACTTGATCAAAAATATCGAAAGTCGAAAGTTGGGGAAAATTTCATCAAGATTGGTTAAAGACTCCCGAATCCTTATTTTCTCTCTCCAAATTCTGCAGAAGTCAAAATTCAGGACGTATTTACCATCAAATAAGTTTACACCCATGACTCCCAACCCCCATCTTTACTATAACCAAGATGACGACAGTTGACAATCAGAGGAATTTGATGTTGAAAATGTTATTCACCCCGATTCCCGACTCCCGATGTTTTGTGGCCAAAATATCGACAGTCAGTGAAATTTTTTGTTCAGAACATTATGAGTTCCTAAATCCCGATTCCCGAATTTATAACACCTCCAATACAAAAGTTGGAAGTCGATGAAATTTTGGGTTCCGGTGTGTTATTAATCCTGACTCCCGAATCCCAACCATTATGGAACCTTAATTACAGAAGTCGGAAGTCGGAAAGTGTTCAATCAGAATGTACAATTTACCCCTGAATCCCAACTTTTGCGAGACCCCCTTTAGTCACTAAACTAATGCGTACGTCATAACTCAATCTCTCGTCACACACCAAATTTATTGAGCTGTTTGTCAACCAAATAGATCAATTGAATTTTTAAAACCTAACCATAGGTTTTATTGGTAATCTACGTCAATTAATGTGTAATAAATGATTATCCGAATTAATCCTTACTTAATTAAAATTTGAATTTTTTTCTTGAATTTTTTTCCATTATCGCATAGTGAATTCTTACTTGAGCACCCTTGTAACTTGGTGCTTTGGTTTGATATTTCCCCGCTCAGTTTAATTTTTCTGTTTGATTCACAGGTATGATTTAGATGTCATTGTGTGGATTGATTTTTATACATTTTTGAGTTACTCATTTTGTTTTCTGATTTTGTAGTCCCACTCTTTCCGAAATGGCAAAGAGGATCGGGTCTAAAGCTACATTTTAGGAATTAAATTTCAAGGACACTAACTTCAGGTTCTATTCTAATATAGACGCGAGAGTTTCAAATAGCATGTGTCTGGACTGGGCCAAGATATATAGTATCTTCGATGAGGATGATTTCTCCGAGTTCAAAGATGATTCCCCCCAATATCAGAATATCAACAACTAACAATTGCATGCGATCACTGCACAGCCTGTCGTTATGCCATTCACAGACCTCGTGAGATGGATGATAGATTATGCAGACATCCCGACAGCACTTTCTGAGATGTCGGTCAAAAATTTTATGCTTCCTTTAAGCATGGTACCTTTGCTAGGATCTACAATATGAAATCTCCCCAGCATTTGCTCACTCAGGATTTCATCTAAGAATTTGAGATGAAGTACGAACTAGACGTGATTTTTAAGTCTCGGATGGTCAAACCGAACACATTTGTCCTCCGAACTAAAAGACAGTATCCCATCACTCTACTCAGGGAACCCTACAAGCTACTGGAAGTAATGCTATATAGGTTTTATGGAGCCAAAACGTGCCAGTATTTCAACTGGAATGGGCGCCCTTGGCTCATTACATTACTATTACCGGTAATATTTTCAATTGAGCCCAAATTTTTTCTGTTATGTTTCGGGATACAATCGTTGTGGTACAAAAAACCCCATAAGTGAAAAATATTGGGTTTTTCATGTCGGCTTATATGATGGATATCATGTGTGCATCGTTATCCTACCCTACATTAAACTAGCATTGGACCAGGGATAAACGACCCATTCACATCTATTGTTCAATCCTATGGGAATATAATTATGCCCCACACATCTATGATATTTGTGATAAGTTCATCTCTGCGGTTTATTATGCCATTTTCAAAAGCGTTGCTCATAGGATTTCTGAAGATGCCATTTCCCTAGTCTCTACTATGGGATATTGGTATGTGGGAGACATTTTCACTTATATCAGGATTTGGGGAAGCAATTCGGTTCACCTTCTCCCTGGGGTTGTCCCAGACAGGATGGCACTCTCAAAGGTATCCTTCCAGACTGTATATGAAGGATTCCATGGCCAGTGCCATTCCTCCAAGAGGAGATCATGGCCTAAGTTTCCCCTTTACATTAGACATTTGGTTATCCCGAACGCAACCCATGGCATTACCTTGGCCAAAGAAATGGATCTACTCAAGCTAGGTTTTGCAGTGAAGAGGATGCATGACCCAAATGGTCTCATACCAGATCATTTTGTTTGGGCTCATCTGAAGAATTCATATATTCATGAAGTCCATCCTGATGACTTTATATATTAGAATTCTCATTCCTTTGAAGAAGTGCTTAGCAGACTGCCTAATGTGGGAAAAAGGATTCTAGTACATGAAGCACAACTATAGCAAAAAAATAGGGTATTGGAAGAAAGAAACATGTTCTTCTAGCAACAACAAGATGCTGCTAGATAATCCTTAGAATATTCCAACAAAGCTATAGTCCTGATTTCAGCTAGTCCTCAATCCAGTACACAACAAGAGATAGAAAAAAAAACAAGACAAACAACCTATGGAGCAAGTTCCTTCTACCACTCCCATTAAAAAATTAATATGCTCATACAAAAGAACCATTCTCTCCAAAGTAATTTGAGCACTCATACTCAGTATATTTATGATCCTTATTATGTTTCCAAGGTACTTTATGATCTTGTTGTTAAGACAGAGAAGTCTTCCACATTGTTAGTCAATCCCCCTTTTCATACTTCTACTAGTGATATTATTGATTTGGATAAAGAACAACATGTAGAAGTAGTCAACCCAACACCCGTGACTCAAGAACCATCTCAACCATTGGTTGACAATGTTGCTCAAGTTGTAAATGGTAATAGTCCTCATCAATACCAAGATACTACTATGTCAGATGCACCCATTATTGATGATCATATGCAATAGGATGTATCCAGCTCACCCCACAATCCACCTACTACATATGACACATATACCATAACTAAATAGAGTACTAACTTACCCATTAACCCTGCATTGGATTCATCGGATAAACAAACCATTACCCAAAAACCTATTAACAAAATGCCTAGCCTTCCATCAACTCCAAATGTAGCTTCTGCACAACCCCAAACCAACACCCAAACTTCTCCACTTCTTCTTTCCATGTTGTCTACCGTGTCTTCTTCTTCTCAACCCAATCCATTGACTTCTTAGAGTTCATCATAGTCTATGGCTTCTTTTGTGAGACAAAATATTCCCATTATTCCATACACTAAATTGTTGGCTTCCACAACAAAGGACACAATAGACTTTGGTGAAGGTGTTGTGGTGACCCTAGGGGACTATTGTTTTAATAAAAGAAGAAAATCCATACTTAAAGGTGAACCAAAAAAGAACTACTTCAAGGCAAGTACAGGTTGGACCAACACCTAATCATTTCATCTCGAACAGGCCACAGCTGATCCACAGAGAGAAGCCATTGATGTTGTTGCTTCCATGGGATATTTTGCTGGAGATAATTTTGACTCCATCTCCACCTTGAATGCTACATTAGAAGAGGAAAAGGCCAAAAACCTGGTACTTTAGGATGAAAAATATTCTCTTCAACAAAATTTGGCAAAATAGGTTGAAGATTTAAAATCTCATCATAACTTTGCCTTACAGAGTCTTCGGGACCAAATTCACTAGCTCACTCAACAAAAGTAGATTGCTAAAGAGAAAGTGTTGGAGCAAGCTAATGCTTTAGCTAATATTAAGGTCCAATTGGAGCAAGTTAAAGAACATGGTTATTTTTCCTGAATTATTCCGATTGACTTCCCAAGAATTCAAGGATGAAGCCATTGCTTGTAACACTAAGCTCAAGCAAACCCAAACTCAATAATTTTGGGGCCTAAACCAAATCCAAGATGACTTCAATGCCTTCGAGATCCTGATAGACTATCTAGATGACCACACAGATTGAAGTAAGAAGGAATATTCAACCTATGAGCAGTTGTGCAAATGGTAGGAAAATATGAAGAATAACCCATAGACTATGCCTTGGCTTGATCAACATAAATGAAAGAGAGCCAGAATATCTATCAAATCTTGGGGAATTTTTTGTGAATAAGTTCAAAAATGATTGAAAAGGGACAAAAAGTATGTGTTAGGAAGTGGATTTTAACAAATAATCATCTTGAGAGCATGGATATGCCTGTTTTTGTTGAGTTGGAAGACTTGGTACCAGCTAGTCTCAGGCTTCCTAAGGTGGAATATTGAAGTGATCAAACTCCCCAATCCATACAGGATGTTGTGCAATTGGATATCTCTCTTTTCAAATCCTTTATCATGGTTCTAAATTAGTTGGAGTCAGGGTATTTTTTAAGGATTCTAATATTATACTTAAGTATAGTATCCTAGGCGATTATTTTGATTTGAAAAAAACATGTATATAGATAGGTATGCAAATATTAAATATGAAACGTACAATTTAATATTGAAATGTGTAAATTTTGGAGAATATTATGATAAAAAAACATATATTATGTAAATATAGGCGATATTAGAGTCTAAAAATGACCAAATAGTGAATTTTTTTTTAAACACCTCGAAAATAGCCAATTGGCGAAATTTGGCTTTTAAAAGTTACCTTGGTTGGAGTTCAACTTACAATTTTTTATGGATTCTTGGTCCAAGATCCGCAACAAGGATATTACCTCATATCTGTACAAGGCCTAGTTTCAATTAGAGCATTCCAATTACCCTGATATTACACACATGTTGGATGTATACGCTGCATGGAAAGATCACATAACTAATCCATATCAGGGGAATTATATTGGGATCCCTTAGATGTAGGATAGTTGGCCTTTGTTTGTGGATCTAACATCCCAGTTGTAATTGTATATATTTAGATCTTTGGGATAATGAGGAATCTCTCTTCCAAAAACTTGATTGTAATTTGTTGCGGCCTATTAATGAAAGATGGATCTTGCTTGCAGTTGTTTTCCACACATGCTGAGATAAAGTTTTTGTTTCTCATGTTGTTCTTATGTCATATTCGAACTATTAATATCTCACTATTTTGGTTCAATAGAATTTTACAAAAATGTTTACATTATTGATGTTTTGTGGTTGCAGGGTGATGTGATTTTTTTTCTAATTACCTTTGTTGATTACTCATTCTTTTGGATCAATATGTGCTAAGATGATTGATGAATTGTTTACTAACTCTTTTTGTTTATTTTAGATACTATGTTTCTATGATATTAGAACTGATATAATTATTTGATGTTTTTGTGATTTTTATCTATAAATATTTATTAATTAGGAGGGTTTATCATCCTATTTTAATCATTTATAAATGTCATCACTAATAGTATTTCATAACTAAATTAGTTTTACAAGACAAGTTGTTTGTGTTTGGATATAGAAGGTTTATTTTAGCGTTTATATATTACAACAAATAGGATTATTGTTTTCTCATCGTAAGTCTCCCTTAAGGAGCAAGACGAAACCTAGACAAAGCCAACGGAGAATTAAATCCATTGGAGGTGTTCATTTTCAACGACTGGGAAATAGAGGGGATATTTCCCATAGATCTTTGAAGTTCCTGGCTTGAATCACTATCCTTAAGATTGACTCCCCAACAATTCCATCCATCTAAATAGGGACATCAACAAATGGTGCTAAAAGCAGGGCCATCTATATTTTAATGACTAAACACAATCAGAGTAGAGCTCCTCCAACACATTCTCTAATCGCAACACGTAGTCATACAAAACCACCAGTCACATCTGCTCCAAAAACCAAGATCATTCCTATGCCACATCAATAGTTGACTCAACCCGATACTGGAACTGCTATTCTCACCCCATTCAATGATAATTCTCAGCTCCAGGCACAGATTGAAAATTCACGACAAATATTGATTAGATCACAATTTAGACTTTCTAGGATCTGTGAGCTGCAAGAGCGATTAGGTCGTCGATGTTGATGTATATGTAACTTCGGAATGTATTTCACATATATATATATTGTATTCCTATAGAGATGGTATTATTCCTCTATAAGGAAGTGTCATCATTTATATTGTAAATGTCGTAACTTATACTTGATGGGTTATTAGACCACCTTGTTGGGGTCGGCCTTGTATAAGTCATGTGGGTCAAAGGGTTATTAGACCACCCTATTGGGGGTCGGCCCAGTCAGCATTATGTTATGTGGTTAAGTTCGAGCCTACATGAGTTAGGTAAAAAGGCAAGTCAAGTCAAGTATAAATAGAGTGTCGGAGACACTCTATTTACTCACTCACCTCTCACTCATGCACTCAAAGAGGAGTGGCGCACTTATGGAGGAGGAGGATCTATTGCTAGGTTATGTCTATCTCTTGGTTGTATCATTGTTCTATCTATCTTTGAGGAAGTTATTGGGGTTTTTCACCTTTATGGTTTTCCCCAAGTAAATCTTTGTGTCTCTTGCGTGCTTGCATTATTGTCTCCATGATTGATATGCTGTAGATATGCTGTACATGTTGTTCTCTCAGTTAAGATCCTAGATCAGATTGAAGTAAATTATGAAAATTTAACATGGTATCAGAGCTAGCCTGAAAGAAGGCATGATATGGCATGTATGACACTTGTTGTACTTACGATGCTAGGGCTTGATATAGCAAAAACCAGTCGTCGTAGCAATTTCGCTATAAATCCGTTTTGGCGAAGGTTTTGGATTTGAAATATTAATAGGTCAAAGATTAAATCTCTAGGTATCTTGTGTCCAAAGGAAAACCTCTAATTCGTTGTACTTTGTGATTTATGATCTGTACACTATAGGGTTTCTGCCTCTTCCAAATCTGAGTCAAAATCAGGTGACCTTGGGAAAAAGGTCATAGCTTGGGCTAGGAAGCTCCAAATGAAATTTCGTAAAAAGTGACAGGTAGTAAACAGACTGTAATATCTCAGAAAAAAATTTCAGAGGTCGAAGTTGAACCAGTGACACGTGGAACGGTGTACAAGTTAGCTCTCCTGTATTGTCCCATAAACAGGTCACGTTGTGACAATTGGAATAACTCTCTCTCAGAGAGTCCAATTGAGGTCAGACCTGTCAGGATGGAAATATAACAGGGTGAGATATCTCAGAAACAATTTGCAGAAGTCGAATCTCAAATAGTGACACGTGGCAAGCCGTACAAGTTCTCTCTCTTGTTTTATCCCAAAACAGGTCACGTTGCAACATTTGACATAACTCTCTCTCAGAGAATCCAATTGAGGTCAGACCTATCAGGATGGAAAGATAATAGGTCAGGCTATCTCAAGAAACGTTTTCAGACCCTGTGGATCGAAAGGTTCATAGGTACACTAGAAACAATCAAGTACATAGTTCTGTCAAAACAGAATTATTTTTAAGTACCTTCATTCATGGCTTCCGGAATTTAGGGCTTTGGAGAAAGTTGGATTTTTTGTAATCGGAGACCACGGCTGAATGCTACTCATCAAAATAAAAATTTAGAGACCAAGATTAGAATTTTTGGTTGGGTAGAAGGCTAGTCTTGATCCGACCCTAGTTCGGGACTTTGATCAGAAAAGTGGAAAATTAGGGCTTCTCTAAAAATGGAAATTTTTGAAATCTGTGACCACGGCTGGAAGCTCCTCAGAAAAATAGAAGCTTAGAGATTTGGATCAAACCTTTTGATTGGGCATAAGAGTGGGATTCATCAAACCCCAATTCAGGATCACGTTTAGTGAATCTAGAAGTTTCAAAGGAAAAATTGAGGAGTGAAACTTTGCAGTTTTCAAATTATGAATATAACAGTTTGATCAGCTCATCAAGGCACATATTTCTATCCTTTTGGAAGTTTGAAATTCAAAGTTTGAATTTTTGGGGTTTCTCTAACAAACCCATATCCAGGTCCAGGTCCAGTTCTTGCAAATCAAGTGGATTGGGTTAATCCTAGAAGAAGATGGATTGGTCACCTGCATAAATGAAGAAGTTCTTGTTTCAGAGGGAGATGAGGCTAAGGCCTTACATAAGAAGATTACAAGCAATCTCGACAGGTATGACTCATCGAGGTATGTTTCGATATTTGTTCATGATTAAGTTTATGGTATGTTTGTCTTCATGTTATTACGGTTAAGTACAATTTTGATTTTAGATTTGTCGTATCACCTTAACAAAATTATGAATGCATGATAGAATATATTCATTGGTTAGGGTGTTGACACTTATGATTGTACTAATGCATTATGGTGTTGTATGAGGTTTATGTTGTCTACTAACATGAAAGGTACACCAGGAAAGACAAATCATGTTCTTTTTCAAGAACGTATGATCATGGTGACATGAAGACAAGGATTCATCCATTGTCATGGATCACATAGAAGATCTACTTTCGAGGTATGTATAACTTGTTTCTACAATGGTTAACTTATGAGATATGTAGGTTACTAGAACAAGTCACTGAAGAGAACCAGAAGACATTATGCGGGTATGTTAGACATAAATAGCTAGCATGCTAATCCAGGTATGTTTTTTTTCTTATATCAAGCTAGAATCCTACCTTGTGTTAGGATCTTATACTATTGTTGATAATGATTATTCATGAAGTCATAGGTTTGAATAATCATGGTTGTATGCATATTATGTTTCTTACCATAATTGATGATATGACTAACCAGAAGAATCATGAAGGTATAGGTTGGAATAATCACAGGTTTTATGCATATTATATCTCTTATTGATTGATGATTTAACTAACCAAAAGAGTCCTATGATCAAATAAGTATATGCATGAGTAAAAGAAGACTTCCCTGAAACCTTGAATACTAATGTTTATTATCTGTGTTTGAAATGATCCTAACTATACATGCTTGAGATTATTGTGTTTTGATAATATTAAGATTATACTAATAAATGTGTGATTATGTATGAGACCTCAAGGATAACACAATGATGATACTAATAAGCATGCATAGTGATTAAGGATGGATGTAAGTTCAAGGACAAGTAATCCAGGAAGAAAAGATCAAGAGGGAGCACACTCTAGTTGTTCCTGCAAGAAAGCAAAGGAGCACACTTCAGTAGTTTCTACAAGGATGCAGATATTCAGAGGGAGTTGACTGGTTCTCACAATCCACATAGGAATGGAGTTGCAGAAAAGAAGCAAAGACTGAGAGGGAGTCAACCCAACAAACAAACTAAGATAAGTATTTGAATTGTCATTACTTGCATATTTTATTGTTTAAATAATATTGTTCAATAATGTATATACTGATGTTCCTAGAATTAGGTTGTGTATTATGCATATTAGAATAGTTACATTGATGAACAGTATACTCCTAATATGCATGGGTAAGTGGCCTATGGCACTGTACAACATTCCATTGCTACTTATCTAGAATGAAACCTCTTTGCTGACATGTTGGGAGTTGTGCACACTCTTAACAATGTTCTGGTAGAGATTGGAAGGCATCTAGAAATTTATGGGATATGGATAAATGTTGTATTGAAGCATTGGATAAGATAATTGCATGACTGTATGACATATTTCTTTATGTGTAAGAATTTGTTCTGAAAACTATGAGATGTTTTCTAATCATGCAATTTAACTTGTTGTGTAGGAAAGATCGTATGCCATCTCCTACAAAAGAAGAACTACAACATTTGTTTAGCAAAGATATTGAAGTTCCCAGGATCTGGGATGAAGAAATGGAATGCCATGATCCGTCGATCATGAAGAATGATGTTTGGGATGTAGTCCCAAGACGTGAAGGAAGTTTGTTATGACTTCCAAATGGATCTATCAGATCAAGCATGTTGCAGACGGCAGTATTGAGAAATATAAAAGTGATGAAATAGAAGATGCACCAGATGGATTTCAAGACAGCATGGTGTAGTCATATATGTGTGCAGAACTTGGTATGGTAGGATAGACAACTTTCTATCCAGTTTGGGATTTACCAAGAGTAAAGCGGATTCCAACCTTTACTACAAGGTTGAGGAAGGCAATCCAGTGATACTACTTTGGTATGTTGATAACCTATTTGTTACAGGTGAAGATAAATTGATTGCCGACACACAACGGAAGCTTACTGTCGAGTTCGAGATGAAGAACTTGGGGATGATGCACTATTTGTTTTTGGCATGGAGGTGTGGCAGAATGATGGAATATTCCTTCGACAAGGGAAGTATGCAGTAGAAATCCTGAATAGGTTCGGGATGATGGATTGCAAGGCCATGGCCACACCTATGACATCGAATCTGAAGCTTCTATGTGATGCTTCATTTGAGCTGGTTGATGTCTCTACGTATCATCAGATGATTGGGTCCTTGATGTACCTGACGAACACGAGACCAGACATTTGCTTTGCTGTGAACACATTGATTCAGTTCCTGACAGATCTGAGGCATGTTCACCTGGTTGCTGTAAAGCATGTTCTGAGGTACCTGAAGGGTACAGTGGATTACGGGCTCAAGTATGAAGTGAATCAAAAGTTTAACCTCCAGGGTTATGTTGATTCAGATTACGCTGGCAGTGCTGCAGATAGGAAGAGCACATCTGGGTGTTGCTTCAGTGTGGGATCAGGTGTGATCTCATGGTTTAGCAGGAAGCAGTCCTGCGTGGCACTGAGTACAGCTGAGGCATAGTATGTTGCAGCCTGTTCAGGTAGTTGTGAGGCAGTATGGATACGGAAGCTACTGTCTGAGTTATTTGATCTCCCGTTGGATGCTACTGGTATCTTTTGTGATAACCAGAGTTGTGTGAAGCTATCCAGTGTTTCATGACAGGTCAAAACACATAGAGATCAAATATCACTATATCAGGGATATGGTGCAGAGAGGAGCTGTGAAGCTCCTGTATGTTGCAACAGACAAGCAGATTGCAGATGTGCTAACGAAGCCACTAGCCAGAGTGAAGTTTGAGTACTTTAGAGAGAGGCTTGGCGTTCTTTAGATCAAGGACACTTTGAGGAAGAAGTGATGGACACATTTGCTGAAGCCATTCCAAGCATGTTGGAAGGGGGACCCTTCACATGGCTGTGGATGTAAGCGATGGATGATGAGCATCAGGATGATGTTCTGGTTTTTGCTTGGATATGATCGGTTGGATCATTTTTATGTATGTATGTATGCATCATGTTGGATGCTGGATATAATCAGTTGGATCATTTTTATGTATGTATGTATGCATCATGTTGGATGCTGGATATGATCAGTTGGATCATTTATATGTATGTATGCATCATGTTGGATGCTGGATATGATCAGTTGGATTACTTATGTATGTACACATCATGTTGGATGCTGATGAATACATTGTGTGGATCATGTATCTTTGTATGATCAGGTAGATCATGTATGTTGATGGATACATTGTGTGGATCATGTATCTTTGTATGATCAGGTAGATCATGTATGTTGATGGATACATTGTTTGGATCATGTATCTTTGTATGATCAGGTAGATCATGTATGCTGATGGATACATTGTGTGGATCATGTATCTATGTATGTATCAGGTGGATAATTGGTGTGCATCAGATGAATGCATTGTGTGATCAGGATGATCGTGGATGACGAGCTTCTCCAGATGACATGCAGCAGGATGTTGCAGTGATGATGATGAGGATGATCATGTGTACATCAGGATGATGTTTGATGAGTATCAGATGATACTTTGTGGCCGTGGATCAGGTTGTGCAGGTAAGCATGTAATTTGTGCCCTGGGAGATTTAAAGATGGTCTTTCGAGGTTTTGCCTATGGCATGTAATTCGGTGCCCTGGGACATCTGGAAAATTATCTTTCGAGGTTTTGCTTTGAGAGGACATGTAATTTATGCCCTGGGAGATCTGCAGATAGTCTTTCGAGGTTTTTCCTATGGCATGTAATTTGGTGCCCTGGGATATCTGGCAGATGCTCTTGCGAGGTTTTGTCCTATGGCATGTAATTTGCTCCTGGGAGATCTGGACAGGATGAAAAATGCCTCAGATGATTCAGCCAGGTTTTGCCATGACCACATGTAATTTGCTCCTGGGAGATCTGGACAGGATGAAAAAGGACTCAGATGCTTCAGCCAGGTTTTGTGGTGAGATCACATGTAATGTGCTCCTGGGAGATCCGACAAGTAGAGCCTCCTGCTCGTAACAGCCTGGGATGCTTCAGCCAGGTTTTGTGATGGGTCACATGTAATGTGCTCCTGGGAGATCCTACAGGTAGAGTTGTGTGCTCGTAATAGCCTGGGATGCTGCAGCCAGGTTTTGTGACGCACATAATAAGTCCTGAGGATTCCACAGTATGGCCAGTGATGATGAAGACCTGCAGGTGGTGGGCCTACATCCAGTATAAAAAAGGACTAGCTCTATAGAACTTCCTATGATGAGTAGATTCAGATATTGATTGAGATAGCAACAGCAGTGACGATGATGATGACTTGATGACGATTATCCAGTGACGATGATCCAGAGAAGATGACTTGTGCTAGAAGAACTGTGCTGAGAAATACCTTCTTAGTTAAGAGGGAGTGTTGATGTATATGTAACTTCGGAATGTATTTCACATATATGTATATTGTATTCCTATAGAGATGGTATTATTCCTCTATAAGGAAGTGTCATCATTTATATTGTAAATGTCATAACTTATACTTTATGGGTTATTAGACCACCTTGTTGGGGTCGGCCTTGTATAAGTCATGTGGGTCAAAGGGTTATTAGACCACCCTATTGGGGGTCGGCCCAGTCAGCATTATGTTATGTGGTTAAGTTCGAGCCAACATGAGTTAGGTAAAAAGGAAAGTCAAGTCAAGTATAAATAGAGTGCCGGAGACACTCTAATTACTCACTCACCTCTCACTCATGCACTCAAGGAGGAGTGTCGCACTTATGGAGGAGGAGGATCTGCTGCTAGGTTATGTCTATCTCTTGGTTGTATCATTGCTCTATCTATCTCTAAGGAAGTTATTGGGGTTTTTCACCTTTATGGTTTTCCCCAAGTAAATATTTGTGTCTCTTGCGTGCTTGCATTATTGTCTCCATGATTGATATGTTGTAGATATGTTGTACATGTTTTTTTCTCAGTTAAGATCCTAGATCAGATTGAGTAAATTCTGAAAATTTAACAGTCGATTGCAAACCACCTCAACTGATAATACCGATCCTAAGACCGATACAGTATCACAAACTAATATGTGGTTTGAACCCCTTAATCAACGACTCCATGATATACTAATAGGACAGGTCGATCCAAACCCTACCTTGGATCCAGATCATTCCTTATTCCAATCTGACTTCAAAGGTTGGGAAACTTCAACTCCTAATCAACACAATCCAATTCCTGGGATAGGTGGACTAGGGGCACCCCCCTCCCCTCCTGATTCTCCTCCTGAATCACCCCATGACAACGGTTCTCACGATAATTCTAACAACAAAGGTGGTGAAGATCGATGTATGGCTAATAATCATAACATACCTTGGATGGATCAAGATGAAGTGGTGGTTCCAGGGCCACAACACCCTCTTCCAAAGAATATTGAAATTTTTTTACCCAAGTATGATCCTGACAACAAGCAACCAATGAAATATCTCATAAATAAATTTATGTTGGCTATTCAATTACGAAATGTGGAACATGAGGACATAGTGTGTATAATATTTTCCTACACTTTTGAGGTTAGATCCTCGACTTGATATTTTGCTTAAGAGCCTCATAATATTCAGTCTTGGGAATAATTCAAGAAACTCTTTCTAGATAAATTTGGTGATGATAAGACACTAGAGGATCTGGTCATGGATCTATCTACCATAAAAATGGATACTAATCAAAGGATCAAATATTTCATCAAAGGTTTTTAACCTTAAAAAACAAAATTCCTATTAAATCTATGTTGGTCGAGAACTTAATCATAGCCTACTACGCAAAATCCCTTCCTATTCCTATAGATATGTGGGTCAAGCAATCTCACAAAACCACTCTCCAAGAATTATACAACAAAGCATTCTTGTTGAGAAATACATGTTGAGCCTTAAAGGAAACCCAGAGGTTGGTAATGAAAAACTCACTACTTCCCACAAGAAACCTAAACCACCTCCTAAACCTATTGTCCCTAAAAAGGATAAGGGGGCATTAGATATGGATAACCTCCAAAAATTATTACAACAAGTTTCTCATGAATTTATTGACCTTAAGAAAAATGTGAATGAGAGTTCTCAAAATAGAGGTTTCTACAGGAATCCATATAGGAGGCCATTTGGACCTACACATAATCGTAATATGTTCCCTTCTAAAGGATTAAGCATTGAATATATAGCATATGTTCTTAAATTTGTGATTAATGGGCCTCAGCCCCCTTCTGAAGAAGGTGAAATTATTTTTGTTGATAATCAACAATTTCATGATGACTACCTCGATGGCCAAAACCCTAAGGATACTATCAACTATTTTTCTGAACTTCTTGGAAAAAAAATGGATGCTTAATTTGACATGATATATGCCATGAAGCACACATACAATACCTTTGGAAAAGCAAAATTGGCTTAGGATTCTCCATCCACATCCAATCGAAGTAAGAACGCTCCTTCAAACCCTAGATCCACTTCATCCAAGGAAAATATAATGCCTGATATGGATTATGACCCTATTGAATACCTTAAGAAAAACAATGCTAACATTTCGTTGTTTGATCTAATGAAGATCCCATCAATCCGCGAGAAAATTCTAAAAATTTTACATCCAATGTCGCAATACACCATAACACTTTTGAAAATCCTATTACTCATATAAATTAGCATCCATCTACTTCTCCTATCATAGAAAAGAATTTAAATATGCCTTTGTTTCTTTTATCATTCGCAATCTTCAATAGCAATGTAGATAAATGCATGATAGACTCTGGAGCCTCATCTAATGTGATGCCTCTCTATGTGCGTAAGAAACTGAATGCACAACTCGAACCATCACCAAACCAAATTCTCAAGTTAGATCGATCAAAAGTAAAAGTAGTGGGAGACTTGAAAAATGTCCTAATCGGGTTATCATAAGATCCTTGGATACACCAAACCATCGATATTGTTGTAGCTGATGTCCCAGAATCCTATGGGATGTGGCTGAGCAAAGAATTGTCCCAGAAGATCAAAGGCTACTCTACCACTGATTGGTCTCACCTGTGACTCCCCTTTAATGGTAAACCTAATAAGAACACAGTTGATAAGGAACCCTGTATTAAATAGATAATCACATATTTGAATGATCCAAGCAAACCTGCCCAAGTCTCGGTTCCCAATTTTGGAAATTATACTATGGATTCATTTTTTGGAGATTTACCAGCCGATATATCACCTTATGCTGGATCAGATATCTAATCATAGGTAATGAACTTTGCGCGGGTAGATTCATCACAAACCATGTTACATAAGGTATATAATGTAAATACTAATTTTCTTTTAGATAAGACTTGTTGGACTTTGTTTTTTGATGGCTCTAGATCTAAGGAAGGAGCTGGGGTTGGGTGTGTTTTAATTGATCCAACAGGAAAAAAAATTGATAGCTTGTAGATTAGAATTTGAATGCACAAATAATGTAGCGGATTATGAGGCACTGATTCATGGTTTAAAGAAATCCATTGATTTAAATGTCAAAGTCATCAAGGTTTATGGGGACTCAAAAATAATTGTACATCAAGTTAGGAATACAATTCATTGTATTTCAGCTCATTTAAAAAATTACCAACGTGAGGTATGGGATTTGATCAATTATTTTGAAGCTTTTAATATCAATCCCGTCCCTAGATCCCATAATTTTGATGCAGATCTTCTTGCTAATGTTGCATCTAAACTCATGCATGCAAAAGGATTTGCGCCTGATGCATTTCATGTAGAATTGATCTATAGACCATCCATTCCTGATAATATCACTCATTGGAAGATCTTCGATGATGATCAACATGTAATATATTTACTCACCTCACAGGATACATTTAAAGATGTTTCTAGTGGTGAGGAAAGTCATGACTAGCCCCTCTTATCATAATCATATTTGGTCTACCTTTGATATCCAATCACCTATTTCTCTTATGCCTAAGTATGTTATTAGAGTGGAAAAATGTTACGATCTAGAGGACACGTTCAAAAAAGTTACTAATTGTAAAACTAGCAGTTCCTGTATGAATTATCAGACAACAAATCTTGGAACTGAGCACAATCCTCAGTGTATCAATCTTGGCATAGAATCTACCCTTATTGAACAAGTTGCATTTATCAAATCATTCAAAGAATTTTGTTGAGGTGTATTTACTGTCTTAAGGAATCACAAAAATATTTAATTATCGACCAGGTTTGGTAATCTTAGAGTTGTGGCACAGTATATGCTGAGGTAGAATGGGACCTAAGGTCTTGGCTCGGCACACCTTAGAAATTTTTAATAAAGAAAAGATCGAAAGATCTTTTCAAAATGAAAAACCGAGTCAAACTTATAGAATACAACTATTTAACTAGTTAATCCTAACTAAACCAACAGATTAGAATAGTATCAAGCTATACTAATCTACTCTATGGACAGTACTAATTTGAAATATTATTCTAAGAAACAAAACTTAATCAAGAACAAAACTACTTTGATGGAATTGAAAACTGTTGATTAATAATTCAAACTCTAATCTAGGAATTAGAAACAACTGTAAAGGAGTTTAGGAACCTATCTATTAAATGCTTCAATTGACAATTAACTATGGAAATTAGAAATTATTTCTAAAGCAAAACTACAGACTACTTAATGAATTCAAAAACTATTCATACGTTCAACTCAAGATCAAACTAAACTACCTAATTCCATTCTCCTTGAGGATTCTGAGGAAATGTATCAAATATAATAGGAACAAGGGAGAAGGTATCAAAGTGACTTTCAAATGTGACAAGGAAACAAAATGGAAGTAAATCTAGTTTAAATTCTACAAATAAATGCAAACTAAAGAGTGTCCAATTACAACTAACTTTAAACATTGTAATCTATTTTCTATCCATAGACAAATGACATGAAATATAGAAGCAAGTAGAAAACTTAACAAAGATATTTACTTGAAATTGAATTTGATTGAGAAGCAAGTACAAAACTTGATAAAGATATTTTATGTAGAAGCAAGTAGAAAATTTGATAAAGATGTCTTATTTTTGAACCAAATTATATTCTATGAACATCTTCATTAATTATGTAAATGAGAAAACTAATCCTATGCTTGAACTGAGAAACTATCATAAACTAATATACTTTGGAGAATGAAATTACTAAGTCTAATCCGAAATTAATCTTAACAACATGTAATAAACTACACTAAGAATGAAACTGATAAATTCTAGAACAGTAACATATTACCAAATCAGACATGAAAAGACATAGTTCGAAAAGCAGTTAATCAGGGTTAAGGAAAATGGAATGGAGAATAAGAATGATGATATAACTTTATTAAAACGCATGTAGTGTGGAACAAGATTTTAATTACATCTAAGAACGTCAATTAAATGCAAGAAATATTACAATTCGAAAACCTAAGAAACTGGATTCTAAATAAGCAGAAAACAATGCAAGAAATATTAAAGTTCGTATGACGATTCGGATGGCAGTCTGAAAGAAGGTCCGAATGATAGTCCGGATGGAAGAAAATGATTTAAACTAAGGAAAGAAATAGGCTGAATGATATTAACGCCAGTTGGTTGATGCATACGAACCTACACTGTAGGGGAAAACAGTAAATAGACTATTTAGAGTTGGAATGGCAAGAAGCAACCTATACTAATCATTATCTAAGGAAGCAAACTACTTATACACATGATAAAACTAGGCTGAAACGTAAATAAAACTAACCTACAGCTACAGGAAAAACTAGTAGAAATAATTCTAACTATGAATTAAACTTGACCTACTAAAACATTAACTAATTAGCTTTCTGTATATGCAAATGACAAAACTAAAAGCAAGCTAACAAAATTTAAGCATGACCAGTCATTTTAACTTGTAAATTAAACTAGAAAATTAAACTAACAACACGATATAAAGTATAGGAAATAAGAACTGACATGTACATAAAATAAAACAACATCATCTACAGGAAACGTGTTAAATACTGAAAATGAAGACTATTAATTTGCAGAAAATAAATGCAGAATATATACAGTAAACCTCTAGTTGTTGACGGGCCCTTCCCAACAATCAGAGATTGAAGCTTAACTCAAAATCTTCACCAACAACAGGACATCAACAGCTAAGAAACTGGAACTTCCATTGACTGATAAAAATTACACAGCGTCTATATGAAAATTACTGCTATCGTCTATGTATTACAATCTCTTTGTATATGTATATGTGCCTATGCTTTGTTTCTTCACAAGAAACGTCTTTATAAAAGTTTACAATAAGAGAGAAGGTCGACATAGTCGACCTCTCTAAAAATAGAAGGTTTAATGATTAAAGAAACGGCTGAGAGGTGGTTCACGACAACGCACAGGGTGTCTACCTAAGTTCACGACATTGATTCTCCTTGACGCGAACAACTGGGTGTCGGTTTTCTTCAATCGTGGGCGGAGGATGTGTTGGCAGGCTAAGCATGGGAGGACGAGGAACTTCTGGAACGTCGACGTGGGGAAAGAGTGTGCTGTCAAGCTGAGCGAATGAGAGGACGGATCTTCTGGAATGAAGGATTACCAACCATGAGCGACACGCCCTTAATAGAACCCACATCACCGTTTTTAACATTATTTCCCCAAAATATCTCAACCAACGATTCTGCGGGTATGAAGGGAGGGTTGAACGGCAGGCTGAATGTGGCTAGATGTCATCGGCGTTAACGCATGGCTGAATGAAGGTCTGAATGACAACCGCATCCTGTAGAACAAAAACTAAATGCCAAGCATGTCTAGAAATATGAGATGATTGTCAATAAACCATAAAAATGATGACAATTATTCACGATTCGTATGATTTTCAAATAAATGCATACCTGATTCTGTTTGATGGTCTGAATGGAAAAGAGAATGACTTATCATAGGAAAATAGTGAAAATAATGCCAATCAGAGCATGTTTACTGATCAAAATGATGACAAAAATGGATGCCAACATTTCCCCAAACCGGAGATATGCCAGGTCCCACTGAGCAAAAGAAGAGAAATTCAAGAAGAAGGTTGAGTTGCGGTAGCAGCTGCCTTCGACTTGGAAGAGGAAGTGGATTTAGCTCTAAGCTTTTGGAACTGGCCCTTCAAAGCATCATGCTTCAACTGGAGAGAAATGTTGGAAGTTGTTTTGTCTTCATTTAAATCTTCAACACATTGCACCTAGAAACGTAAGTCTTTGTTCTCTTGACGAAGCCCATAGATGATCTCAACATACTTCTCATTCTGACTTTTTAACTCTGCTATGTCTTGGGTTAGTAAGTCCACAGTCTGATGGAGTGGAGTAGATGCTTCTGCAAAAGACTCAGGTTCTTTTTGTGGGATAGATCCCTTTTGAAATGGTTTGGGATCAGCAGATGTAATGTGTTCCTCATGGATCTTATCTTCAGTATGTGTAGGGGCAAGTTCCAAGATAGGGTCTTCAAGCACACTGGAAAATATATTGGCTAATGCAAGGAGAGGTGATTCAAAGACATGATCGTTTGCTTGGTCGTCAGGGTTGTCATAATGCATTGGATGAATTACGGACTGATCAATGGATTGGACGACGGTCTAGTGGATAGACTGATCACGATTGGCCCTTCTTAAGTTTCTGGGTATTGGTGAGAAGAATGGGAGTTACGTAGTGTTGTCCTTGTGGATAGGCTCAGGAGAGGACGAATGAACAAGGTGTATTTCTCCTGAGGCACCCTTACTAAGTTGTACAAACTTGGCATGCCTTTTTTATTGGGAAGGGGTTTGAACGGGCTCATCTGCATAGGTTTGGAATCAGTGATGCTTGCAAGAGGCATAGGATTTAACAAGTGGTTTCTTGACCAGGTGGGGGTTTAGTGTTTCAAACACAAAGCTATCTCATGTTTTCCCTGCTTCCTTCAACTGATGGGTGACCAAGATTTTTATAAGACAGTGATGGTACAAACTTCCCACAGGGTTAACCACATTTTTCCTAACCTGGCTAGACATCTTTTCTAGGCTCTTTAAAATATAGAATGGAAAATTTAGGATGATGACAGTCAATGGCTCGAGATATTCAGGCTTCACCCATTCCCAATGGAATCCTTTTGTGCCTGCAACATGTTGGTATTCGGCTTTGAGAGCGAATTCGTGATCCGTCCGTGGAAGGAAAAGTTTTTTGTGCCAACGGGCACATTCCCTGGGCAATTGCGTGGCCTATGCAATGGACTCTTCTCTCACGGGAAAGGTGAGATGGCCAACCTTAGCGGTTTTTCCATCAAACCCCTTAGCAAAAAGGAGTGAAACATCGTCATCATGGCTGTCAAGAAGACAAAGAAATGGACCCCAACCCGCTTGCAGGAACACTTCATGACATGCCTTAAATTCAAGGATACAGAGGAGGTCCTGGTAGCTGCCAGGCTCGTAACGGATTGGCATTGCTGAACAGAGTACGGGGGATGAAAATGGAATAGGGGATGCAAGAGATTGCAGGAGATGCGACTTGATGGGCTCCGGAAGGATAAGGGCAAGCAGAATGAAGCAGATTTCATGCAACATTGGTTTAAATGGTGATTCGTTCGAACGGTTAAACAATCGTGAGAAGAGATTTAGCATGCTCGAGCGATCATGCCATCATGTCAAAAATCTTTGAATCGTGTGCAATCATGAAAATATGTGCAATGGTAAATTCGTATGGTGATGATATATTCAACCATGTCTAAAGTAAACTTTGGACAGGTTGAATGCAATGTTCATCATTAGATAATTAAGCGTAAGTAGCATAAAAGAGCATGATGAATTTCAATTAATAAGTGACAAATAGCATGCATATAACTTAATGAAAAATTAGAACCATGTGATAGCCATGAGATGATTCTAGAAATCATAATAATGCATGATTAACCAATTCATTGATGAAGCCAAAATGAGCAAAAGAGTGAGGCCAAATGCAGAGATGATATTTGATTGATCCCTGGTATGATTAGTTAATTAAATTTTTCCAGCAGAATTCAAAAATTAGATCCCTAACACACTTAATGATGCTATTATAGATTATGGTTTCATTTGGTACTTCATTCAAATCATCGTTCATTTTCCTCATTCGGATCGTCATTCGACCCTTCATTCGATCCTCCATATGGACCTTTTGTACAAAAATGTACTTTGTTGGATCTAAGTGCTGCTGATTATGCAGAGAATTTTTCTAGGGCTGTCACCACACAAGAGGATGATGTAAGCCTGCTTTTCTTGAAGCTTTAGTATCATTCTTCTTTATTTATCATAGATTAAAAACAATCTTCTGCTACTTGCATTATCCTGCAAACACCTATCATTTTGTCATAGATAAATGAACTTTTTATAAATATTCAGAAAGTAAAAACAGTTATGAGTCTCCCCCAAACCAAAAATATGGCGTGTCCTCAAGCCATCAAAGAACAATTGATTAATATTCCAATATTTTCAATTAATAATTTAGCTGATAGCTCTAATATGCTGTGATAATTTTTTGTAAGAAAATGAAATACTAACTAATAGATGGAGATGATTTAGATATGTACATTCATCAAGAAAAATAATAGTGCTTAGGAAGATCATATGAATAATGATAGTAAAATTGATACGAAGAATGCCATATGAAAGACTAGTCATCCATGACTCATTTTAAAGATCTCTTGTCATCCCAAGAATATAGATAAAGTTAACCCTAGAGTTTGTGAAATTTCTATAGTTATGGGTCCCATTTCTAGGATAGTCGTACCCTAGGTATTGTTTGAATTAGATGACAGGATCCAAGTCTAACTTACATCCATTTTCTAATGATAGTATAAATAATTGGCCTAAACATGTATTCGTATACTTAGGTTTTTTGATGAGCCATGTGCGTAGCAATGCATTAACCAAACCTCTTTCACCTAATACTGCCCCACTGTCAGCAGCCCTGTTCAATACCCCATCGGGTTTATCTTGGTACCATGCAAGCATAGCCTCGCTGCCAGCGAGCCTGTTCAGTATCCTGACGGGTTTACTTGCATTTATTAAGCTTCCTTGTTTAAGATTTTACTTAGCATGGACCCGCTGCCAGCGATCCTGTTCAATACCCCTGCGGGTTTGCTTCGTATAGTGATATTTTTTGTAAGGAATTCGGTTGGCATTAGAGTGTAGTACGCCTACTAAACACATAATTCAAATTTTAGAGCGAACCTTATGAGTAACTTTATTTATAATAGCTTGAATTATAGATCATGTCAAAAGATATTAACCTAAAGCTGTTCTTTGACCTCTCAATCTATCTTCTTCATAAAAGATCAGTAATGTTCCCCACAAAATAGAAATATCATTCACTTTTGAGCTACATTTTAAAAGTGCTTAAGAGACAAGTTTTGATAATGAGTCTAGGAGGAACTAGTAGTCCATAGGTGTAAGATAGAACTTTGAAAATCAGGATGATCAAAATAGGTCTTAAGCAAATGTTCTAGTGATAAATAAAAAATGTACATGTCTGAATCAAATACCATATAACGAATCATAGTAGAAAGTGGTTTGAAATGATATAAAGGACACTTTAATCTTCACTATAAATTTTCAATTTTCAACAATAATCAAAAGAGAAGGAGTTAAGATGTATTATGAGTTTTTTTTTCTTTTTAGAGCACTTCCCTTTTCGGATAATATTGCGTGAGTTGATTATAGAGACAAGGTTCTTGTAATCAAACTGTAAAACAACTTTGTTATATGATTCAAATTTATTCTAAACAAGAACATATGTACAAATAAAAAGTCATATGGAATTTGATTAAAATTAGGGAAAGGGGAAAAAGAGTCTTCCTATTTTAATTGACAAAATTCCATAGGCTGATCATAAGAGTGAATTTCCTGTATCGATGCAATCAACTGTTAGAAATGACTCTTATTTACTAAAAATATATATATATATATATATATATATATATATATTTACATATATACAAATGAAGATAACCCAAAAATAATTCAAGAACCAGGAGAAGGAGGAATGACTTCCTCTTCTACCAGCTCCATCTCCTCATGTTGTAAGGCATTCTTCACAAAATCTTGTTTAGATATTGGTTGATTATAAATTCTAAGTCTATGTCCATTTAAAACAAAGGAAATTTGCGAATCATCAATTGTCTTAATCTTAACGGATCCATTGTCAAAAGCTGTAACAATTTCATATGGACCCATCCAACAAGTAGTTAATTTACCTTTAAAGTTTTTGTACCTTGAATCAAAAAGTAGTTCTCAGTCTCCAGTTTTGAATTGTTTTTGTTTAATGTATTTATCATGCCACTTTTTGCATTGTATTTGTGTTAAAATTGTGCGTTGAATAGCATCTTGCCTAATCTTGTCTAATTCATTTATCTGCAGGATTCATTGTATCTGTGCTTCTTCCAGATTCATCCATAATTGTGCAGCCATATGAAAGGTTTTGACTTGAAATTCAATGGGTAGAAGAACTTGTTTACCATAAACGAGTTCATAAAGTGTGTGGCTAGTGGTATTCCTCCAAGTTATTCTATAAGCCCACAAGGCTTCTAGAATCCTATCTGCCCAGTCTTTGTGGTGTAACTGGATAGTCTTAGTCAGGATGGCTTTTAATACTTTATTGGTAGACTCTACCTGACCATTGGCTTGCGGGTGATATGGTGAATATTTACAATTTCTAATACCATATTTTTCAGTGATCTCTTTCATCAACTTGGAGGTAAACTAAGATCCTTGATTGGTTACAATTTCCCTAGGTACACCAAATCGGGTAAATATTTCTTCATATATAAATTCTACCACAGATTTCTCAGTGGCTCGGAATAAGGCTTTAGCTTCTACCCACTTGGTGACATAGTTTGTGCAGACTAGGATGTACTTGTTTTTGCAAGACATAGGGGAAATTGGCCCAACAAAATCTAGAGCCCATTTCTCAAAAGGATCGATCATAACTTGGGGTTGTAAGGGCATCTCACCGGATGGTGTAGGTCTACCTACCCTTTGGAAACTATCACACCCCTTGACATACTTAGCAACATATTTAAAAATGATTGGCCAATACTACCCAGAGTGCAATACTTTGTATGTTGTTCTCTTATCAAAAAAGTGCCCACCGCAAGATCCACCATGACATTCATGAAGGATCTCTGCCATCTCATGCTCTCGTACACATCGTCTAATAATAAGATCAGGACTAGTATGGGAAAAGATCTTTGTCCACCCAAGAATAATTAGAACTTTGAACTATGATCCTACATTTCTCGGGTGGGGATAGATGGTTTGGTAGCTTTCCAGTTGCTAAAGAATTGGCTATGTCTGCAAACCAAGGGGTTCGAACAGACACATCGAACAAATGTTCATCTGGGAAGCTATCATCGACGGGACCGGCACTATCGTCAATTTGAATTCGAGAGAGAAAATATGCTACCACATTCTCTCGACTGGGACGATCAACAATAGTGATATTAAATTCTTGCAACAAAAGAAGCCACCGAGTCACCCTACCATTGGTTATATGTTTGTTCATTAAAAATCTAATGGTGGAGTGGTCAGTGTGTATAAAAATTTCATATCTTGTGATATAATGACAAAAGTTGTCGATGGCATAGACTACTGCCAGAAACTCTTTTCAGTAACAGTGTATTTCAATTCTGCAGGAGTCAAATTTTTACTATAAAAGTAGATGGCATGTGATGTTTGTCCCTCTTTTTGACCTAAGACTGCCCCTATAGCTATGTCGGAAGCATCAGTGGATATATGGAAGGGAAGGGACCAATTGGGGCCCCTGAGTAATCGTGCCACTGATAGCTTTGCCTTCAAAGTTTCAAAGGCATGTTGACAAGGTTTAGTCCATTGGAATTCTGTGTCTTTCATGAGTAGCTTGTACATAGGTGTGGCTATCTTAGTGAAGTTTTCAATAAAACATCTATAATAGCCTGCATAGCCAATAAAACTTCTTACTTCCTTCGGAGTTTTTGGAGGAGGAAGATTAACAATTATTTATATCTTGGCAGGATCCACCTTGATACCTTGAAGAGAGACATGATGTCCCAGAACTATGCCCTCGGTTAGTAGCATCTTACATTTTTCATGACTAAGAGCTAAGTTCGTTTCTTGGCACCGAATAAGAACTGTTTCGAGGTTATCAAGGGATTCTTGGAAAATATTTCCATAAACTATAAAATCATCCATATAAACTTCTACACAATCATGTATAAGGTCAGTAAAGATTCCTAAGACCGCATGCTGGAAAGTGGCAGGTGTGTTACATATGCCAACTGGTAGTACTTTATAGGCTTATGTTCGCCAAGAACAAGTAAAGGTTGTCTTGTCTTGATCCTCAGGTGCTATTAATATTTGACTGTATCCACTATACCCATGAAGGAAAGAAAAATAGTGTTTCCCTAACAAGGTATCTAACACCTGGTCAATGAAAGGTAAAGGGCAGTAGTCCTTAAGAGTGGCCTTGTTTAATTCCTAAAATTCAACACAGATACACCATTTCCCTGTAACTTTCTTTTGAACTACTACCAGAGGAGACACCCATTTACTATTAGAAATTGGGTATATGAAACCAACGTTAAGGATTTTTTGTAATTCATCTTTTACTATATCCTTTAGAGCTGGATTCATTCTTCTCTGGGGCTACCTAACAAGAGGTATGTTTGAATCAGTGTAAATGTGGTGAATACAGTGTTGATATATATGTAACTTTGGAATGTATTTCACATATATGTATATTGTATTCCTATAGAGATGTTATTATTCCTCTATACGGAAGTGTCGTCATTTATATTGTAAGTGTCGTAACTTATACTTGATGGGTTATTAGACCACCTTGTTGGGGTCGGCCTTGTATAAGTCATGTGAGTCAAAGGGTTATTAGACCACCCTATTGGGGGTCAGCCATGTGGGTCAAAGGTTTATTAGACCACCCTATTGGGGGTCGGCCCAGTCAGCATTATGTTATGTGGTTAAGTTAAGGCCGGCCTAGTAAAGGTTATTAGGCAAGTCAAGTCAAGTATAAATAGAGTGTGGGAGGCACTCTATTTGATCATTCTATTCTCACACACACTCTTTGGAGAGTGGCACACTTGTGGAGGAGGAGAAGCTGCTTCTAGGAGATTTCTATCTCTTATGCTTGGTTTGTATCATTGCTCTATCTATCTCTGAGGAAGTTATTGGGGTTTTTCACCTTTATGGTTTTCCCAAGTAAACTCTGTCTCTTGTGTGCTTGCATTATTGTGTCCATGATTGATATGTTGTACATGTTGTTGTCTCAGTTAAGATCCTAGATCAGATTGAAGTAAATTATGAAAAACTAACATGGTATCAGAGCTATCCTGAAAGAAGGCATGGTATGGCATGTATGACACTTGTTGCACTTGCGATGCTAGGGCTTGATATAGCAAAAACCAGTCATCGTAGAACTTTCGCTATAAATCCATTTTGGAGAAGTTTTCGGATTTGAAAATTTTACAAGTCAAATATCAGATCCCCATGTACCTTGTGTCCAAAGGAAAACTTCTAATTGGTTTTACTTTGTGTTTTATGATCTGTACAATCTAGGGTTTTTGCCTCTTCCATATATGAGTCATAAACAGGTGACCTAGGAAAAAAGGTCATAACTTGGGCTAGGAAGCTCCAAATGAAATTTTGTAAAAAGTGACAGGTAGTGCACGGACTGCAATTTCTTAGGTAGCGTTTGCAGAGGCCGAAAAGGAACCAGTAACATGTGGCACACCGTACAAGTTCACTCTTCTGTTTTATCCCATAAACAGGTCACGTTGCAACACTTGGCATAACTCTCTCTCAGAGAATCCATTTGAGGTAAGACCTATGGGGTTGGAATGATGACAGGTCAGGATACCATAGGAAAATGTTTCAGGCCCTATGGATCAGTAATCATGGGTTTAGGCATATTATGCTTCTTACTTTGATTGATGATATGACTAACCAGAAAAGTGCTTTGGTCAAATAAGAATATGCATGAGTAAAAGAAGCATTCCATGAAACCTTGAATAGTAATGTTTATTATCTATGTTTGAAATGATCATGACTATACATGTTTAAGATTATTGTGTTTTGATAGTATTAAGATTATACTAATGAATGTGTGATTATGTATGAGACCTCAAGGATAACACAATGATCATACTAATAAGCATGCATAGTGATTAAGGATGGATATAAGTTCAAGGATAGGTAATCCAGGAAGCAAAGATCAAGAGGGAGCACACTTCAGCAGTTTCTGCAAGGATGTAGATATTCAGAGGGAGTTGACCACTTCTCACAATCCACATCAAAATGGAGTTATAGAAAGGAAGCAAAGACTAATAGGGAGTCAACCCAACAAACAAAGATAAGTATTTGAATTATCATATCTTGCATATTTGATTGTTTAAATAATACTGTTCAATAATGTATATGCTTATGTTCCTAGACGTAGGGTGTGTATTATGCATATTAGAATAATTGCATTAATGAACGGTATCCTACTAATTTGCATATGATGGGTAAGTGGCCTATGACCCTGTACAACAATCCATTGCTACTTATCTAGAGTGAAACCTCTTTGCTCACATATTGGGAGTTGTGCACACTCTTAACAATGTTCTGGTAGAGATTGGAAGGCATCCAGAAAGTTACAGGATATGGATAAATGTTGTATTGAAGCATTGGCTAAAGATAATTGCATGACTGTATGACATATTTCTTCAGATGTAAGAATTTGTTCTGAAAACTATGAGATGTTTCTAATCATGCAATTTAACTTTTCTTGTAGCAAAGATCGTATACCATCACCTACAAAAGAAGGACTACAACATTTGTTTCAGCAACAAAGTTATCTATTGAATATATTGAATATATTGAAGTTCCCAGGATTCGGGAAGAATGCCATGATCGAGGAGTACCAGTCGATCATGAAGAATGATGTTTGGGATGCAGTCCCAAGACCTGAAGGGAAGTCCGCTGTGACTTCCAAATGGATCTACAAGATCAAGCATGCTGCAGATGGTAGCATGGAGAAATAAAAAATGAGGGTTGTAGCTCGTGGCTTCTCCCAGAAAGAGGGATTGAGTATGAAGAAACTTCTACACCTGTAGCCAGGCACACTTCCATCAGATCAGTACTTGCTCTGGCTGCAGTGATGAAATGGAAGATACATCATATGGATTTCAAGACATTTTTCTTGAATGATGTAGTCGAAGAGGAAGTGTATCTAGAGCAACCACTTAGTTTTGAGACACATGACGGGAAGTCATATATGTGCAAAACTTGGTATGGCAGGATAGATAGCTTTCTATCCAGTTTCAGATTTACCAAGAGTAAAGCGGATTCCAACCTTTACTACAAGGTTGAGGAAGGCAATCCAATGATACTACTTTTGTATGTGGATGACCTGTTTATTATAGGTGAAGATAGATTGATTGTCGACACGCAGCGGAAGCTTGATGCCAAGTTCAAGATGAAGAACTTGTGGATGATGCACTTCTTTCTAGGCATGGAGGTGTGGCAGAGTGCAGATGGAATCTTCCTTGGACAAGGGAAGTATGCAGTAGAGATCCTGAAGAGGTTTGGAATGATCGACTGCAAGGCCATGGCCACACCTATGGCATCGAACCTTAAGCTTCTGTGTGATACTTCATCTGATCCGGTTGGTTTCATTGTGTATCGTCAGATGATTGGGTCCTTGATGTACCTGGTGAACACGAGACCATATATTTTCTTTGAGGTGAATACATTGAGCCAGTTCCTGACGAATCCAAGAGGTGTTCACCTGGTTGCTGTAAAGCATATTCTGAGGTACCTGAAGGGTACGGTTGACTATGGGCTCAAGTATGATGTGAATCAAAAGTTTAACCTACAAGGTTATGTTGATTCAGACTCGGTAGGTAGTGCTACAGATAGGAAGAGCACATCTAGGTGTTTCTTCAGTATGGGATTAGGTGTGATCTCTTGGTTTAGCAGGAAGCAATCCTGCATAGCACTGAGTACAGTTGAGGCAGAGTATGTTGCAGCATGTTCAGCTAGTTGTGAGGTAGTATGGATTTGGAAGCTACTATCTGAGTTATTCGATCTCCCGTTGGAGGATACTAGTATCTTTTGTGACAACCAGAGTGTTATAGCTTAAAATGACACTTCTCCGTCAGTGACGACACTTGTATCGCTTGGTCACATAACGACACTTCTTGAGATCAAGTTTAGTCACACAACATGACACTTGTGGATTGAAGGGTCATTAGGGACATTGAATATGGTTGAAATTACCTTACTCTTGGCCCATTTGATGGTTATAATCCTTAGGAATACTTTTCCAGACCAAACCACCTCCTGAAAATCATCAGAAAACCCTGTTTTTGGCCATTTTTTCATAAAAACGATGGTATTATGTGCAATAGTAGCATTTTTTCCTTAAAATACTCTACTCGGCTACATAAAAGTAGAGTACAAATGCTGGTTTGCAGTAGAAAAGTAGATTTTTTTCTTGAAACAATCAAAATCTCAAATTTTGGTCAATTCGAGTTAGTTTGGGAACTTCCTGATCGGTTATAATTGCTTTTCCTCTTATCCATTGACTATATAAGGAATATAGAAGGGCCATGAGAGGGGACCAAGCCCATAACAATGTTATGCTGGAGGAATGGAGACCCTCATCCCCCTCTCTTGTGCCTCAGTTTCTGATAAACCTTAGCACAGCTGATTAGAGGATGGGATCCTTGGAGAACAGAAGCAAGAGACCTTGAATATAGGTTTTGTGAAGTGCCAAGCTTGAAGGAAGGTATAATTTTATGTACTTGCTTCATTCATTATTAAAGATCATATTTTCTTCCCTTTCCAAATATGACTTATTCATGTATGTCTTAGATTTGATTACAGTTTTCTTATAGTTTGATGTATTCTTCTGTTATCGATATCAGTCTTATATATGTAATCAAATGTATTTGAGAAAGGTATGAAGTTTTTTTGCAGGTGTGGGCATTGGGATACTAAATAGCATGGAAGAGAAAAGAAGAGAAAGGCTTGGATCAACCTTCTGAATAAGGTGCAAATCCTTCTAACCTCAATCTCTTTGCTTACTAGTGGTACTTGCAGAACATTTGTATGTCTATCTTTCATCCCTGAAGTTGGTAGTTTCTCCCCTGAACTATAGGTGTATTTCCCTCACAACAGAATGGCGACTCCACTAGGGAAAGCCTATCTGCTTAGGGGTATCCAAGGTCATTTTATTCTATTTTGTTTGAAGGTCTTTGTTCAATTTCTTGATTAGAATCAGTTATTAGGCTCTGTTGGACCCTCCTTGGCTCTTACAGACCCTTCCTAGCCTTTACAAATCCTTACTATCTTAGGTGTGGGGAGTTTTAGCCCTATTTTTTCAACTTTTCCCATAAAATCATTGGTTTGCCTTAACACAGTAGCTTTTTTCTCCTGAAAAACACTGCTTTTGCTTAACACAATAGCTTTTTTCCCCTAAAAAATGCTGCTTTTGCTTAACACAGTAGAGTACACCTCCAGAAAAATGCTACTTTACCTCTGCACAGTAGAGTACACATCCAGAAAAATGCTAGTTTATCTCTACACAATAGAGTACACATCTTGGAGATGAGTTTTTGAGTTTTGATCTGTTTGGGGGGTCTGTGGCTGCATTTTTCTAGGTCCCTGATGACCCTAGGTCTGAGTTAAACCACTGTAAGTGGTCTCCTATCGTTGTACTGATCCTATGTTCATGATTTGGACCTTCTTTGATCAATTTGGGCTTGCTTGGAAAGCTTTGGGGCTTGTTGACCCAGGTTGGGGGGTTGTGGACTAGTTTGGTGTTTTGTACCCTGATTTGAGTCTGACTGAATGTGCTTGCTCCATTTCCACTGGATTTGAAACCTTTTGATTCTATTTGACCCTATTTGTATCTATTTGAGTTAAATTTCTCTTTAGATTGGTTTCTTATCCTCCCTGATGCTTTTAGTTTTCTTTTTGTAGTGAAATCTCAAGTGTCTTTGCTGCTATTCAGGACCTTGATTGCACTGTTTATGTGCAGACCTGACTTTACCAAACCATACTTATTTGTAGGTCATTTGCGTTGTTTGGGTCTAAAAATAAGTTTCGTACGCATTTCCTAATGGTTGGCATGCTTACATCAATAAGAATTTGAAAGTCGTATTGGTAGCTTGATTGTTTCAATAAGGAACCCTGAAATTTCTTTGCTTTTACTTTGATAGTAGGTTAACTTCAATTTCAGTTTTTGTTTCTCACCTTTGAAAAGCATAAAATATCTTGATTTATTTTCTGAGTAGAGTACCTTGCAAGTGGCTTAAAGGATTTAAGATTGCTTTGCATCAAAAAGAAGAAGTTTTCTTTTGCATACTTATTTGTTTGACTAGCTGCATTCTTAGGTTTTGAGTTTAATTTTGTACATTTAGGCTTTATTTTTACCTTTTTTGCATTCGAAAAGACTAAAAATCGCATTTCCATATGCATTCTAGATCATATCTTTAGGACTTGCATTGAAAAGAAAAGATTTGTTTAGTGGTAAACACTTCAGTTCAGTATTCTATCTCTGTTATAACCACTCTCATACACCCACTACCCTTTTGAGTAAGCAAGTAACCTTTAAAATGAACCCTAATAAAATGTACTAGTAACATTTTATTTTCTAGGTTACACTATTCACCAACTAGTTTGGTTAGGATCTTGGGTTTAAAACACCTTAAACCACCCAAGATCACATATTACACAAAAATCGTAGTTCGACTATCACAGGTAAACCCACCTCATTCAAAACTTGCCTGGGATCTATGCAGTAGGTCTTGTGAGATCATATTGTTGGGAATAAACCTCCTACTTTATGTTTCGATCATATACTAGGATCGGATTGCATTTGGGGACTCATTTGAGTTTCGGGCTCAGTTACCCTGCCCATGCCTTTTGATTCAACCAGCGACTATTCCCCCAGTAGTTTTCGGTGTGGTAGTATCCTTAGTATCTGACCATAGGATCATACACAGGTGACGACAGAGGGTTATATCTGTTGTACCTAGGACAGACGTGGGAGGAAATCCCTTACAGGTCTTTGGGAGCGTGGTTTGGTGATTCCAATGCTTGCACCCTTAGTCATTATATTGTGGACCCCGGGTAACTGTCTTTCTTCCTTCGTTGATCTATTCTGGGCACTCATCATCCCAGACTCTTCTCCCGAAGGCATCTGTTTGTCTAGTTTAATTTACTTAGGACCTTTTTTAGTGGTGTGCTCTTTGTGCTACTTGTCTTAGTTTTCCTTAGAGAACTTCTTGCTCATTTGAGCAGGAAACAATGTCTAGGATTCCGGTGAGCGATAATCAAGGTACCCCTGTTCCAGGGGATCCTTGTGATGTTCCATTCATTGGAAACATTGGTACTCCCTTAATGGCTACTCTGAATCTTCCTGGATTCACTATTGGGATACCGGTTTGGTTGTTTTCCACTCCGAATTCCTTGCATGCTCCTGATGCTTCTTTTGTAAGCACCTCAAATCAAGAGCATCAAAACCTTGGGCCTTCTTTTCCAGTAACATCTTCTCCTCCTCCTTCTACCTCATGTGGTGAAAGTAGCAATACTAGTAAGCAGTATTCCAAAAGGAATAGACAGAGGAAGAATAGGAAGAGGATACCAAAACAAGGGGGCAACAACCTAGCCACTGTAAGTCATGCTGGGGGAAAGCACCCTGCCTCTGCAAATCATGCAGGGGGCACCTACCCAACCTCTGGAGGTCATGCTAGGAGAAAACTTTTAGTCACTGAAAAGCACACTGAAATTTTGTCTTCAACCACTGTCAGTCATGTTGGGGACACGTCATTGATCACTACTAGTCATATTAATGACAAGTCACCAATTCCTGTGAGTCATACTGGAGACACCAAATCAGCCACTGCAAGTCATGCTGAGGGAGTTGACATTGTCGACAAACCCAATAAATAGAAGTATAAGTTCCCTTGCAAGTTTTGTGAGGGAGACCATCTTACTTACTTGTGCCCTGTACTTCCAGAAGTGCAAAAAGTGTCATCTTTAGTTCAAAAGTCTTATGCTTCTGAGCAACCAGCCACTGCTAGTCATGCTGGGGGAAAACTATCATCCAATGCTAGTCATGCTGAGAGTACTGACATTGTAAAGGATTCTCGACCTATAGGACAGAAACCAAAGTTCCCTTGTAAAATTTGTAAGGGAGATCACCTTACTCATCGATGCCCTGCCATTCTAGAGGCACGAAGAGTGTGGTCCATGTCTGAAGGAATCTCTATTCCTAAGTTTTCTATAGTTTCCCTACAATCAAATCAACCTTTGGTTGATAAAGTGGTTGAACTAATGCAATCTTTGGTCGACCCTACTCTTCCTTTCGAGAGTGAAGTAATCTAATCGATGCAATAATCAACCAATCCCATCAGTCCTGCAAAGATTGATGCACCTACTGCGGAAGTCTTCTGCATAACCAGTTTGGATGTTACTAAAAAAGGGGGCACTTCATCTATGTCATGTGAACCTCTACCAATCTCTAGGATCATTTCCTTTGATTGGAATAGTCTAGATGAACCTCATCTTCCTTCTTCGACACCTTTGCAGATAAAGGTTTATATCGGGAACCACACGGTTGATCGATGCATTGTAGATGAAGGAGCTTCTGTTACTATATTATCCACTTGTGCTTGGAGAGATTTGGGTTTCCTTAATGTTATTCCAGCTGTTAATTGGCCATTTACCTTCGATAGAAGACCTAGTGAACTGATCAGATTCCTCCGTCAAGTACCTATTACTTTGGGTGGAAAAATAGTCTTAGTTGATTTTATGGTTTTAAAGGACCCTGTGGACTTTGATATGATCCTTGGGTGTGATTATGTTTATGCTATGCATGCTGTGGTGTCTACTCTCTTTCTTGTGATGTATTTTCCTCATTATGAAAGCATCGTCACTATCGACCAGCTTGCATTCGTTGATCCTCCTTATTACCCAACTGTAGACCAGTCAGATCCCTCGTCATTAGGCACTACTATGTCACATGGAATTTATGTGGCATATTGTTCCTTGAGTTCAACTTCTATTGAGAAAAAGTCTCCGAGTTCATGCTTACCTTCTCGAGACTTAGTCCCAGCTTTTGACCAAGTGACATCTCCATCTGAATGTTTAGATATGTGTTCTATCTGGGATGATATACTTCCTTCTGATCAAGTTTTCCTAGAGTCCATAGTATAGTCTACCATTCATTTGGATGTTGATCCAGTTGAAGTTATCTCCAACCCCAGTTTGACCTTAAAGTTTGATCTTCGTACTGTTGAGTCGTTGGACTCTCCTATAGATCCGCAAATCGGTGTTCCTGCTAAGTTTGATTTTGCTTCTAGAATTTTCAACTCCCGTGATGATGAATTTGTTTCTGCAGATTCCATCATGTCCTTCGACTTTTATCTTCATCCTGAAGTCGATCTTGTTGATTGTAAGTCCTCGAGTTTGGGTACTATAGAATTTTCATCTGAAAACTCTGCCTTGTTTATGCCTTCTATTGATGATAGTGAAGTTGAAAGTATTTCTACCACAATGACTTGTATTGGGTCTTTCTTTACATATGTTTTGGATATGATCTTGGTACTAATGTTTCTTGGAGACAGGATTCTTAGTTGGATTTATACTTGCTTACTGGTCCTTTTCGACACCTTGTGCGACCATGTCAGGTATATTTGGAACCTTGCATATAGGTTTAGGCTTCCCCGTTGTTATGTTGCATTTGAACCTTTTTCTATCCGAATTTTCCATAGGGTTGAACCTGTTGGATATCGGTGTGTTAGCCATCTCTTTATACATTGTGCACTAGTCTGATAGCAGAGCCTACCTAACATGGGTCACCCTAGTGAGCACCTTTATGCCATTTTGGTGCCCATGCTGAGTTTTCCTCATAGGATCGGGAGCCTTTTTAGATTTACCATGACTTTGAGAAGAATCCTCATATATTTCTGGCCATTCCTAATAAGGCTCCCATCTTTGTGTTCAAGTTGCATATGCATCTATTATGATCCCTCTTGCGCTAATGAGCTTGATGCCAACTTCCACGCTTTTAGCTCGTTGTATAAGCCTCCATCTCTGATCTCATTTCCGCTAAGGCCTGTATCGTTTTTCCTTCATAATTTGACACCTTTTACCTGGAGGAGACACACCCTAAGTGTCCTTATCTTGCTCGTGTTCATTGCATTAGGCATAGCTTTGTTCCATGCGCTTGGAGCTAGTTTCGCATGTCCATGACACTCGTCTCCTCCCATAACGAGCATTCTTCTACCTTTACTTCGAGATCGTTAAAAATAGTAAGGAGGCTATGAGCATTCTTCTACCTTTACTTCGAGCTCATTAAAAACGGTAAGTAGGTTACAAGCATTCTTTCACCTTTCCTTCAAGCTCGTTAAAAACAGTAAAGAGGCTACGAGCATTTCTTTCATCTTCACTTCGAGCTCGTTAAAAACAGTAAGGAAGTTATGAGCATTTTTTTGTATCTCCTTTGAGCTCATTAAAAACAGTAAGGAGGTCACGAGTTTACTTTTTTGGGCTTGTTAAACCTTTACGGAAAAGATCCCTATGGAGTTCTTTTAATCCCTTTTCAGACTCCTTAAATAGGAAAAGTTTGCCGAGCATAGTTGTCTTTTCGGGCTCATTAAAATAACTGAACTGACATCCACTTAGGTATAGAATTACCCCTTTTCCGGGCCTTGGTGGATAACTTACGGAAAAGGTATACTCTAGGTATACTCTTGTATGCGCTAGAAGAGTTCTTCTTCCATTATTTTACACTTTTTGGGGGGAGGAGACTAACTTTACGAAAAAGGACTGTTGGAGTCGTCTTTAGGGTTTTCAGACTCTCAAAATGTGAAAACACCAAGTGAGCATTCACCTACTCGGGCTTGATGTGAAATCCATGAGATGGTTGATAGAGGACTGTTTAAGTTTTTCAACTCTATAAGCAAGAAAACACCGCTAAGCACAGACCAATCCAGTCGCGATATAAAATCCACGGATAGGTGTATGGATTTTTCTTCTAGGTTTTTCAGACTCCTTAAATATGAAAATACCGTCGAGCATGCTTTACTTCTTTGTCAAGCTCATTAAAAAATGAAAAAGGACAGGGAAGGGAAGAATGTTAAAATATCTTTCAATATGATGGCAGCAAGTCAACTATCTCCTTTAACAAAGCACCTGTTTTGAGTCTATCAAACAAGTTGGGTTCTAGTGTTGGCCTTAGGATAAACCTGATCTAAGAGTTCTTACTCCTCCGTTTGGTTAGTCTTCCAATCATATGAAGAATCTGTTAATGTCTCCTACATTGCATATTTGCATCGTGGTCTCTTTATGTCAAAAGCTTCCTAAGTCACTCTTGTGTCGTGCTCACTATTCAAGGATATAACCTGTTTCGGCCATTCTGCAGTTGCCTTGACCTCATGCGTCAACCATTCCTTAGTGTCAGTATGTTTCATAATGTGTTTAGTCCTAATCCAAATATGCTCATACCTATTGAGTGTCCCTCGTGTTGGATGATGGAGAATGCCTTAAGGCCTCCCTTCCAACGGATTTCTTCCCATCGACTTCAGCTCATTGTGCTCTGGGAATGAAGTTTAGAGTTTCGGTTAGTATCTTGGGGATTGCAGTCATTAGTGGCAGTTTCTCTCGCTATTGGATAGATGGGAATAAATAAATGTCTCCTATCCAATACATTCATCAAGTGTTCGACAGCAAGACCATTTATTCGCACTTGCTTGAATGTACTAGGTACCTTGGGTTCCATTTTCATTATTGGTGGATACCCTCGTGTTTGTTAACAGTGTACATCAATGACCAATAATTAAACGATTCCTCCCATGTTCGACATCAACTCATTTATTCGCATGGATAGGTTTGTACCTTGGGTTATTTTTGGATGAAGACCTTGGGATCCTCGATAGCATCACCTTATTTATGTTATCGCCCAAGTTGCGTAAGACTGAGCCACACTTTTTTTTTTAGCTCTTGATGAGACATAGATCCAGCTTGTTCTCTATGGCTATGTTCTTCAGTTTTGACATAGATCCACCTTGTATTTATGTGGCTATGTTTACACTTATGTTCCTCATGGGTCCACGATTGTATTCTAGTGGCCATGATATATGCATCTGTATTTGGATCATTATTGTATCCTTTTGGAGATCATGTTCCACTATTTGAACATGGACAGTTACCCCAAGGATGAGTTTGTGTAACATTTCCTTTGCTTTCAGGTACTTCATTTCAGCCTATGATTCTTGGTTTCTCCGGTTCCTCCGCTTCCATGATTTAACTCTTTATTATTTATAATGTATTTCGGCCATCGTTTCCTCCACTCCCTCTGAGCTCATACATTAGGGGGCATCTGTTATAGCTTAAAATGGCATTTCTTCGTCCGTGACGACACTTGCATCACTTGGTCGCATGACGACACTTCTTGAGATCAAGTTTAGTCACACAATAGGACACTTGTGGATTGAAGGGTCATTAGGGACACTGAATATAGTTGAAATTACATTACTCTTGGCCCATTTGATGGTTATAACCCTTGGGAATACTTTTCTAGACCAAACCACCTCCTAAAAATCATCAGAAAACCCTGTTTTTGGCCATTTTTTCACAAAAACGTTGGTATTATGTGCAATAGTAGCGTTTTTCCTTAAAATACTCTACTCTGCTTCATAAAAGTAGAGTACAAACATTGGTTTGCAGTAGAAAAGTAGATTTTTTTCCTGAAACATTCAAAATCTCGAATTTTGGTCAATTCAAGTTAGTTTGAGAACTTCCTGATCCGTTATAACTATTTTTCCTCTTATTCATTAACTATATAAGGAAGATAGAAGGGCCATGAGAGGGGACCAAGCCCATAAAAATGTTATGCTGGAAGAATGGAGACCCTCATCCCCCTCTCTTGTGCCTCAGTTTCTGATAAACCCTAGCACAACTAATTAGAGGTTGGGATCCTTGGAGAACAGAAGCATGGGACCTTGAATCTAGGTTTCGTGAAGTGCCAAGCTTGAAGGAAGGTATAATTTTATGTACTTGCTTCATTCATTAATAAAGATCAGATGTTCTTCCCTAGCACAACTAATTAGAGGTTGGGATCCTTCGAGAACAGAAGCATGAGACCTTGAATCTAGGTTTCGTGAAGTGCCAAGCTTGAAGGAAGGTATAATTTTATGTACTTGCTTCATTCATTAATAATGATCAAATGTTATTCCCTTTCCAAATATGACTTATTCATGTATGTCTCAGATTTGATTACAGTTTTCTTATAGTTTGATGTATTCTTTTGTTATCAATATCAGTCTTATATATGTAATCAAATGTATTTGAGAAAGGTATGAAGTTATTTTGAAGGTATGGGCATTGCGATACTAAATAGCATGGATGAGCAAAGAAGAGAAAGGCTTGGATCAACCTTCTGAATAAGGTGCACTTCCTTCTAACCTAAATCTCTTTGCTTACTAGTGGTACTTGCAGAACATTTGTATGTCTATCTTTCATCCCTGAAGTTGGTAGTTTCTCCCATGAACTATAGGTGTATTTCCCTCACAACACAGAGTTGTATGAAGCTGTCTGAGAACCCAGTGTTCCACGACAGGTCAAAACACATTAAGATCAAATATCACTATATCAGGGATATGCTGCAGAGAGGAGCAGTGAAGCTCCTGTATGTTGCGACAGATGAGCAGGCTGCAGATGTGCTGACGAAACCACTAGCCAAAGTGAAGTTTAAGTACTTCAGAGAGAGGCTTGGTGTTCTTCAGATTGACGACACTTTGAGGAAGAAGTGATGGACACATTTGCTGGAAGCCATTCCAAGCATGGTGAAAGGAGGATCCTTCCCATGGTTGTGGATGTAAGTGCTGGATGATGAGCATCAAGATGATGCTCCAATTACTGCTCTGTATATGTATCATGTTGGATGATTGTTATGATCAGTTGGATTATGTATATGTATATGCATCATGTTGGATGCTTTTTATGATCAGTTGGATCATGTATATGTATATGCATCATGTTGGATGCTTGTTATGATCAGTTGGGTCATGTATATGTATATGCATCATGTTGGATGCTTGTTATGATCAGTTGGATCATGTATATGTATATGCATCATGTTGGATGCTTGGACCATGTATCTGTATATGTATCAGGTGGATACGTTATATGATCAGGTAGATCATGTATGTTGATATATATCAGGTGGATACATTGTATGATCAGGTGGATCATGTATTTGTATATGTATCAGGTGGATACATTGTATGATCAGACAGATCGTGTATGATGATATGTATCAAGAAGATACTGTGTATGCATCAGGTGGATGCATTATATGATTAGGATGATCATGGATGATGAGCTTTAGGATGTTTCTCTAGATGACATGCATCAGGACAATGCAGTGATGATGATCAAGTTGATCATGTGATGATGTAAATCAAGTTGATGTATGGTGAGTATCAAGTTGATACTCTGTGGCCGTGGAAAAGTTGTGCAGATGAGCATATAAGTAAACCTAGGAGATCTGGACAGAATGAAAAAGGCCTCAGATGCTCTTTCGATGCATTGCTCTAGGAGGACATATAAGTAGACCTGGGAGATCTAGAAGGGATGAAAAAGGCCTCAGATGCTCTTCTGAGGAATTGTCCTATGGCATGTAAGTAGACCTAGGAGATCTGGACAGGATGAAAAAATCCCCAGATTCTCTTTCGAGGCATTGCCATGACCACATGTAATAAGTCCTGCAGATCTGGACAGGATGAAAAAGGCCTCAGATCCTCTTTAGAGATCTTTCTTGGCAAGACACTCTTTTAAGATTTTGTGGTGGGGGTCACATGTAATAAGTCCTAGAGATCTGGACAAGATGAAAAAGGCCTCAGATGCTCTTTAGAGATCTTGCTTAGCAAGACACTCTTTTAAGGTTTTGTGACAGTCACATGTAAAAGATCCTGGGAGATCCTACAGGTAGAGCTGTGTGCTCGTAACAGCATGGGATGCTCTTGCGAGGTTTTGTGATGCACATAATAAGTCCCGAGGATTCCACAGTATGGCCAGTGATGATGAAGACCTGCAGGTGGTGGGCCTACATCCAGTATGAAAAAGGACTAGCTCTGTAGAACTTCCTACGACGAGTATATTCAGAGATTGATTGAGATAGCAGCAACAGTGATGATGATAATGATTTGAGGACAATGATTCGATGATGATGATCTAGAGAAGAAGACTTGTGCTAGAAGACCTGTGTCGATAAATACCTTCCTATTTAAGAGGGAGTGTTGATGTATATGTAACTTCAGACTGTATTTCACATATATGTATATTGTATTCCTATAGAGATGTTATTATTCCTCTATACAGAAGTGTCATCATTTATATTGTAAGGGTCGTAACTTATACTTGACGGGTTATTAGACCACCTTATTGGGGTCGACTCTGTATAATTCATGTGGGTCAAAGGGTTATTAGACCACCCTATTGGGGGTCGGCCCAGTCAGCATTATGTTATGTGGTTAAGTTAAGGCCGACCTAGTAAAGGCTATTAGGCAAGTCAAGTCAAGTATAAATAGAGTGTGGGAGGCACTCTATTTGATCATTCTATTCTCACACACATTATTTGGAGAGTGGTGCACTTGTGTAGGAGGAGAAGCTGCTGCTAGGAGATGTCTATCTCTTATTCTTGGGTTGTATCATTTCTCTATCTATCTCTGAGGAAGTTATTGGCGTTTTTCACCTTTATGGTTTTCCCCAAGCAAACTCTGTGTCTCTTGTGTGCTTGCATTATTGTGTCCATGATTGAGATGCTATAGATATGTTGTACATGTTGTTCTCTCAGTTAAGATCCTAGATCAGATTGAAGTAAATTCTGAAAACTAACATACAGGTATATGGGTGTATACCCTTCATATCAGTGTATTCCCATGCAAATGCTCCAGTTTGACTCTTGAGAACTTTTAGTAATTGTTTTTGCTGACTCTCATCTAAACCTGCATTTATATGTAGAAAATTTTCGGAACTAACCTCGCAAGGTATGGTATAGGATCCTAAATGTTATTTGATTGTGAAGACATAGGGTGTACTTGTAAATGTTGAGAGGCTAATGTTTTCTTGGAATTCATCTCCAAATATCTGGTCAAGTTGGGAAAAAGACTGAGGAAAGTCTATACATGTTGTGGAAAGATAAATTGGTTCAACACATTCTCGGTATTCTATTCTTGAAGTGCCCAGGAGAAATCACTAACAAGGGAAAGTTATTCCAAGTTCTCATCCCCAAAAGGACAATCTAACCAAAACAGGTTTTCAGTTACTGGCTGTGCTGGTGGGTAAAAGGCGAATTTTCTTGTAGATAACCCATCAGATATAATCATCTCTCCATCTCTTCATCCTATAAATGCATTAGCAGTGGCCAACCAAGGTCTTCCAAAAACAATGGGGTGTCCTTTAGAAGTGTATTTTGATTCTATGACCATAAATTCCACAGGATATTCCCATGAAGCTACTGATACAATGATGTCATCTAATACCCCAGCAGGTTGTACCATAGTGGGATCTGCTAATTCTAGCATTGTTGGGGTAGGGCGGAGGAACTGTCCTAAATGGAGAGTTTCTAAAATTTTGGTATTCATCAGGTTAATAGCAGCTCCTAGATCAATAAGTGTGTTTCCTATGGCAATTTCATTAATGATAATAGTCACCACGGGATTTCCTGGATTTGTATACTATGGAATTCTAGGTTGGTTTGCTATGTAATCTAACATTTCACCTATAACATGAATTGTCGGAGGATCTTTTTGTTTTGTACCTGGTATTTTAATACAGAGTTCCTTTATTACTTACTATGTATCGGTATATCTTTAATGGCTTGTAACAAGGGGATCTTAATACAAATATTTTTCAATTCGTTACTGATATCATACTCTGGATAAGTTACGGGTTTTTCTATTATTAGACGCTCTGGATATGGGGGTGCTTTTTCTCCTGTAATTACTTCTTTATGAGGATGGTTGTGTGTTGAATATTTAGGAATGACCGCATATTCAAGAATGGCATCATTCAAAACTTCACTAGTAATGTTTTCTTCTTCATTCTCTTCTTGGATAACAACTGATGACTTGGGATGATCTTGCAAAACTCTTCCATACCGCAGTTGAATCTCATGTATTGGTGTGGTTTAAATGCATATGATTGAAGAGGTAGCAACCCAATACTATTAAGAGCTTGAGTTGGATTGTTGTTAGGATTTGGTATCGGTTGTGCAAGTAATATTGTGGGTCTTGGATTCACATTCTGGAAATGGTGAGGTTGATTTGTAATAAGGGGTAGTGAAGGAGGTAAAAATTCAGGCAAGAGTTGCTAGATATTAGGTGGGTAAGGATAGTTAGGCATTGGAGGAGGTGATTGAGCATAAGCTTTCCCTCTCCATCCATGTGGCCATTGTTGTTGTTGAGTATTTTGAGGAGGGTACTGAGATGGCCAATTTTTCCAACTTGAAGTGTTAGATTGTTGAGGAGGTTGATAAGGATAGTAATAGGGTGGAAATTGTGATGATGGATCCTGATATGATGATTGATATCTAGGTTTCCAAGGCCTCTTAGAATTTTCACCAAGGTTTCCACTCTTGTATACATCTTGCAACCCAGGAAACGATGGACAATTATCAGTTGGATGTTCTTTTGTACAAAGGTGACAAACTGAAACGTTATTCAATGGACATTCCCGTTGGGGATGCTTAGTTCTACACCTAGGACAGAAAACACTCATTACTGCATGCTCTTCATCCTGTTTCTTTTTGGCTTGTAATTCATCCAATTGAGAATCCATGGCTCCTAAGATATCTGTTTTGAAATTTTCCAATAGGTTTCCCAATTCTACCCTTGTAACTCCACTAGGACCGAATGTGTTTCCTTTTAGGTTCCTAGCATAAGATTCTCGAAAATGCCTTCCACTTTTCCCTATGCTCCTAGAATAATTCCTACATAGCTCACAAATTTGTGGAAAAGACTTATGAGAGATGTCTCCTGCTGCCATGAGATTAAGGTTTTCTAAGAATTTTTCTAAGATTCCCTTAAGGAAGAGCGTTCTTACTACATCTTCCTGAAGATCACTATATTTGGATTTATGGAACACATAGTTAAATCTTTCGAGATAGTCTTCTAGGCTCTCATCTTCAAGTTGTTGTATTTTAAAAATATCATTGCGAGAGTCCTTAGGTTTACAGTAATCCTGATAATTTTGTAGAAATGCATTCTTCATGTCTTCCCAAGTTCTAATACTAGATTATCCTAACCCCATGAACCATCGAAGAGAAGAATATTTTAATGTGGTAGGAAAGAGTTTTAGCTTTTGGCCATCTTGTAGGTAATTATAACTCCTACAAAAAATGTCAAATTCGAATAAGAATGTATCTGGATCCTCACTACTCTTCCCATAAAAGGTTGGTAGTGAGGAAGGAGGGATGTTTTTCATAGTTACATCTTGTGCAGTGTCTAGGATAGGGAATCCAAAAGTACCTTCAGTTCTAACCTCTTCCTCTTCTTCATCTTATTGGACATGATCTTCATTTTCATCCTCCATGAAGACTTGATTGCCAAAGAGAGAATACTTAAGTGGTTCTTTTCTTGGGGAATATGGGATATCCCAACATTTTGTTTCTGGAAGAGTATTCTTCATTTTAGAAGGAGAATTACCAGCTACGTGGGAGTCCATTTTTGAAGGTCCTACCATTGTTGTTTCAATCTGTTAAATAACTATGCTCACTAAATTTTCAAAAAGAGTATCTAATTGTGTAGGATCAATAAAGTCTACTAAGTTTGGACCACCTACTATTGAAAAGGTAGTGTCTTTGGGTTTTTGAACTAATGGAGGGTTGAGAGGTTCTAATGTTTTATCCTTTTGAATTACCTCTTGTCTAAGTTCAGTCTCAATATGAGCTTGAGGTTCTTTTAGTGGAATTTCTTTATGAACAGACTTTTCTGATGTCCCTATGGTTTCCCCTAACTAATTTCCAGAAAGTATTTCCTTTGCTTTCCAAGTAGGACTATCCCCTTTAGGTGTCCTCCGATACCTTTCTACTGAGTTAGTAGTCGGGGTGGCACGTCCCCCGTATAGGTTAGTAGGAATTTTAGTAGGGATTTTAGTAGGAGGGCTAGTTTTAATAAATCTACCTTTTGAGTCTCTAGACCTATTCATGAGAACAAAACTATAACTAAAATAAATTCTAACTACATCACTACGATTGTTGGGTTTTGGGGATTCCTGTTATAACAGATGTGCAAGTTCTTACCACTCACCTGCCACCATCCTATTTCTAAGTTTCAAAAAGGAAATTCAATCTATCACTAAGTTTTAGGAGGAAATTCTACCTACCTACGACTGAATTCTACCTATCTACAACTCCCCGGTAATGGCGCCAAAATGTTGAGATGTATTTATTGTCTTAAGGAATCACCAAAATATTTAATTATCAACCAGGGTTGGTAATCTTAGAGCTGTGGCATAGTATATGATGAGGTAGAATGGGACCTAAGGTCTGAATTGCAAAGAGAACGACTTATCATAGAAAAATAGTGAAAATAATGCTAATCAGGGCATGTTTACTATCAAAATGATGACAAAAATGGACGCCAACAAATTTAAAGATGTCTTTTCATGGACCTGCACTAATCTCAAAACATTTGCCACAAATATTATGCAACACAACATACCTATGAAGCCTGATACCAAACCTTATCAGCATAAATTGAGGAAAATGCACCCAAGTTTAGAACCCACAGTTAAAAAAGAATTCAATAAGCTCCTTTCATCCAAAATTATATTTCTGGTTAGACATACCCAATGGGTTACAAATCTTGTTCTGGTATGGAAAAAGAATGAATATATATCGATTTGTGTTGATTTTCGTAATATGAACAAGGCTTCTCAGAAAGATAATTATCCAGTACCTCCAATGGAACAAATACTACAAAACGTATCGGGATCTAAAATGTTTTCATTTCTAGATGGTTTTTTGGATACAATTAGCTATTGGAATCACATCCTGATCAATTTAAAACTACATTTAGGAACCCATCGGGCACTTATTCTTACAGAAAGATTCATTTTGGATTAGTCAATGCGAGTGCTACTTTTCAGAGGACGATGGATATCGCTTATAGGGGTTTGATCCATAATCTTGTTTTGATTTATTTAGATGACATCACATTTTTTTCTAAAAGAATATTTGACCACCTAACACATCTCAGGAAAGTTCTCGAAATATGTAGGAAATACAACATCTCACTTATTCCCAAGAAGTCCATTTTGTTGTGATTGAAGGTAAGTTACTTGGGTTCATAGTTTTAAAACATGGTATAATGATTGATCCTAAACAAACCCAAGTTATCTCCCAGTTGAAAATTCCCGTCACAAAGAAAGTTATGCAATCTTTTTTAGGGAAAATTAACTTTGTTAGGAGATTCATTTCTAGTTTTGCTCAAATTGTTAAACCACTATAGGATATGATTAAAAAGGATGCAATGTTTAGATGGGGTGATTTGCAGAAATAATCTTTTTTGTAGAATTAGAGAAGTGATTGCAGAAGCACCTACACTAATGTATCCTAATTTTTCAAAATATTTTCTTTTATATACATTTGCTACTGATATTTCATATGTTGCAGTCCTTACATAGTGTAACACTGAAGGTGATGAGAACCCGATATCCTTCATGAGCTCAACTTTTAAAAGAGCAAAACTTAGTTATCCGAAAGTGGACAAACAAGCTTATGCAGTCTACAAGGTTGTGAAGCACTTCATACCCTACCTCCTGAAGTATCAAACCAAATTCATAGTTCATATTCAACAATTTGGAATGTTTTGATTCAGAAGGAGCTAGGAGAGAAGCGCACACATTGGATCGCTACATTACAGGAATATGATATGGAAATAAGGCCTGTTAAGATTTTTTGTGGACAAGGATTGTGTAAATTAGCAGCCTGGTCAGCCATCCAAATACAATAGAATAGTGAAGAACATGTTGAATATGACCTTATCTGTCTCACCTCTATGCCTACAAACTCATGGTATGAGGATATTAAGTTTTTATTGACTCACGGGTATGATCCTCTTAATATAGAACGTAAGAAAAGGATAGCTCTAAGATTAAAATTTGCTCCTTATTTTTTGGTTAATGATGTTTTGTATCGAAAAGTCTTTGATGGAGTTTTATTATGATGTGTTGAGAAAATACTAAGAGAGCTTCATGCAGGACCGGTTGGTGGTCACTTTGGGGGGGAAACAATGACACACAAAATAACGAGGGTTGGGTATTGGCCGACCATGTTCAAGGATGCACATGCTTTTGCTAGGAAGTGCAAATATTGTCAAAAGGTTGCTAGAAGGGTTAAGAAACCCACGGTCCCACTTCATCTAGTTGACATGGAAGCTCCATTACAGCAATAGGGTTTGGATATAGTTGGTCCAATTAATCCTCCATCCTCCCTGCAGCACAAGTATATAATCACTGATACGGATTATTTTACCATATGGGTGGAAGCGATTCCACTCAAAGTGGTTAACAACAGCCAGGTGATTTCATTCCTTGAGAACTACATAGTAACCAGGTTTAGTGTACCTGAATTTCTAATTTTTGACAATACATCCTAATTTTATTCACTTGATCTTACTCAGTATGCGTTAGATAAAGGTTTCAAAATAAAGTATTCAACCAACTACTACCCTTAGGGGAATGGCTTGGTTGAATCTACCAACAAGAACCTTATCAAAATCCTAAAAAGAACTAATGAAAGTAACCACAAAAATTGTCACGCCCAACTGTTTTATGGGTGGATAGGGTAACTCCCAAAGCTACCCTTGGAAATTCACCTTAATGCCTTGTGTATGGAAAAGAGGCTATTCTACCTCCTAATCTCCTCCTTCCTTCACTTCAGTTATCCAAATATATTCAAGAGGATGATTGTTCTCCCTCGGAACATTGGATTAATGAACTTCTCCAGCTCGAAGATAAAGAGAGAAATCTAGCTTAAATTTCATCAAAATCAACAGCTGGTTAAACAATGGTTTGATCATAAATCCTCGTCCCAAATAGATTTTTAAGTAGGAGACCTGGTTCTTAAATGGGATAAACCTCACGAGAACAAAGGTGAACATACAAAATTTCAACGATTCTGTCTAGGACCATTCATTATCTCTGAAAAATTAGGTCATGGCACTTTTTGGTTACAAACACTGGAAGGGTCTCCTGAGACTTATCCAGTGAATGATGAAGTTCTAAAGAGGTATTTTTCTTAGTGACTTTGTTCACTAGGACTGTGCATAGTGTGTGTTTTCTACCGATTGGTGTGTTTTTTTTTTTCTCTTTATAGATTTTTCCTTTCCAAAATAAAGTGGCTCAATTTTCTCATTGAGGATACCCCTTTTCGCAAAGTTCAAAAGAATAGAAATAGATTTTAACAAGTTGTATAAAAAATCTTAGCCTCCAGTGACTATTTAGCTCATTGATCATTTGTCTAGAAATCCTCTGAAATATATTGACCAGGAACCTATTATCAGAATGATCAAGGAAGGGTAACATTTTGATCAGTTTAAAAGATCAATGGAATTTAGGTTACTGTGGGTAAAATTCCCTTTGATGAGAATGCCCTTGAATGGTATGGGTAGAATTTAGTCGACAATACATTTTTAAATCATTTACATTATTCCTTCCTCTTAAGGAGAGTAAAGAGTTGCTTCGCCATTCGCTCAATATTTCATCATAAATATTACCCATATATCTTGTGAATGACTATAGAATGAGGGGTCTCATCATGAACCTTCTCAGCATGATCATAGGTATTGATGGAATGACATCTCGATATCTGGTTACCATGCCATGAGATGGCTTTTCAAGTTTAAATTAAAAGATGGGAGGTCTTATTACAATCTGACCGATTCATTATCTGTCAATACTGGTGAATGGCACTACCATTAGTTTGTCGCCAATCCAGGATAGTGTTTTGCAGTCATTCCTTGAACAAATTTTTAAGTTTAAAAAAAAAATGATATAGAGAACAGGAGGTCTTATTACAAGCCGACTTGACCATGATCATAAAATCATTTGGAGTGGAATTATCGATATCTAGTCACCAAGCCAGGATGATACCCTTTCTGAAAGGCAGGGGGTCTCATTACGAGCCAACCTGATCATGTTCTATAGTTTTTTGTGAATGGCATTGCCACCATGTTACCACCAAATCAGGGCAATTTTCTCTAGTCCTCAATTGGGAAATATAAATCTAATATTATTATTCAATAAAATCTTGAAAGTGAATGGGATAAAAGCCACTCTATGGATTAAAAGGAAACCTTGTCAGGGCTATGGATGCCTATTGGCAGCAGTGGAAATTCCTATGATATTGGTATTTTATCTCTGATTGTTGTCACTATAATTTTACTCATTTTCTAGTCTTGCTCATTCTCACCAAAGTTGATTCCCTGCGGTCTCCTTATTACTTCACTATGTTGATTCGGGTCTGAAATGCATTCGTTCATTTTCTTAATCATCTTCAATTATCCATTGATTGACTTGGAAATCTGTAATAAGAGGTTTTGGATTTATGATCCTTAAGAGAATTAGTTTTGTTTTAAATAAGAGATTCTCACTCAAATTTAAACGTAAAGTTTAATTATTATGACCAATCAAAGATAATTGGTCATCCCAGTGAGCCGCCATTTGTTGTAGCCACAACATATCCCATCTAATCTAGGTAAGATGGGAGCCCCATTTTTCAATTTCATTTTGAGTTAGTTGTTTGATTTCCTTTAATTTTCAAAGATTGTTCAAGACTTGTTTAAATCCATCTTAATCATTCTTTTGCAGACCTTAATTTCAAACAAATCAAGTTTTACGCACTTAATCAAGGCGTTGATCTGCTTTAGCAAAAATCACGAAAGTCGGAATTCAGGGAAAATTTCAGCAAGATTGGTTAAAGACTCCCGACTCCTAACTTTCTCTCTCCATATTCTATGGAAGTCGGAAGTCGGGATGGATTTACCATCAAATAATTTTACACCCCCGACTCCTGACCCCTAACTTTCTTATGACCAAGATGTCGGTTGTCGACAGTTAGTGGAATTTGATGTTGAAAATTTTATTCAACCCGACTCCTGACTCCCAACTTCCAAATTTGTAACACCTCGGTGCAATTTTGGGTTCCGGTGTGTTATTCATCTCGACTGTCGACTTTTGCAGAACCCATTTAGTCGCTAAACTAATGAGTAAGTCGAACCTCAATCTCTCACCATGCGCCAAATTTCTTGAACTGTGTGTCAACAAATCAGATCAATTGATTGTTTAAAACCTAACAATTGGTTTTATTGGTCATCTACCTTAATTAATGTGTAATAAATTATTATCCAACTAAATCCTTACATAATCAAAATTTGAATTTTTCCCCATTATCGCACAGTGAATTCTTACTCAAGTACACCTGTAACTTGGAGCTTTGGTTCGATATTTCTCTGCTCAGTTTAATTTGTATCTTTGATTCACAGGTATGATTTAGTGTGCATTGTGTGGATTGATTTTTATACAACTCTGACTTACTCATTTTTGTTTTCCTATTTCGCAAGCCCACTCTTTCTAAAATGGCGAAGAGAATAAGGTCTAAAGCTGCATTTCAGGAATTTAAGTTCAAGCACCCTAACTTTGGGCTCTATTATGATATAAACCTGAGAGTTTCAGATACCATGTGCCTGGACTGGGCCATAATCTACAGTATCTTCAACGGGGATGATTTCTCAGAGTTCAAAGATGATGCCTCCCTATATCAAAATATCAACAACTCATAATTGCATGCGATTGCTACATGGCCTGTCTTTATGCCATTCACGGACCTCGTGAAATGGATGATAGACTATGCAAACATACCGACCAACACTTTCATAGATACTAGTCAAATGTTTTATGCTTCCTTTAAACCTGATACCTTTTCCAGGATCTACAATCTAAAAACTCCCTAGCAGCTACTCACTCAAAATTTCTTTTGGGCATTTGAGACGAAGTATGAACCAAACGTGCTTTTTAAATATTGTATGGTTGACCCAGACACATTTTTCGTCTAACCTAATAGATAATATCCCATCCATCTACTCAGGGAACCCTACAAGCTACTAGCAACAATGCTCTATAGGTTTTATGGGGCCAAAACGTGCCAGTATTTCAAGCTAGAATGGGCAGCCACTCGGAGATCTACCCAGCCAAAAATCTCGATCCAAAGCTCTAACCTTCGAGTTTTGCAAGGAGCTTCCAGCTGTGCCTTCAGTTTCCAGAAATTCCTATTTTTGTGGAAACCCTAATTTTTAGGGCCAAATCTGAAAATGCTCGGAACTGAATTCTGATTGGACAGATAGATGCACCTTGATGAGTAGATCCAATCTACTATACTGAATTTCAAAAATCTGTGGAGAGAAACCCAATAAACAAGGAATACAAGCTTCCGTCACTGCAAAATGTCTTCTTCTCAGTTAAGCTCTGATACCATGTTAAATTTTGAGTATTAATTCACAATACTATAGGATCTTTGCTGAGAGAATAACATCTACAGTATATCAATGCATGACAATCATAATATGACAAGCATCACAAGAATCAAAAGCATAGAGACAAGAGACACAGAGTTTCCGTGGGGAAAACCCTAAGGTGAAAAACCCCACAACTTCCTCAGAGATAGAGAGAGCAATGGCTCAACCAAAATACAACCAAATAACACTGAGATAGTCTCCTAGCAGATGATCCTCCTCCTCCTCACTAATGCGCCACTTTTAGATAGATAGTGAGTTACTTTTCCGAATGAGTAAAATAGAGATCTCCTATCTCTATTTATACTCACCTTTTTTCCCAGTGACCCAATGGGGCCGACTTGTCTACTTAGATACATCCACATTATATTATATATAATTCCGGGCCGACCCCAAATGGTGGTCTAATAACCCATCGGCAAGTACACACACTTGCGACACTTGTCAATCCACATGACGACACTTCCTTATAGAGGAATAACACATCTCTTATAAGGGTACAATAAATATATATAAAATATATAGATGAAATACATTCCGAAGTTACATATACATCAACAGTTGTTAATTCTGAGAAATCCACCACATTGTTAGTCAATCCCCCTTTGCATACTTCTACTAGTGATATTATTGATTTGGAGAAAGAACAACTTGTAGAACTAGTCAACCCAACACCTGTGACTGAAGAACCATCTCAACCATTGGTTGACAATGCTGCTCAAGTTGTAGATGGTAATAGTCCTCATCAATTTGAATATACCAGTATGTCATATGCACCCACTATTGATGATCCTATGCAACAGGATGTATCCAGTTCACCCAAAAATACACCCACTACATCTGACTCATCTACCATTACTACATAGACTACTGATTTACCCATTAACCCTATATTAGATTCACCATCTAAACAAACCATTACCCAACAACCTATCAACACCCTGCCTAGCCTTCCATAAACCGCAAATGTGTTTATGCACAACCCCAAACCAACACCCAAACTTCTCCACTTCTTCCTTCCATGTTGTCTACCATGTCTTCTTCTTCTCAACATGATCCATTGACTTCTCAGACTTCATCACAGTCTATGGTTGCTTCTATGAGCCAAAATGTTCCCATTCTTCCAGCTACTAAACTATTGGCTTCCACAATAGAGGATACAATAGACTTTGGTGAATATGTTGTGGTGTCCCTAGGAGACTATTGTTTTAATAAAAGAAGAAAAAACATACTTAAAAGGGAACCAAAAAGAGCCACTTCATGGCAAGTACAGGTTAGACCAACACCTAATCAGGTCATCTGGAAACATGCCACAGATAATCCACAGAGAGAAGCTATTGATGTTGGTGCTTCCATGGGATATTTTGCTAGAGATCATTTTGACTCTATATCCACCTTGAATGCTACATTGGAAGAAGAAAAGGCCAAAAACCTAGCACTTCGGGTTGAAAAATATTATCTTCAACAAACTTTGGCAAAACACGTTGAAGATTTAAAAGCTCAACATAACTTTGCCTTACAAAATCTTCAGGACCAAATTCACTAGCTCACACAACAAAAGTAGATTGTTGAAGAGAAAGTATTGGAGCAAGCTAATGATTTATCTGATCTTAAGGTCCAATTGGAAAAAGTTAAATAACATAGTGCTTTTTCTGAATTCTTCAAATTCACTGTCCAAGAATTCAAGGATGAAGCCATTGCTTGTAACAACTAGTTCAAGCATGTAACGTCCCCTCCCGCCTTCCAAATGCAGGGGAGAGAACATGACCAATCATACGGGGCTTTTGGCAGACTTAGCCCCAATATATATATTTTTTCTCATAAATTCATAGCAATTAAAAACTTTTGTGTGCAGAATCAACTCAATATAAACACAGTGGAATTAAACATAATAATACACAAACAGAATGGAATGCATCAACATGTTTATCTTAAGCAAAAAGGTGATTCCATATGCAGAGATTCAATCTCATTCTCATGTTATTCACAGATTCCATCTCAATTTGACTACCATGAATATTTAACATTCAGATTGAACACATTGCATAACACATAATGTATATAAATTAATTCACAAGAATACTTATCTTGAAATGTAAATGTCCAATGACTGACTACAGGAGGGAAACGTTCCACCCAACCATAGATCTCTATTCAGCCTATATTCTTTCAGCTGAGAGATCAGCCCCGAGCCGAGCTGTGTATCCACTAAGGAAGAACTAGCTGGGCTCACTCACGGCCATGGTTTCGGTCATCAGCTATGCTAAGCCAACACACCGTTGGGTTTATCAAGCATTCAAGAAGATAGAGGAGGGTAACGCTAAGCCAGTGAGCTCAAACACAGAGCTACAGGCATCTCAAGTGAACTCAACAGTCAGGAACCCACATTACCTATCACATCCAACAAAAGGAAGATCCCCTTCTCTGTTACACAGTCCCTCAGGAAACTCTTCCCTCCAGTGCTCTTCAGGAAGGGCATAGAAAGTTCCAGCTGCTACTTCTTGAGATCCTAGCCTTCACTGGGTTTATCAAGCACACCCAACATCTACACAATCATTTCCTACTTGATTTCTCACCAATCTGCTCACCAAATAACTCAAATCCGTCACTGGTTTTCTGGGCTGCAAAAACTGGGTTTTCCTATGGATTTCGGGATAGATAATGCTCCCAAATTCTCCCCAAGGTTCATACCAATGGATCCCCCATTGGATTTTACTGTCCACTGCCAAATCTGGGTGTTTTTGGCTCTTCAAAACATGGGTTCTCTCAAGGTCGTGATTTCTGGTTTTTCTCTCTGCTGGCAATTCGTTTTTGGATGGAAAATGGTGCTGGTAACTTTCACCATGGAATGGGGATGAGGAAGAAGGAACTCCCATGAGGTAGAGTGGCTTGTGGTACAAGAAAACAGAGCCCATACCCTGCCATACGAATTTCTGGGCTGCCCATGCTCCATTGAAGCCATGGACTGAATTCCTCAACCACTTCCTTACAACATAAATAAATGTCAGCAAGGTAAGTTAGATGGGTTCTCAAGGTGACATATGGCAGCCTATGGTTCAATCCCACAACCCCCTCACCACTCCCTAGTGGATACACATGGCCCCTTCTCATTCGTTGCTCCAATAGCCAGTTTTGGTATTTTATTTCAATATTAAATATTTACATCAATTTACAATATCCCATGGCTTAATAGCACGTGGGTAACACAATGACAAAGCGTGTCTAATTTAAATAAAATCTGAACATAAACTAGCGGGACCTTGGCCTTGAGGTCCACGCTAAGGAAACATACAACGTGTGTATACAATATTTACATTAGAAGCCAATATTTCATAAGGGTCAAAATTGGGGTATTACATTCCCCTCCCCCTTAGAACAACACCGTCCTCGGTGTTCTCAAAACTGAACAAAAATGGGAATGCCTCCCTCATGGCATCCTCTAGCTCCCATGTAGCCTCATCAGGGCTAAGGTGCTCCCATTGGACCTTTACCTGCCCGATGGCTCTATTCCGGAGCAATGTGACTTTCTTGTCGAGGATGCGCATAGGTTCAACTTGGAACTCTCCCTCGAGTTCCACCTGTATCACATTCCAATCAATCATATGATTAGGATCATGTACATACTTCTTAAGCAAAGATACATGGAAAACATTATGAGCTCTTATGTTAGCAGGAAATGCAATTCTATATGCAACTGGCCCTATCCTATCAAGGACTTCAAATGGCCCACAATATCTTGGTGACAACTTGGCACAACTCCCCAACTTGAGGGAACTCTTCCTTGGTTTCACTCTCAAGTAAACATTATCCCCGATCTAAAATTCCTTATGTGCTCTTTTCAAATCTGCATAACTCTTCTGCCTATCCTGAGCTGCCTTTAAATTCTGCCTGATCTTAACATTTTCCTGTTCCATTTCCTTGATCATCTCTGGTCCAAGAACTACCCTGTTCACTAGGCCATCCCAATTCACCGGTGTCCTGCATCCCTTGCCATACAATGCTTCAAATAAACTCATTTCCAAGGATGCATGGTGTCCATTATTGTATGCAAATTCAACCAAGTGTAAATAATCTTCCCACTTGGATGGTTTGTCCATCACATACATTCTCAGCATGTCTTCAAGAACCTGATTCACCCTCTCGGTTTGGCCGTCCGTTTGAGGATGGTAAGTTGTACTGAAAATTCAATTTAGTTCCCAATTCCTGAAATAATCCCTTCGAGAAATTGGAGGTGAACTTTGTATCACGATCAGAAATTATTGCCTTAGGCAATCCATGCAATCTGAATATCTCTCTCATAAAGATGTTCGCAATGTCACTAGCCTTGTGAGTGGACTTCACTGGAATAAAGTGAGCTACCTTCGATAGCTTATCCACCACAACCATGATTGAATCATGCTTCTTCACTGTCATGGGAAGGCCTGTTATAAAATCCATGGAGATCACTTCCCACTTCCATTCCGGAATGGGTAAGGGCTGCAATAACCCTGCTGGATGTTGGTGCTCTGCCTTGACTTGTTGGCACTTCTGACACCTAGCAATGTACTCAGCTATGTCCTTCTTCATCCCATTCCAAAAGTAGTGCTTTCTTGCTGCTGTTATAGTCTTCTGATATCCTGGGTGTCCAGAGTACGACATTTGGTGTATTTCATCCATCACTAGTTTCTTCAAATCTGCATTATTTGGAATGTACAACCTATCTTTGTAGATGAGGATACTGTCTTCGCCCAGCTGACATCCTGCACACTTTTCATCCACATTACCGTGCTGCAACTTCTCTTTAATTTGAAGGCAAGTTTTGTCACCGTTTTGGGCTTCAAGAACTCTTGTCTTCAAATCTGATTTGCACATACTTACTGCTGAAACATGAAATTTTCTGCTAAGAGCATCTGCAACCTTATTCTCCTTCCCTTTTACATGTTTGATTTCAAAATCAAATTCACAAATAAATTCCATCCATCTAGCTTGCCTAGCATTCAAGTTTGGCTGATCAAACAAATACTTCAAGCTCATGTGGTCTGTTCTAAGCTCAAATCTTCTTCCCATCAAGTAATGCCTCCACATCTTAAGAGAAAGCACTATGGCTGCTAATTCTAAATCATGTGTGGCATAATTCTTTTCATGCTCTTTTAATTTCCTGGATTCATAGAAAATCACAATTCCTTCTTGCATGAGAACCCCACCCAGTCCTTCAATGCAAGCATCTGTGCACACTACAAAATCCTTCCTTGGATCTGCTATCTTCAAAACAGGAGCGCTGGTAAGTAACTCCTTCAGCTTCTGAAAACTTTTCTCACATTTTTTAGACCATACAAATCTGATGTTCTTCCTTTGCAATGAAGTGATCGGATGAGCTATCCTAGAGAATCCTTCAATAAACCTTCTGTAGTAACCAGCAAGGCCCATAAAAGATCTAACAGCTGAAGCATTTCTTGGAGTTGGCCAATCCATGATGGAATTAATCTTCTCCGGATCCACTACAATTCCTTCTTCTGAAATGACGTGACCCAAATATTGAATCCTCTTTTGATAGAATTCACACTTGCTTAACTTGGCATACAGCTGATGTTCTCTAAGAACTTGCAACACCATTCTTAGATGCTCGTCATGTTCTTCTTCATTTCTTGAAGAGACAAGAATGTCATCTAAAAACACAATCACAAACTTATCCAAATATTTTTTTAATACACTATTCATGAGACACATGAATGTGGTAGGTGCATTGGTAAGGCCAAATGGAACCATAGTGAACTCATAATGACCATATCTAGTTCTGAAAGTCGTCTTGTGAATGTCTTCTTCTTTAATCCTCACTTGATGGTAGCCAGACCTCAAGTCAATCTTTGAAAATAATTTGGCTTCCTTCATTTGATCAAACAAGTCATCAATTCTTGGTAATGGATACTTGTTCTTAACTGTCACTTTATTGTGCTGCCTGTAATCAATACACAGCCTTAAAGTCCCATCTTTCTTCTTGACAAATAACACCGGTGCTCCCCAAGGAGACACACTAGGCCTGATATACCTTTTATTAATTAATTCTTGCAGCTGTATCTTCCATTCCACCAACTCCGGTGTACTCATTCTATAAGGAGCTTTGGAATTTGGCGTTGCCCCTGGAACAAGATCGATGGTAAAATCAATATTTCTCGTCTGTGGCAACCCTGGTACCTCATCCGGAAACACATCTTGGAACTCTTGCAATATCCTGAAGTCTTCTAGTCTTGGCCCTTTGTCCTCTAATGAATTTGGCATATGGACTACATTTAATTGACAACCCTTCTTATAAAACTTTTTCAACTGCAGGAATGAAATCTACCTTACTGAAACTTGCTTGGGAATCCCTTTTACCAATGTTGGCCTTCCCTTTTCATCAATGCACTCAAGTACTTTCTCATAACAGTCCAATTTGGATCTATGTCTTTCTAACCAATCCACGCCAATTAATGCATCATAGGATCCTAATGGTAACACATTCAATTCAGCATATGTGTGGAGTCCATTCAATTCTATGGGACACTCCATCACTACCTCACTTACTTTTCTCTTGGTTCCCATGGCTAATTGCACTAGCCAAGACTTATTATGCTTCATTTTTCTAAGAGAACAACCTTCAACCACTTTTGGAGAGACATAACTATGAGTAGATCTTGGATCAATCAAAACAAAAATAGATTGCGTAGCAATCTTACCTTCGACTTCCACCACTGATGATTGATGGTTTGCTTGATGATTATCCAATGCTGCATAAATCCGAGGTGTTGTCCTTGCCATGTCCCCCACCGTAGCTACTCCCTTAAAGTTTTTCAACTTTCGAGAATTGTCTTTTCGATGTGGACAATCCTTCAACATGTGGTTTTCTCCACATCCCCAACACTGAAGTGGTCCTTTTGATGCTTTGTCTGCTGCCACTGCTGGTTTGAATCCACTCCTTGCTTGTTGTCCCTGTGGAAAGGTTCTAGGCTGACCTCTGAATGGTGGCTTGAAGCCATTCTTCTTTTGATCAAACTTCTCTCTTGACTTTCCTTTCCATGTTGGGTCTCTATTTTTCCTTTACTTTGCTCATAGCAATGCATTGCCATCCTAATGGCTTCATCCAAAATGGGTGGATTAACAAACTCAATCTTTTCCTTGAAGCTTTGAGGTAGACCTCCAAGGAAGCATTGGATTTTTACTCTCTCATCCTTAATGTATTCAACATACCTCAGTAATTCCAAGAATTTGTGGACATGCTCTTCCATAGACTTTAGTCCCAACCTGAGTTCATTAAACTATTTTCTCTTACCGTCATAATACCTAGCAGAAAGGTATCTCTCCTTGAAGTACCTCTTAAATCTTTCCCAACTGATCTTTCTCTCATTAATTCTTTTCACTTGCACGAGATTGTCCCACCAAATGGAAGCTCTGCCATTTAGGTTGTAAATGGCAATTCTGGCTTTCTCATTTCCTGAGTAGTTTTGAATTCTGAAGTAATTTTTCATTCCAAGAAGCCATGCTTCTGCCTCTTGGCCAGTCTTGCCTTCCCCATCAAATGTGGGAGGTCTTGCCTTCCTGAATTCTCCCTATGGGATGCCCTTGAACTTCTTTCTTCCATCCAATCTCTTAGGTGCACGTCTTGAACTTCTTCTAGAACATTTAGAGTCACACGACTTGCTGGAAGAAGACCTTGATGAAGATGTTTTATGTTTTCTACTCACCAAACTCTTCCTTGGGCTTGGAGTCCTCCTCTTCGAGCGACCTCTAGAATGACTCCCCGCATTTCTTCCTTCTGCACCCATATTGCTTGGGTTGGACCCAAGGTTTATCTTATGCTGCATATCAGTGAGGATTTGCAAAATAGCAGCATTGAGTTGGTGTTGTTCTTCTTGATCCTTCATCAATCTTTCATTGAAGCTCACCATGGTTTCAACCAAATTCTGAGGAGTCACCTGCTCCCTCTCCCATTGGATTCAGTCTCCGCATTTTCTTCATGCATATTTTCTCTTATAACATCTTCTTCATGTTCATAAGGATCTTGAGCATCATTTATGGTAACCCTCTTTCCTGTATGCTACCTATAATAGAACTCATGGAATAATTCACACAGTTGCTATGCATTCCTTTCCCTTGCCCATTCAAGCAATTCTGGAAATTGCCCATATTTATCAATAATTTGTCAAAACAGTCGCTGGTACATTTCTGTTCTAATTATTTGTGGGGTATGATAACTTCATTCCAATTCTGATCATACACCATTATTCCCTACTAGACAAGCTTTCCAATGCCTGTCCACGTGCTCCATTCCGACATCGTGTGTGGAAATAGCATTGTTTCAAAAATGACAACTCTTACCAATAATTCTGCACATTTTACACAGTTGTATTTTGGTCCAGAATGCCAACTTCAACCACCTGTGGAAGAAAATCTATGAAGAATCACAAAAAAAATTATATCGGGCGAAGTTAGTCCATATAACAAGGAACACTCAGCAATTTGTGGATTTCAATTTCGATGCACCATTCATCTTTTATAAAATTATGGGTTTAACTACTTTTCCTTTTTAACTCCCTTTGCAACCTGTGCTCCACCTATGCGCCACCTGCACACAACCTGTGCACAACCTATGCACCACCTGCACACAACCTGCACGCAATTCGTGTGCGACCTGCGCGCAATCCATGCGTGACCTACACGCAATCCATTCGCGACCTTCACGCAATCCGTGCGCAACCTGCATGCAATCTGCGCGCAATCCGTGCACAATCCACGTGCAACCCGCATGCAATCTGCGCACAATCTGTGCGCAACCCGCACGCAACCCGAACGCAATCTGTGCGCGACCTGCGTGCAATCCGCGCGCAACCCCCATGCAATCTACACGCAATCCGCGCGCAATCTGTGCGCAACCTGCGCGCAATCCACGTGCAACCCGCACGCAATCTGCACGCAATCTACGCGCAATCTGTGTGCGACCTGCACGCAACCCGCATGCAATCTGTGTGCTTGCGGGGGTCATATCTCGCTCGTCCCTTAACCAAATTGGACGAATTTGGTACCGTTGGAAATCTCTGGGAGAGGTCTATGCGCCTATGTGATCTTATTCTTCATCTGAGAAGTCTGACCCTATCATTCTTCCTAATCAAAGTGCCGCCCCCAACTTCCCAATATTACATTAAAACCATTATGTTTCTTGCCTATAATTCAGAGTTTGGCCCAAGCAGCCCCAGTGCTACAAGCTGGGCTCTGATACCACTCTGTAACGTCCCCTCCCGCCTTCCAAATGCAGAGGAGAGAACATGACCAATCATATGGGGCTTTTGGCAGACTTATCCCCAATATATATATATTTTTCTCATAAATTCATAACAATTAAAAACTTATGTGTGCAGAATCAACTCAATATAAACACAGCGGAATTAAACATAATAATACACAAACAGAATGGAATGCATCAACATGTTTATCTCAAGCAAAAAGGTGATTCCATATGCAGAGATTCAATCTCATTCTCATGTTATTCACAGATTCCATCTCAATTTGATTACCATGAATATTTAACATTCAGATTGAACACATTGCATAACACAGAATGTATATAAATTAATTCACAAGAATACTTATCTTGAAATGTAAATGTCCAACGACTGGCTACGGGAGGGAAACGTTCCACCCAACCATAGATCTCTATCCAGCCTATATTCTTTCAGCTAAGAGATCACCCCCGAGCCGGGCTGTGTATCCACTAAGGAAGAACTAGCTAAGCTCACTCACAACCATGGTTTCGGTCATCAGCTATGCTAAGCCAACACACCATTGGGTTTATCAAGCATTCAAGAAGATAGAGGAGGGTAACGCTAAGCCAGTGAGCTCAACCACAAATCTACAGGCATCTCAAGTGAACTCAACAGTGAGGCACCCACATTACCTACCATATCCAACACAAGGAAGATCCCCTTCTCTGTTACACAGTCCCTCAGGAAACTCTTCCCTCTAGTGCTCTTCAGGATGGGCATAGAAAGGTCCAGCTGCTACTCCTTGAGATCCTAGCCTTCACTGGGTTTATCAAGCACACCCAACCTCTGCACAGTCATTTCCTACTTGATTTCTCACCATTTTGCTCACCAAATAACTCAAATCCGTCACTGGTTTTCTGGGATGAAAAAACTGGGTTTTCCTATGGATTTTGGGATAGATAATGCTCCCAAATTCGCCCCAATGTTCATACCAATGGATCCCCCATTGGATTTTACTGTCCAATGCCAAATCTGGGCGTTTTTTGCTCTTCAAAACGTGGGTTCTCTCAAGGTCGCGATTTCTGGTTTTTCTCTCTGCTGGCAATTCATTTTTGGATGGAAAATGGTGCTGGTAACTTTCACCGTGGAATGGGCATGAGGAAGAAGCAACTCCCATGAGGTAGAGTGGCTTGTGGTACAAGAAAACAAAGACCATACCCTGCTATACGAATTTATGGGCTGCCCATGCTCCATTGAAGCCATGGACTAAATTCCTCAACCACTTCCTTACAACATAAATAAATGTCAGCAAGGTAACTCAGATGGGTTCTCAAGGTGACATATGGCAGCCTATGGTTCAATCCCACAACCCCCTCACCACTCCCTAGTGGATACACATGGCCCCTTCTCATTCGTTGCTCCCATAGCCAATTTTGATATTTTATTTCAATATTAAATTTTTACATCAATTTACAATATTCCATGGCTTAATAGCACGTGGGTAACACAATATCAAAGCATGTCTAATTTAAATAAAATCTGAGCATAAACTAGCGGGGCCTTGGCCTTGAGCTCCACGCTAGGGAAACATACAACGTGTGTATACAATATTTACATTAGAAGCCAATATTTCATAAGGGTCAAAATTGGGGTATTACAAAGCAGACCCAAACTCAATAATTTTTGGGCCTAAACCAAATCCAAGATTACTTCAATTCCTTAAAGATCCTGATAGACCATCTAGATGACCACACAGATCGAAGGAAGAAGGCATATTCATCCTATGAGCAGTTGTGCAAATGGCAGGAACATATTAGAATATCCCACAAACTATGCCTCGGCTTAATCAACATAATTAATGAGAGCCATAATTTCTATAAAATCTTGGGGACTTGTTTGTGAAGAAGTTGCACAAATGATTGAAAAGGGATAGAAAGCATGTGCTAAGAAATGGATGTTAAAAGATAATCATCTTGAGAGCATGGAGATGCTTGTTTTCGTTGAGTTGGAAGACTCGGTACTAGCTAATCTCATGCTTGCGGAGGTGGAATATCGAAGGGATAAAACTACTCAATACATATGGGATGTTGTGCAATTGAATATCTCTCTTTTCAGATCCGTTATCATGGTTCCGAATCAGTTGGAGGTCATCTTACAAATTTTTCTTGATTCTTGGTCCAAGATCCGCAACAAGGATAATTCCTCTTATTTTTGCAAGGCTAGTTGCAATTAGAGCATGTGAATTACCCTGATATTGCACACATGTTTGATGTATACGCTGCATGGAAAGATCACATAACTAATCCAGATCAAGTGAATTAGATTGGGATCCCTTAAATGTAGGATAGTTGGCCTTCTTTTGTGGATCTAACATCCTAGTTGTAATTCTATTTATTTATATCTTTGGGATAATGAAACTGGTTACAGAGGGACAAATGGGGGTAGCTCTGATGTAATTTCTTGTATAAGACCTGTTGAGGAATCTCTCTTCCAAAAACTTGATTGTAATTTGTTGCATCATGTTAATGAAAGATGGATCTTGCTTGCAGTTGTTTTCCACAAATGTTGAAATAAAGTTTTATTTTCTCATGTTGTTCTTATGTCACATTCAAACTATTAAGATCTCACTATTTTGGTTCAATAGGATTTTACAAAAATGTTTACATTATTGATGTTTTGTGGTTGCAGGGTGATGTGAATTTTTTCTAATTACCTCTGTTGATTACTCATTCTTTTGGATCAATATGTGCTGAGATAATTGATGAATTGTTTACTATCTCTTTATGTTTATTTTAGATACTTTGTTTCTATGATATTAGAACCGATATAATCATTTTATGTTTCTCTGATTTTTATCAGTAAATATTAATTGATTAGGAGGGTTTATCATCATTTTTTAATCATTTATAAATGTCATCAGTAACAAGATTTCATAACTAAATTAGTTTTACCAGACAAGTTGTTTCTGTTTGGATATAGAAGGTTTATTTTCTTATTTATATATTAGAACAAACATGATTAATTGTTTTCTCATCGTAAGTCTCCTTTAAGGAGAAAAACGGAACCTAGACAAATCCGACAAAGGATTAAATCCTTCGGAAGTGGTCATTTTCAATGATTGGGAAATAGAGGGGCTCTTGCGTAGACTTCATTGAAGTTCCTATCTTAGATCATCATCCTTAGCGTTGACTCTCCAACCATTCCAACCAGCTAAACAAGGGTGTCAACAAACTTATACTATGAAAACTCATATAAATGAACAAGAAGTTATGTAATCATATGTAAAACATATGTATATAATCAATTCCAAATAACACCATAGATTTGCACTTCATTCCATATATTAGATATGCCAACAAATCATAATTGTTACTACACTATCATTATGCAACTTAGCCATTATCAAAAAGAAATGCAATAGAATGATATCACAACTACTCATTTCCATTTTATAACTAACAAAATCACAATGCATTCAATCGAATTGAATTTATTTAGTTTCCCAGTAAGGACTGTAGCAAATCTAGATAAGGATGATAAGTATATACATAAATCGAGACTATGTTCGAAGGGATGAACCTTATGTTATGAAACTGCGTGCAGAAGACAAAAGTGGATCAAAAGGGGTTATAACAACATTTTACAAAACTACAACCAAGAGAACGATATTTTATTCTCTTCTAAATATAAGGGATGGAGAAGAACTCCTCAGTGAATCAATATTTACCTCATAGAGTTAAAATAGAGAGGGAAAGAATTGTTAATGTAATTGTAGCTTTGGAAGATATTCACTTATATTTTATATTGTATCTATTATTGTATTTTATTTGTATCTCCAATGGAGATGTTTATTCCTCTGACCGGAGAATTAATTAATGTATTTAGTCATGTAAATTCATTGAGGTTAACCCTCCATTGTATGTCGGGGAAATAGACCCCAAAGTCAAATTGTACTAGGGTTAATAGAGTCTCCTAGAGAAGTCAGCCTTGTCAGGTACAACTGGGGCTGACCTAGTACGTGAAAAGGGAAAGTGAAAGATAGATTATAAATAGAGAGTCGAGCTCTCTCATTTGGAAAACACACTCACTCACAAGTTCGCATAGGGGGAAAAGAAGAGGAGTTGTAGAAGACCATCTTTGTTTTGGGGTTTTACTTTTGTGATATTGTATTGGTGATGATTCTATCTTTGAGGAAGTTGCGGGGTTTTCTCCTTTATGGTTTCCCTGAGGAAATTCTTTGTGTCTATTGTGTTATGTTGTGCATGTTATTCTTTTAGTAAGATCCTAGATAAATAGTGATTAAAAGTAGAAAATCTAACATGGTATTAGAGCTAACCTGAAAAGAAGACACTGTGCAGCTGCAGAAGCTAGGGCTTCTTAATTTTTGGACTTCTCTCCATAGATCATCAACGAAAAGAGGATAGGATAACTCTCTTAAGGAGGGGGCATCTTTCTATCGAAGAAAAAGTTGATTCTGAAAATTTTCATTTTTTGGCTCATCACTACTGCCGGAGGAAAATTAGGGCTTCTCACAAAATTGGAATTTTGGAGAGCAATTAGCATTGGGAAGTGTGCCTCTCCAAGATCGAATTTTTGATACCAAGATCAAAATTTTTGAGTGGGTAAAACTCCCATAAATTCAAACCCTAGTTTGACTTTGAAGCAGAAATTGCAGAAAACTAGAAAAAGTCAGAAACTGCATATCAGAATTTCGCAAGTCAATTTTCAAGGGTGAAATTTTGGAATATTCAGAAACCAAGTATACTAGCATACTTGCCTTAGTCAAGTGCATCTATCTGTCCAATCAGAAGTTCCAAATTCCAAGTTTGAAAAATTAGGGTTTCTCTAACAAACCCTAGGCCAGCTCCATAACCAGTTTCGACAACTTAAAGTGGTAAGGCCTAAAATATTTTCTATTTCCATTTTAATTTATCATTAAAGATGTCTCACCACACCAAGATTGAGGATAAGCTTGAAGGGGATGATAACTTCTAAGCATGGAAGTATAGGATTACACTTGTCCTTGAAGAGAATGAATTGGACACATATGTGAATGAAGAGGTTCTAGCACCAGAGGGAGATGAGGCTAAAGCCTTACATAAGAAGAACTTGTTTAAGGCCAAGAGGATCATTACAGATTCTATTAAGGATCATCTCATCCCACATGTGTCATCCTTGAAGACACCCAAAGATATGTTTGATTCCTTGACCAAGTTATTGGAAGGGAATAATATAAATCGGAATATGACCTTGAGGAACCAACTCAAGAATGTGAAGATACAAAATGCAGAGACCATGCAAAATTACTTTACAAGGGTCTCTCAGATCAAGGAGAAACTTGAAGTTGCTGGATAAAAGGTATAAGAAGGAGAGATTGTGATGACCAGCTTGAATGGTCTCCCAAGATAATGGGACTCATTCATTCAAGGGATATGTGCTAGAAAGAAGTTGATCACATTCAGTAGACTATGGGAAGAATGTTCACAAGAAGAATCTTGACTTGTGGCATGAGAAGATAAGATGGGAGAAAATGATGATCAATCTCTCACAACACACGCCAGAAGAAATAATAACAAGAGGGAGCACCATCACAGTAAGAGGGAGAAACACCACCACCAAAGTCAAAGGAATAACTTTAGAAGATTCAAGAGAGATCTATCTACTGTTAGATGTTATACATGCGATGAGAAGTGACACTAATCCAGAGATTGTCCCAGAAACAAAAGTGGCTCCCACAACAAGAAGAAGAACAAGAAAAGACACCATGCTCACACCATAGAAAATGATGAACCTGCAAGGAAAATAACCAGAGAAGAAGAAAGAGATGATTCTTCAAGTGATGAAGAATATGTATTGTAACGAAGGTAACCAATTGCAAGGGTTCATTCAAAAGGCTCCACCTCATAAGTTGAAGCTAGAGATGACTTTCGGTATTACATGAAAGGAGTAGGTAAAGCTCCTACAAAGTTGGAATCCAGAAACAAATAAGGATCAACGCTCCATGGAAGAACCTCTCATCCATTTCAGCATTGGTTAAGATAAAGAAGAAGGAGAACACAAAGTCTGCTCTGGTACAAAGACCAAGTGATCTAGAATGTAGAATAATTGCTCAACATTTCCGATCATAAGCAAGAAAGGCACAGGACCTCAAAATTAGATGATAAAGAAGAACACTCTGTCAGAGACTCCAGTAGTTCTTGCAAGGAAGAAAAGATCAATAGGGATTCCACCCAACAAACAAACAAAGATAACTATTTGAATTGCCATTTCTTATATATCTATTTATTTAAATAATATTTTTCAGTGGTCTACATACTTATGTTCCTAGATTTAGGTTGTGTATTATGCATATTAGGATATTTGCATTAATGAACAGTATACTACTAATATGCATGTGATGGATAAGTGGCCTATGGTACTGTACAACATTCCATTACTACTTATATAGAATGAAACCTTTTTGCTGACATGTTGGGAGTAGTGCACACTCTTAACAATGTTCTGGTAGCGATGGAAGGAATATAGAAAGGTACGGGATATGGATGAATGTTGTATTCAAGAATTGGCTAAGATAATTGCATGACTGTATGACCTATGTCTTTATGCATAAGAATTTGTTCTGAAAACTATGAGATGTTGTTTGTAATCATGCAATTGAACTTGACTTGTAGGAAATATCATGTACCATCACCTACAAGAGAGACTTGTTTTGAAGAACAAGCGACGAATATCAAGGAAACTACCTATTGAAGATATTGAAGAACTTGAAGTTCCCAGGATTTGAGATTCAGTGATGGAAGAAGCAGTTCCAGAAGATCATGAAGACCACGAAATAGAAGAACTGCAAGAACCTGTAGATCCACATCGAGAGAAGAACTCCCACAATAGGAAACCATCATGGATACAAGAGGCAATACAAGATGGAGAGAAGTATGGCGCTCCAGAGGGGATGCACAGAGAAAGCAAGAGACCTAGGCCATACTCTAGTTATGTAGTCCTGTTGTGCGACACCATTGATAAATAACCTACCAACTATGAGGAAGCGGCAGAGAAGAAAGAATGGAAGGATGCCATGATCAAGGAGTACCAGTCGATCATGAAGAATGATGTCTGGGATGTAGTTCTGATACCAGAAGGGAATTATGTTCTGACTTCCAAGTGGATCTACAAGATCAAGCATGCTGGAGATGGCAGCATAGAGAAACACAAGGCAAGGTTTGTGGCATGTGGCTTCTCCCAGAAGGAAGGCATAGATTATGAGGAGACATTTTCACCTGTAGTCAGATACACTTCCACCAAATCAGTACTTGCATTAGCTGTAGTGATTAAATGGAAGGTACACCAGATGGATGTCAAGAAAGTGTTCTTGAATGGTGTAGTAGAGGAGGAAGTGTATGTAGAGAAGCCAATCGGATTTGAGACGCATGACAGGAATACTCATGTGTTCAAATTGAAGAATGCCTTGTACGGATTGAAGCAAGCACCCAGGACATGGTACAACAAGATGGATATTTTCCTGATGAGATTGGGATTTACCAAGAGTAAAGCAAATTCCAACCTTTACTATAAGGTTGAAGTCAGAAATCCAGTGATACTTCTACTCTATATAGATGACATGTTTGTAATAGGGGAGGATGGGCTCATTGCAGATACGAAGAGGAAACTTGCTGCAGAGTTTGAGATGAAGGACCTGGGTATGATACACTATTTACTAGGCATGGAGGTGTGGAAGAATGCGGATGGGATCTTCCTTGGACAAGGGAAGTATGTGGTGGATATTCTGAAGAGGTTCAGAATGATGGACTGCAAGGCTATGGCCACACCTATGGCATTGAACTTGAAGCTACTGAGTGATGCTTCATTAGAGTCATTTGATTCCACGATGTATCGTAAGATGATTGGGTCATTGATGTACCTGACGAATACGAGACCAGACATATGCTTTGTTGTGAACACATTGATCGAGTTCCTGACAGATCTGAGACATGCTCACTTGATTGTTGCAAATCATATATTGAGGTACCTGAAGGGTACAGTTGATTATGGGCTCAAGTATGACGCAAATCATAAGGTTAACCTGCAAGGTTATGTTGATTTGGATTGGGCAAGAAGTGCCGCAGATAGGAAGAGCACTTCAGGATGTTACTTCAGTATGGGATCTGGTATGATCTTCTGGTTTAGCAAGAAGCAGTCGTGTGTGGCACTGAGTACAGTTGAAGCAAAGTATGATGCATCTTTTTCAGCTAGTTGTGAGGCACTATGGATTAGGAAGCTACTATCTGATTTGTTTGATATCCAGTTAGAGGAGACTTTTATATTCTATGACAACCATAGTTGTGTGAAGTTGTTCGAGAACTCGGTGTTCCATGAAAAGATGAAGCATATTGAGATCAAGTATCGCTATATCAGGGATATGGTGTAGAGGGGAGCAGTGAAGCTCTATTATGTTGCGACAGATGAGCAAATAGACAATGTGTTGACCAATCCGCTAGCCAGAGTGAAGTTTGAGTACTTTAGAGAGAAGCTTGGTGTACTCCAGATCAAGGTTCCTTCCAAGGGGAAGTGATGATTCTAGAAGACGCAGATTCACATGGGCCTTTCCCGAATGGTGGTAGGATAGTCATCCCATGTCGGTTGTGTAAGTACCGAGCCTTTCCTAAATGGTGGTAGGAAATTCCTCCCATGTCAGTTGATGTAAGTGTTGATCCTTTCCTAAATGGTGGTAGGAAATTCCTCCTATGTCAATTGATGTAAGTGATGTGCCTTTCCCAAATGGTGGTAGGAGAGCCCTCTTATGTCAGTTGATGTAAGTGTTCAGCCTTTCCTGAATGGTGGTAGGAAAATACTCCCATGTCGTTCGATGTAAGTGATGTGTCTCACATGGTAGCAGGTTGGTCCTCCCATGTTGGTATACTTGTTATGTGCATCTGGGATGTGATCCGTGTGACGATGAGATGATCTAGACATGATGAGGCGACAGTAGGAGATGCAGGTGTTTACAGTGGCAATGTAATAAGTGTTCCTGGGATGTACCTACTTTATGGATTGCTTGCATAAATGATGAAGACCTACATGAGGGATAGGCATACATCCAGCATAAAAAAGGGATGGCTCTATAGAACTTCCTATGACGAGTATATTCGAGAGATGTCACCAATCGATGATAGACATGATGATTATTGCAACAATGACGATGATGATCCATTGTTGACAATGATTTTCCAGCATTGATGATCCAACAACAAAGAATTGTGTCCAGATGTGTTTATGGTTGTGTCAAGAGAATACCTTCCTAGTTAAGAGGGAGTGTTAATGTAATTGTAACTTCGGAAGATATTAACTTATATTTTATATTGTATCTATTATTGTATTTTATTTGTACCTCTGATAGAGATGTTTATTCCTTCGGTCGAAGAATTCATTATTGTATTTTGTCATGTAAATTCATTGCATTTAACCCTCCATTGTAAGTCGGGGCAATAGACCCCAGAGTCATATTGTACTAGGGTTAATAGAGTCTCCTAGAGAAGTCAGCCAAGTCAGGTACAACTGTGGCCGACCTAGTAAGTGAAAAATTCAAGTGAAAGATAAAGTATAAATAGAGAGTGGAGCTCTCTCATTTGGACAACACGCTCACTCAAAGGTTTGCATTAGTGAAAGAGAGGACAAGTTCGCATAGGAGGAAAAGAAGAGAAGTTGCAGAAGACCATCTTTATTTTGGGGTTTTACTTTTGTGATATTGTATTAGTGACAATTATATCTCTAAGGAAGTTGTGGGGTTTTCTCCTTTATGTCTTCCCCAAGGAAATTCTTTGTGTCTATTGTGTTATGTTGTGCATGTTATTCTTTCAGTAAGATCCTAGATAAATATTGATTAAAACTAGAAAATCTAACAAGAATTTTTTCTTTGTTGGATATGAAGGACAAAAAGAGAGCCAAATGATGGTCAACCATAATCTCATAGGTTGTAATGAAACCATGAGAGCATATATATTCACTCATCTCTACAAATACACATTAAATCAATAATTTCACTTTTCACTCTTTCAGAGAGAGAGCTTTCACATAATAACCCAATCATTATAATAAAAAAGGGTATAACTATGTGAATGTGTAATTCACAGGATGGATCAACTTGTTTATGATGTTCACCATTTATGGGCATTCGAAGGGATTGTAACTCACTAGAAAATTTGGACCCATTTTTCGATGGCAAACTGTTGGTTATCACACACCTTTTTTAATTAAAACCGATGAACCTAGGCTACTTAAACCATTGGTTGAGAAATCATTTATTATCTGAGGGATTTAGTTTTCATATGAAGACTGAAAAATTAAATGACACATATCAACTTGAGGGTTGATGTGTCAAATTATGATATCATTGGTTGACCAACACCAGTACGTCGCTTGACTGGCATGTGTCTGTTTGTTGACCGACACCAGTACATCGCTTGACCGGCACATGTCTGTTGATTGACCAAGGAAACATCGTCAATTGACTGACACATTCTCATCAATTGATCGACCTATGTCCATTGATATACCAACATTGGCCTTTGGAAAACTGGAACATTTCCATCAGTGGACCAAGACAATGCAATCAGTTGACCGAGACACTTTTGTCAGTTGAACGACTCATACCTTTGGATTTTTTTAACTGACGCCGGTTAACCACCATATAGTTATTTGTTGCTTGACCTTGTTCCACGAGAGGACTGATATTACCCTTTGGCACACTGAAGCATTCTCGTCGATGGGCTGAGACAAGTTCGTCGTTTCACTAGCTCATACTTTTGGCACCCTTTTAATGTGGCATCAGTACACAAGCACATCGTTGTTCGTGGACTGACACTAGTCCATGGTTGGACCAGCACATACCTTTGGTATGATTTTCACTTTTCCTCATTACATCGACACCATACCATTTTTCAACCAACAACAATAGGTCATTGGACCGGCGCCACATTTGGAACGCCGACACATTTCTATCGGTACACCAAAATATTACCATCGATTGACCAACTAAAGGCAGTCACTTGGTAAAAATTTCCAATAGTTTTCCCATGCTTTCAATATTTTTTCGTTAAATATTTGTTTCAATTCATCAATGGATGAACACTGGGACACTGATAGACCGACGGTAATTTCTATTTAAAAAAATAGTGGACCAATGAACGAGGTTTTTATACCATTTCAAACTATGACATACTTTGAATTCATATCAGGAGAGAATCCTATTTTTAGAAATAAGAAGAGTCTAGATGTGGAGAAAGGTGGAAAGGTCTAGATGTGGATAAATAAGAAGAATCCATATTTTTGTACATTTATAGATTGTCTCATGGTCATTAATTGGGTCATATATTTGGTCATTAATTGTCAAATTAATGACCAAATATATGACCCAATTAATGACCAAATATATGACCTAATTAATGACCATGAGACAAGCTATAAATGACCCAACTAAATATGACCACTTTTTTGGTCACGTGTTAAGAGAAAGGAAATTAGCCACCAAAAATGCCATTTGGTCATTTATATGCGAATTTTGGTCATTTTGTTGGTCACTTATCTCTCATTTTTTGGTCACTAATTTAGTCGTTTTTAATCGATATTGCAATATTATTAGGGAACGAAGGAATCGAACCACCAACCTCTTTATTGTAAGGCGGGAACTCTTCCATTGAGCTAGCACCCTTTAAGAATTTGGAAACCTCACTTACTGATTCCTCTATAATGGTAACAAGGATCAATAGATGTTTTTGAGTTTATAATTGTTAGCAAAGAATGATGAAAATAAAAACATGTAGCACACTATTGTTGCTATCCTTTCTATTCTCTCTATAAAATCATTTGGGTAGGAGCCAGGACAAGCAATAGAAAGTCAAAAGTGGCCTAGAAAATCAAAATTGGCATACCAATCTCCTCTATCTAATACTAGTCCAGAATGGATTGGTTGGGAAGGGATTCATTCGAGAGTACTCAATGACTTTGATGAATTTTTTAGTTATGTTACAAAAATTCTTTCACAATCTCCTCCTCCTCCATTCATGCATTTTTAGTCAGTCAAAAATCATGCTTTATTTCATCATATCAATGTCTATGTTACACCTTTTGGTGAATGAATTTAGACATTTATAACATTGTACATGAATAATTAATGGAAGAAGCACAACCAAACAAAAAACTAACAAATAAACAACATTATTAACTTACCTATTAGGCTACTACTAACAAGAAAGAAAACTATTTTCCAGGTTCAAGAAGGGCATTAAGAACAATACATTGGAGTGCATGAGTTAAAACACCAAAACACCCTTCTCCCAAAGCAGGTAACCATGGATTATTAACATCATATGATATAGAGAAAATGAAAAACAATATTCTTATTACTTAGGTGACTCTAAAATAAGGAAATTTTGATATTCGTCTTGAGAATTTAGGGACATTCTTTTGAGAAAGCTTGCTTTCAATTCTGATGGAACCCTGAATTTTCCTATCTTAGGAAGTGTCAGCTTAAATTTTGCATGATGTACTTATAGAAATAATTTGAATTTATGTTTAATTATAATGCAATTAAACAGAAAAAAAAGCGAATACTCAAAGCTCCATCTTAATGTAGATATAACTCATCCCCATTATTTTGTTGTAGATTTGCATACCCCTGAAAGGCGTTTAGTGAGAAATCCTTGTAAATCACCAAAATAATTCAATATTACAAATCGCTAAGATTTCAAAGGCCATTTCAAATCTATACAAAATTTCAAAATTGTCATAGATAAAATAATATGGGAAAATACCTAATTGATTGATCCAAGCTAAACCATGAAGAACTTGTTGGGTATTGTATGCTATATTCTTGTGCTTTCAATGATTCTGCATATTACTCTTTGTTGAATATTGTAACTTCTAAGAATATTATATTTGTATATTATTTATTCTGGAGATGTTCCATACCTCCGATGTGATTATACTATGAATCCGGAGATGTTTATTCCTCCGAATTGGTTTTGGTAACTAGGGTTATTAGACCCACCATGTGGGGGTCGGCCCGGTCAGTTATAATAGGGTATTTAACCTAATGGTTAAATACGAGCCTACATGTACTTGTGTAAAATACATGTCAGTGTAGTGTATAAATAGAGGAGGTATGTTCCTCATTTGACACACTCACTCACTTTTGAGTGGCGCACTTGTGGAGGAGAGGTTTGCTATAGGAGGAGATCATGTCTTTGGTTTGCATCTTTTTATATTGCTGGTCATCTATATTGAGGAAGCTTTACTGGGTTTTCTACCCCATGAGGGTTTCCCAGGATAAATTTGTGTCTCTTGTGTTTATGTTGTGCTTGTTGTTTCTTCAGTGATCCTGTATATGCTATTATTGTGAAATGGAATGTAATGCTGCTATTTTATGTCTTAGCATATTGAATTTTAACATGGTATCAGAGCTAACCTGAAGGAAGGCAATGTATGGCACTTACGACACTTGCTTCTCTTGTGACAATTTGAAGGTTAGGGTTTTATATAGCAAAAACCAGTCATCATGGAACTTTCGCTATAAATCAATTTATGCGAAGTTTCAGGATCTGAAAAGTTTAGAGGTCATCGATAACATCCCCAGGTACCTTGTGTCCAAAGGGAACCCTCAGATTCGTTGTACTTTATGATTTATGATCAGTACAAGTTAGGGTTTCTACCTCTTCCAGATCTCAGTCAAAATCAGGTGACCTTGGAAAAAAGGTCATAACTTGGGATAGGAAGCTCCAAATGAAATTTCGTAAAAAAGGACAGGTATTACATAGACTGTACTATCTTAGGAAACTTTTTCAGAGGCCGAAGGTGAAACAGTGACACGTGGCACGAGGTACAAGTTCGCTCTCCTGTTTTATCCCATAAACAGGTCAGGTTGCGACACTTGGCATAACTCTCTCTCAGAGAGTCCAATTGAGGTCAGACCTATCAGGATGGAAAGATAACAGGGTGAGCTATCTCAGGAAACGTTTTCAAAGGCCGAAGTTCAAACAGTGACACGTGGCACACCGTACAAGTTCACTCTCTTGTTTTATCCCATGAACAGGTCACGTTGTGACACTTGGCATAACTCTCTCTCAGAAAATCCAATTGAGTTCAGACCTATCAGGATGGAAAGATGACAGGTCAGGCTACTGCTGAAAAAAATTTCAGACCCTGTGGAGGAGAAATTTTAGAGTTATAGCAGAAACAATCAAGTGCATATTTCTGTCAAAACAGAATTATTTTTGGAGCACCTTTATTCATGGCTTCCGGAATTTAGGGTTTCGGAGAAAGTTAGAATTTTTGGAATCGGAGTCCACAGCTGGAAGCTCCTCAGAAAAATAAGAGTTTAGAGCCTTGGATCGAACCTTTTGATTGGATAGAAGGGTGGGCTTCATCAAACCCTAGTTCGGGTTCCTGTCCAGAAGATCCAGAAGTTTCAAAGGAAATTTTGAGGGGTCAAATTTTGGAGATTTCAAAATTGAAGAATGCTAGGTTGATCAGCTCAGCAAGACACATTCTTCCATCCATTCAGAAGTGTGAAAGTCAAAGATTGAATTTTTAGGGTTTCTCTAGCAAACCCTAATCAAGCTCCAAATCAAGTTTCAGGGGGAGTTGAGGCTAAGGCTTTACATAAGAAGACTACAAAAAAAAAGTCTCGACAGGTATGACTTAAGGAGGTTCAGGTATGCCTTGAAATCTGATTCTTGATTAAAGTTCATAATGTGTTTGTCTTCATGTTATTTATTAGTACAATCTTGATTAATGTTATTAATTGTCTTATCACCCTAGTAACAATATGAATGCATGTGAATGATCGAAGACATTCATTGATTAGGGCTATATGATTGTACTTATGCATTATGGTGTTGTGTGAGGTTGATGTTGTCTGCTAACAAGACACAGGTACACCACAAAAGACAAATCAAGTTCCATGACCATGACAACATGAATACAAAGACTCACGAGGTATGTATGACTTTGTTATATCATGTTTAACCTACGAGACATGCAGGTTCTAGCTCAGGATCTCTAAATCATTGAATAGATTGTTTAGGTATGTTGTACATAACTAGCAGGTATACTAATCCAGGTATGTTTTCCTATGTCATGTTAGAATCTTACCTTGTGTAAGTATACTTGGTATGATTGGTTAGTAATCAAGGGTTTATGCATATTATGTATCTTATCTTGGTTGATGATTTAACTAACTAGATCAAACAAGAATATGCATGAGTAAAAGAAGACTTCCTTGAAACCCTGAATACTAATGATCATGACTGTACATATTCAAGATTATTTAGAATTAGAATGTTTTGATAATATTGAGAATATACTAATGAATGTATGTTTGTGTATGAGATCATGAGGATGACACTAGTGTACACTTGAGCATGCACAGTGGTACAGAATGAATAGAAGTTCAGAAGATATACAGAAGATCAAGCGGGAGGCAACCACACAAACATAAAAGATAAGTATTTGGGTTGTTATTAGAAATAGTAAATGATATTGCTTGTATGCATATTTGTATTCCTAGAATATATCATGCTGAGTGTAAACATTCATAAAGCATTGAACAGTATACTACTAATATGCATATGATTGGTAAATTGGACAAACATTCCATTGTTGCTTGTCTAGAATGAAACCTCTTTGCTGACATGCTAAGAGTTGTGCACACTCTCGATAGTATGTTCTGGTAGAGATGGAAGGCATCTAGATAGCCATTGTATGCATACATGATATGGGAAAGTGTTGTGCCAAAGTATTGGTCAAAATAGTTGCATAACTATGTAAATGATATCTGTATGCATAATAGGTTATCATATCAATCTGATTTGATGATTATGAAGTATTACTAATCATGTACTTAATTTTGATTTGTAGGAAAGATCATGATGAACTCTGAACAAGCGATGGATGTTCAACAAAAGATTTACAAATCAAACACACTATAGAAAGCTTGTGGTTAAGAGATTCTCTTAGAAAGAGGAAGAGAATCATGATGAGATGTTTTGCTCCAAGGGACTAGATAAGACCATTCTCTTAATAATGTAATCAGGTTCTGTATGGGTTCCCAGGATCGGTAGTCAATTGATGAGCTTAATGATCATCATGGGTGATGTGGATCTCAACCTTTGCTACAAGGTTGAATATGGGTTCTAAACACATATGACATGGATGCAAGAAGGAACTCACCACAGAGTTCGAATGATTCTGAGGCTCATATTAGTAGACCCATCTGACGAGAGATGGCACAGATAGATATGCAGAAGATCACTCAATGCTGAGTGTGAATAATGGACAATTGACAGCTTCATAACAAATCTTGGGCTTTACCAGAAGTAAAGTTATTCCTAACCTTTACCTTAAGGTTGTGGATTATGAACCTATCATACCATTATTGTATGACGATGATCTCTTTCTGACAAGGAATGAGAAACAGGTCATGAAAATGGATGCAGAAATGAAAATGAAAGATCTTGGATTCATGCACTACTTCTTAGGTCTAGAAGTATGGCAATATCCAAAATGAATCTTTTAAATCAAGGTAAGTATGATGTGAAGTTTCTAAAAAGATTTGATATGTTGGAGTATAAAGCCATGGCCACTCCCATGGACTCCAAGTTGAAGTTGTTAGTTATTGACTCATTGTATTTAGTAGACCTAACCCTATATAGACAAATCATTGGGTCATTGATGTATTTAACAAATACTAGGCCAGATATATGCTTTGCTGTAAATACCCTAAGTCAGTATCTAGTAGAACCTAGAAAGGTTCACTTAATAGCTACAAAGCATGTAGTGAGGTACCTAAAAGGTACATTAGATTTTTGGTCTATATTATCTTGGAGGTCATGAACTCCATTTACATGGTTACTCAGATTCTGATTGGGCAGGAAGTGTCTCAGACAGAAAGAGAACATCAGGTGGATGTTATAGTCCTGAATCTGCCATGATCTCATGGTTCAACAAGAAACAATCTAGTGTGGCTCTCAGTACTGCTGAAGCAGAATATATGGCTGTTTGCTCTGCCAGTTGTGAATCAGTATGGCTTCAGAAGCTTTTATATGGAGTGTTTGACTTAGAAATGATCACACTTTGATTATGTGTGACAATCAAAGCTGCATTAAGATGACTAAAAATCCTGTGTTCCACGATAAGTCAAAACACATAGAGATCCGATACTTCTATATACGAGATATGGTGCAAAGAGGAGTTATCAAGCTCGAATATATAAGCACTGAGGATCAGATTGTTGATATCTTGACTAAACCTCTGTCTCAAGTGAAGTTTGAATACTTTCGAGAAAAGCTTGGTATAGTTCAAAAGAACTCTCCTCGAAAGGGGGAGTAGCATAGTATCTGATAACAAGTCTGTCTCATCAATGATGAGGTTACCTATTTACTGCACTTAGTTACTTAGAATTATTTTTAGGACTCTTATATTTTTACTTTTGATGATAGATGTATTAGTAAGAATACATGCTTTTGATGATAGATGTATACATGCTTTTGATGATAAATGTATTAGTAAGAATACATGCTTTTGATGATATATGTATTAGTGAGTATACATGCTTTTGATGATAGATGTATTAGTGAGAATACATGATTTTGATGATAGATGTATACATGCCTTTAATGATATATGTATTTGATGCTATTGATTAGGATACATGTTTTGATATACATGTTTTGATGATGAGGATACATGTTTTGATGATGAGAATACATGTTTTGATGATGAGGATACATGATGCCTTGATGTACTTGTATGGATGAAGATACTTGTACCCATGATTGACATACGAGGGGATTGGATCATCCCTGGACTTCAGTCCTAAAGAGAACCGTAGACGTATGTCTTCGAGAATGAATTCCTTGGTGGACTTGAGGGGATTGGATCATCCCTGGAATTCAGTCCTAAAGAGAGCCGTAGACGTATGTCTTCGAGAATGAAGTCCTTGGTGGACTTGAGGGGATTGGATCATCCCTGGAATTCAGTCCTAAAGAGAGCCGTAGACGTATGTCTTCGAGAATGAAGTCCTTGGTGGACTTGAGGGGATTGGATCATCCCTGGACTTCAGTCCTAAAGAGAGCCGTAGACGTATGTCTCCGAGAATGAAGTTCTTGGTGGACTTGAGGGGATTGGATCATCCCTGGACTTCAGTCCTAAAGAGAGCCGTAGACGTATGTCTCTGAGAACAAAATCCTGAATGAACAGGTAAGGGGATTGGAGCATCCTCGGACTTTAGTCCTTTGAATTAAGCCGTAGACATGATGTCTCCGAGAACAAAATCCTAAATGAACAGGTAAGGGGATTGGATCGTCCTCGGACTTTAGTCCTTTGAATTGAGCCATAGACATGATGTCTCTGAGAACTAAATCCTAAATGAACTGGATCATCCCTGGACTTCGGTTCAAAAGGTACATGATAGGACTGGATTGTCCCTGGACTTCGGTTCAAAAGGTACATGATAGGACTGGATCGTCCCTGGACTTCGGTTCAAAAGGTACATGATAGGACTGGATCGTCCCTGGACTTCGGTTCAAAAGGTACATGATAGGACTGGATCGTCCCTGGACTTCGGTTCAAAAGGTACATGATAGGACTGGATCGTCCTTGGACCTCGGTTCAAAATGTACGTGACAAATCCTAGAATTGTTCTAGGTTACATCCAGCATGAAACAGGGTTGGCTCTGTAGATGTGATACATCTAGCATGAAACAGGGCTGGCTCTATAGGTGTGATGCATCTAGCATGAAACAGGGATGGCTTTGTAGATGTGATACATCCAGCATGAAACAGGGTTGGCTCTGTAGATGTGTACATCCAGCATGAAACAGGGTTGGCTCTGTAGATGTGATACATCCAGCATGAAACAGGGCTGGCTCTGTAGATGTGATACATCCAGCATGAAACAGGGTTGGCTCTGTAGATGTGATACATCCAGCATGAAACAGGGTTGGTTCTGTAGATGTGATACATCCAGCATGAAACAGGGTTGGCTCTGTAGATGTGATACATCCAGCATGAAACAGGGCTGGCTCTATAGACATGACACATCCAGTATGAAAGAGGACTGGCTCTATGGCGGTAAATCCTAGATCTGATCTAGGTCACATCCAGTATGAAAAAGGACTGGCACTGTGGTTGGGATTAGATCGTCCCTAGACATGACACTTGTCTTAAAGAGATAAGGATTGATCATCCTGGAACTTGATCTGGATTGTATCATCCATGGACCTATGTCCTAAAGAGAGCAGGATTGATCATCCTGTAATATGATCGTGTGATGACGATGCTGATGATCGTGTGATGACGATGTTGATCATGTGATGTTGATGCTGATGATCGTGTGATGACGATGTTGATCATGTGATGGCGATGCTGATGATCGTGTGATGATGATGCTGATGATCGTGTGCTGAAGATGCTGATCGTGTGATGTCGATGTTGATGATCGTGTGATGACGATGTTGATCATGTGATGGCGATCATGTGATGACAATGCTGATGATCGAGTGATGTCGATGTTCCAGTAACTAGTTGAGTTACTGATGATGATGAACTGAAGAAAGCTTTCGATAATATATAGATGTATCATGTATGATGTATGACTCGTTGCTCCTGCGGATTTTGTTATAATATCCTTCTCATTAAGGGGGAGTGTTGAATATTGTAACTTCTAAGAATATTATATTTGTATATTATTTATTCCGGAGATGTTCCATACCTCCAATGTGATTATACTATGAATCCGGAGATGTTTATTCCTCCGAATTGGTTGTGGTAACTAGGGTTATTAGACCCACCATGTGGGGGTCGGCCCAGTCAGTTATAATAGGGTATTTAACCTAATGGTTAAATACGAGCCTACATGTACTTGTGTAAAATACATGTCAGTGTAGTGTATAAATAGAGGAGGTATGTTCCTCATTTGACACACTCACTCACTTTTGAGTGGCGCACTTGTGGAGGAGAGGTCTGCTATAGGAGGAGATCATGTCTTTGGTTTGCATCTTTTTATATTGCTGGTCATCTATATTGAGGAAGCTTTACTGGGTTTTCTACCCCATGAGGGTTTCGCAGGATAAATTTGTGTCTCTTGTGTTTATGCTGTGCTTGTTGTTTCTTCAGTGATCCTGTATATGCTATTATTGTGAAATGGAATGTAATGCTGCTATTTTCTGTCTTAGCATATTGAATTTTAACTCTCTTTTCCTTTTCACCCTTCATCTGTAGGTTTTTTGAGAAATCTCCTTTTCACTTTTTTGTCTTCATAAAATATTTATATGCCATTAACACACTAGCTCTATTGAGTAGGATGTGAATGTATTTCTCTATAAATTTTACATAAAATAGAATGCCATTATTTTCATTGTTTGAAATGATCTGTGCATCAGATATTGCCATCCACCATTTTCATTCTTTATTATACTCTCAGTCAATCCCATTAATCTTTGGTTTGCTTCAAGCATGCACCATTTTAAGAATTCCATGAATTTGAGTACCTGGAAACCTTTTCTCTATTGATCTATGCTTTGTTTTTGTTTAATGCTTTCACTGCCTATTATCCTTGTGGATACTTTGTTACAATCCTTCCCTTGTAATCCTCTTTAAAAATTTACCATAGCTAAAGACATAAATGTAACTGTTGGGTAAAAAATGATGTGCATACAAAGTGGGAGCACTAAAAGAACTCCTGTGAAAAGCAAGATGCAAAAAATAAAGCATGAGTTTAATCTAAATCCAAAAAATAGAGCTTTGAATATGAAGAGTCGATCCAAGAGAGAGAGAGAGAGAGAGAGAGAGAGAGAGAGATGTGTAGAGATAATGTATAAATAATATCTGATTCAAATGATACAAGCCTATCATGGTCAACTGGAACAATCTATCCTAACATCCAAGGATGAATGGAGGAATCTCACCACACAAGTCTATTTGGCGGAAGAACTAGAAGAGGATTTGAGCTATTTAATGTGTCATTTACTGGAGGAGGAGGCCAATCATTATGATCTAGATTATATCAAATAACTGGTAGTATGGGATTGGGCTTGGAAATACTACTGTGGTCTCACAGAAGTGGAGGTGGCCCTCTTGGTCCACACAAATATGGGGCTGGTAACATAATCACTATAGAGTCTGCCTCTTCGTGCCCGTAGTAGATGGGAGCATTGTGAAAAAGGAAGTTATATTCCTGCTAAGTGGAAGCTATTCCAAGATGTGGATGTGACTGGAGGATGAGGGATGGAAGTTGGAGGGCCTCATAAGGGATAAAACTGCATATGGGAGATAAAACTATTGTTCAAGTCTTTTGTTTCACTAACAGAATTTGTGTGGGATTTTCAACAAGATAACAGCTAAGAAAATACAACAATTTACAGAAGAGGAAAGCCATCATTTGCTTTGTGGTTTCATGAGCTAAGGTACATGGTACAAGCTAAAATGAGGTGGCCCCATTTGGGAATGCATGATTTTAAATTTTCTTCATAGTTGAGGCACAATCTCAAGCAAATTTACCCACAATTAACAAATCTAGATTGCAGAAATATTGACGATAAGAGTCAAATCCTTTTGAGTTAAATCCTCCAAGATGATTATCTAATTGGCACCATGATAAAAACAAACAAAAAACATGAAAATGTTTCAATGGGTTTATATGTGTGTGTGTGTGTATGTGTGTGTCTGTGTCTGTGTTTCTCTTTCTCTCTCTCACACACATATATTTTTTTTCATATATATATCAAAACTTTTGTGTGTGTGTGTGTGTGTGTGTTTATATGTGTTGTATCCCATCTATATGGTATCCAAATTGGCATATCCATAATGGATCAAATACACATATCCATACCCATCTCTACATCCAAGCAACTTAACACACAGGTTTACATTGAATACATTTATGTTCTAAGGATCCAAACATTGCCCCACCATAAATAAACCCAATTTTTAGCAGATGAAGAGTATTTCAGGATATTGAAGATAAACATGGTTACAAACAAACAAAACACAAGGATAAAGGATCACCTTATATCGGTTGATAAAATATTTTAGTATCTTATTTAAGGCATGGACAATATGCAGTTCCCCATTAGCATAAGGTGGCCCATCATGAAGAGTGAAATATTCCTGCCAAAAAAACATAATCACATTAAATCCATGTAGAAATATACTAATCAACTTATGTATAAGACTCTATAATTAATATCAATAAAATGGAACCTTTTGTACAACCCTGATTATGGAAAAGGATTGTATATTCAAATAACAATTTGAAAAGAACCTCAAATTTTGTATGAAGAAACAACAAAAAAACCAATTTTGAATTCTAAGTCTTCACCTACATAGACACAACCAATTTCTCAGAGTAAACAAAAAATGAACTTACAAATACATTTAAGTAGTATATGGAAAAAAGAACATTCTGAAATACATTTAGGAAAAGAGCAAATAAACTCTGATATCTAAAGAGTGTCAGGAAAAGTAAAGGAAGGAGAGCATTAATTTGGAATTAAACGTCATCATTTAAATATCGTGTGTTCATCATTTAAATATTGTTTAATTTATGTTGTATTTTCGACTAGGAATATTGAAGACTCCACCATAGATGCTATATCTTATGATATTAACATAGTATCAGAGCCAATGTAGACTCTTCTTTATATTTTCATTATTGTTCATAGATGAAACAGACAATGTTCATGATTTATGGAGAGAGAACAAACTAAGCCTATATCGGTATAAGTAACACAAGTGATGTAACAAACTGTGTATCAAACTCATTGTCACATTAATCTACATAATGAGGCTTATCATAGTGATATGGGATATGCTTACTAAGCTAACTAGTAGTGATTATATATAGCTATCTTAACCACAGCTTATACAATATTATAACATACTAATATGACTGATTCAAAGAGTGTGATAGTGAAAACCATTTCCCTATACTAACATGAGACTAGTAATCGTGATTGAATATTAATATGAAACACCTTATCATCACTAATAAATGTACTGTGATTCCCTAATCATCATATTTGTGTTATCTCCATCTTAAGTAGTGTATTAGCTTTATCATATTCAGGTTGTTGTATTTGAGTGCAATATGCATGATATATAATACTAAGATATGGAAATGAGAAGCTATTATGGAGATGGGTACCATGGAGGAGGAACAAGATCAAGAAAGAGAGGAGAGAGCTTTGAAGCTGAGTGCAATAACCAAAACATGGTGGCATAATGTGGACTCTTCTTTCTCTTTTCAGCATTGTTCATATGCATTGTTCAACAAGTCCTTCACCATTGCATGTATGGTAACTATTCTTGCTACCACAAACCAAACCATCTTCGACATGAGTACAAACTATGTTTCTAGCGAATTTTCTTATTGTAATGTGCAAGATCACTTCAAAACAATATATTCATTATTGGTTTGTTCAAATGCATCCAGTTGTCTCAATCCTGTGGAGCTGATTTTTTCATGATTTCCAGCTTTGAAGACTAGTCCACCACTTCCACCTGAATACATTAATTAGATATTCAGGAAAAAGTGCATGAGATGGAAAAATGTTGTGCCCATATTAACTAAAAACAAATATAGGGTGAGCTAACAACAAAAATCAATTATTCTAGTAAAATTTTGAATGAAAATTACTAGTTAAAGTCAAGGTTTGTATTGACTAAGGAAGGAGAAGGCACAATCAGGGATTCCAAGGTATCCAAGAGATCTATCAAACCAAAACTATCTAAAAAAGGAAGAATAACATGTAACTTGGGAATCAAATTAGCAATGCCAAAAAATTATTCTAAGAGGAATATCATAAATTCAATACTCACAGTTTTATAAGAACATAAAGACAAATTGAGATAGTATTTGTGTTGCCTCACGTATCTTATGTCCTCCGCATCCATGTCAAGGAATATTACACAATGCTTAACACCTAGAATAATTGAGGCATGTCAAAAAAAGGAAGTAATGGGCATGTGGTGCAAGGTTTGGAGTGGTCTCACAAGATTTCTAGTTTGTGAATGATTGCCTCCCGTATGTATAAGGTTAGACACCTCTGAAAAAGGTAGTGAAAGAAGATGGAAACATAACCTCCAAAATCATGGAACAAGTAGTGGTATCCTCATCGGATCTCATAATAAATAGGACATCTAAATATTGAGCCATATCTAGGAAATGGTATAACTATAAAATATTCTCCATTAGCGAGATATGGTGACTTGATTCAACGCATAAACATTGAGACCAACCCACATCTAACCGAGCAAAATCTTGATCCCATGTCACCAATGGAATTAAATGTAATCGAGACAACAATGGCACTATCCTTCAACTATTAAAGGCACCCATGGGCCATTGTAGACGATCATTTTTGGAACAAGATTTTGAGGAGGGTAAATACATGTGACTTATATGTACTCCCAATATATGCCAATCCCCCACTAGCCTAATGATCTCTTCTTTCAATGGGAGGAGATGGCCACAAGCATCCAAAAAATCCCTCAAAGGAGGGTGACACTCAATATAAATGTTGATGGATAAAACATATGAAGAAGACTCCAAGAACCATTAACATCTTTGTCCATAGAGGCCTAACGAGGAAATATATCCAAAGAGAAAAGGGCCAAATTAGGGTATCTCTCTAGAAATGGATTCTCTCATGGTGTGAATCATTAAAAGGAAGAAAACAACCTTGAAAACGATCTAAATTCATAAATGATAGGGATAAAGCTTGGCTTAAATAATTGCTTACAAGCCAATATATTTAGAGCATATCATACACTGCATCATAATGGATTGGACTCTCTCCAAATGTATCTAATATTTTGGGATCATACTAGGCTTCCATACTTCAAGACATTACAGAATGGTGGGTTTGGTAATGGTGTTGAAAAGATGCATCTTCATTGGAATGTCTTGAAAATGCAACTAGAAACACTAGTGCTCAAGCATGAAAAGAAAATCATACCTTTGTTGGGTCAAGGCTGGAAAGTGGGTCTCATGTTAAATCTAGGGTTTGTGAACTAGACCAACAAATAGGTATATGTTGTAGTGATCTCCACCTCACTGTCTCTAGAAAAAAAATTTGAAATATGACAGTGTTCTCAGTTGTGTTGGATATCATAATATTATTCTTGTTCAATTAAACCACCACCCATCTCTAGTTACAAAATCTAGTGAGGCCATCCAACTACCTCTAAAACCCCTCAAGAGAGGAGGAAAAAATACCATGTCGTCTACAAATGCTAGTGCAATCAATACAAGGTGTAGAAGGAAGCCATCATCAACATGTGTTCTCTCTCTAAGGTGTGTTATTTGTAAGGGGTAACTCTACTCCATAAGAAGGGACAAGGTTGTGGTTTAACCCTCCTTAGTCCTTTGTGGTTTTTAATGATGAGCCTAGTGAATTTACTACTCTTATTTTATTGAGAGGTGATAGTTAAATTTATATTCATGGTAAGGAACATATTTCATATTTGTGGCATCATTTGGTTTTAAGAGCAACATCTTTGGAAGGGGCCTCAAGTATTTGTCCACTGTAACAATGTAGCAGCGGAATCCTTAGCGCATAGCTACATTGGTAAGCATTTCACTAGCTACATTGGTTTCCAATGTAGATATATTTTGTTGTTACATTGGTAAGCATTCCACTAGCCCCTCTTGGTTTGGTGTTTAGGATAGATTCTTGCTTCTTGATTTTATAGGAGCCACCTTAGCACTCCCACTTTGTATTGACATCATGGTACCACACAGTCCCATTGACCTACTTTTGTGGTCATTTGCTGGACATTAACAGAATTATTTGATCTTATCTTCATCTAGTAGGTTGTCGCGAAGTTCTATAAGACTACATAATGCATGCAAAGTCTGGCCACTACATAGATATTTCCAATCTAATTGTTAGTGGTTGCAATAAGAAATATGCCACTTTATTTGTGCTTCCTTTCCAGTTCTTAGTCACTATGTTGAACTGCTGCGAATAATTAATAACTTTGCATTACTAAGGTAGTGGACACTATGTTGAAATCTCAATAGGGTTACTCCAAAGATAATTGTGTTCCTTCAAATAAAAGCATAACAAGATAAAGGATGACATGAAAAACTAGATTATTTGTGGTATTATAAGAAATGTTAATTCATACCTATGGAAACTTTTGTTGAGTCTTTTTCTCTGTAGCTTTAAAATCCTTTGAATGTGCAACTATTGTCTTCTCTTGTTTGCTTGCTTGTTTTTTTCTATGTTTCAAAACATTGGCGTGCATTTGCATGGGATAAAAGCACTAAGTCAACTTCAACCTACATAAAGGTTGGTCAAATAAGCATCAAAGTTCAAAAAAAGAGTGTTGCATAAATAAAATACAAAACATTACAATTTTGAAATGTAGATTCTATATCCAGTTTCTAAACAAACTAACAAACAGAGAAGAACACCAAGGAATTTGACAGAACGTTCTTACATCACATGAGCTGAAATTTATTTATCTACAATTAGCTCCAATAGAAAGCTAATAATTCTCGCTCTTAGATCTGTGAATTATATAGTCATTATCACCTCTCTTCCCAGGGTCCTCTAAATACAAATATCTCATGAAGTACAAGAATCCTAAATTTATAACTATTTTTTGAAAATAACAATATATAGGCACCAATTATAGCAATAATGCACCCCACCAGGAATAAAGTTGTGAAATATCATTAAAAGGATGAACTCAAGCTTCAGTGAGATTAAGCAGTTGTAAAACTGTCACAAGTGCATTAGGAAGATATATTAATGTCTTGTAGTATAACATTTCCCTCGAACATTAGCATTGCACAAATCATATCCCTAGATTATGCAAATTAAGAAATCAGTTACAAACGGGCTCTCCAAAATTGCCATGTTATCGTACATAATTATGGGATTTCATGTAACACCAAATAAAAAAATTCTTGAGTACTTCTCTAAAGTATAAACAGATTTCAATATTGACAATATACACAATGGATTGTCCAATGGGGTAACATGAATGGTTGAGAATGTGAGTGTTATCCTCCCCACTCAGGTTCAATTTCTGGAAGTGATATGTTGACCTCTTAAATGAGTATGTTGTTGACAAAGCCTTGATATTCCACATAATAGAGTTACCTTGGGTTCCATCCTCAAAATAAAAGTGCCCAGCAGATTTCCCCGGAAATTTATTCTATAGATAAAAATTAAGGGAAAAAAAAAGATACACAATGAATTTGAAAATTAATTAAAGTTTAAGAATGAATTTTATTTCAATTCATTGCACAAAAAGGAACACAGATGAAAAAGGGAAACTTGTGATCTGGTATGATTGCAATCCTACAACCAAATATACGTCAAGCAAAGAAAATTAAATGATGGTAAGATGAAGTAAACTTCCCTAATTGATATTAATGAGAGACACCAACTACGGATCCATTTCAATAAGTTTAAAACGGGATAGGGAAAAATAAAAGTCTTGACAGGACAGGCCCTTCCTCGATGCAGACAATCAAGGAATCGATGGTGGCCCGAAGTTATTGGATTTTACAAAGAGGAGGAGAATTGGATGAGCAAGATATCCCCCCCTGTCGAGCATTAAAACCTGCCTTTTTACCCTTGCCTAATGCATGCAAGAGATAAACATATTTATCTCTTTCCTTTAAACTGGATCTTCAATGGAACAACACAAATAGGCTATGTAGTGGGATATGGAGCTAAAACTGTTTCTTATGATGTACCTTCCCCTATCCTAATGGATCGAGTACTTGCAAACTTATTTAATGCACAAGGAGTATCCTCTAGTCTGTAGGTTGGTATCTCTCATACCTCTACTAGCAACATTTAGGATCTATAAAGGTAAGTTAAATGAAACAAACCTTTAGGAACTGCATAATATGGCATAGAGTCTACCACTAACTCACTAAGTTGACGAAGACGATAGTGATCTTTTCATTCTCAGATGTTTGAATACATTGTAACATCCCTAAAATTTACCAAAAATTTAAAATTTTCTATGCAGCATTTAATACTATTGTGTGTTACGTGCATCGTAAGATAATGATAAGATAATCATTTTGATAACAGTTTAGTTATGTTTAAGATGACATATTCTTTTTCATTAACTGTCGTCAGCTTGTTTACTTGTGTCGAAAAGTCGTAAACTGAAATATTCAATTATGTCGTAATTTTTTATGAACTATTTTAATTCGTATCTTAAAATGATGCATTTATGCGGCTAAAATCTTTACTTCCGAAAGGCTTATTTTAAACCTCTATTTGTCAACTTTTAAGTGTTTATGTAAAGCTCTTTCAATTAATAAAAAATCATGTTGATAGTGTGATAGTCTTTTTCGAAGGGCTCATATGGGTGACTCGAGGCTTAATTAGCTATCAATAGCTAACATTCATACTCTTCCTATTACAGGTTCGCAGGTGAGAGTTTCTATCCAGTTATTCAAGGATGGATAACAAGATTATAAAATGTTCCAAGAATAAACTAAGTAGCATTGTGTCAGAATTTTATCATTATGCACATGCGCTAATTAATTTAGATACGTTTTTAAGCTAGGGTTATTTTATTGAAGGACTTATTTATCTAAATGATAAATGTTGTGTCCTTATCAATTTATCCAATTTGATTATGGAAAGGTTTACATCCTTTGTTTTGTTTATATAGCTATGAATCCAAACCTTTCATTTATTTACAAAATGGGAAAATGTATGCGTATGCCATAGTATAATAGCTAATGTATAAACGAGGGTGTCGTGCATATACTTAACATTTATAAGTGTTCCTACTTTTAAAAATGCATAATGTTCTTTGTCATCCTATGTAGCTATGTTAAGCAAACAAAACTGATTTTATTATTCCACCAGCGCTAATCTCCAAGCTATGGTTTGATTTGTTATTTATGTAGATATAGCCATGCCTAACTTTGTAAAATTATTGTGTATGGAATGTTTAAAGTGATAGGATCATATTCCCATCATCACAAATAGAATCTAGTGTCAAGAAATTGATTTTATATAGTTGTAATGCAACTTAGCATTTAAAACGAGGGTATCGTGGATTGATAATCTGGTGTGGACATTATGTGAAAAGATTTATTTGACAAAGTATTTACGCCATTTAAATCCGTTCTTAGTGGATTTCGCTGTGGAAATCCATGTGGTGTTGATCACATGGTTTGCATTGGTTCCTGGGTATAAACCCTAACCGTGAAACATAAACCTCTTGTTTTAACTTACTTCTTTTTCATTATTTAGTTTTTGGTTTAGTAGAGAGGTTGACAGGCTTCCGAGAACCTAGGGTTTGGTTGCTCCTTGGCTCAAGGTTTCGATCATGGGTCTGAGCTATTAGCTCTGCAACCAAAGCGTAGAGAAGGTAAGCTTACCTTCGGGTTATATATTTATCAATGTTAAGTTTTATTGTTAAAAGTATTATGCAGTAACTAACTCGTCGTAATGGTTGTTGGTGAATGAGTTCCAGGTTTGTTCATCCATGGAGCTTCATGGGTGAAGTGATGGTATTCCCCTTAAAAAGGATGATGAACACATACCAGGTAAGCTTCGGGAAATTTCCCTGGACTCCCATTAGGTGACTCATAAAAAGATTGGTGGTGTTTTAGGCATTGATGCCTATATAAGTATCTCCGCTGAGTTGCAGTTGTCAAATGTAATTGGACTTACTATTTTTTTTGGACAATGATTTAAGCCGTTTGGAAAAATGTAAAAGAATTTACAAAGGGTTTGATACCTTGGAGCTACGGCTAGATGTAATCTCGGCTTGGTTTTAAAAACATTTTTTTGAAAGTTTTTGTAATGAGTGCTTGAAAAATATTTAGGTTTTATCCTTGTACTCGTCGTTTTGTATTTTTACTTACTGGGAATGAAGATAACCCTGTTACTCTTTTATATATTTTAAATGATTTTTCGGCATAATGTCATCCATCACATAAACCCTATATTCACTAATTAAATGTACAGTTTCGTTTAATTTAAAAAGGATGATAATTGATTTTAAAGGGTTTATACCCTAAGTTTGGAAACTCTATGTTTTTATTGCTCAGCTGTATGCAAATGAATGAGCCAACAAACGTATATTGTATTTGGGTAATACCCTGGTTTTACATGGCCTCTGTGTTTTTAATGCGTTTATTTTAATTACTACTGTGTGTAAAAGTCTTGAATCCATTACAGCTCGAATGAGCTCGACCTAAGATCTCATGATCTACAAACATTTGTTATTAAGTTAACCTGGATTCATACAAGTTAAGAAGGAAAGGTTTGGGAAGAGACCTGTGCGTTTATGCGCTGTAAGTTTGGAAACTTATACATCTTTCCTGTGTATATATCCTCCAGCGTTAATATTTTAAAAATTTTGTTTGATGATTTTCATATTAAGGTTTTGGATTAAACCCTAACTTTACTTATTAGTATTTTTATGCTTTCAACGATTTGTCCAGATTTGATTTGTCGTCGAACTCGTGTTTGAAGGATTTTGATACTTTGTAGAGAGTTGATGAATTGTTTATAGGGTTTGCAAACTGCATTCATTTTAAAATTATTTACAGGGTTTGAAACTGTGTATTTTAACTTATTCAGTTCTAGAATTTGTTTGCATTATGAGTATGGTTTGTCTCTTGAAAAATAATCAATGAAGTCATAAAGCTTGTTTCCTTTGTATGAACTCTGAAAATTCTCGTGGTAGGAAAATATGATGAAAGCAGTAAATGAATTTGTTTATTATATTAGATAATGTTGGGCATATCCCGAGCTTAAATATTCTTGACTTCAAAGTGTTTGGATAAAACCCTAAAAATTATGATAGTAGTATTATAGCTTGTTTATAAGAATGAATAAATACGGAGTTATATTTATTAGTTGATGTTTATGAGATAGGATATACTTCTTAAATGTTTTCGATAGAGGAAAAGAGAGCTATGTTTTGGTGTAGAGACTATATTTTATATATATACTTATTTATCTATTTTCCTAACCAGTAATTATCCTGTTTAGAAAAGGACTAATAAATAGATATGAACTTGTTCTATGAATATAGACTTAGTACTTAAAATGACTGTATAATATTTGCAATACCATAGTTCTGAAATCGATACGAACTTTTCTAATAGAATCACAAAATTTGTTTATTCTGAGTATTTTTCAATATATGTTTTACATTTATATCTTATAACATTTGTCAGAAAATAAGATTC